>OY997274.1:588506231-589706231 GCA_963921465.1 Triticum timopheevii | reverse complement strand
ATGTAATGCAGAATTGTAAAGAAGGGAGAATGTGGAACAAGTTTGTCGTTAACGATGGATTTGTGTTTCGTGCTAACAAGCTATGCATTCCAGCTAGCTCCGTTCGTCTTTTGTTGTTGCAGGAGGCGCATGGAGGAGGATTAATGGGACACTTTGGCGTGAAGAAGACGGAGGACGTACTTGCTACACATTTCTTTTGGCCAAAGATGAGACGGGATGTTGAGCGTTTTATTGCTCGCTACACTACATGTCAAAAAGCTAAGTCACGACTCAATCCTCATGGTTTATATATGCCTTTGCCTGTACCTAGTGTTCCTTGGGAGGATATATCTATGGACTTTGTTTTAGGTTTACCTCGAACAAAGAAGGGGAGGGATAGCATATTTGTTGTCGTGGATAGATTCTCGAAAATGGCACACTTTATACCATGTCATAAAAGCGATGATGCTGTTAATGTTGCTGATTTGTTCTTTCGTGAAATTATTCGCTTGCATGGTGTGCCAAATACTATTGTTTTAGATCGTGATACTAAATTTCTTAGCCACTTTTGGAGATGTTTATGGGCTAAGTTGGGGACTAAACTGCTTTTTAGTACTACTTGTCACCCCCAAACTGATGGCCAAACTGAAGTAGTCAATAGAACATTGTCTACTATGCTTAGGGCTGTTTTGAAGAGTAATAAGAAAATGTGGGAGGAATGCTTGCCTCATATTGAATTTGCTTATAATCGTTCATTGCATTCTACTACTAAGATGTGCCCTTTTGAAGTTGTGTATGGTTTCCTACCTCGTGCACCTAATGATTTGTTGCCTCTTCCATCTTTGGAGAAGGTTAATTTTGATGCTAAACAACGTGCTGAATTGATTTTAAAAATGCATGAGTTAACTAAGGAAAACATTGAGCGTATGAATGCCAAATATAAACTTGCTGGAGATAAGGGTAGAAAACATGTTGTGTTTGCACCTGGAGATCTTGTTTGGTTACATTTGCGTAAGGATAGATTTCCTGATTTGCGCAAATCAAAGCTCATGCCATGGGCTGATGGTCCCTTTAAGGTGTTAGAGAAAATAAATGATAATGCATATAAACTTGAGCTGCCTGCAGATTTTGGGGTTAGTCCCACTTTTAACATTGCAGATTTGAAGCCTTATTTGGGTGAGGAAGATGAGCTTCCGTCGAGGACGACTTCATTTCAAGAAGGGGAGGATGATGAGGACATCAATACCATTGTTACACCCACAGCCCCTGCTGCTATACATACTGGACCAATTACTAGAGCTCGCTCACGCCAACTAAATTACCAGGTACTTTCGTTTCTTGGTAATGATTCTAATGTTCATGAGAATATGATGCTGCCTAAATTGGATACATTTGTTTTGCTTACAAATGAAGGGCCTAGCTTGGAGAAGGATGAACATTGGAGCAAGAACCAGCATGGAGATGATGCCATGCGCAAGGGGAACAAGAACGGAGTTACAAGTGATGATTTCAGGACTTTGAAGCCACCATAATGGGTGCATGAAGCCTAGGATGAAATATACAAGATGCCACTACATAAATTTCGTCCCGAGGCTATTATAGGTGCTGCGTCACCTTTTTATTGGGCCAGGCCCATGTAATTTCGAAATACATAAGTATAGGCTATTTTTAGAGTCCGTATGTGTGGGGAAACAAGAGATAGGGTTGATTTCGGACCCCTCCACCAAGGTCCACGAAATTCCCCCTCTCTTCCTCCATATATACAGCCCTTAGGGCACGTTTAGACTTTGGGTTTTGTTTAGATTAAAAGTTCACCATAGCTGCAACTTCGCGTACTTCGTTTGTGTTCAACGACCAGACAAAGGCGTCACAGAACCCCACCTTGATCAATAAAGCTTTCATCATATATTCGCAATATCCAGATTGCAATCTTAGTTTCTTGCTTGTTCTTCGTTTGCTCGCAGGAAACAGACCCTCGTGGTCAGGTTGATCGTGCTCCAGCGTGGCCAATAACCTCTCGGAGTTGGTTTAGCGATTGCTAAGGCGCGACGTCCTCGCACGTTCGTAGTCGGATCGTCAAAGTCGACTTCCACCAAAGCGATATCCATCATCTCATCGAAAGACAGGACACCTTTGCCTCTATCACTTCCCGCACCCACTGCTTGAGCTGGCGGTGCGAAGTATGCATAGAAGCACCGCCGTCAACGCATAGGACCTCTGTGGCTTTCTGGAACTCCTGCTCATCGGTCTCGTCATCATCCATATCTTCATCATCATCGTCATCTTCATCCTTGTCGTGGCCGCGGGGAGGTCTGTCTCCTTGCCGCTGCTTGGCCTTGCCGCGGCGTCCTCCTCGGCCGGGGTGTTTCTTGCCGGCTCCTCCAGCACCTTCCTGGGCCTTCTCCTTGTCGCGTCGCTCGTATTCAGCCTTTTGCTGCTCGACAAGCTGCTCGACCTTCTTGCAGCTCTGGAGGTCATGGCCCTTGGTGCAGTGGATCTTGCAGTACTGCTTGTTGGTGCCGTCCTGCTTGTCGGCAACCGCCACAGCCTGGTAGTTGGTGCCTGCAGCAATCTCCTCGCCGGAGCTACCAGCTTTGGCTTTCTTGGCGCCACCTCCGTTGCCGGACTGCTCAATGACTAGCACATCTTTGCCTTTCTTCTTCCTGTTGTTCCGCCTCCGGTTTTTCTTTGCTGGGGCAGCTTCCTCACTATCAGATCCTCCTGCTTCTGTATTCTCTCTGGGGAGTTTCCCCTTCCTCAGCACGTGCACACTTGTCGGCCAGGGCATATGGCTCACTGACGTCTCTGATCTTGCACATCGCCATCTCCTCCCGCATCCTGCGGTTTCGCACGTTCTGATGGAATGCGCTGATTACCGCGGCATGGTGGACATCTGGGATGTTGTGCTGTACGCGGCTGAATCTCTGAATGTACTTGCGCAGGGGCTCTCCTTTCTTCTGGGCGAGCAGATGAAGGTTGCTCTCTTGGCCATGAGGCTTGTGGCCGCCTGTAAAGGCGCCGACAAACTGATGGCATAGGTCTGCCCAGGAGGATATGGAGTTGTCCGGCAAGTGCATGAGCCAGGATCTGACATTGGGCTTGAGCACCAGCGGGAAGTAGTTGGCCAGGATCTTGTCGTCCCACCCCCCGGCAGCTTGCACCGCGATGGTGTAGATGCTGAGGAACTCCGACGGATGCGACTTGCCGTCGTACTTCTCTGGTACGTCTGGCTTGAAATTCTTCGTGCTGGGCCACTGGACTTGCCGCAGCTCACGAGTGAACGCAGGGCAACCTACCGCGTACGGCAAGTCGCTTGGTTCCCCTGGTGCATGCATGTCGACAGAGGGCCCAGCGCGCTGGTCCGATTGATGCCGCGCTTCTCTTCGGCGCTCGATGCGAGTACGAGCATCTTCTTCCTGTCGTTCGTGAAGAACTTGGCGCTGATCGCGCCGAGCTCGTGGATCTGATGATGCGATGGAGTCGCTGTCGAGGTGGATCCAGCGAGTCGGCGATCTTGGCCTTCGGGGTGGAGAGTGCATGGTTGTTGCACCCCACCGGTTTCGTCGCCATCGGCTCGTGCCTGGCAGTCCTGCCGCGGCAGCGATGTACTCGGCTGCCGTGGAGTGTCGCCATTGGCGAAGCCGATGAGACTCTGAATGGTGGCCCTCCATTCATCGATCTTGTCTGCCGTTGGAGGGTAATCCAGGAGCAGTTGAGCTCGCGCCAAAGCTTCTGCTGGAGTGGTGGGCGGCAGTGGCGAACGGCGCCAGGAGCGGATATGCTCGGACTTCTAACTATGTTAGAAGGAGCAGTATCCCGTCCAGGCGACCATGTCTCGCTCGTGCCAGCATGTTGGCGTGCATGCTGGTCTTGAGCACCCCGAGATCCACCAGCTCGATCTTGGTCCAACAAGCATATGGCACTGCGAATACCATGACGCTGTCGGTCCTGCGCCTCCTGAGATGGGCGCGGTGCATGTACGGACGCCGAGGTCTGCGCAGCCTTGTCCTTGGACCTGGCAGCACCGTGAGCTCCCTCGTCGATGCCCGTTCTTCCACCGGCGTCTACCCCACCACTCGTTTGCTCCGGTGGTGGTGGGATCGACGTGGACGGAACAGCTGCCGCCGAAGCCTTCTTCTTCGGTGGCATGTCAATGAAGAAGATGACGATCTAGCTTGTGTGAACGTCGGATCAGGTTCACACAACCTCGACGCCCCCTACCTGGCGCGCCAAAGATGTCGGGGAAACTGATCCACAAACACCTATGGGACCGGCGGACCGAGCCCCTTTCGGTTCGGCGGGGGGCGAAGATCGCACGAAGAGCGGATCGAGGCGAAGCACACGAGCAGTTTACCCAGCTTCGGAGCTCTCCGGAGAGATAACACTCCTACTGCTGCATGTTTGAGTGTATTGAGTTCTTGCTCGGGAGCGCTGAGTGCTCCAGTACACACTAGCTGCTAACGAGACCGAGCGTGAGTGTTTTTTGCCTTCGAACCCCTTCTACGTTGCGCATGGGCCTCCTTTTATATGCTAAAGGTGTATCCAACAGGTTGCAACATAGACAAGGGTAAAAATGGAAAAGGAATTGCGGTTGGTACAACTACCTGTATAGTGTATCATACCTAACCCTGACGGCAGGTGTCGCGGGGCGGCTCTGTGGCCCCGGGCACCTATGGGGCAGGGCCCCTTTTTTTGTCCGGCAAGGGGGCGGAGGCCGCGCGCAGAGCAGATCGAGGTCGCGCGCGCGCGCGGGGAGAGACGGGACGATTTTTACCCAGCTTCGGAGCTCTCCGGAGAGATAAGACTCCTACTGCTGCCTGGTGTTTTTATTTGATCTTGCTCGAGAGCGAGCGTATGGTGGTGTTGTGCGTGTGTGTCGCCGCGGAACCAAAATTCCGAACCTGTGTCGCCGCGGAACCAAAATTCCGAACCTGTGTCGCCGCGGAACCAAAATTCCGAACCCCTTCTACGTGCGCGTGGGCCTCCTTTTTATAGGCTAAAGGGGTCACCGACAAGTGGCAGCGTAGAAAAGGGGGGTAGAAAGGTAAAAACGCAGGCTGGTACAACTACTACCAATAGTGTCCCCTACCTAACTCTGACAGTAGGGGACAAGGGCATTCAATGCCCGTCTGGTCGCCCCAACAGTGCAAGGAAACGACCGTTGGAGGCGCCACCGATCACCACGATGGCCTCCATGTCAGCTTCGCTTGCCACCTCGCACCGCCATGCTGCACAGCTGCCCGCCACGTGCACCAGGAGCGATCCTGTGGCGACACGTCGTCGGGTGCGCTGGAGTTTGGGTGTTGGGTGGCCGCCTTGCCGCGGCAAGTGCCTTGCCGCGGCCCTTCTCTTGTCGTGCTGGCAAGCTTGCCGGCCGTCGGGCCTTGCCGGGACGCGCGGGGCGCCGCAGCAAGTCTTCTGGAGATGCCTTGGTCGGCCTTCCCGGCAAGCTCCTCTTGCCGGGGCCTTTGTTTTCTTCCCGGCCGGCTTCTCTAGCCGGGGCTTTGGTTGGCCTTCCCGGCAAGTTCCTTTTGCCGGGGCCTTGGTTTGAGTACTTCGATCTTGAATGGCATCAAAGTAGCCGTGGAGGATCTTGGCGGACGCCCGGCAAGCCCTGCCGCGTGTTGCTGCGACTGCCCGTGCACAAGTTCGGGGTACTAAGGTACCCCCCCGCTACTTTAGTACACCGACAGGAGCCCCCAGGCCTGGGCCATACACGGTGCCGAGCGTTGTTGGGCCAGGCCCAAAACAGTGCACGGGCACGCGTGGCCTGGGGCCACACAGAATCGGACTCCGTGTCCACCGCGTCCTCCCGCAACGGCACACGTCGATTGCGGCGTCGTGGGAGAGAACGTGGTCAATACTTAACTCCAGGAAATGCGTAACGTTCGCATCCCCTGTTTATAAGCAGAGGAAACGGGGCCGTTCCCCCACTTTTGCCACTTGCAGTTTCTTCCTCCAAAAGCTCCGCCGCTCTCCTCCGTCCCCTGAATCGGGAGGAAAACAGCACTCCGCTGCCCGTCGCCGCCGTCGCCGTCATCGCCATCGTCGCTCTCGCCTCCCCCTACTGCCCCCGCCATGGCTCCGAAGGCCGGGAAGGCCACGAAGGTTGCAAAGGCCGCGAAGGCCGCGAAGTCGGCCGAGGCACTAGAGCTCGAGGCGCTGCGCAAGAAGCAGGTGCTTTTCTCCCCCGAGCTCACCCCGTAGGCGTTGCGGTCGGGGTTCTACCTCTTTTGGTCGACGGAAACGCGGGCGCACCCGCGCACGCCGGTGCTTTCCGCGGAAGCCTCCAAATCGAAGAAGTGCCCCAAAGGGTACTACTTCTTCCCTGTGTTCTTCTATTGCGGGCTCTGCCCGCCTTTTTCTGATTTCTTTTGCGACATCATGAACACCTACGGGTTCCATCTGCTTGATTTCACCCCCAATGCCGTTCTGACAATGGCGGTTTTTGCGCACCTCTATGAGAACTTCGCCGGCATCCTCCCCAATGTCGCTCTTTTTCGCCACTATTTCTCCCCTCGGGACGAGAAAGGGAAGCCACTGGCTGGCGGAATTGCCTGGACCTCCCGGATGGGCATGAAGGAGGTGTACTTGACGGGCGAGCTCCGCGGCAAGTGGGACGAGTGGAGGGCGGAGTGGTGTTGGATCTGCGATGCCGATCCGCCGTCGTTCACCAAGCTGCGTGAGACTCGGGTGGTGCGTGGCGGAGACTGGAGCACTCTGTCGCCGGACGACGCCAAACTGACGATCGCCCCCACCTGAATCCTCCGGCTCAGGCACGCCGGACTCACAACAGGGGCGGTCGGCGCAGATTTCCTTCGCCGTCGTATCGCCCCTTTGCAGGCAAGGGGGAGGCCCGCCTGGCTGTTCAGCGGCCCGCCGGATTTCATGAGGCTGCGCCCAGGCCTCAACTTCAACTTCACGGTCCTGGAGCTTGACGCGATGTTGAGGGAGACGTTCAAGCACGACGCCAATCATCCAGAGTGGTTCCGGCTGCCGCAGGGCGTCATCCCCTTGTGCAACAACTCCCAGCGCGATCGCATCTGCGCAATGATGCCAGAGTGCGACTCGCACGGGGTAAGTGCCAACTGGATAGAGCCCGCCGCCGAAGTCGTGCAGCAATTCTTCGACGACTTGTCGGAGGCGGCAGTCAATTCTGACGAGCAGAAGCTCCTCACCCGCGCCACCACTGCCAACGAGTTGGCGTACATCGCTAGCAGGGCCGAGGAGGTGGCGGCAGCCGCCGCCGCGGGCGAGTTTGGCTTCACGCTGGCGGAGGCGGAAGCAGCTGAGGCGGCAAGCCTTGCCACCTGGAAAGATCTTGCCGGAGAGGGCGACGGCGAAGGGGAGGCCGCGGCCGAAGCGAGCCAGCCCGCCGAGGGCGCGAGCGGCTAGCCGTATTCGAGCAACTTGCCGCCGATGGAGCCCTCAGCACAGCCCCAGTTCTGACCGAGAAGGCGTCTCCGTCGAGTTGGAGAGCTGGCAGAGGCGCAGGCCGATCAGCAGCCGCGGCGCCGCGGGACGCGCTCTGCCGCGGCAAGTTTCGTCGCCGCGGGAGGGTCCCAAGCCGCGCCGGAAACTGAGGCGGGGTCTTCCCGGGCCGCCACGCCTGACACTGCCGCAGCCCTTGGGAAGCGCCAGAGGGAGCCTACCCCTCCGCCACGCCGCGCAGGGAGGGCACCGGAGTTTGACCTCTCCGCGCTGAGCTCTGATGACGACGAGGAGGAGGAGGACGAAGAGGAGTAAGGCTTCCTCCGTACTGCACTCGCCTTTCGCTCGTCCCTTGTAGTTGTTTGTCTTGTATCTAATCTGTTTTTCTCTCCAAACTCCTGTTCTGTCTCAGGACTTTGGCGGAGAGAGCGGCGAAGAGGGCCAAGGTCCCGGTGATTAACATCGAGGACGATCCTGCAGAAGATGCGTCCGAGACCACTTTGACGGACCCGGTCCCTTCCCCTCGTAGCAGCTCCCAGCACAGCCCCCAGCGTAAGTGCCTTGATTCACTTCCCGCCGTGGGGCGCGCATGGTCGCCTCTTCTTCTGCCAATATCTTGGTTATTGACTCTTTTGTATACAGGAGAAGAACAGGCCCACCAGGAGCAGTCGGGGGCCGACCCGGAGGTGTCATCGGCCTCGACTACGCCACCAAGGGCCGATTCCCCGATATGGGAGCCATCCCCGGCAAGGAAGGGGTCTCCGGCAAGGGGTGGGACCAGTGAGCCCCCGGTGGTGGAGCCCACGATCTCAGAGCCCAGCACAGGTGACCCTCCTTGTCGGGGACTCTCCCTTGGGTTCTGCTGATCTCCCTTTTCCTTCTTTGGGCATTTGCTTGACTGTCCCTTCCTTTCCCTGCCTTCAGATCCTCCCCTTGGGGATCCGATGGAGGCTGAGGCCACCGGCGAGGAGCACGGGCGCGGCTACATTGGGGATGCCGCCGCCGCTGAGGAAGAGACCGGCGCGGAGGAGCCCGCCGGCGAAGAGGCCGCCAAGGCCGCTGGCACAGGGGCCGGCGAGGGGTCCGGCGACCGCACTGACGACCCAGAGGATGCGGGAGCGCGAGGTGCTACACCGACTACCGACCCCTCCGCCGCTGACGCGGCGCTGGGCTCCGAGGAGCCTCAGCCCGGCGCATATTTGAAAGCCGGCGAGGGCGTATACATCAAGCTCCCCTGGGCGTCGAGCTCCAGGGCACCGGTTGAAGGAGAGGAGTTTGACGGAGAGGTACTTGCCTCTGCCGGGCTGGCAGTGGTCGACAGGCCAAGCTGCAGCAGTGGCGAATCTGAGGAGGAGCAGCTGCTCCGAAAGCTGGTGTCACTCTACCGCGCCCGGCAAGCGAAGCTCGAGTCCCGGGAAGCGCTTGTCGCGCAGGCGGGAGTTGACATAGAAAAGCATGCGCAAGAACTCAGGAGCCTCAATCAGGAGGCCCTCCAATCCATTGCTGAGGAGAGGGCGCAGCTTGATGAAGCGAAGAAGGCGTTCATCCTGGAGAAGGCTGAAGTCGAGGAGCAGCAGAGGCTCGTCGCCGAGGAGCTGTCCAAGCGTGACGGCGAGCTGATACAGAGGAAGTCGTACTTGGATAGCCACGACGAGGAGCTCGCCGTCCGGGAACAATCACTTGGCGGGGCACTCAAGGAGGCGAAGGATGCCGCCGCGGCTGCCGAAGCCGCCAAGAAGGAGTTGGAGGAGAAGGTGACGCAGCTGGAGGTGGACGCGACAAGGAAAAACGAAGAGCTTGCCGCACTCCAGCGCGATCGCGAGAAGGATGCGCGCACCCACGGTGATCTGCAAGTCCAGCTCTCCTAGAAGATCAAGGAGCTGAATGCCGCCAAGGACTCGAGCGCCGATCTAGAGCTGAAATTGGCCACCTTGACGAAGACGTTGGACGCTGCCAAGAAGCGAGAAGATATCCTGAGGAAAGACCTCAAGGGCAACGAGGAGCTGCTGGCGAGGGCCGCCGAGACCTAGAACACCTTCAAGACCACGGTGGAGCTCTGGACGGAGGGCCTTGTCAACATCGCCGCGCTCATTGGCGAGGAGTTGGCGGAGCTAAACTTGACGGGTTTCGGGTACTCCGCTGAGGACAATCTCCAACCCAGCGCCAAGCTCACGCTCTTCTTCAAGGATGTGGTGGCGGCTCTCCGGCAGCTCCGGGAAAGGATCCCGAAGCAGCTGGCCGACGAGTCGCGCGCGATCTGCGCCGGGGTCTTGGAGAAGGTGTTGGTGAAGGTCCTCTTCCGCAATCCGGGCATCGACCTCTCCCGCGTCACCAAGAAGCTGCCGGAGGGCGCCGATCTTGAAGAACTCAGGGCCATCGTCGCCCCCATCGTGGACAAGGTGAATGAGGTCAGGAGGGTCGACGGCGGGCGCGCGGATTAGGCCGCCCTTCTTCTCCTGTCTTCTAGCCGCTGCCATTTTGGTTACGAGAACAATTTAATCAGTGCCACAATAAGTCATTCTTGTAATATAACTCTATTCTGGATACTGCTTGCTATGTTATTTCCTTTACTCTGTTACATCCCTTGTATGCTTTTACCCTACGCTTTGAGGGGACTCGCCGGCGCAAACACACTTGCCGAGTGCGGAACATCAGCAGCCCGCTGGCGGTGCGGCCTCCGGCAAGAAACCTTGTCGGGGCTAGTTGCAGCCCGCTTGAATTGTTGAGCGGACTCGAAAACAAATCAACGGCGCAACCTAGCCGCGAGTCGATTCCTCCGCGCACAAGTTTTCCATACAAGGCATGAACGTTAAAGGAATATAACTTAAAAATTTTAAAATTGACTAAGCTCAAACTTTGGCAACTTAGCTTTTCTGTTGTCTTCGTCCCGGCAAGGCTAGATTCCTTTGAACGACGCCTGGTCCAGACCTTTATCTCCTCCTTCCCCCCCCCCCTGGTGAACTTGTGGGCGGAGGAATCTTCTTTCTGAGAAGAAAGAAGAGAAAATAATGATATGGAACCCTAAGGTTCTTTATTGCTTACCGGGGGTAAGTGCTGCACAAAGTGTCAGATATACATGCAAGAAAAAGAAAGATGCACTGAATTTGACAAGATGTGCAGGGCACATAAACTTTATTTACGCACGGGAGCTGCGCCCAGCTTTGTACAAAGTGTTACATGCGACAGCGGCAAGGCTTGTACAAAAGGTGGTTGCCGGAACGGGTCCGGCAACCGCGCCTTATGAGTAAAACTTGCGAAGATGTTCTATGTTCCAGGAGTTGCTCACCGGAATGCCATCTTCGGTCTCAAGGCGGACAGCGCTGGGCCTAGTGACTCGTTTCACCCGATAAGGGCCTTCCCACTTCGGCATCAACTTGTTTGAATTCTTGGCGGATTGAACGCGCCGAAGAACAAGGTCGCCTTCCTCGAAGCTTCTGGCTTAACTTTGCGGCTATGATAGCGGCGCAAAGCTTGCTGGTAGCGAGCAGCTCGCACAGCAGCCTGAAGACGATCCTCCTCGAGGAGCAGCGTGTCATCTTGCCGCAGCTGCTCTTGCTCAAACTCATCATAAGCGAGCACTCGCGGCGATCCGTATACGAGTTCCGTGGGGAGAACTGCTTCTGCTCCATAGACAAGAGCAAAAGGTGTCTGGCCAGTGGCTCGATTTGGCGTCGTCCTGATCGACCAAAGAACCACCGGCAACTGCTCTATCCAATTTTTTCCGCACTTGTGCAGCCTGTCGAAAGTTCTGGTCTTGAGACCGCGCAGTACTTCAGCGTTCGCCCTCTCCGCTTGACCGTTGCTTCTCGGGTGAGCAACAGAAGCGAAGCAGATCTTGGTGCCAAGATCTTGGACGTATTGCATGAAGGTGTGACTCGTAAATTGTGTGCCATTGTTGGTGATGATCCTGTTAGGGATTCCGAAACGGCAAACAATCGACCTGAAGAACTTGACTGCTGACTGTGCTGTCACCTTCCTCACTGGTTCCACTTCTGGCCACTTTGTGAACTTGTCGATTGCAACGTACAAGTACTCAAAGCCCCCGACAGCTCGGGGAAAGGGGCCGAGGATGTCGAGCCCACAGACCGAAAATGGCCAGGATAAAGGGATTGTTTGGAGAGCTTGAGCTGGCTGATGAATCTGTTTGGAATGGAACTGGCACGCTTCACACTTGGTTACTTGTGGAGTTGCATCCTGGAGGGCTGTCGGCCAGAAGAAACCTTGCCGGAAAGCCTTGCCGGCAAGTGCTCTTGCGCCAATGTGGTGACCACATATGCCTCCATGTATCTCCACCAACAGCTCTTGTCCATCTTCCCGGGAAATGCATTTCAATTTCACTCCGTTGAATCTTTTTCTGTACAGTATGTCATCGACAAACTGGTACATACTTGATTGCCGAGCTACTCTTTCTGCTTTTTCTTGTTCCTCGGGAAGTTCTCCTGTCTGAAGGAAATGGACTATTGGCTGTGCCCAGGCTGGAGCTTGTGGCTCGACAGCGAGGACTAAAGGCGCAAAGGCTGCTGCAAGAACATCCGCTTCGACGGCAAGGACCAGGGATCCTGCCGGAGCATGATGTTCCCCGGCAAGCGTGTCGGGACACAGCTTGTCGGGAGCGTCAGCTTCAATGAAGCAAGCTTTGGGGCTTGTCGGAGTAGACTGCTCCTCAGCTCTTTCTGTGTCGAGCCTGGGAACCTTCTTGGCGGCGGCTTCTGGGAGCTCTGCCGGGAAGTGGTCGCCAGCAGGCAATTTTCTCTTCTTGCTCTGTCCAGTTGATGGTGTGATGGATGGTTGAGTCAGCTTGAGCACAAAAATCCCTGGTTCCACAGGCAACTTGAGTGCGGCACATTTTGACAGGCCATCTGCAACGTCGTTCTGAGCCCTTGGAACATGTTCCATTTGTAGGCCATCAAAATGTTCCTCTAGCTTCCTCACTTCATCAACGTAGGCTTCCATCAACGGACTCTAGTAATCTTTGTTGAGTTGGCGGACGACCAGCTGTGAGTCACCCCTGACGATGAGCTTTTTGATCCCAAGTTCAGCTGCGATCCTGAGTCCGGCAAGCAAACCCTCATATTTCGCAGTATTGTTTGTTGCTTGCTCCTTGGGAAAGTGCATTTGGACCACGTACTTGAGGTGCTCCCCGGCGGGGGCGACAAGTAGTATGCCCGCACCGGCGCTTTGCAGCGAGAAGGCACCATCAAAGTACATGATCCATTCTTTGCTAACTTCCTTGACGGGGGTGCTCTTCTCCGGAGTTTCTTCATCCGGTGTTGGCGTCCATTCTGTTATAAATTCTGTCAGAGCCCGGCTCTGAATAGTCGAAGTGCTTTCAAACTTGAGGCCAAAGCTTGACAATTCCACTGCCCACTCGACAATCCTGCCTGTTGCTTCTGGATTCTGCAGTATCCTCTTCAGCAGAAAGCGAGTGACAACCGTGATCTCATGTGCTTGAAAATAATGGCGCAGCTTTCTTGAGGCCATGAGTAGGCCGAAAAGCAACTTCTGCACACCAGAGTACCTTGATCTAGCCCCCTGTAGAAGGGAACTGACAAAGTAAACAGGGCGCTGCACCTTCTTCTTCGGTGTTTCTTCCGGCAACTGCACAGATCCGTTCTTGGCGGAGCCAGAACTCGTCGGATCAGGACTTGCCAGGCCAGAGCTTGTCGGAGAAGCCTCCTGTTTGTCGCTGGACTCGCTTGCCGCGGCTACTGGCTCATCATCCGCCTCCCTTTCCACCACCAACGCAGCACTAACCACTTGATTCGTTGCCGCTAGGTATAGCAGCAACTTCTCTTGTGGGTTAGGTGCGACAAGTGTTGGAGTGGAGGACAAATATTTCTTCAAGTCTTGCAGCGCAGCCTCCGCTTCCGGAGTCCATTTCATGGGACCCGCCTTTTTCAAGATTTTGAAAAATGGCAGGGCGCGTTCAGCAGACTTGGAAATGAATCTAATAAGAGCAGCAACGCAGCCGGCAAGCCTTCGCACATCCTTGACGCGCTTTGGTGCTTCAATTTGCTCAATGGCCTTGATCTTGTCGGGATTGGTTTCAATCCCCCTCTGAGACACAAAGAACCCGAGTAGCTTGCCGGAAGGAACTCCGAACACACACTTCTCGGGGTTCAACTTGAGATTGACCTTGCGCAGATTTGCAAAAGTCTCATCCAAATCTTGGATCAGAGTCTCCTTGTCCTTGCTCTTGACCACTATGTCATCCATGTAAGCTTCTACATTCCTGTGCAGCTGTGGCTCAAAAGCATAGCTGACTACCCTCGCAAATGTTGAACCAGCATTCTTTAGCCCGAAAGGCATCCGTACGAAGCAGTACGTGCCACATGGAGTAATGAATGCGGTTTTCTCCTCATCCTCTTCTGCCATGAAGATCTGATGATATCCCGAGTATGCATCGAGGAATGAAAGCAGATCACATCCTGCTGTGGAGTCAACAATCTGGTCAATGCGCGGCAGGGGGAATGGATCCTTGGGACAGGCTTTATTAACATCAGTGAAGTCAATACAAAGCCTCCACTTCCCGTTTGCCTTGCGCATGACTACTGGATTGGCTAGCCACGTCAGATGGAGTACTCCTCGGACCAGGCCTGCTGCTTCCAACTTCTTGATTTCTTCGGCTATGAACTCTTGACGCTCTACTGCTTGCTTTCTGACTCTTTGCTTGACGGGCCGCGCGTGAGGGCAGACGGCAAGGTGGTGCTCAATCACTTCCCTGGGAACACCGGGGATGTCAGATGGTTGCCATGCAAACACATCGACATTCGCCTGCAGGAAAGCAACGAGCGCGCTTTCCTATTTAGGATCAAGCGTGGCACTGATGGTGAAGGTACCACCAGTGCCGTCCTCCTTGGCGGCCACTTTCTTGGTCTCTGGCGAAGCTGCGTTTGCCTTTTTGCGCTTGCCGGTGGAGCTCGATGGTGCCTCCTCGACGGCAGCGCAGCACTCCGGGGAGGTGCACTTGCCGGAGTGGGCATCAGAGCTGCTCTTGCCGGTCTTGACTTTCTTCTTCCCCCGGGGAGCTTCAGCGGCAAGTGGCTTGCACTCTGCTGCGGCTATTGCTTCCCGGTAGATCTTGCCGGTGCAGATAAGTGCATCCCTCTTGTTGCCTTGGATAGAGATGACACTCATCGGACCAGGCATCTTGAGCACGTTGTATGCGTAGTGAGAGGCTGCCATGAACTTGGCAAGCGCTAGTCGGCCTAGTATCCCGTTGTAGGGCAATGGGATATCAACAACATCGAAGGTGACCCTCTCTGTCCTGAAGTTCAGCTCGCTGCCAAACGTTACTGGCAGCATGATCTTCCCCTTGGGCTTGCTCCTTCCCGGATTTATCCCTTGAAAGGTACCAGTTTCTTCGAGCTCGCTGTCGGGGATCTGGAGCTTCTTGAGCACTGCGGAGGAAATCAGGTTCAGGCCGGCCCCGCCGTCAACCAACATCTTCGTGACCTTGAGGTTGCAGATTGTTGGTGAGACCAACATTGGCAAGCACCCGACCACAGTGATGCGATCAGGGTGATCCTCAACATCGAAGACGATGGGCGTGCTGGACCACTTCAGAGGCTTGCGCGACTCGACGGATGGCTCCGCTGCGTTCACTTCTCGCACCCACTGCTTGAGTTGGCGGTGCGACGTGTGCAGAGAGGCGCCGCTGTCGATGCACAACACCTCTGTCGCCTTCTGGAACTCTTGGTCATCGGTCTCATCTTCCTCCATCTCATCATCCTCATCCTCATCTTCGTCCTTGTCGCGGCCACGGGGAGGCCTGTCTCCTTGTCGCGGCTTGGCCTTGCCGCGGTGCCCTCCCCGGGCGGGAAGCTTCTTGCCGGATCCTCCGCCACCTCCCTGGGCTCTCTCCTTGTCGCGGCACTCGTACTCAGCTTTCTATAGCTCCGCCATCTGCTCGACTTTCTTGCAGGTTTGGAGATCATGGCCTTTGGTGCGGTGGATCTTGCAGTACCACTTGCGGGAGCCACCCTGCTTGTCGGCGGCTACCACAGCTTCACCGGAGTCATCGGCCTTGGCCTTGTCGGAGCTGCCTCCGTTGCCGGAATGCTCAACAGCTAGCACATCCTTAGCCTTTCTCTTCCTGTTGTTCCGTCTCCGGTTCTTCCTTGCCGGGGCGGCATCCCCACTGTCAGATCCTTCTGCTCCTGCAACCTCTCCGGGGATTTTCCTCCCCTCCTCAGCCCGTGCACACTTGTCGGCCAGAGCATAGAGCTTGCTGACGTATCTGATCTTGCACATCGCCATCTCCTCCCTCATCCTGCGGTTACGCACGTTCTGATGAAACGCGCTGATAACTGCGGCAGGGTAGACGTCTGGGATGTTGCGCTGCACTTGGCTGAATCTCTGTATGTACTTGCGCAGGGGTTCTCCCTCCTTCTGGACAAGCAAGTGGAGGTCACTCTCCTGGCCATGAGGCTTGTGGCCACCTGTGAAGGCGCCGACAAACTGATGACACAGGTCCGCCCATGAAGAGATGGAACCGTCTGGCAAGTGCATGAGCCAAGATATGACGTTGGGCTTGAGTACCAACGGGAAGTAGTTGGCGAGGATCTTCTCGTCGCGCCCTCCGGCAGCCTGCACCGCGATGGTGTAGATGCTGAGGAACTCCGATGGATGTATCCTGCCATCGTACTTCTCGGGCACGTCTGGCTTGAAGTTCTTGGTTTTGGGCCACTGGACTTGCCGCAGCTCGCGGGTGAACGCAGGGCAACCTGTCGCGTATGGCAAGTCGCTTGGTTCCCCTGGTGCGTGCATGTCGACAGTGGGCCCAGCGCGCTGGTCGGATTGATGGCGCGCTTCCCTTCTGCGCTCGATGCGAGTGCGAGCGTCTTCGTGCCGCCGTTCTTGGAGAACGTGGCGTTGATCGCGTCGGGTTCGCGGGTCCGACGACGCGGTGGAGTCGTCGTCGGGGTTGGCCCGACGAGCAGGCGATTTTGGCCTTCGGGGCTGGGAGTGCACGGAGGTGGCACCCCCACCGGTCTTGTCGGTGTCGGCTTGCGCCTGGGCGCCTTGCCGGGGCCTCGATGTGCTCGTTTGCCGGGGCTTCTCGCCGTTGGCGAAGCCGATGGGGCTGTATATGGTCATCCTCCAGTCGTCCATCTCGTGCGGCGCCGGAGGGTAGTCTAGAAGCAGCTGGGCTCGGGCCAGCGCTTCCTCTGCTGTCTTGGGTGGTGGTGGCGACGAGCGGCGCGAGGAGCGGGATGTGCTCGGACTCCCAACTGGATTGGGAGGCGCAACACCCCGCCCGGGCGACCGTACCTCGCTCGCGCCAGCATGCGGGCATGCATGCTGACCTCGAGCGTCTCGCGACCCACCAGCTTGGCCTTGTTCCAACGCGAGCACGGTGCTAGGAGCACCGGGGCGTTGTCGACCTTGCACTTCCTGGGAAGGGTGCGGTGTCTGCATGGTCACCGACGCTTGCGGGGCCTTGTTTTTGGATCTGGTGGTGACGTGAGTCCCACCATCGGCGCCCACTCCTCCGCCGGCGTCCACTCCACCGCCCGGTTTCTCCGGCGGTGGTGGCGGAATCGATGTAGACGGAGCGGCCACCTCCGAAGGCTTCTTCTTCGGTGACATGTTGATGAAGGCGTTGATGCAGCGTGCGCGGAGACCGGATCAGATGCCCATGACCTCGACGCGCCCCCTACCTGGCGCGCTAGAGATGTCGCGGGGCGGCTCTGTGGCCCCGGGCACCTATGGGGTAGGGCCCCTTTTTTTGTCCGGCAAGGGGGCGGAGGCCGCGCGCAGAGCAGATCGAGGTTGCGCGCGCACGCGGGGAGAGACGGGACGATTTTTACCCAGCTTTGGAGCTCTCCGGAGAGATACGACTCCTACTGTTGCCTGGTGTTTTTATTTAATCTTGCTCGAGAGCGAGCATATGGTGGTGTTGTGCGTGTGTGTCGCCGCGGAACCAAAATTCCGAACCTGTGTCGCCGCGGAACCAAAATTCCGAACCTGTGTCCCCGCGGAACCAAAATTCCGAACGCCTTCTACGTGCGCGTGGGCCTCCTTTTTATAGGCTAAAGGGGTCACCGACAGGTGGCAGCGTAGAAAAGGGGGGTAGAAAGGTAAAAACACAGGTTGGTACAACTACTACCAACAGTGTCCCCTACCTAACTCTGACAGTAGGGGACAAGGGCATTCAATGCCCGTTTGGTCGCCCCAACAGTGCAAGGAAACGACCGTTGGAGGCGCCACCGATCGCCACGATGGCCTCCATGTCAGCTTCGCTTGCCACCTCGCACCGCCATGCTGCACAGCTGCCCGCCACATGCACCAGGAGCGATCCTGTGGCGACACGTCGTCGGGTGCGCTGGAGTTTGGGTGTTGGGTGGCCGCCTTGCCGCGGCCCTTCTCTTGTCGTGCCGGCAAGCTTGCCGGCCGTCGGGCCTTGCCGGGACGCGCGGGGCGCCGCAGCAAGTCTTCTGGAGATGCCTTGGTCGGCCTTCCCGGCAAGCTCCTCTTGCCGGGGCCTTTGTTTTCTTCCCGGCCGGCTTCTCTAGCCGGGGCCTTGGTTGGCCTTCCCGGCAAGTTCCTCTTGCCGGGGCCTTGGTTTGAGTACTTCGATCTTGAATGGCATCAAAGTAGCCGTGGAGGATCTTGGCGGACGCCCGGCAAGCCCTGCCACGGGTTGCTGCGACTGCCCGTGCACAAGTTCGGGGTACTAAGGTACCCCCCCCCCCCCCTACTTTAGTACACCGACAGCAGGGGACAAAGGCATTAAATGCCCGTCTACGTCGCCCAAATAGTGCAAAAAGGGACCGTCAGGGACGCCACCGCTTGCCATGATGGCAATCTTGTCAGCATCGCTTGCCACCGCGCACCGCTGGCTGCACATCCTCTTGCCACGCTCGCCTGGAAAGGTCCCAGGGCGTCACGTTGGTGGATGTGCTGGAGCGCGGGTACAGAGTGGTAGTTTGCCGCGGCAAGCGCCTTGCCGCGGTCGTTGTCTTGTCACGCCCGGAAGCTTGTCGCTCACCGGGCCTCGCCGGGACGCGTGGCGCGTCGCGGCAAGTTCCTTGAGATGCCTTGGTTGGCCTTCCCGTCAAGATCCTCTTGCCGGGGCCTTGTCTCCTTGGTTTGAATACTTTGTTCTTGAATGGCTCCAAAGGAACCACGGAGGACCTTGGCGGTCACCCGGCAAGCCTTGCCACGGGGTGCTGCAACTGCCCGTGCACAAGTTCGGGATACTAGGGTAACCCTACTCTAGTACACCGACGCAGTCGGACTCCCAGACTATGAAGATACAAGATTGAAGACTTCGTCCCGTGTCCGGATGGGACTTTCCTTGGCGTGGAAGGCAAGCTTGGCGATACAGATATGTAGATCTCCTACCATTGTAACCGACTCTATGTAACCCTAGCCCTCTCCGATGTCTATATAAATCGGATGGCTTTAGTCCGTAGGACGAACAACAATCATACCATAGGCTAACTTCTAGGGTTTAGCCTCCTTGATCTCGTGGTAGATCTACTCTTGTAACACACATCATCAATATTAATCAAGCAGGACGTAGGGTTTTACCTCCATCAAGAGGGCCTGAACCTGGGTAAAACATTGTGTCCCTTGTCTCCTGTTACCATCCGCCTAGACGCACAGTTCGGGACCCCCTACCCGAGATCCACCGGTTTTGACACCGACATTAGTGCTTTCATTGAGAGTTCCTCTGTGCCGTCGCAATCAGGAAGGATGCCTTTTCTCGTCTTTAAAGACGGCGCCGTCGTCAAGGGAGCCTTGGCCGCCGGCCAAACTATCTGGCTAGGTGGTTTTCTTATGACCGCCTGTTCGGCCATCGCTCCGACGATGACCTCTCAGGTCATCAAAAGCGATCTTCACGTCAGCTCGGAATTCGCCGAGAAGCTAGATCCGATGGAGCTCTCTTCTGTAAACGAGCTCTTGGATCGCATCGCCGCCCTGGGAGTCGCTACCGACTACGATCGGATTGGGCTTAAAACCGATCTGAGAGAAATTAACTCTCCCCAGGCTACCCACCACGTTCTTGTGGTAGAGGAACAATGCGGCGACTCTTCTTCTATGTTAAAAACCAACTATGTCCGGATTCCTGATCCCTCCATGCCGGATTCCCGCGGAGGGACGGACGCCAATCAAATACTGAACCTAAAGTCAGGCATCAGACCAGATTCGTTGGAAAGCATCCAACAAACCAAGCTTCCAAATCCGGAAGCTTCTTGGCCTTTGAGCCTCAGATCGGGGGGGGAGGGTTCCGATCTTAATTCCACCCGCCCACCCAAACATAAGAGATCTATCTCAAATTCGGCAAGAGCCCGATGAAACAGTACATCATTACTGGGCCAGATTCCTCCTGGTTATGAACAGGATAAAGGACTGCCGTGAAGAAAGCGCAATTTCAATTTTCTGCAACAATTGCATGGACAAGGGAATCATAAACGCCATCAGTCGTCACGAAGTTACACGCTTCACCGACCTAGCGACCATTGTACAAAAATACTGCGCGATGGAGAGTGCCTGGAAAACCGAAACTAGGTTTTGGGACAATCCGGCCCTGAATACAACCCCAGTCCGAAAAAAAGGGTGTGTCATATTCAAGCACCTGGGTTAAAAACCAAAAAGCAAAAAACCCCTAAAGGGTACGGAACCGTACTGGATGGCTCAACGGACCCTGCAAAATCCACAGTACGGAGGGCGCCACTCCAACACATAGCCTTCGAGCATGTTGGATACTACGACAGGTGGCCAAAAGTGGCGAAGGCTTTTTAGCCCCGGGCAACCAGCCTAGCAGTACCAGTACGGTATTAACAGTCTTCGAGACTTTCGCATCAAATAACATGCGGAAATGAACAATCCGCAGCCTCGCCGAAGTCTACCAAGTAGCAACAGCAAATCCATGGAGCGACACGGCTATCACCTTCAATGCCAGCGATGAACCTAAATTCCGAACAACTAGAGCACCAGCCGCATTGGTCCTCAGTCCGATAGTGGACGGCTTTCGTCTTACCAAGGTACTCATGGATGGCGGCAGCGGATTAAACCTCATCTACGAAGAAACCCTTCAAAAAATGGAAATTGACTGGAGCCGCATTGAGCGAAGCAGCACAACCTTCAGGGGAATAATCCCTAGTCGAGAAGTACGCTGCACAGGAAAAATCACGCTAGATGTAGTGTTCGGCTCGCTGGACAATTACAGGTCCGAAGAGGTCACATTCCAAGTGGCCCCATTCGGCAGCGGATATCACACCTTGTTAGGGCGAGAGGCATTCACAATCTTCCAAGCTATACCCCATTACGGGTACATGAAGCTCAAAATGCCCGGACCCAATGGAATAATCACTCTCGCCAGTGATCCAGATATAGCACTCCGCGCTGAAAATAAGACAGCCGCACTGGTTCTAGAGGCATTATCCGAAGCCCTAGCGGCAGAGGAACTAACTGCGGTGCGCTCTGCGGTGGATAGGGACGATGTGATACTCGATAAGAGGTCCAAGTCCACCTCCTTTAAACCAGCAGACAAAATAGTCAAATTCCAGGTCCATCCAACGGACCCCACAAAGACGGCCTCCATTGGGGCATAATTAAATCCTGATGTAGAAGCCGCACTAGGAGAGTTCCTTCGGGAAAATTGGGACATTTTTGCCTGGCACCCTTCAGACATGCCAGGAATCCCACGCAGGCTAGCAGAGCACAGCCTAAATATCCTAAAAGGATTCAAGCCAGTCAAACAAGCTCTTCGGTGATTTTCCGAACCCAAAAGACAGGCAATGGGAGAGGAGCTAGCCAAACTCTTAGAAGCCGGATTCATCAGAGATATAAAACATCCGGACTGGCTAGCCAACCTAGTAATGGTACCAAAAAAGGACAAATCCTGGCGCCTTTGCCTCGATTTCAAAGACCTTAACAAGGACTATCCAAAGGATCCCTTCCCTCTCCCTCGCATCGACAAAATAATCGATGCTACCGCAGGGCACGATTCATTGTGCTTCACGATTCATTGTGAATCATCAAAACAAGATGGCGGAAAAGGACCAGGCCGCAACGGCATTCATTACTCCATACGGACCATTCTGCTTCAACACAATGCCCTTCGGACTCAAAAACGCCGGCGCAACATATCAGCGCATGATTCAGACATGTCTGGCCACCCAGATAGGCAAAATAGTAGAGGCATACGTAGACGATGTGGTCGTCAAGACCAAACACGTCGAAACTCTAGTAGAAGACTTGAGGGTGACATTCGACAACCTCCGAGCATATGCCATTAAGCTCAACCCGGAAAAATGCGTTTTCGGCGTACCAAGCCGGAAAGCTCTTGGGCTTCATTGTATCCGGTAGTTGAATTGAAGCAAACCCAGCCAAGATCCGAGCTCTGTCACAATTGGATATCCCAAAAGACCTCAAGCAAATACACAAACTAACTGGATGCATGGCGGCTCTAAGCCGCTTCATCTCCCATTTGGGAGAAAAGGCACTGCCTCTCTATCGCCTCCTCCGGCGCACCGAACATTTTGAATGGACGGATGCTGCCACGGCCGGACTCGAAGAAATAAAGGCCGTATTGACAACAAATCCGGTACTGGCCGTGCCCAACCTGGGCGAACCAATGCTGTTATATATCGCAGCAACACATCAAGTTGTCAGCGCGGTACTCGTCGTCGAACGAGAAACAGAAGGGCACAAATTCCCTCTTCAAAAACCAATGTACCACGTATCCACTGTCTTAACTCCATGCAAGTCCCGGTACCCACACTATCAAAAGATAGTGTACGCGGTGTTCATGGCATCCCGGAAGCTGCGACACTACTTTCAAGAGTGTTCCATAATGGTGGCCTCCGAAGTACCTCTCAACGACATTATAAACAATCGCGATGCGACGGGCAGGATTGCAAAATGGGCCATTGAGCTCTTACCATTTGATATAACCTACAAACCACGGTGAGCTATCAAGTCGCAAGTTCTGGCTGACTTCATCGCCGAATGGACCGAAGCCGAACTCCCTAAAGAGTACGGCGCATACTCCAATTGGATCATGCATTTCGACGGCTCCAAAATGTTGGCTGGCTTGGGAGCTGGCGTCGTCTTGACGTCCCCAACCGGAGACACAGTCCAATACGTGCATCAAATAATGTACACGGACTCCAACAACGCAGCCGAATACGAGGCCCTTCTACATGGCCTCCGGATGGCAATCTCCATGGGTATTCAACTCCTAGAGGTGCGCGGGGATTCAAACCTTGCAATATCCCAAGTAAATGGAGACTTTGATGCCAAGGATCCGAAAATGGCAGCCTACCGAAACGCTATCCTAAAAATGTCAGCCCGGTTCGAAGGACTCGAATTCCACCATGTAGCCCGGGATAATAACCAGGCAGCAGACGTGTTGGCACGCATCGGAGCAAAACGCGACGCCGTCCCTCCAAACATCTTCCTGGAGCGGCTCTTTAAGCCATCCGTATTATGGGAAGAGGAGTCCGGAAATAACAATCCGGAACCAACTGCATCACCTAAGGCAGAACATTCTGACATAATCGGTGGCTCAGCCAATGAAATAACAGATTCAACCCACGAAATACTGGTAGTAATTGCCCCGTGGACGGAACCATTCCTAGCCTACCTAATCCTGCAGGAACTTCCCGAAGACCAAAATGAGGCTCGCTGCATAGTTCGGCGATCTAAAGCCTACAAGGTCCATGAGGGAGAACTTTATAAGAAAACCACAACCGGAGTCCTTCAAAGGTGTATCTCCGAAGAGGAAGGGCGAAATATCCTGGCTGAAATTCACGCCAGACTCGGTGGGCACCATGCCGCCGCCCGGGCCCTTGTAGGCAAGGCCTTCCATACAGGATTTTATTGGCTGACCGCCCGGGCAGATTCTCAGGACTTAGTCCAACGATGCGTCGGTTGCCAGCTCTTTGCTAATCAGAGCCACATGCCACCCACCACCCTCAAAACTATACCCATTACTTGGCCGTTCGCCGTCTGGGGGCTTGACATGGTTGGACCCCTTAAAGGGGGAACCCACAAGCACAAATACTTATTGGTCATGGTGGACAAATTCTCCAATGGATAGAGGCCAAGCCGGTTAAAACGGAAGAATCCGGACCTGTGATAGACTTCATATCCGGGGTAGTACACCGTTTTGGCGTCCCCCACAGCATCATCACTGATAACGACACGAATTTCAAGGCCGATGAGGTTAAACTCTGGTGCAAAAACATGGGCATCAAGCTCGACTACGCTTCAGTATACCACCCTCAAACTAATGGTCAAGTGGAACGGGCAAATGGTCTCATCATGAGCGGCATTAAACCCAGATTAGTGCGGTCCCTCACGAAATCTAACACGCACTAGGTAGAGGAGTTCGACTCCGTACTCTGGGGGCTGCGGACCATGCCAAACCACACAACCGGATTCACACCATTTTTTATGGTATACGGCGCTGAGGCAGTTTTGCCCTGCGATATAATTCATGACTCACCTCGCGTGCGCATGTACGAGGAAAGAGAAGCCGAGCTGGATCAGCAGGACAGTTTGGACGCTTTAGAGGAGGAGCGCGACGTGGCAAAATCCCGTTCTACATTCTATCAACAGCAGGCTCGAAGATATCAAAGCAGAGAAGTACGGGCCAAAACATACAATGTTGGCGAGCTAGTTCTATGCCTGCCGGACAAGAAAAAGGACAAACTTAAGCCCAAATGGGAAGGTCCCTTCATCATTGACCAAGTCCTTACCGGCGGTGCATACCGTCTACGCAACGCATCTGACAACCGACTCGAGCCAAACCCATGGAACGTAGCCCGTCTCCGGAGATTTTACGCCTAGCGCCGGACTCAGGGTTCGTCTCCTTCCTCCGTCCACCTTTCATGTTTTTTCGCTGTCTTTGTTTTCCCTCCCTTTTTCTCCCTCTTTCAGTACAAACCTCTTGAGGGCTAATCTGCGCTTTGTTCACACTCGCTCAATGTGCTACTCGCACTCCTTATACCTGGGGGCTTCTTTAACAGAAGCTTATTTATATGGGCTTCATGCCCACCACATGTGTCACACTTCCACATGTACCTTTTGATCACCATTATATGCATCGATATGACTTAAGTTTTGGCCAAGCCGGGTTGCCTGGCTCCTGTGCTTACCCCTACATTCCCGATTGTTCGGCTAGGAGGTAAAGGGAGCACCTCTGTGATTGTTACTGCCGGGTCAGCCGGATGTGTACCTCAGACTGGGTGAAGCCGAAGGCTAGTGTTCTTAAGGGAATATTCGGTCGGTGACCTGAAATATGATTTATTACTTACTTATTTATCTGCCCCCAGATGCTTTTTCTGCTATTTTTGCAGTCCGGACATGCACTTTAGGGCATGCCTCCCAGGGAAAGGAACCCTTAACGGAACTATTCTCCCTGGAAGATGTTTCTTACTAACCATGTAATATAACATAGCTAGTTGGGCACTTGTCTGATAAAGCAATTATGACCCCTACGCCTTGTCTCCATGCATGCCCCGGTTCTTTTATAACCGTCAGGGTATTCGGACACACTCCAGACTGTTGGGTCCCGAGGTTGAAGTGAAAAGGTCTGCAAAGGCAAACGATCTACAATCCGGCTAGAAGGCATTTTACATGTCATTTTAAAATTACATCATCAAACTGACTGATTGTACTCCTCTTCAATCCCATCTAACAGGCTGTCTAATTTACAGTCCTGTTGGGAATATTTCGCAGCCAGCTCTACTTGGCCGTACATCAAGCTCACAGGGATCTCCTTCCCTTCAGGCCCCACAGGTCCGACCTCGGCCATGTGGTTTGGATCAGCCTTCTGGTACCGCGTCTTCACCATGGCCCAGGCCTCCCTAGCGCCTTGACGGCAGGCCGATATCTTCCACAGACGGAGACATCGCCGTACTCCCTGAAGCTTCTCAGCAAGCCCTCCAAGGCCCTCAGGTAGGGAGACGGAAGGCCATAAGGCCTGAACGACGCCACTCATCGCCTGCCGAACACGTTCAAGCAGTTGCACCAGCTTGAGAAGTTGGTCACCCGTTGAACCGGGCATTTCCTCCATAGGGTGACCTGTGAGCACACCTACAGACATATTTCTGTCAACCGACTTCCTCGCCGAACTCTTCTTTTCAAAAGAGTTTGCTCAAGCACTTACTATAGATGCCGCGACGAAGCCGTTGATTCTCCTTCAAGGATCCAGACAGCTGGGCCTGAACACCTTTTAGCTCTTCTCCAAGCTGGGTGTGGGCATCTTGGAGTTTGTTCCTCTCCTGCTGCACCTTCATAAGCACCCTCTCGCTGGCCTTCAACTGGCGCAGTAGCTGTTGCTTGTCCGGATCAAGTCCGGCAACATCTGCAATATTATTATCAGATTTATACGCATGCCGCACGCCATAAAACATTTTTGAAATATGTGTTACCGGAGGGGGTCTCTGTGTCTCCTCCTGCGATGGTCAGTGCGGCCTCAAGTTGGGCCTTGCACTCTTGAAGCTCGTGGGACAGGTGGGTATTCTTCTCCGTAAGACCCTGCATTATAAATGATCCTTAAATCAGTTATTTTAACTATTTTAAGTCTCGGGGGCTACTGGCATATATAACTATTAAAATTACTTACCCGTATGTCCTTCACATACTGCTCCGTGGCTCTGGTTAAACCATCTTGAGCGGCACAGAGGTGCGCGTCTCCCGCATCAAAAGCATTCAACGCCTCCGGGGAGAGACACGCGTCACGAAGAACTGTCTAGCGACGCCTGTGATTCATGGCGCTCTCCACCTCGGAACGGGTGGTAGACAGCCTGTCGGCATCCTTCGTTGGACGAGCATCCGGCTCATGCCTTGTGTTCGCCTCCCCTTCCGGACCACGCGTTGGAGCATGGCTGGCGGAGGCTTGATTGGCAACCTCTCCGGACATTGTCCGGCGAGCGCTCTTTCTCTTGGAAAAGTTATGAGCATTAATATACCTCCTAGGGATCCTTCCCTTAAAAACAGCGGTGCGCCGTACCATTGCGGCGACGTTTCGATTCGCGTCGCACTCCTTTTCCGCCTGCTGGGCCGAACTGACCCTAGCTGGTCAGCCGCCGCGGGTTCGGCTTCTAGCCTTGAAGGCACCTCCTGCAAGACACCATTGGTATATAGTGATCTAAAATACGCAAGGACGAAGTAATGGTGTCAGAACTCCGGTCATAATTACCTGAGAAGTCGGACATAAACCGGGGTAGTCAGCCGTAATGGCAACTAAAGCATTGTCCATGCTGAGTTGGTGGAACACCCCATCAATTAGCTCCACCTTTATGTCCGGATCCTCTTCGGAGGCCGGATCAAGGGATCTTCCCGGATCCTCGGGTTGTGGAGCCGGACTGTGTATGTCCTCCACATCCCGACGCAGTTCCTGCGTCAAGATCATAAAGTAAGGCATTTAACTTTGAAGCACGGGTCGGATGAATAAACGTTCGCTTACCCAGCTCTGAGGGTTATTCATGGAGAACTCATTTAGTGGGCTCGTCTGGAGGAAGTCCTCCTTCTCCCCCTTGTACAAGCCGGACAGGATCTTCACCAGATCCGCGGCCGATCCCGGCCCCTTGCAGGCATAACGGGTGGCGTCGTTCTCCCTGTTGAAATCCCACATGGGGTGGCCCCTATATTGGAGCGGCTGCACCCCTCGCATAATGCACGTGGCCATGATTCCAATCATGGTCAATCCGGAGTGGGCCAGTAACCTAATCCGGCCCATCAAATAATGTACGCTCCCATCATCCTCCTGTTGAGGGCTCCACGGGCGCCAACTCAGGCGTTTCTTCAAGGGAGCATTGCTGAACTCCGGGAGGCCGATCCGAACTGGATCTGGCAGAGGGGCGTCCTCCATGTAGAACCATTCCGAAGGCCAGTCTTCGGACGCCTTCTTCGGGGTGCCGGATAGATATCCGGTCCCGGCGATGCGCCATATTTTGGCTCCGCCCACTTGATATATCGACCCCTCGTGAGAACGAGGTACGAGGCAAAACAATCTCTTCCACAGCGCAAAATGGGGCTCGATGCCCAAGAACAGCTCGCAAAGAGCTACAAAGCCCGCGATGTGCAAAATGGAGGCAGGTGTAAGGTGGTGAAGCTGGATTCCGTAGAACTCCAGGAGCCCCCGGAGAAACGGATGTATGGGAAATCCGAGTCCCCTTATTAGATAAGGGACAAAGCATACCTGCTCTCCTTTGGAGGGGTTGGGAACGCTCTCCGCCTGCTTTCCACCCCTGAAGGTGGCCAGTCCGGCTCGAACCGGAACCATGAAGGCTGGGGGAAGATATCCCTCGGTTTGGAGTGCCACTAGCTCGCTGTGTGGAACTGAGCATCTCCCCCAATCTCCTGGCTTAGGGTCGGGAGCGCGAGAGGAGGAGCCCCATCGACTATCCATGATAGAATGGATTTTTGTCAGAGGCGCTTCGAGGAGTACTTGCGGAAGGAGGATGGTGTGAGTTGGATCTAGATCCTCGCCTCTCTTATAGGCGGCTCGTTCGCACGGCTAGGGGGAAAATCTAAAAATACCCTAGCTTTTCGCATTCATACGACATGTGGAAGAAGACCATTATTGGGCGTAGAAGCCAAGGAGCGCAACATTTATAAGGAAGCCGGACACTATTCGACAGGAACATGAAGTTTGAAGGAGAACCCGCCTTGCAACGCCGAAGACAATATACGCGCCGGACTCGTCGTCATTGAAGCCTGGTTCGGGGGCTACTGAGGTAGTCCTGGACTAGGGGGTGTCCAGATAGTCGAACTATCATCATCAGCAGGACTCCCAGACTATGAAGATACAAGATTGAAGACTTCGTCCCATGTCCGGATGGGACTTTCCTTGGCGTGGAAGGCAAGCTTGGTGATACGGATATGTAGATCTCCTACCGTTGTAACCGACTCTGTGTAACCCTAGCCCTCTCCGGTGTCTATATAAACCGGATGGCTTTAGTCCGTAGGACGAACAACAATCATACCATAGGCTAGCTTCTAGGGTTTAGTCTCCTTGATCTCGTGGTAGATCTACTCTTGTAACACACATCATCAATATTAATCAAGCAGGACGTAGGGTTTTACCTCCATCAAGAGGGCCTGAACCTGGGTAAAACATAGTGTCCCTTGTCTCCTGTTACCATCCGCCTAGACGCACAGTTCGGGACCCCCTACCCGAGATCTGCCGGTTTTGACACCGACACCTCCCGTCACAGAGGATCGCGGATTCTGCGCCAAAGCGCCAAGCCTTCGAAGTAAGCTTGCTTTTAGTCCTCCACGGGACACTTGATTTTCATAGTTTGACTCCATGTAGGATCTAAACTCCTGCCCCTTTGACAGGACTGGAAGAGGACATTCGGACAGTTTGACTGTCCGGCCCCTTTGCCCGAAGGCCCAGCCGACGCACGCTTGACGAAGCTACTGGTTTCGGCACCTCACGTGGTGCCGGAGAAGAAGGCCAAGAAGAAGGCCACGGGGACCCGAAAGAGTTCCCAACGCCTGGTGGTGTCGGATTCATCGCCTGACAACCCCGAAGCACCCTGCGCCTCTGAGGACGAGGAGGAGAAGAAGAAGAAGCCTCTCCCCCTCGAGCGGGGGGAGGAAAGAAAAGGAAGGCCGCCTCAACTGGGGAGGCCGGAGGGTCCAAGAAGGGGATTACCCTTCTGTCGGACTACGCCTCCGATGCCGAAGACGACGGGGAGGAATGGCCATCCAGGGTCAAGCCCCTGGCAAAATCGTAAGTATCTGGATACCAGAATAACTTATGGCGCTCCTATAATGTATGGTACCTTCTAACACCAAATTCAATCATGCAGTCCGCCCAAGGCTCAGCTCGGCAATTCGTCGAGCGGCTCCCTGGATTCGTCGGATGTGAATAGCGCTTCACTTCCGACGGCCTCCTCCCCTCTCCCTACGGACGACGCCGAGGTGGAGTCCCAAAAGGGACTAAACCAGGAGGAGGTGGTCCTGGAGGCGCCTCAAGGCGACCTCCCGGACTCCAGGCCCAAAGGGGGTAAAGCCCTAGAGGGATCTAAGTCCGGCTCTGGGCCGGACACCGCTCCGGAACCAACAAAGGTTCCAGAGTCCGGTAGGCGGCACCTTCGCAAGAAAGGCACGCCTACGACGCTGGCGGCCTCCGTCCAACCGGAGATGCCGGACAATTTGCTAGAGGTGCTTAACGGCGCCTCCATCGACAAGGAGCACCGCACTGTTATGAGTGCGGTGATTCAGAAGGTTCAGTCCACCAAGAGCGGGCGGACAGAAGCCTGTACCAGCCTGCTAACAGGCTTCGAGGTATGTATTCAAAACATATAAAAATGTTACCACATAGACCGTAGCCCCTGATGCTCAGTTCGGTGTTCGAAAGAAAAGCTGGATTGAGGATGTAAAAAGATATACGCAGGAGTCTAACATAAATATGTCGATATGGGAATGCAGGCTGCGCTGCTGACCTCTGCCGCACTGACTGCGGAGGTCGACGCATTGAAGCAGAACCTCGAGCGGTCCGAGAACGAGCTCGGTCGTGCCAAGAAGCAGCTCGAGGACAAGGAGGGTATGTAATACCGTATGTAAATGTATATAGAAATACCTGGTTGCAAATAATGACAGGACCAACGTGAATGTTGCAGGGGCCACAACTCAGGTGGCAACCCTGAAGGAAGCACTTTCCAAGGCCGCAGATAATGCGGCCATGGAGCGCTCAGAGCGAGAGAAGCAAGAGGCGCAGGTGGCGGAGGTGCGGCAAGAGCTCGATGCTCTTGTGAAAAAACATGAGAGGTTAGAGCTTGACTCGAAGACTCGAGAGTCCAAGCTTGCCTCGGCACTTGAAAGCGCCAAATCTGCCAAGGCCGAAGCCCAAAAATCCCTCCAGGAGATTGAGGCGATGAAAAAGATTGCGGCGGGTAAGGCATTGTTTATGCAAAGCAAGCATGTGAAAGTAAATTACCTGTTACTTACCCGAATCCGGAGCTCTCTACGAGCATTCGCAGATCTGCCCCGTAGTGTGTCCGATGCCGCCGCATTCTACCAGGCCGAGGAAGGAAGCTCGACGGAGAAAGTGTTCTGGTCCCAGTATGCTGAGGCCGGACACCCGGTGCCCTTGAGCGACCAGCTGAAGCAGCTGGTCGAGCTTCATAAGGCAGCCGAACAGGCCATGAAGGGACTGATAGGCCGGTTGTGGCCTGGTGAGGTCTTGCCTTTGAGCTACTTTGGGCTGGTGCGGCGGCTGGTGGATGCCTGTCCACGGCTTGAAGTCATCAAGCATTCCGTGTGTATCGAGGGCGCCCATAGGGCTTTTGCCCGTGCTAAAGTGCACTTGGGCAAGCTAGATGCTGAGAAGCTGGTGAAGGATGGGCCACCGGAGGGGAAGGAGCATCGCAAGCCCAAGATGTATTATGAGGGCGTCCTGAAGGGTGCTCGTCTTGTGGCGGAGGAATGTACCATGGATGTAATTTTTGAGTAAACTCGCTCGTGTTTATCATGTGCGCTGAAAACTTGTTCAGATGCGCTAAGCAACGCTTTTTGAATTTAAAATATCACCTTCTGTGCGGCCGTTTATGAAATTTGAGAGATGCAAGTCGTCGGCTTCTACCCCCATGCCACGAGTGCTGGGGTGTTCGGGATAAACCTGAGCGCTCTTGTTCCCATTCTTGGGTCCATCTAGGGAGGCGCTCAGCACAACGACCAAGGCCATCAGACTTATAATGCTTTATCACTCTCACTTAGCCATAGAATTCTATAATTTTAAATTTCGGCGAAGCCCCTAGTATTCGGAAGACCGAGTTCGGGGCGCTATCCACGCCTAGGCCAGATAAATTCGGCTCCTCGCTCTAAGCAGCATAAGTATTTAGGGACTCGAAAAACCTCTCGAATAGCGACTGGTCTCTCGCACTATCATGACGGTTAGTTTTAGCTTTCTCTACTAAGGTGTTAACCCAACTCAACTGGGGCACAATCGCAGTAGTTCTCCCAGCGCTACCTTAGCCGACTTTGCGGAACGTAAGGTACCAAAACATGGGAGCCGGGCAAACCCAACTATTGACCCAAGACATGATTCGGAGCCGATGCATATAGTGCTATAAGTTCGGGGTGCCGCACTCATGAAAGTGTTCGGTCTTCTCACACTGTATTATGGGGTACTTAAGCCCCTGGTGTATTGGCCGTACCAAAGTGTACGGTTGCATAATGTCATGACTGAACATTTTTGTATAAAAATAATTGAATACAATAATAGATAAGAGCTATGTATTGTTTATTAAAAAGGGCCGCAATGAAAGCAGAACGATACAAATAGTGCGGTAAGCAAGAGATGGGATTATTTAACATGTCCCCCTCCAGGGGCAAGCTGCGAGACTTTAAGTAAAACAGGTATTTTTGCTCGTTATAGAGACCACTTGGACATTTGACGTGGCTTGTTGTCTCCCTGGCTGTTGCATCGTGTGTTCGGCGAGTGTATTGCCGGACAGGCCTTCCGAATAGTTGGGTCCTGAAAGTATATATATAAAAAAAGGAGACGGTAGAATAGGGAGCCCCTAGTGCGGTTGAGCCGCATTCTGGGCGTGCCGTGGTTGTGCCCCTCCCCTTATGCCCATGGTATTTCCAGAGCGTAATTATGTACGCGTGGTACCGCTATCGCCATCTGGTGAGGGCTGGGGTTGGGGCCACACTGCTATGCTTGCTCGGAATGTGCCAGCCGGTTTTGTTGTAGGTTACTTCGGGCGCGCTTGACATTGTCCGGACGTTTAACAGCCGGATTGGAGAATTGCCTTGAGAGGCTACTTTGTACTTCCGCCGCCAGGGCCGCCGTGTGCTCCTCCGTTCGGAGAGAGCGTTCGGTGTTCCCATTGACCGTAATGACTCCGCGAGGGCCTGGCATCTTGAGCTTGAGATATGTGTAGTGCGGCACCGCATTGAATTTTGTGAATGCGGTTCGTCTGAGCAGGGCGTGATAGCCACTGTAGAATGGGACTATGTCGAAGATTAACTCTTCGTTTCGGAAATTATCCGGGGATCCAAAGACCACTTCAAGTGTAACTGAGCCTGTACAGCTGGCTTCTACACCTGGTATGACGCCTTTAAAGGTCGTCTTTGTTGGTTTAATCCTTGAGGGATCTATACCCATTTTTCGCACTATATCCTGATAAAGCAGGTTCAGGCTGCTGCTGCCGTCCATGAGGACTCTGGTGAGGTGAAATCCATCAATGATTGGGTCTAGGACCAATGCGGCGAACTTTGGGGCAGGAGGACCATGGGTTGAACTTTGGGGTGACTGGCTCCAACGCATAGACGTCCTTGAGAGCATGCTTCCGCTCCCTTTTGGGGATATGGGTTGCGTATATCATGTTCACCATCCGCACTTGTGGGGGGAAGCCCTTCTGTCCTCTGTTGTTCGGCGGCCGGGGCTCCTCCTCGTCATCGCTATGCAGCCCCTTGTCTCTGTTTTCGGCACTTAACTTGCCTGCCTGTTTGAACACCCAACAATCCCTGTTGGTGTGATTGGCTGGTTGTTCGGGGGTGCCGTGTATCTGGCACAAGCGATCGAGTATCCGGTCTAAACTAGATGGGCCCGGAGGGTTTCTTTTGAATGGCTTCTTCCGTTAACCGGGTTTAGAGCCTCGAAATCCGGTGTTAACTGCCGTATCCTCTGTATTATCGCCGTTAATGCAGCGCTTGTGCTTGTTACGGCGTGACCTGCCATTGTTGTCCTTGGCATATGAGTTGCCAGGGCTCTTGGTTATGTTCTTGCTGCGAGCTAGCCAGCTATCTTCTCCCGTGCAAAAGCGGGTCATTAGCGTCGTGAGGGCTGCCATAGATTTCGGCTTTTCCTGTCCTAGGTGCCGGGCAAGCCATTCGTCTCGGATGTTGTGCCTGAATGCTGCAAGAGCCTCTGCGTCCGGACAGTCGACTATTTGATTTTTCTTGGTTAGGAACCGTGTCCAGAATTGTCTGGCCGATTCCTCTGGCTGCTGGATTATGTGGCTTAGGTCATCAACGTTTGGTGGTCGCACATAAGTGCCCTCAAAGTTGTCAAGGAATGCGGATTCCAGGTCCTCCCAGCAACTAATTGACTCTGCTGGCAGACTGTTAAGCCAATGCCGAGCTGGTCCTTTAAGCTTGAGCAGGAGGTATTTGATGGCGTGTAGATCATCACCATGGGCCATGTGTATATGAAGGAGATAATCCTCGATCCATACCGCGGGATCTGTTGTGCCATCATATGATTCGATGTTTACGGGTTTAAAACCCTCGGGGATTTGATGATCCATTACTTCGTCTGTGAAGCATAGTGGGTGTGCGGCGCCCATGTACTGGGCTATATCGCGACATAGCTCGGATGAGCTTTGTCTGTTGTGTTCGGCCTGGCCGTATTTATCATATCCGGCGTGCCGCTTATCGTCACGTGACGTGGGGCGCCCACGCGATCCGTAGATCGACCTTATTTGCGTTGCCTTATCCTCCAATATGTCTCGCAAGTCTGTTGCGTTTCCCCGTGCTCAGGTATTTTTGGAGCGGCGCCGGGGTGCGGCTTGAGTTGAGGGTGAAAAGGCCTATCTGTTGTGGCCACAGGGTGGCCGATCGGGCACATCATACGCTGGTGATGTAGGTTTAGTTGCTTCCTCGTCTAGTTGGGGTAGCAGCCTGCACTTTGGGTAGCTCTTGGAGGGGCGTTCGAGTTTATATTCTTCGGCCGCCGACTTCAGTCCATCTGTCGGCTAGCAAATCTTCGTCAGCTCTGAGCTACTGCTGTTTTTTCTTGAGGCAGCTTGCCGTGGCTATAAGCCTGCGTTTGAAACGCTCTTGTTCGACGGAATCCTCTGGCACGACAAATTCGTCGTCGTCCAGGCTTGCCTTGTCTTCGGAGGGAGGCATATAATTGTCGTCTTCAACCTCCCTGACTGCCGCTCTCTCACGAGGGCTGGCTTTTCCGTCCTCCTGCGTTGAATCCTGCTGGAGGGGGTTGTCTTCGGCACTGTCCGGGGTGTTGTTGTCTCCAGTGCCGGACTTGCCGTTTTTGCTTTGGCAGGATTTAGAGCGGCGCCACTGACGTCGGCGCTTGGGTTGCTTCTTGGAGGGGTCATCCTCCGTTTTTTCATCGCCATCCCCTGCTTTAGGGGTGTCCACCATGTATATGTCATATGACGAGGTGGCTTTCCAGTGCCCTATAGGTGCTGGTTCTTGGTCGTCTCCTTCATCGGCGTCCATACCGTCGATGTCTTCGGAGTCGAAGTCGAGCATGTCGGTTAGATCGTCAATAGTGGCTACAAAGTGGGTGGTGGGTGGGTTTCGAATTTCTTCGTCGTCCGCATCCCAACCTTGCTGACCATAGTCCGGCCAGGGCTCTCCTGACAAAGAGAGGGACTTTAGTGAATTCAGGATGTCGCCAAAGGGCGAGTACTGAAAGACGTTCGTGGCGGTGAACTCCATGATCGGAGCCCAACTGGGTTCGATCGGAAGGGGTGCGGAAGATTCGGAGTCCGGAAAGGAGTCCGGCACCTTGGAGTCACATGCCTCACAAGGGACTAGGCCAGTATTCGGCTTGATCACCATAGAAATTGTGGCTCCTAGGGCGGCATCCAACCATCCGTCCCCGACTGGCGTGGTCGGCTCTGAGCTAAGGGTCGGAATGGACACCTGAGCGGCGCTCTGGGCGCTGTCCGGCGGCAGAGCTAGATCATTCCCATCGTGACAGTGTGGCGCGCTCGGGCGTGGCTCGAATCCGTCGAAGATCAAGTCCCCGCGGATGTCGGCCGTGTAGTTTTGGATTCCAAATCTGACCTGATGGCCAGGGGCGTAGCTTTCGATCTGCTCCAGATGGCCAAGCGAATTGGCCCGCAGTGCGAAGCCGCCGAACACGAAGATCTGTCCGGGGAGAAAAGTCTCACCCTGGACCGCGTCGTGGTTGATGATCGAAGAAGCCATCGGGCCTAAAGGTGAAGACACAGAGGAACTCTCAATGAAAGCACCAATGTCGGTGTCAAAACCGGCGGATCTCGGGTAGGGGGTCCCGAACTGTGCGTCTAGGCGGATGGTAACAAGAGACAAGGGACACGATGTTTTTACCCAAGTTCGGGCCCTCTCGATGGAGGTAAAACCCTACTCCTGCTTTATTAATATTGATGATATGGGTAGTACAAGAGTTGATCTACCACGAGATCAGAGAGGCTAAACCCTAGAAGCTAGCCTATGGTATGATTGTTGTTCGTCCTACGGACTAAAACTCTCCGGTCTATATAGACACTGGAGAGGGCTAGGGTTACACAGAGTCAGTTACAATGGGAGGTGATCTTCATATCGAATCGCCAAGCTTGCCTTCCACGCCAAGGAAAGTCCTATCCGGACACGGGATGAAGTCTTCAATCTTGTAACTTCATAGTCCGGGAGTCCGGCCATCCGGACACCCCCTAATTCAGGACTCCCTCAGCGACCAAAAAAGTTCTTCCAATTCATGGTCACCTAGACCCCGGAAGTGTTCGGTCGCGTCTGCGGCACTCGCCGCCAAATCCAGATAAGTGTTTGCCGCACTCCACTTCCGGTCTAACGGAGCATACTTAGGATCCCCGAACTTCATCCGCAGCATATAGGGCTTTCCAGCCGCGATATCTCCAGCCTGACGTAGCTCCTCCTTCATAGCTCTCATTGCAGAGCGAGTGTCCTTGGCCTCGGCAGTGACGTTTTCTAGGTCCTTCTGTGCCACCCTATCTTCTTTTTCAAGAAGCTTACAATGGTCGGTAGCATCCTTCAATTTTACAGCCATCTCGGCTATTTCTTTCTTGCTCCGGCAGTGTGCAGCCTGTTCGGCTTTTAGCTTTTTAGCCGCTTTAACAGCAGCCGCATCGCTTTTCCTCTCTTGCTCCTTGGCTCGGGCAATTTCTGCCCGAAGGCTCTCCACGGCAGCGCCACCATCTGCATTAAGCACATATGTTATAAGGTACGAGCATCAAGCCCTTCTTACCAGATGTCTTTGGAGACGTTACGTACCTTGTGCCTCGTCTAGCCGCTCATTCACAAGCGCGATGTCGGCATCTGCCACGTCAAGTTGCCACTTTAGCTCGGCAAATTCATCAGTCCAGCTAGCCACCGAACACGTCGCCACCTACATAAGAAAGGCGACATATTATACCTGGGATTATGATCCTCTGTGTGCCATCATTTTTGACAACACATAGAGTCACAGGGGCTACAATTTATACAGGGCGCATTTTATATATGCGCTCTGTCAAAAGGTACATCTTTTCGCGTACCTCAAAACCTGTCAGTAAACTCCTGGCGGCCTCGTACAATCCACTTTCCGCGGATGAAATCCTTCTAATCACCGTGTTCATCAACACACGGTGTTCTTCTGAGATAAACGCTCGCCCGAGCAGATCCTTCAGCCCCTCTGACCATGCACCAAAAGGTGCCGGACTAGTCCGATGACCTTTTTCAAGGTCCGGATTTGGAGAAATCCTTCGAGACGACACCTCGAGGTCACCAGCCTCGCAAGACGGTACAGCTGGGGGAGGCGTTTCGCACTCCATCATGTCCGGACGAAGATCCCCTGAAGATGAGCTCTGCTGAGAAGGGTTGAGATCCGAACTGCAAGGTAAAATTTTGGTTATCTTCCTTAGAAATAAAACAGGGATATCACTCATTTTAAAACCCCCCTCTTTACTTACGGCTCGGTGGAGAGCTGATCCCCTTGGGGGCGCAATGCGGTCGGAGCACTCTCCGGCGCCGGACCCTCTGACGAAGATTTCTTCCCCCGCTTTGAAGCTATCGCCTCCGGGTCTTCAGAGGCGTTCCTCTTCTTTCCCTAGATAGAGGAGTTCTCGATTCCTTCCTTCCTGACAGCCTCCTTTGCGGAGGCGGTAGCTTCTTTGTTCCCCTCTTCGCCTTCTTCAAAAGGCGCAATCTCCCGCATCCTGGTCAACACGGGATCCGGCGTGGTCTCAGGGAGGGGGGGCGGACACCTGATAAGCTTTGCTTCCGCTATCCACTCCTGTTTAAAGGATAGCTCTTTTAAGGGCAGTTTTATGATAAATGTACGGATCGCGTGTCCGGGTACGGGGCTACTTACTTGATTATCCGGGAGATTGCAACTCAGACCTGCGTCCTCGGAAAAGTCCGGACACCTCGCTTGTGATCCGAAGAACAATTTGTACATCTCCACGGGCGTTGTGCCCATAAAGTGTTGGAGAGCTCGTGGCCCTTCCGGATTAAATTCCCACAGGCGGAGGGGGCGACGTTTGTAGGGCAATATGCGGCGAATCAGCATAACCTGCACCACTACGGCCAAATTGATATCTCTCTCTAGGAGATCTCGAACGCGGCCCTGCAGCAAGGGCACGTCCTTGGATGGCCCCCAGTTAAGCCCTTTATTGACCCATGACGCTAGCCGTGGTGGGGGACCTGAGCTAAAAGCAGGTGGCGCCACCCATGTGGTGCCCCTGGGAGCTGTGATGTAGAACCACTCTCGTTGCCATAAGCCGAAGTCCTCTTGAAAAGAGCCCTCGGGCCATGGAGCATCGGCAATCTTGCTTATAATAGCACCTCCGCACTGAGTGTGCTGCCCCTCGATCATCTTCGGTTTTACATTGATGGTTTTAAGCCACAACCCGAAGTGAGGAGTAATGTGGAGGAAGGCCTCGCACACGACGATGAACGATGAGATTTGGAGGATGGACTCCAGAGCTAAGTCGTGAAATTCTAGCCCATAATAAAACATGAGCCCCCTCACGAAGGGATCAATCGGGAAGCCTAGCCCCCGAAGGAAGTGAGATGTGAACACCACATTCTCACCGGGCTGGGGAGTGGGAATAGCCTACCCTTGAGCAGGCAGCCTATGCAAGATTTCGCCGGTCAGATACCTGGCATCTCTCAGCTTTCGCACATCTTCTTCCGTAATGGAGGAAGGCATCCACCGGCCTTGGAGGTCGGAGCCGGACATCATCAAAAGTCTGAAGCGCCTGGATCTGGAGCTTTGGGTGTTGGAACTCGAGGCGAGAGGCGGATTTGATTGGATTGAAAGAAAGGAGTCGAGCCTTGGTCTCTTTATAAAGAGGTTGAATACCAAGAGCCCTCCCCGTGACCGTTTTGGACTCACTTTCAATTAAGAAGTCATACCAATGGCGCGGTTGGGTTACCCACGCCCGTATTGATGAGAATCCCGGAATAAGGGGACACGATCTCCGCTTTGACAAGACGTGCCAAGGAAACCGCCTCGCTAAACACGCTGAGGTGGGACAGTAAAACGATTTGAATAAAGGCTTGGCTGAGGCATGATGTCACGCTACGGAATACGTCAGCGGATTAGATTTGTGCAGATATTATTCTCTCTACGGTGGTATGTGGAACTTATTTTACAGAGCCAGACACTATGCTTGTGTTCAACATCTTCTATGAAGTATTCGGGGAGGAACCCGCCTTGCAATGCCGAAGACAAATTTGCACGTCGGACTCATCATCATTGAAGCCTGGTTCAGGGGCTACTGAGGGAGTCCTGGATTAGGGGGTGTCCGGATGGCCGGACTATGACCTTTGGCCGGATTCCCGGACTATGAAGATACAAGATTGAAGACTTCGTCCCGTGTCCGGATAGGACTTTCCTTGGCGTGGAAGGAAAGCTTGGCGATATGATATGTAGATCTCCTCCCATTGTAACCGACTCTGTGTAACCCTATCCCTCTCCGGTGTCTATATAAACCAGAGAGTTTTAGTCCGTAGGACGAACAACAATCATACCATAGGCTAGCTTCTAGGGTTTAGCCTCTCTGATCTCGTGGTAGATCAACTCTTGTACTACCCATATCATCAATATTAATCAAGCAGGAGTAGGGTTTTACCTCCATCGAGAGGGCCCGAACCTGGGTAAAAACATCATGTCCCTTGTTTCCTATTACCATCCGCCTAGACGCATAGTTCGGGACCCCCTACCTGAGATCCGCCAATTTTGACACCGACATTGACATAACAACAACAACGGGCACACAAGGCTTATGTCCGCCTGCCTGATCAGGGTAGCGCGCGCCCATAACCTTCCCTCGTTGGAGGCACCGGCGAGAGGCACGACAATAGACCCAGTTAGGACGCCCCATACCGGTAAGCGTGGTTGCACTGGTCAGCATCGTTTCAGCGGCACCATGACTCAGCCAACAGTTATTCAAGTTCAATTTAATCTGGTTAACTTGAATGCAAATATGCTGAGCCATGATAAAATCATGAACATGATATCAACATAATCATGAGGGTATAACATAACTATCCATCATATCAACAATAAATCATATCCACTGAGCATGGCATACTGACTAGCATGACCATCACCAACATCAACATGTACTACTAGCAATCATAAACATATGAGAGGAAATACTAGCAGGTAGAACATGATAACAGAGTACAAGACAACGTAGCATAAAAGTGAACATGCAATTCTAAACATTAGCGGAACAACGATAACCATCTTTTCAACAAGCAAACATTTAATAAATATTCAAGTTTAAAACCATGGCTACTACATGATTATCATGCAATTGGGTATTGTGGCTTGCCAGGGGATGAAGAAGGCACCGGGGAGAAGTGCGGTGAAGCCGCGGAAAGATTTGCCGGAAACAGTTCTCTCTCGGAGGGGCTGTTTACGTGCAAAGGCAAAAATATCATTTTGTTAGTGTCAAACCATAGTGAAAATGAATCGAACAGAACGGGCTCGACGAAACAAAGAAGTGGGCTTTGGATTCACCTTATTTGGAGTTACGGTTAAAAAGATATGGATGTTTTTCTGCCAGGGACCCATCTGTAATGAAAATCTTTTCAACCAGGGGCCTAAACAGAAAAGGTGAAAACGAAATCTGGGAAAATATGCTTTTACCTTATCCATAGGAACAGTGGCGGGCTAGACGCGTGCGGGTCCCACGGGGTGGGGCCCGTCACTTATCCACGTGGGCATGGCGGGTCAACGCCTGAGGGACTCACCAGGGGGTCCCACGCGCAGGGGCAGGCCCACCTGGCTCCTGTCTTCTTCCTCCTCTACCTGCCCCCGACAGGAACAGAGGAGGCACGAAAGCAGCCGAGGCAGGGGAGGAGGAGCGAGGGGGCCGGCCAGCTCCGGCCATCTCCGGCCAGGGCGAAGCCACCGGTGGGCAAGGCCCGGCGTGGCGCTCCCATCCCCGACCAGAGGGAGGCGCGGGCAGGCTAGGAACGGTGAAGGGAGGCGGCGGCAGGAGGTGACAGAGGCGGTTCGGTGGTGGTGGAGTTCGTCGCAGCAGGGCGCTTCGGCGAGGCTGAGGAGTCAGGGCGGCTCAGTGGGACAAGGGGAAGACGATGGGGGAGTCGGGGAAGCACGAGGAGGCTCGGGACGGCCGGACGAGCTGGAGGCCGAACGACGGAGGCGGCGGCCGAGCTCCGGGAGAAGCGGCCAGAGGCACTCCGGCGAGGGGGCAAGTGGTTGGGGTGGCCTGCAGGCATGAGGGGAACGCGGGGGACAAGTTGGAATGGCGACGGGAGGGCTAGGCACATCGGGAAGGAGCAAACTACGACGATGGCCGAGATGAGCACAACAAAGAACAATGAGATTTGGCGATTCCAGGGGGCAAGAAAGGCGGGGGAGGGATGGATGAGCTGCGGGAGGACTCGGGCTTTCTTTATATAGGCCAGGGGAAGCCTTTGGGGCATCACAAGCGAGCTCCAACATGGCTCTAATGGAGGACAGTGGCGGGGCACGGCATGGGCATGGACCTAGCGACGCATTTAAGGCGAACGACGACGAACCATCGATTCAGGGAGACGTAGGGCATCACGGGGGAGCTCATGGACAAGGTTTGAGGTCGAGAAAAGAAGGGAGGCGACAGGCACAGGGGTGGGAAGAAGCCAGAGCACGCAATGCGCATGACATCAGCGTGATCACCACGCACACTGGAGCAAACTCCAGGTTTTGGCCAGGTCTACCATGTCTACTGGATTGAAACTAGTGCCCGTAGTCTAAATGGAGAAATAATTTGGTCCAGGGGCAAAAAATAGATTTGCAGATGGCCACAAAACAAACCAGCAGCCAAGTGTTTGTGCTATGCAGTGGGGACACCAGCTAGGTAACTCAGTAAATAACTTGTCTGGGAGGTTTATCTATCGAAGGACTTTCATCCTGGAGGTTTTGAGGGTAAAAGGATCAATATTTACTGCAATTGCTTAACAACCTCATAATCTAGTCAGAAATGAAGATCATGATGATGCACTCACATGGTTGATTGGATTGAGCTGAGCTTGAGCAAGGCAGGGTTATTTGATCATATGAAGATGATGCAAAAGGTTTCATACCATTTGGATAAACCAAAATGGTACTTCCTTCACAAGCATCTCCTCTGGACAGAAACTTGCAAAAATTCTAGAGGGATAATGGCTTAATTAAATAATCCCAAAATGGGTGGAGATATGTTTTATGGGTATAAGAATGTTCTGGTAATTTATCAAGATTTTTGAAGTAATATAAAATGCACTTGCTTCACAACCTGAAAATATTGCCAGAATCAAAGATTTGATCCTGTGCTCACATAGATCATTTGATGGGGCTGAAAATTAGTGGAGGGGATTAATATGAGCACATTAAGGAGTGAGAAAAAGTTCATCTCATTTGTATACTCCTATCTAGTACTTCCTTCACAAAGTCTTCTGTCTGATAGAAACTTTGAAAATTCACTAAGGAAGATTGGCTAGGCAAATAAAGTTAAACTTGTGCATGAGGCAGTTATTTGGACATATAAAGATTCCCAAGGAGTTGGGGATCAATCAAGAAAAGATAGGTGGTACTTCCTTCACAAAAAACCACACTGGACAGAAATGAAGAATAATTATTGGGGAACTATTTTTGAACATAGCAATGAAAAGTTTTGCCACATTTGAGCAAGATATGACCCAAAAAATTTATGAGAATTATTTGGGAATTTTTGGAGTGGGGGAAATATAGGTTGCTTCACAACCTAGGTCAATTTGTGTTATTCCTTTAATAGAAAAGGAATAGTCCCGATAAAAAGAATATTGGGATTTGGGCTAGGATGGAAATGACAGGGTCTAGGGAAAGATTTGGGAATGACGAGCCACTTTGGAAGCAAAGAAGAGGGCATCTTCTTCAGTTTCCAGACCACAAAGCCACGGAAAAAGAAAACTCGGGCAAAAACCTTGGACAAACAAAAGAAAAAGAAAGGGCCAAAAATTAGGCTGTCACAAGTTCCCAAAAGAATTTCATAACATCCACTTACCTTGCTATGGGGTGGTTTGCTTCACCTTTCCCCAAATTCTGATGGGTCTTTGCTCATATACCAAATCCTTTTGCTAACGTCGATTCTCTCATATCTGCGATGATATCCCATGGATCCGAGCATAAAGTTTTCTTTGGTCATGAAAACCTTTGTACTTCTGTCATTGGGTTGCTTCAAATAAATGCAGGCCTTCTGGTTTCAATAAATGCTGGGAATTAATCATGTCCATCTTCTGACAGAATCTAACTGCTCATAGATGGCACTGATTTATCTTGATTTATTTTCTTGGCTCGAGCATGAGATATGTACCAAAGGTTTGACTGCCTTCTGTTGTGAGCAATATAATAGTGTATGGAGTTATAGCTGTGTCGTACCTCAAATATTTACATATTGAGACGGGCCCGATAGGTGGCTGATGGACAAAAGCTTTTCATGATGGACTGACCGTGTACTTGATTCCGTCAGTGAGTATACCAGGTCTGAGCTGATTGTTCGGCTTTTCATTTTTCTCATGTGGTCGATATACCCGTCTGTGGTAATAGGCCGTGATATGCTTTCATGCTGCCGCTGAAGTCAAACTGTGGAGCTTGCAAAGAAATCTTGGTTCTGACAGAACAGACTTGGATATTCCAAGCTAACCATGTCAAGCGAGTTAGCGGGATATGAAAATCCTTGTAAAGCAGAGTAGGCCCTTGAGAGTATGCCTTTGGGGATCCATATGGAATAATGGCCTCCAACTTATTTGGGTATCCGGACCCTGATGGTCATGCAAAAATCATCATACCTTTGCTGTCAGTCTCATCCTTTTTACGGTCATGATTTGTTTTGTTAGGGTACCGTATTGAAATATCTTAGCCACACCTGTCCTTGATTCTTCGTATGACCATGGATGTTATTATTGCAATATTTTTGACATTATTCCTTTGGCTTGTTTTTCTGACCTGTGTCCACACATATATGACATATACTCGGGGCTTGTAGCTGTACAGAGCTTGTTGTTGAGATCAATCATACAAGACAAGGTTTTATGATATCTCCTTGTCAGTTGTGGGAATAATGACTTTGGTATCCATTGTCATGACTGTGGATTCTATGATGTCATCTCCAAATATTATCGCTCCTTGCATCACATGAGATGTATCTCTGCTTATTTTCCTTTGCCTGACTGGGGAGGTTGTTGAATCCTTACTTTTCTTAGGTATGTCTGTTGGATCACTGTCGCATCTCGTATGAGTGACTGATATGACTGGGGATGCATGCTCACCATATATAAGAAGGATATGCCACCGATCACTCGATCCTTGCAGTAGGCATATGTTTTGACTGAATTTTACCTCTGACAAAATTATTGCAAGTCTGGTCCTTGAACTGTACCGCCATTCATTTGCAACTCATCATATAATCTCTAAGGATGGTGCAATATTGTGGTACTAATGCGGACTGAGTGGCTTACGAGAGAAGCCATCCGAGTAGCTTGCTGAGGAAGACTTGTTAACTTCCGCTCAAATCTTTTGTTTGGTTATCATGCAGAAGAAGTCATTATATCTTACACACAAAGCTTGATCTGATTATTGTGCTGGAGAAGTCCAAGTTCCGTACTTGAGAAGCTTCTCCTCAGGTTTGCTTGTTGAGAAAAATTCATTTCCATCTGTCAGGAGCCCTTACTGAGGTGTCTTGCTGTGAAAGATTGGGTACCGCGGGCCGGAAATTGTTCACATATCATACTGATGAAAATTGAGGAGCCTTGCATCATAAATTTCTTTCGATAGCGTGTGGAAGAATACTGGGTTCCTTATATCCAAAACTTCATACTGCCATGCAGACCGAAATCCATACACATGCCCATAATATTCTGAGGCTGATTATTTGCATGAGAAAAATGGTTTGGCTGTCTTCCTTGAGCATATCACATTCTGACTTTATTTTGGATGATAACATATTTCAAGCATCATGCATTGCTGAGCCAAAATTTTGTATCTGATCCATACCTCTATCTGAAAATATATCGTTGGTCTTGTACCTGACTTGTCTTTCTGCTGGCTGGATCATAACTGCAGTGAGGATTTTGCACTGATGTAGACTCGATGCTGATGGTCAATCCAATACACCATTGGTATTCTGAGTAGATATCAATGCTATAATGCAGTTGAGTGGGTAGACCAAAATGTTTAGCTGAGCTTCTTCCAAATATTTGAAATCATTATTGCTTCTTCAAGTCCGGTGTCAGTTGATGAGGGATGTCTACTACACAACCTTCTTCTTGTAGATGTTGTTGGGCCTCCAAGTGCAGAGGTTTGTAGGACAGTAGAAAATTTCCCTCAAGTGGATGACCTAAGGTTTATCAATCCGTAGGAGGCGTAGGATGAAGATGGTCTCTCTCAAGCAACCCTGCAACCAAATAACAAAGAGTCTCTTGTGTCCCCAACACACCCAATACAATGGTAAATTGTATAGGTGCACTAGTTCAGCGAAGAGATGGTGATACAAGTGCAATATGGATGGTAGATATAGGTTTTTGTAATCTGAAAATATAAAAATAGCAAGGTAACTAATGATAAAAGTGAGCGTAAATGGTATTGCAATGCTAGGAAACAAGGCCTAAGGTTCATACAAGTTCTCTCAACAATAATAACATAACTGGACCATATAACTATCCCTCAACATGCAACAAAGAATCACTCCAAAGCCACTCATAGCGGAGAGCAAATGAAGAGATTATGGTAGGGTACGAAACCACCTCAAAGTTATCCTTTTTGATCTATCTATTCAAGAGTTCGTAGTAAGATAACATGAAGCTATTCTTTCCGTTCGATCTATCATAGAGTTCATACTAGAATAACACCTTAAGACACAAATCAACCAAAACCCTAATGTCACCTAGATACTCCATTGTCACCTCAAGTATCCGTGGGCATGATTATACGATATGCATCACACAATCTCATATTCATCTATTCAACCAACACAAAGTACTTCAAAGAGTGCCCCAAAGTTTCTACCGGAGAGTCAAGACGAAAATGTGTGCCTACCCCTATGCATAGATTCCCAAGGTCACGGAACCCACAATTTGATCACCAAAACATACATCAAGTTGATCACGTGAATATCCCATTGTCACCACAGATAAGCACGGCAAGACATACATCAAGTGTTGTCAAATCATTAAGGACGCAATCCGATAAGATAACTTCAAAGGGAAAACTCAATCCATTACAAGAGAGTAGAGGGGGAGAAACATCATAAGATCCAACTATAATATCAAAGCTCGCGATACATCAAGATCGTATCACCTCAAGAACACGAGAGAGAGAGAGAGAGATCAAACACATAGCTACTAATACATACCCTCAGCCCCGAGGGTGAACTACTCCCTCCTCATCATGGAGAGCACTAGGATGATGAAGATGGCCACCAGTGAGGGATTCCCCCCTCCGACAGGGTGCCGAAACAGGGTCCCGATTGGTTTTTGGTGGCTACAGAGGCTTGCGGCTGCGGAAATCCCTATCTATTGTGCTCCTCGATGTTTTCGGGTATATGGAGATATATAGGCGAAAGAAGTCGTTCAGGGGAGCCACGAGGGGCCCACGAGGGTGGAGGGCGCGCCCCCCTGCCTCATGGCCTCCTCGAAGCTTCCCTGACTTCAGCTCCACGTCTCCTGGATCATGTTCGTTCCAAAAATCACGCTCCCGAAGGTTTCATTCCGTTTGGACTCCGTTTGATATTCCTTTTCTTCGAAACACTGAAATGGGCAAGAAAACAACAATATGGGTTGGGCCTCCGGTTAATAGGTTAGTCCCAAAAATAATATAGAAGTGTATAATAAAGCCCGTAAACATCCAAAACAGATAATAAAATAGCATGAATGCTTCATAAATTATAGATACGTTGGAGACGTATCAATGAGCAACTCTTTATAGGGGAAAAATAATGTAACACCGGGGCCCAAAAAGAAAGAAGCAAAAGAAAACTCAACTAAATAAAAGCACACAACAACAATCAATTCACACAATCAATGTCACATATTACTGCTAGTCACATAATATGCATGCCTACTTAAGCACACAAATCTCACGAGATCTTCGGTTGTACGATCTAGCATGCTGTGCCGATGTGCACGAGGATGAATAAATGTGTGGAAGAATTGGTGTAAACATCACTACACAAAGTGCTAGCTTAGCCAGGTGGCAACCTGAACTAGCTCGGAAGTGAGGACGTACTTGGTAATCATGCAGTGGGGCACGAAGGTCGCAACCACATTATTATCAAGCGGACGGAACAAGATCTGTACTCGTCCAAGAAATAGGATAGCGGGGAAAAACTGAGGCTGTTGACATTGCCCTTTTTTGATAACTAAGATCATTAAGGGTTGCCAACATGACAAAATAAAAAGGACGATCCGGGATAGAAGCATGTCCATCACCAAAACGATAGACGGGACTGAAAGAAAGACATCAGCGCGATACCTGCGCACCATTTTTGCAAACAGCGTCGGGATCACTTGGCATCACTCTGCTGGGACAGAAATGACACCAAAAACCGAAAGAAAAAGGAACTTGAGAAATGCAGAGGCTGAACTCTAGTGGATCTAAACCGATTCCAGCTACACTCACAAAAAAACCGTTAGCGACAAATAATAAGGATATATGCATGCTATGCAACAAACAAATGCAGCAACAAAATGCAATAAACAACCTAGACTCTATACTACCGATATCTACCGGTTTCTACCGCTCGCGCTGACTAGGGCGTCCTACAGCGAGACCTGCTCTGATACCAAGCATGTGGCACCCCAGCTCAGAGAAACCGGAACGCCCTATATTCCAGCCCAGAGATCGAGATGAAGTCGTATGGAATACGGCACTGCTTGACATAGAACAAATCAGCTCTTATTACAAGAATAATAATACAAAGGTCTGATGTTACAAACGTTCACATGCGACACTACGACTGCGATACAACACTTGCTCTATGCTAGCAGCGGAACAACTCGTAGCAGCGGAAATCTTCTAGCAGCGGAACAATGCCGAAGGTAGTGAACTGCACTCCACAGGGACTCTAGCTGGGACACGATCTAGCTCGCACGAATGGAAGCCACAACAAGCAATCAAGCAATCATGGCATCACCTACAATCGGGCATGACACGCCAGGTCAGTACATTGAATGTACTTGCAAGCTCACAACAACCAAAAACATCAAGGCAAGACAACAACATAGCATTAAGGAGGTTAATTAAATTAACAACTACCATGATACAACAACAACCACTAAGCATGATATGAAACTACTACAATACTGAGAAATCACCATCTCAGATCTCCATAACCATATCTCTCTTGGCTAACCGGCCAAGCAATATACCATCTCGATCACCTCGTGGTCAAAACCAAACGGTGATCTTCACAGATCACCAATGGACCAACCTCGTGGTCTTGGATCGGGTTACCTTGTAACCAAACGGTGATCTTTCCGGTGATCACAACCATGACCAACACTTGGTCTCAAACGGTGATCTTTCCAGCGATCACTACAATGACCAACACTTGGTCTCAAACGGTGATCTTTCCGGCGATCATTACCATGACCAACACTTGGTCCCCAACATCATAAACATCCTGCCAATCTGTACTGCTCAAAATATCCACATATAAATCACCTAGAAGTCATTCCATCATGTGAGTGTTGATTGAACGGTGTGACCTAGTACGGACTTATGCCCATGACCGAGGACGCGGCTATCGATAGATTAAACACACACACTCAGCAGAGGTAGCGCACTGTACCCACACCATGGATCCCATGGCCTCGCAGTCCCATTCGGGTGGACCAATGATGTTCTGACAAAACCGATCTACTTCCATGACACACTCTCGGCCACTCTGACTAACTCCCCTCTGGGCTAAGTCATGGGTGGCCCCGTATCTACCAAAGACACCAACGGCCAGCATCGTGGCAAAACAAAAACGGTCCCAAACGGGGACAAGAGCTCTCAATACCAACTACGGGCACACAAGGCTTATGTCCGCCTACCTGATCAGGGTAGCGCGCGCCCATAACCTTCCCTCATTGGAGGCACCGGCGAGAGGTGACGTTGTCTTGGACTACGGGGTACTCACCACGTTGTCTCCCGATCCGTTGAATTGGGCCGAGGACCCCCATGTCCGTTTACTCATGGGCCAGTTCGGACAGCCGAAGTATACACAAGGAAGATTCTACAAGACTTGGTGATCAAGACAAGGACTCATCCCCCACCTGCGTATTCGGCTAGGACTCTTGTTATCCTAGGCCTCTTGTACATTATATAAGCCGAGGCTAGGCTAGTCGATAAAGGATTATGAAATTGCCCATCATACCTCTAGGGTTTAGACCACAACATATGATCTCGAGGTAGATCAACTCTTGTAACCCCTATACTCATTAAAGTCAATCAAGCAGCATGTAGGGTATTATCTCATCAAGAGAGCCTAAAGCTGGGTAAAATCCCGTGTTCATGTTACCATTGATCCTAAGACACACATCTTCGGACCCCCTACCCGAGACCCGCCGGTTTTTACACCGACATTGGTTATTTCATTGAGAGTTCCGCTATGTGATTGGCAAAAGGATCAATGGCTCGACTGCAGATCAACTGCAATGTCGGCTTATTCACCACCAGCTCGACTGGTCACCTTGGCTTGATCGAGGACTGCGCCCTACCTCCGATCGTCATGTTCGGAGGAGGGCCTTCATCAACATCAACTCTGATATCTATCAAGATCATGGAGGAATCATCCATGGAGCTTGGGGGCTCAACGTCAACATTGCCCTCGGGCGACGGTGCTGTTTTTCTAGACAATGAACTTGTATCCACCGCCACCGCCTCCTCGAGTGTTGCTAAAACAATTGCTTCGGTGGAATGTGCGGAATTAAGTCTACAACAAAACTGCCAAATTTCATCAAGTTCCGATGGAGGAATCTCCGGCAATCTCCGATATACCGGAGCCCTGTCGAATCTGGACGAGAATCCGGACGAGTTTGGAGTGTGGTATCTAGCATCTAGCTCGGACGTCCTTTTGAAGATTCAACCATTGATCGGCTGCGGAATTCCTATATCTACCCCCTGTCAAAAATTCAGCTTGATCTGACTGTCCAAACTCCGGGAACCTTCCGATTAGTGCGTCACTTTTCGGATCTGTTTTCTGCTCGAGAACGAATCCGACCCGAGTTCATCTTCTTTATGAACGGGATTTTGGACATCCTTTTTGAAGGAAGTTTTTGTATGGGGTATTGTGTTTTATTCTCAAACACATCCCATTAATATTAAAAGTATTTTTACAATACAATCTTCACCATCGCGCCGGTGTCAAATCGGCCCGACACATCACTCCACGGCGGCCGACCTGCGCTAGACACGTCGTTGCTTTGTTGAGCCGAGCTCATCTTCTTCGGATCATCATCTCGGCCAGCCGAACAATAGTTCGGCATCGCGAAGGATAAATCGTCACCAACATCGCTGCCCCACGGATTACACTGAGCGGGCACACCGACATCGCCGCAAGGTCACTTCATCAAGCCAGCACTACAACCTGCATCGGCATGGCCGAACCGTTGCTTCATCGAGCCGATGTCCATCATGCCGAAATACTTCAACACCTCGGCTGACATGGCAACTGCAACATCTCCTCACCGACCTGCTCCATCTCCTTGCCTGGACAGGGGGCTTCGTCATCCCTTCATCAACTTACTTCGGAGACTTCGGCGTCACCGGCCGACCAGCTTCATCACATTAGCTGGACCATGGGCTTTGCCTCGGCGAGCCAACCTTTGCCAGCATTGTCATGCCTTTGCTTCATCACCCATCAGGCAATGGGTGTGCGGATCGAGTCCCAATTTTGGGAGTAACCCTTCTTTGGACCGCTACAACAAATAAACCAGGTGTTATTAATCCCAGAAATTTTTGCTTGTTTGGGTTTATTTTTCCCAAGGAATTATTACTCTGCTTTCTTCCATCATCTATTCACAGGCCTATCAAATGGTGGCCGCATTAACGACGGTCGCGTGGTGGTTCGGTCAGTTTCTGTACATAGTTCGGCGAGCGTCGTATCTGGAACTTGGACCGACGTGTGAATTCGGGCTTTGCCTCGCCTTTACCACATCACGCCCTGCATCGAAATTGACCTCGACGCTCAGGCCATATCTCTTTCATTATTTACTTCGCTTGTATTAAATTAGTAGAAGAACTTTTTTAATATACATTATTATCTTTATTTCTCATTACTTTTGGTTTGCACTATTTTATCTGTGTAGCCAATCGACTCAGACTGAGCCGCGTTGTCGCCTCCTTCGACCGACTTGTGTTGTCGCCTTGGCGCGCCGACCTGCTCCATTACCGTGGCTGGATTGAGAGCCTCATCTCCTCGGAGTGCCGAACTCTCTGCTTGGCCACCTTGGGACAAGCCTGGAGGCTGGAACCTTGTCGCGCATCAAGCTTGGACCGCGTCATCAATGCCGAACATATTAACTAGCTAAGTCGCTTTCATGCTCACAAACTTTCAGTTTTAAATTTTGTTCAGTTTGACCAAGCATTATACTTTTTTGGCCAAAATTTATTTGTGAAAAAATTCCTTGTCATAACTTTGTTTGTGACACACAAATTCAAATACCTCGATTACTTGGGGGCTTCCTTTATGAAGCCTTTCCTCTTGCATATGATTATACTTGTACGGATTCGTTCCTTGTTTGTGTATTATGCCAAAATATGCACCATATTGACTTAAGTGTTCGGCAAGCTGGGTTGCCTTGCTCCTGTGCTTACCCCTATGTTCCCGATTGTTCGGCTAGGGAGTAAAGGGAGCACCTCTGCGATTGTCACGACTGGGTCATCCGAGCTCTGACCTCAGACTGGGTGAATTTGAAAGCTAGCGCTCTTATTGTTTTCAATCATGGTCGGCACACAACGGAACTCATGAGTACAAAAAATCTATTGCACAAGTCTCATAGTAACAATGAGCAACCAAAGAAAGGTATCGGTGGAGGTACTATTTTCTTCGAAGATGCTTCTTACACTTCGTTAGTAATATAGCATAAGTTCCCTGAGCGCGCTTTGTCTGTTACAGCCTTATGGCCTGATTGCTTGGTTATCGGAAACACCGTCGATATTCTTGACAGGTGGAGTACATAACACTTTTTGGTCCTTGACCAAAGAGGGAGAAGCCGACGGTCGGTTAAGACGCGTTCAAAGTTCGGGTGAACACATATATGATATAAGTACTTCGGTACATACAATCATTATACATAAAATTATTTTACCCTAGTCACTTGGGGGCTCTTAAAATTTATATGAGTTGTTTTATCGTAAATGTGTTTTCTTCTTGGTCGTTGCAAAGAGATCGGATACGTCATGTTAAAGCATGACAGAAGCACAATTTTTTTCCAATTTTCGGATTGGTACTGAACACTTGATCTTGTTCGGGCGTCAAATTTTTACTGACGCTTTTTGGGTTTCCAAGCTTATGGCACTTTTAAACTATTTTGTTTTTCCAGCACAAGTCTAGCATTGCAACGCCGGACGACCGATTCTCCGAAATTTAAGACAATCATCCTCACTCAAACTTCAAAAAGTCCTTTTTTTCTGATGTAAATTATGTCTATCTCCTTTGTCCTTCCTAACGCTAGTCTAGTCTCCGATTAAAGGATTGATACGGGCGTAGTTGGGTTGCCCGGTTCCTGTGCTTCCCTCCTACGTTCTGCTTTGTTCGGCTAGGGGTGCAAAGGGAGAACCACTACGATTGTGCTTCCAGCTTGCATGGTTAAGCACCTCAGTGGAGAAAGCCGAAAACTGACTGTCACAATAAGCGTAAACTGGACAGCGATCCGATGACTATGTTAGATGACGGGCCGTTCATAACATTGGCCGAAGTGTTTATGGCTTGACCTTGGCTATCGCCGAACACTAATTGGGGGCTCATAGCTAGCGTCCCTAGTTTAAAGCTCCTATGACTAATTGAAAGTTATAAAGCCCGCATATCTGATTGCCTCGTTGCCGCTAACACAACCGCCTTCGGGCACCGAGACGTCAGCTAAGGGTTGTCTTGTTATTGCGGAAACACCCTGCGTAGTATCTACAAAGGGGTAGAAGTCGACGATGGGCCACTTTCAACTGATAAACGGTCACAACGGAAGTGAAGACTTTGGTTCATTAATAACATAGATTTCGGGAACTTTCCCCGAACTAAATCCTCAATATTTTCCTCCCACATTGACCGGAGGTGGGGTTTCATGATCATGATAAGCATGACGACCCAAAGAAAGTAACCGATGGCGGGAATATTTTCCTTGGAAGATGTTCCTTACACTACATAATATAACATATCCTTCCGTGTACCTTTGTTTATAAAACTGTATGGCCGGATTGCCTTGTTTTACATAAATCTTTGCCCTTATAACATCTTTATAAAGTAGGAAAAAACTCCTCGGCTACTGGCTGAAGAGGTTGAAGCCGATGGTCGGTCAACAAAGTTTTCTACAATACGGATCCAATCATTAGTGATGTAAAGTACTTGGATACATAGAGTCATTACACATAATTTGTGATTTTACTATGGATATCGATCCTTAATTCGGCCACCCGTGCTCGCATTAAGGCTTGGGGGTTACTGGGCTTCGGGCCTATTATTTACAAATATTAAAGGGTCACATTGATCCCCTAATCTGGTGTTGCCACCTGACCAGCGTCTCGGGGGCTATTGCATTGCCTGTTCACTGCAGAAAATTTAAAGTGCTTAGGGTTCGGCTTGACCGAACTATGCGCAAACGCGTCTTCGGACAACAATAGGTACCATATGGACCAATCCGGCATCAAGCTAATATATTACGACAACTTCTCGAGACCCTCTCTCAAGGGCCCGTTCGCCGATCACTATTATCTCTAGTATATTACACTGCATTTCTATTCCTATGTATTCTGCCGAGCTAGGAGTTGATCCTCACGCCGATTTCGCGCATCGACTTGAGTCTCAGGGGCTACTAGGATAAGAGGTTTCATGTTTTCCTTCAGGTGCGTCTCGGGTTTTAGACCGGCACACACACCTTGAGGGCTACTAGCTATATATCTTAGCAGAGAATAAACTGCACCAATCAAAAAATCAGCCCGCAGTCAGGGGTGGTGCACCAACTCGGAAGCAGTCCGGCATAAAGCTCAGGCGCCAGTGGCTGGCTCCATAGAGGGCATTTCCGGCATTAAGCTCGGCTAAACTCCTTCAACTTTCTTGAACCAAGGTGGATACAGTCCGATGGTGGAGCTCGGATACAGTCCGGCGTTGGTGCTCGGCTACAAAAAATACCTCGAATGCAGTCCGGCGTTGGAGCTCGGATGCAAGAGGACACCACCGCCCGGGGAGAACTTCAAACCCGAGGTGGGCGTGAAAATAACAAGGCATTAATAAAAGTTGATAATTTAAAGGGGCTCCTCAGATACCTGACATGTAAACTCTTTAGATTCACTTCGGCAATACTCAAGATTAAAGATAAAAAGATTTGTTGAACCAGTTTTTAAGACCGAAGGTGAAGAACATTCGGAAGAATTGAGGAGCGTCCCCAACTTGAAGACCGTTCAAGGGTCTACTAACGGTGTCCTGGACTACGGAGTACTTACCATGTCGTATCCCGATCAGTTGAATTGGGCCGAGGACCGCCATGGCCGTTTACTCATGGGCCAGTTCGGACAGTCGAAGTATACAAAAGGAAGATTCTACAAGACTTGGTGATCAAGACAAGGACTCCTCCCCCACCGGCGTATTCGGCTAGTACTCTTGTTATCCTAGGCCTGTGGTACATTATATAAACCGAGGCTAGGCTAGTCGATAGAGGATTATGACATTGCCCATCATACCTCTAGGGTTTAGACCACAACATATGATCTTGAGGTAGACCAACTCTTGTAACCCCTATACTCATTATAGTCAACACTACAGGAAACAGGTAATTTGCCGTCTGTGGATTATAGATGGAAAAGACCGAAATCCAGACGGCAAAGATTTTTCCGTCAGGAAGCAGATGGCAAACTCAGACGGCAAAGATAAGTCGGCAAAGAATACTTTGCCGTCAACTTTTTATCGGGAAGACGGCAAAGACTTCGCCGTCAGCCAAATCTACTTCACCGTCAGACTTATAAATAACAGACGACAAAGGATGCGGTCTTTGCCATTAGTCAAAACATTTTCTTTGTCGTCATCCAGACTAAACTAAAGACGGCAAAGATTATTTTAAAGTTTATTTTTTATTTACTTTTTGAAAATAACGTCATTCCAAGCTTTCGGGGGGCGGCCACTGCTGCTTCGGTGAGCTCGGGAAGAAGGGAAGCATAGAGGAGGGCAGCTGCTGCTTCAGTAGTCGCATCAGCGTCGTGTGTACAGCGTGGTTAGAGCAAAAGAGGACGATGGCGTCACTACAAAGATTTGCAATACAGATCCAATAAAAATGAATGTATATTTCTTTAACAAAAAGAAAACGGATCTACAAGCTAGCCATTCTTCACGTGTACACATACGAGCAAGAATATCCTATGAGTAGGAACTTCTAAGTGTTTTGCACATCAGATTTACACACGGACAAGTGCCAGGATACATCAAATTAAGATCCACTTAAAACCCATCAAGAAAGCAACACACACGTTGCTAGCCTGGGTAGCCTAGATCCACCGGGAAGTAGCAGCGCTGCAACTGAACCAAATATGTACAGGGCTCTGGTCGCAGCCAGCAAGCATACTGGAGGACAGCACCAGCGCGACGAGGACGGGCATGGCAGCTCGCCGGTGGCGGGGTCAGAAAGCGGAGGCCGGCTTGGGCAGGAGCAATGAAGCGGCAGGGCTGAGAGTCATTGCCAAACCTGTTGCTGCGGCAGCACACACCGGCGGATGGATCTAGGGCACATGCGGCTGAACGCGGCCACGCGCACGGATCCCTTGGGGCGGCGATGTGGTTAACGTCGGGTGGCGCGAAGCTCCGCAGCCGTCCATGGCGTCGGCTGCCTGAGAGGAAGAGGGCAAGGGGTGAGGTATGGGGGAGAGATAGAGAACAAGGAAGAGATGCAGGAGGAAGGAGAAGGAGGTAGGGGCGGCGGAGCTTGACCTGGTGCTTGTCAGCGGCTTGGGGAATGGCGGTAGGTGGAGGTGGATCTTGGCTGGGAACAAGGAGAGGCGTGGGGGACGGGAGAGAGAGAGGAGGCGGAACAAGGAGAGGCGTGGGGGACGAGACATATAGAAGAGGATAAGGGAGAGAGAGAGAGAGAAGAGGATAAGAGTTGGAGGTGGAGTTGGATCGTGCACAGGAGCAGCGCGCGGTGGTGGATTGCTGCCACGTCATCGATCCGCGTGATGGATCCGCGGGTTGTGTTTTCTCTTTGCCGTCTGCGGTTGTCTCTACAAACGGCAAAGAGCTCACTTTGCCGTCTGTAACAAAATACACAGACGGCAAAGACTTTGCCGTCTGTGTATTTTGTTACAGACGGCAAAGTGAGCTCTTCGCCATCTGTAAAAAAAAATTACAGACGGCAAAGACTCTTTGCCGTCTGTGGTTTTGGTTGCAGATGGCAAAGTATGGATTTGCCTTCATCTATTCTTTGCCGTCTACTGATGACGGCAAACCCTTTCTTTGCCGTATGCCCCGACAAAATGCTGACGGCAAAGAAATTACTGACGGCAAATCTCCTGTTTCTCATAGTGCAATCAAGCAGTATGTAGGGTATTATCTCATCAAGAGAGCCCGAAGCTGGGTAAAATCCCGTGTTCATGTTACCATTGATCCTAAGACACACAACTTGGGACCCCCTACCCGAGATCCGTCGATTTTGACATCGACAAGAGGCACGACAATGGCATCACATTAGGGCCTTCCCATAAAGGAAAATGTGGTTGCACTGGAAAAGCCCGGTTCGGTGGCACCTGACCAACTTAATGACGGAGTTTAACCCCAAAAATATAACTGTGATAACTGATACTCCAATATCAACTATCAAACTATAATCCAAGTCATGGCAATATCCAACAAATAATCCAAGCATAATATCATCATCTCAAAATACTCCAAGGGTAGCACAACACTACTATCATGATGAATCCGAAAACAATAATCATACTACTCCAATAATAAGAACAAAGCTATCAAGCTAAGATCCACATGTAAACATCATCTCCGAAATTAATACTCCAAGCAATAGTAACAGAACATCGATTAGCATCATGAAAATAGTCACACTAACCACTATTAATCCAAAGGCAGCATGACATCCAAAGTAATACTCCAATGGCAACATGATACTCATCAACTACAAACATAATTCATAGTAATCCAAACAATAGCATGGCAACAACAAGATCAAAATAATACTCTGAGAAAAATGCCATGCTCGAAGTCATGTAGCTATAGCAATATTTTAAACAAGTTCAAATAGATTAACCCATGTCACTGCATTACAGTGATGCAAATGGAGGGTGCGGCTTGCCTGGGGTGGAAGAAATCACCGGGAGAAAGTGCGAGAAACTCACGAAACGAATCACCGGAAATCGTACTCTCTCAAAGGGGGCTGAATAAGGGAAAGGGCATAATGGACATTTTCAGAATGATAAAACATGGTGAAAATGGTTCCATCAGAACGGTCTTGACAAAACAAAGAAGTGGGCTTTGGATTCACCTGATTTGGAGTTAGGATCAAGAAGTTATGATAGTTTTTCTGTCAGGGACCTATTTGTAACAAAGTCATCACAAACAGACCCTCGGCTGGAAAAACAGAATGCGCACTCGAGGAAATACGCTTTCGGTGGATGAAAGCACACACGGCAAAAGCCGTGTCCACTTATCCACATTAGCAGGGTGGGGCCGCGGCTTGAGGTCGCTGACGTGCGTGTCCCGCGGGGTGGGGCCCGTCACTTAATCACGTCGGCGAGCGAGCCCGGTCAGCGGAGAGAAGCCAACAGGCGGGGCCCAGGGACGGGGTCAACGTTGTCTTCATCTCGCCCGCGTTCGCGCGCGGTCCAGATGGAGGTCGCCGGCACGGGAGCTCGTCCGGCCGGCTCCGGCCATCGCTGGCGGCACCCGACCACCAAAATGATCAGGAGATGGAGGCGCGTCCATCCCCGCACTAAACGGGCCTCGAAGAGGGCGGGAGCGAGGGCACCATGGACCATGGCGGACGGCGGCTTCGGTTGAAGACGGACACGGCACTCCAGCGACTTGGAGGAGAGGATGAGCTCCGGGGAGACTTGGAGATGACTGGATAGGGCTAGGAGGTGGAGAGGGGACGCGGTTCGCTGGAATCGAAGTGGGCAGAGGTGGCGGCCATGGCGGCCATTTGAGGGCAGGAGAGCTCCTCGAGCTTGTTTGAGAGGACGGGGGTGCTACTAGGAGTGAGGGAGGACTACTGGATCACTCGGAGGGCTTGGGGGAGGTCTTAAATAGGTGGAGGAGGAGGGGGTCGAGCTGGCACCGCCGCGGACGCGTGCCCGGCGCAGCGGACGCGTGCCCACGCTCGCGATCTCGGATCTAGATGACACAGGAGGAGCAGTGGAGGTTCTCATAGGGAGGAGACGGCCAAGGGAGCGCAGGGAGGAAGACAATGGCGACGAACCAAGCCAAAACACCACTGTACGTCCGTGGGCACGTGGCGGTTTGCGTCGGTGAGGAAGCCGCCGAAGGGAGAGGGGTCCAGGGGAACGACGACGACGAGGTGGATACAAGGGACACGGTCACACGCTCTAAGACGGTGAGAGGGAAAGAGGCGGAAGCACAAACAGTGCTCTGTACATGCCACAACGCACAGAGCGCGTAAACGTGCATGCCAGCTATGCGGTCACCACGAGACAATGCACAAGGAGGGCTGTAGATGATGGGAAACTATGTCTAGGAGCTAGTCCTTCTAGGGTAGATCATTTATGAGGCATTGGCTTGATCTCGGGTGCTATGGTTAAATGGTAACTAAGCTCTGAAGTTTACTGCAGTAAACTTGATCAGCTCAATGTGATCCACAAAGAGATTCTATGTGTCAAGTGTTATGTCTCGGGTGTTTAGGCTAGGAAGGACTATGATCCTGGAGGCTTTGGAGCACAATGGGCCACAAAATAATATAGTTGCTGTGTAACCCCAAAATTGGTCCAGAATCAAGATTTGGATGATGCACTCACCTGGAGTTATGTAATGGGATGCAACTTGGCAAATCCTCATTATATGGACTTATAAAGATGCTGTAAGAAGCTCATGCCAAATTGACAAGCCAAAATGCCACTTGCTTCACAAACATCAATTCTGTCCAGAAACTTGGAATAATTTTGATGATCAAATCGCTAAATTAAATGATGCCAAATTGGGTGGAGAGATGTTTTATGGGAATAAGAATGATCTGGTAATTTATCAGGATTTTTGAAGCAATATAAAATACACTTGCTTCACAACCTGAAAATATTCCCAGAATCAAAGATTGGCTCATGTGCTCACATAGATGATTGGATGGGGCTGCAAATGGGTGGAGGAGGTTAATATGAGCACATTAAGGACTGTGCAAAAGTTCAACTCATTTGGATACTCCTAGCTAGTACTTCCTTCACAATGGCTTCTGTTTGACAAAAACTAGCCAAATTCCCTGAGGAAAATTGGCTAGGCAAATAAAGCTGAACTTGTGCAAGAGGCTATTATTTGGACATATAAGAATGCCCAAGGATTTGGGGAGCAATCAAGAAAAGATAGGTGGCACTTCCTTCACAGAAAACCACACTGGACATATATGAAGAATAATTATTGGGTAAATATTTTTGAACTGAATAATGAAATGTTTGGGCATATTTGAGATATATATGACCCAAAGGAATTATGAGAATTATTTGGGGATTTTTGGATGGACAGAAATATAGGTTGCTTCACAACCTAGGGCAGATAGGGTTATTCCTTTAATGAAAAAGTAATTTTCCCTGGAAAAATATTTTAGGGTTTGGTCAAGGAGTGAAGTGACATGATCTTCGCAAGGTTTTGAGAATGATTAGCCACTTGGGAGCAGGCATGAGGATGATTTTCCAGGTGGCAAGGCCACAGAACCACTCCAAAAAGAAAAACAGAGCAAAAACCAAATAAATCAAAAGAAAAAAAGAAAAGGGCCAAAATCCAAGCTGTTAGAGGATCATGAGCTTGGCTCAAAATGCTAGGCTAATCCGGTGAGTTTTTATATATTTATCAAGTTACACCTTTTACGGGCATATATGAGGCGGAAGTCTTAAGCTTCCCCCTTTATTTATTCGGGCCTGGATAAAGATAGCGGAGCAGATTGACTGTCCGGCTCCGCTGCTCGAAGGCCCAGAAACCCCACTTCTAACGAAGATGCTTTTTCCGGCACCTTACGAGGTGCCAGAGAAGAAGGCCAAGAAGAAGGCCCAGGGGACTAGAGAATGTCTCCGTCGTAAGGTCACTTCAGACACAGTGTCCAAAGACGTCGAGGATCGCTCTTCCACCACCGAAGGTGATGGGGAAGAGGAGGAGGAGGTAGAAGAAATTCATCCCCCTCCTATAGGGTGGAGTAAAAATAGGGTGGCCTCCACTCATTCGGAGGCCAGGACGTCCAAGAAGGGGAAAATTTCTCCTTCAGACAGTCCCAGGACGGCTACCGATAGCAGCTCGGAATGGGAATCAAGGGTCAAGCCCCTGGCTAAATCGTAAGTATCCGAATACAATAAGGCATCCGGCTTTTCCACTGTATTGTTTTTAACGTATTGGGTCATGCACTTTGCAACCCGGCTCGATTCAATGTCGAGCTATCCTCCTCTTCGGAGGGATTGTTGGATCCGTCGGTGATGAACAACGGGTCCCTTCCAACGGCCTCCTCCCCCAAGTCCGCGGTCAACACCGAGGCATTGTCTCGAAGGATCCCGGACCAAGGAGAGGCTCAAGATGCCATCCCGGGGGGTAGAACCTCGCCCGCCGAACATTTGGGGGAGCAAGTCCCTGTAGCGACTGACAGTGGGGGTGACTTTCAATCCAGCCCCTAGCCTAGTACCATTCCGGAGATTCATGTGGCTCCGGAATTAGGCAAGCTACCCTCGAAAGAAGGAGGTGTGCCTGTTCCGCCGGTGGCCTCTGTCCATCCAGAGACACCGTGCGGTTTGCTGGAAGCGCTGCAAGGCACTTCCATCGTGGAAGAACACCGCACCCTCATCGGTGTGGTGATTGAGAGGATTTAGTCCGTGGAAAGCGGACTAACCGAAGCATGTACGAGCCTTCTAACAATCTTCGAGGCAAGTCACGCAATTTTAAAAGGAATGTCATAGTGTAGGTAGTAACCCCTGATGCTCTGTCCGGTGTTCGGAAAGAAAAACCGAACAAAGGATCAAATGAATTTGGCAGGAGGCTAATTTAGAATGTATGTGTGAACAAACAGGCATCACTGCTAGCTGCATCCACTCATACTGCGGAAATCTCTGGACTGAAGCAGAGTCTGGAGCGGACCGAGGGAGAGCTCGGCCGTGTAAAGGAGCAGCTAAAAGAAAATGAAGGTAAGCAGTGATTTGTATCAAAATTCGGCTATGGCGAATGTTTTGTTCTGACTGTAAAGTGTCATTTACATTTATTAGGGGCCGTGACCAAAGTGAAAGCCCTTAAAAAGGCCCTGGTTGAGGCTGAAGACAAGGTGTCCAAGGAGCAGGCCGCATGCGAAAAGCATGAGGCCCGGGTCAAGGATATCCAGCTGGAGCTCCAGGACGCAGTCAACAGATGCAAGTCCTTGGAGCGTGATTACAAGGAGCAAGAAACTGAACTTGTGAAGGCTCGCCAGAGCGCACAAGATGCCCGAGCCGAAGCTCAGGGCACCCTCCAGGAAATCCGGGCGGCCAAGAAGATCGCGGTGGGTAAGGCTTTTATAATACAGAGCAAATATGTGAGGTAAAGGTTCCTTTTACTGACCCAGATTTGGAGCTCTCCAGGGGCATTTGCGATCTGCCGCGCAATGTATCAGACACTGCCAAATTCTATCAAGCCGAATAGGGAAGCTCTACGGAGAAGCTGTTTTGGTCGCAATACCTTGCGTCCGAACCTCCAGTGCCTTTTAGCAACCAGCTGAAGCAACTGGTTGAGCTGCATAGGATGACTGAACTAGCCATGAAGGGTTTGATAATCCGGCTAGGGCCTGCCGAAGCTTTTACTAGCAGCTACTTCAAACTCATGAAGCGGCTGGTCAGTGCCTGTCCTCGGCTTGATGCCATTAAACGGTCTATCTGCATTGAAGGTGCAAGAATGGCCTTCGCCCGCATAAAGACGCACTGGGCGAAGATGGACGCCACTAAATTGATGACCGAAGGACCGCCCGAAGGCGAGGAGCACCGCAGGCCCGAGTTGTATTATAATAGTGTCATGGAGGGGTCCCGCCTTGTGGTGGAGCAATGTGCTAAGGATATCATATTCCCATGAATACACTCATGTTTTATCCTGTCCTGTATATAAAACAATTCAGTAGTGTAAAGTTTGTTTAAAACTACACCTCCTCTGCGGCCGTTTTAATAAATCTAAGAAATGCTGGTCGTCGGCTTCTGCCCCCACGTAGGTAGTACGGGGGTGTTCGGGATGAATCTAAACACTATTTATCCAAGGTTTTGGTCATTTAAGGAGGTGTTCCGCGCAACGAACCAGGAAATCGGACTATTCGGCTTTATCATTCTCACTTAGCCATAGGAGTTTGACGAGACAAACTTGGGCGTATCCCCTAGTGTTTGGAAGACCAAACTTGGGGCGCTTTATATGCTTAATCGGATAAAAACCGATTCATCGCATAACGCGGAAGAAATCGCTAAAGATTTGGAACCTCTCGAACAGCTGACCGTCTCTCGCCGCATCATGACAGTCAGTTTTCAGCTTTCTCTACTGAGGTGCTCATCTGGGATAACTAGGACACAATCACAGTAGTTCTCCCTTTACTACCTAGCCGATATAGCGGAATGTAGGGTAGCAAGCACAGGAGCCGGGCAACCCAACTATTGACCCAAGACATGATTCAGAGCCGATGCATATAATGCTACAATTCGGGGTGCCGAACTACTGTAAAAGTGTTCGGACTTTCTTGCCATATTATGGGGTGTAATGAAGCCCCTGGCTAATTAAGTTGTACCATAGTGTACGGGTGCAAAGAATATATACGAAGGAAAGGAAAAAAATAAGTAATAAGCTGATGCTGCAGATATGGAGCCGCGAATTATTTTCCAATGTAATTTGATCAGTATGCCTAGGCGTACTTGTACAAATAGTGCTATAAGCAATAAGGCCATTTAACACAACATGACCGAGGGTGGGCAGCGTCCAGGTTTTAAGATAGGTATAACGATCGTTAGCAGAGACCACCTATGTATTCCCTTACACGTTTGAGCCTTTTGGCTTGTTGGTGTAGACGTCCCTTGATGGGTCCTATCATCAGTTTGTCCGAAAACGAGGCCAGAGGAAAGAAACCTAAAAATAAAACGGAATAGTGAAATTATGCGGGTTCACGAGCGGTTGAGCCGTATTGTGAACCCTGATCTAGTTGTGCCTCCGTCTATGCCCATGGTACTTTGAGTGCGTAATTATGTACGCGTGGCACGAATGTTGTTGCTTGATTGGAGCTGGGACGGAGGCCGAGTTGCTAGTTGAGCTCCAGACAGGCTGGACAGTCCTGCTGCAGAGTAGTCCGGACTCGCTTGATGGTGTCCGGGGGCTTTACTGCCGAATTGAGGTTCTGCCTAAAAAGGCTACTCTGTACTTCTGCTGCAAGGGCCGCGGTGTGTTCCTTAGTACGGAGGGAGCGTTCCGTGTTTCCATTGACTGTTATGACACCGCACGGTCCGGGCATCTTGAGCTTGAGGTAGGCGTAGTGCGGCACCGCATTGAATCGAGCAAATGTGGTTCGTCCGAGCAGTGCGTGATAGCCACTACGGAAAGGGACGATATCGAAGATCAATTCTTCACTTCAGAAATTATCCGGGGATCCGAAGACCACTTCCAGTGTGATTGATCCCATGCAACAGGCCTCCACACATGGTATGACACCTTTGAAGGTGGTTTTTGTGGGTTTGATCCTTGAGGGATTGATACCCATTTTACGCATTGTATCCTAATAGAGCAGGTTCAGGCAGCTTCCACTATCCATAAGGACACGTGTAAGGTGGAATCCGTCGATAATAGGGTCGAGCACCAGTGCGGCCGAACCGCCATGATGGATACTGGTCGGATGGTCCCTTCGATCAAAGGTGATCGGACAAGAGGACCACGGGTGTATTTTGGGGCGACTCCATCGCGTAGACGTCCCTTAGGGCGCGCTTCCACTCCCTTCTAGGGATATGGGTAGCGTATATCATGTTCACCATTTTGACCTGGGGAGGAAACTTCTTCTGTCCCCCTTTGTTCGGTGGCCGGGGCTCCTTGTCGTCATCTCTTTGGGACCCCTTTTCCTTGTTTTTGGCATTTAACTTGCCGGCCTGTTTGAAGACCCAACATTCTCTGTTGGTATGATTGGTTGGTTTATTGGAGGTGCTGTGGATTTGACATGGACGATCGAGTATGTGGTCCAAACTGGACGGGCCCAGATTGTTTCTCATAAATGGCTTCTTCCGCTGACCGGACTTGGAGCCACTGAATCCGGCATTGACCGCCGTGTCTTCGGCATTGTTGCCATTACTTCAAAGCTTGTGCCTGTTGCGTCGGGGCTTGCCGTTACTATCTCTGGCTTCAGAAGTGCCAGGTTTACTTGAGGTGCTGGTGCTATGAGCTAGCCATCTATCCTCGTCTGCATAAAAGCGGGTCATAAGCGTTGTAAGGGCTGCCATGGACTTCGGCTTCTCTTGTCCGAGGTGTCGGACGAGCCATTCGTCATGGATGTTATGCTTAAAGGCCGCTAGGGCTTCGGCATCTGGACAGTCGACGATCTAGTTCTTTTTAGTTAAGAACTGGGTCCAGAATTTCCTTGCTGACTCTTCGGGCTGTTGGGTTATATGACTTAAGTCATCGGCATCCGGAGGTCGGACATAGGTGCCTTGGAAGTTGTTAAGGAATGCCTCTTCCAGGTTCTCCCAACTGCCAATAGAGTTTTCGGGCAGACTGTTCAACGAGTGCCTAGCTGGTCCCTTGAGTTTTAGCGGGAGATATTTGATGGCATGAAGATCATCGCCGCAGGCCATATGAATGTGGAGGAGGAAGTCTTTGATCCATACCGCGGGATCTGTTGTCCCATCATATGATTCGATGTTTACGGGTTTAAACCCTTCTGGGGATTCATGTTCCATTACTTCATCGGTGAAGCATAAGGGGTGAGCGGCGCCTCTATTTTAGGCTACGTCGCGACACAGTTTGGATGGAGCTGGTCTGCGGTATTCGGCCTTGATAGGTTTGTATTTATTATATCCGGCATGGAAGCCGTTGTCGCGCATTGGGGCGCGCCCCCGCGATCCGTAGATCAATCTGGGATCCCCTGCTATGGTTTCCAAGTCGTACCGCAGGTCATGTGTGTATCCCCGAGCTGTTGTGTTTCTATTTGTTCGGCGAGGTAGTGCGGGCTGGGATTCCGTTTTATCTTGGCCACGCGGCGGTCGGTCAGCTGGTAGTGCTGGCTCTAATGCCTCATCATCAAATCAAGGTAACAACTTGCACTTCGGCTAACTTTTGGTTGGGTGTTCAAGTTCATATTCCTCGGCTGCCAGGACCTCAGTCCATCTATCAGTTAGCAGATCTTGATCAGCTTGAAGCTGCTGCTATTTTTCTTCAGGCTCTTTGCAGTGGCTATAAGCCGGCGCTTAAAGCGCTCCTGCTCGACGGGATCCTCAGGCATGATAAACTCTTCATCGCCGAGGCTCGCCTTATCCTCAGAGAGGGGCATGTAATTGTTGTCATCCGAGTCTTCATTCGTGGCTTGTTCTTCCTGTTCGGCCTGTTCGAAACTCATCTGGGCGGGGTCGTCTTCATCTTCGGCATCGTTCGGAGTGCTATTGTCTCTTGTGCCGGTATCGCTGTTTTACCATGGCGTGGTTTAGGGCGGCGCCGCTGACGTCGGCGCTTCGGCTGCTTCTTAGGAGGCTTGTCCTCAAATGGATCCTTTTTGTCGTAGTCATTGTCTTCTTTTGGTGTATCCACCATGTATATGTCGTACGACGAGGTGGCTATCCAGCGCCCTGTGGGCGGTGGTTCCTGTTCCTCTCCCACATTGTCGTCCATTCCGTTGGTTTCTTCGGAGTCAAAGTCAAGCATGTCGGTCAAGTCATCGACAATGGCTAACAAGTGGGTGGTGGGTGGGTGATAACCCACAAGTGTAGGGGATCGCTACATCTTTCGAGGGTGAAGTACAACCCAAATTTATTGATTTGACACAAGGGGAGCCAAAGAATATTCTTGAGTATTAGCAGTTGAGTTGTCAATTCAACCACACCTGGATAACTTAGTATCTGCAGCAAAGTGTTTAGTAGCAAAGTAGTATGATAATAATGGTAACAGTAGCAATAGTAAAGATAAATGTTTTTGGGTTTTTGTAGTAGTTGTAACAGTAGCAACGGAAAAGTAAATAAGCAGAGAACAATATATGAAAAGCTCGTAGGCAATGGATCAGTGATGGATAATTATGCCGGATGCGATTCCTCATGTAATAGCTATAACAGAGGGTGATACAGAACTAGCTCCAATTCATCAATGTAATGTAGGCATGTATTTCGTAAATAGTCATACGTGCTTATGGAAAGGAAATTGCATGACATCTTTTGTCCTACCCTCCCGTGGCAGCGGGGTCCTAGCGGAAACTAAGGGATATTAAGGCCTCCTTTTAATAGAGAACCGGACCAAAGCATTAACACATAGTGAATACATGAACTCCTCAAACTACGGTCATCATCGAGAAGTATCCTGATTATTGTCACTTTGGGGTTATCGGATCATAACACATAATAGGTGACTATAGACTTGCAAGATAGGATCAAGAACACACATATATTGATGAAAACATAATAGGTTCAGATCTGAAATCATGGCACTCGGGCCCTAGTGACAAGCATTAAGCATAGCAAAGTCATAGCAACATCAATCTCAGAACATAGTGGATACTAGGGATCAAACGCTAACAAAACTAACTTGATTACATGGTAAATCTCATCCAACCCATCACCGTCCAGCAAGCCTACGATGGAATTACTCACGCACGGCGGTGAGCATCATGAAATTGGTGATGGAGGATGGTTGATGATGATGACGGTGATGAATCCCCCTCTCCGGAGCCCCGAACGGACTCCAGATCAGCCCTCCCGAGAGAGATTAGGTCTTGGCGGCGGCTCCGTATCGTAAAACGCGATGAAACTTTCTCTCTGATTTTTTTCTCCCCGAGACGGAATATACGGAGTTTGAGTTGAGGTCGGAGGAGGTCCAGGGGGCCCACAAGATAGGAGGCCGCGCCCTAGGGGGCGCACTCCCCTGTCTCGTGGATAGGCTATGGGCCCCCTGGCATTAATTCTTTCGCTAAAAAATCTTATTAATTCCAAAAAGTGCCTCCGTGGATTTCCATGACATTCTGAGAACTTTTCTTTTCTACACATAAAACAACATCATGGTAGTTCTGCTGAAAACAGCGTCAATCCGGGTTAGTTTCATTCAAATCATGCAAGTTAGAGTCCAAAACAAGGGATAAAGTGTTTGGAAAAGTAGATACGTTGCAGACGTATCAACTCCCCCAAGCTTAAACCTTTGCTTGTCCTCAAGCAATTCAGTTGATAATTTGAAAGTGATAAAGAAAAACTTTTACAAACTTTGTTTGCTCTTGTTGTTGTAACATGAAAAGCCAGCATTCAAGTTTCAGCAAATATTACAAACTAATCATACTCACAATAACACATAGGTCTCACAATTACTCACATCAATAGCATAATCAGCTAGCGAGCCATAATAATAAAACTCAGATGACAACACTTTCTAAAAGTAATCATAACATGATATAACAAAATGGTATCTCGCTAGCCCTTTCTGAGACTGCAAAACATAAATGCAGAGCACCTTTAAAGATCAAGGACTGACTAAACATTGTAATTCATGGTAAAAGAGATCCAGTCAAGTCATACCCAATATAAACCTGTCAGGACCCCGACTCAATGTCACATCGATCTAGCCTGTAACACCTCATATCACTTTGCGGCCTCACGCACGGTATTCCCACGGGTGTCGCCTTACCTTTACCCGGGACCGTTTGCGCCTTTTGGCACACGTATATGATAGTGTCGCTAGCATCCATATGATAAGGAGCCCGGGCTGACATGGCTAGTCGTAAACCCAAAGTGGCACAGACTTACAGGGACAGGCATCCATGACCCAACATCGAACGTGTCGGTCATCAGCGAGTAAGTTCCGGGCTGTAGCACTGGGCTAGCAGGACTCCGGTAGACCGGGCTGTAGCGGGCTAACAGGACTCCGGTACTCAACGCGTGACATTTCCCCGAAGGGACAGACACAGGAACGAAGAAGGACACATGCCGGCCAGCCTAAGTGTTCCGGAGCAGTATCAAGCTACCATGGCTCGGTGGAGACACTAGGAGACATTTCCCGGTAAGAGAGGCTACTAAAGATAAACAACTAGATAGTCAGATCCCACACATACCAAGCATTTCAATAACATACACACAATATGCTCGATATGTGCAAATACGACATGGCATCACATCATGACTCTACGACTCAAGTATTGTATTCATTAGGCTCCGAGGAGCGAGATATTACAAACAGGGGTCTCATGACCCAACATTCAGAGCATACAAATCAAACACATGCGGAAGCTAACATGTCTGAGCACAGACATCTACAAATGAAAAAGGCTTAGAAGCCTGACTATCTACCAGATCCTGCCGAGGGCACAAGATCGTAGCTGAGGTATCAAGCTAAACGTCGAAGTCCATGCGGAACTACTAACAAGACCGAAGTCTCTCTCTGCAAAACATAAAATAGGCAAACGTGAGTACAAATGTACCCAGCAAGACTTACATCAGAACTAGCTACATATGCATCATTATCAGCAAGGGGATGGTGGGGTTTAACTGCAGCAAGCCATCTTTGACTCGGTGGCTATCCTGAACTACGACTGCAAGTAACTCTTTGAGGTGGCGCACACGAGTCCACACATTCACCATATCAATACACCACTATGGATCCGCTCCCGTCTCCCTACGAGAACGCCATCCATAGCACTCACACTTATCTTGCGTATTTTAGAGTATCCACTTTCGCTTGTCTATGAACTGATATAGGCAACCCAGAAGTCCTTTTCCGCGGACACGGCTATTCGAATAGATGATGTTAACCCTGCAGGGGTGTACTTCTTCACACACGCTCTCACCACTTACCGCCGTTTACACGACATGTACTCGGCAACCTTCAAGCGGAAGCCCAACGTGGGTGTCGGCCACGACCTACCTAAACACTCAAGTCTCTAGTCCAGGTTTATCGCCTATTTGGGTTCCATCCATGAGGAGATCCGGCCGAAGTTTCGCTCACAGCCCCAAACGATGTGAACAGGGTTCCGTGACACCAAACGGGCGCCCGGTTTACCCGGCCACGTGCCTACCGCATCACAGCCCACCCCTACGGTCAGCGCTGCACACGGCCTCCAGCATACTACAAACACCAGAAACTACTTGCAACTCCTGGACAGAGGACAAGGGTGATTAAGAAGCCGAGAGGGTCCATTGGTTTCGGGCCCAATGCGTGGTAGTAGCTGAATCATGGATCACAAACACAGAACTCAGTTCCTGAGGACGGCTGCAATGAGACAACCCACCATGTACTCCTACATGGCCTCTCACCGCTACCTTTACCAAATCGTGTTCACACACTTAGCTCACACATAGTAGGACATGTTCACACGCACCTGATTCACCCCCGATGAATCAGACCTGACTCAACTCTAAGCAGTAGCAGGCATGACAAACAAGCATTAATGAGTAGGCACAACAGGGCTCAAACAACTCCTACTCATGCTAGTGGGTTTCATCTATTTACTGTGGAATGACAGGTCATGCAAAGGATAAAGGGGTTCAGCTACCGCAGCAAGTAACAGTTGAATCGTTGTTGTCCTAATGCAGTAAAAGAGAGCAGGAGCGAGAGAGTGGGATTGTATCGGAATGAACAAGGGGGTTTTGCTTGCCTGGCACTTCTGAAGATAACATTGAGTCTTCATCAGTGTCAACGATCACATCATCGGTATCACGTCTATCGAGAGGGGACAAATACCGGCAACACAGAAGGGAACACAATCAATGCAATGCACAATATGATGCATGATCATGACATGGCAAAATGAATGTGTTTTGGGCTAATGCAACTAGCAACAGATTAAATGAAGTTGGTTTGAATACAAGATTCAAATTCAAACTCCATATGTGATTATTCAAATGCCATTTAATTGATTTGTGCTATACAGCAGCTATAAGTTGTTCTAACATGCATGAAAATGGTACAGATGGATTCCTTCAATTTTTCTGATAATTTTTCATATATAAATTATTTAATTTGGAGTTACGGTTGAATTTCTATGAATTTTTGAAGTTTGAAACATTTTCTGGAATTTCCTGATTTAATTTAAAACCAGAAAATGATTAATTGCGTCAGCCTGACGTCAGTGTGACGTCAGCAGGTCAACTGGGCGCCTCCAGGTCAAACCTGACCTGTGGGACCCATACGTCAGTGTCTCAGTTAATTAACGGGGTTAATTAGTGCTTAGTTAAAAACTAACCTTAGTTAATTAGGGCGTGGGCCCGCATGTCAGTGATTAGACTAACTAACCTAATTAAAATTAACCCTAACTAACTTGGTTAGCCGGGCGGGGCCCGCACGTCAGTGACCCGGGGGGGTCAAATCCCTGGTCAACCGGGGCAATCCCGCCGGCGTCGAGTCGCCGGCGAGGCCCGAGACGGTGGCGGCCGTCGGAAACACGCTACAGGGTACGGGCGAGGCCGTGCTTGGGCTCGTTGGAGAGCCCTTGCTCCCGCGCATCTAGTGGTGGTGGTGGCCGGGCCTGGGGTGGCCGGAGACGACGGCGGCAAGCACGTCCGCGGCGGCCGGAGTTCGGACGTCGGTCGTTCCGACGTTGCAGGGCACGAAAAGAGTAGCGGGTGGTTGCTACGGGCCCGTGGTGACGCGCTGAGCGCGGTGACGTGCTCAGTTTCGAGCTCCAGCGGACTTGGCCACGGCGGCGACATGGCCGGCGGAGCCGAGCTCTCGGTCGTGATGGCCAACGGGGTTAGAGGAAGAAAACGGGCCAGGGAAGAGGGGGAAACAGCATAGGAGCTCACAGCGGGTGCAGCAGTGGCCTCGGCGAGCTCGGGGAGGCACCGGAGCGGGCGGAGCATCGAGGGGGATCTCCGGCGGCCGAGGTCGGAAACGGCGGCATTGGCAAGGCTTCAGGGCGTCTGGCGTGGCGTAGCTCAGCGAGGAGGTCGAGGACGAAGCGGCGGAGCTTATGAACTCATCGGCAGGCCGAGGGGTGGTCGGTGGCCATGGTTACGGTGAACGGCGGCGACGAGCTCCGTTCGGTCGCGGGAGGGAGAGAGAGCAGAGGGGGATAGGAGCTCGGGGAGAGAGTGAGAGGGGACCGGGGGGGTGCGTGGCGTCGCAGAAGGGATCCAGGCGCCGGGGATGTAGGCAGGCAGGGTGGAGGTGGCCGGGCGCGTGCTCGCGCGCGGTGGCCACGCGCCCTTCGTCCTTCTGGCGAGGGAGGAAGACGACAGGGGGGGGTGGAGATGGGCTGGGCCGGCTTCAGCAGCAGGCCGCACAGGTAGGCGCCAGGTAGTCCTCTCTCTCTCTTTCTATTTCCTTTTTCTATTCTGGTATTTGTTCTGGGCTTTATTAAAAATAGCTAAGCATTTTCAAAAATCACCAAACTGCACCTGCCCACTGTATAGAATATATCCAACATGGAACATTTTAGTTTGGGATTATTTGAGCATTTGAAATATTTAATAGCACTTAAATGCCCAAATGCAAATACTATATGATTTAATTCAGTGACCAAATATGTCCTGCAAAAATATAAACCATTTTTGGTAGATGCTTCCACCTCAAACCAGAAATGTTGAACATTTTTAGAGGACATTTTGAGTTCAATGAAAAAGGTTTTATTTTGACCCTAGTTGAATTCATTTGGTGCTAGGGCTTAGTCAATCCCCATTTCAAATTTCTTTGGAATTTAAACATGATGCAACACTCTAATGCATGCCCTAGGCATTGTCAGAACTAGGGATGTGACAACTCACCCCCACTAAACAAGAATCTCGACCCGAGATTCAAGCATAGGGTAAGATAAAAGGGAAACGCAAACTAAAATAATCTTCACGATCCAAGTTGCACTTTAAATGAACGTTGATTCGATCACCATCATTGTCTCGAAGTCTTGCTCTGAGAACTCCAACTAACATGACAAGGAGGGAAGAAGGAGACTCTAGAAGGGTCGATCTTCTTGAAGATCGAACAACTCATGGAATGAGACATAGGACCATCTCTCGGGTTGAGACACGAGATACACATCAAGAGGGGTGGAAAGAACGGATGACGAAGGTTCACTAGGTAGACAACAATTTCACGCTTAAGAAGGTGGTAATCGATTGTCAACGTAGCGAGGAGTTGAGTTGCCATGAAACCACAACGAGGCACGTTAGGGAAGGTGACTCGTAGAAATATCCCCTTAAGTGGCAAAAAGAATTACCTTTGATTCAGAGATCACTGAAATTCTTTATACCAGCCTAAGGCAATTCACCATCGATCATTTGAAGGAGTCCGAAAGAATGACATTCTCGGGGCAGAATGGATGATGTGGATTACCTTGTTGAAGACAACACAAGGGATGATTTTGCTTATCACCGGAAATGGAAGAGACCCATGGTAGAATGGCACATTGGCGGTGCAAGCTGGGAACAAAATGCAAATGCTGGAATGATTCTGGTAACTGGGGAAGAACCCAACAATAGAGAGTGAATTCACTGTTTGAAAAGGTCATAGCATTGCCGAGGAAACTGAGAGCAAACCCAGTTAGTGCCGATGATAACACGTAGCGCTTGTGCGTGCTCTCAAGAACTTGAGCATTTCCATATTCATCAAGGTTTTACCAACATCCGTGTCAAGGGTGCTGACAACACAGCATACTACCATGATGAATAGCGATGGACAATGCAGATGCAAAGGAAGATAACACTTTCTCAGATTTTACCTAGCGAGACCAAGGGGACAAAATCTGGATGATTGACCGAGAGACACTTAGCACTCCGCTTCTAATGTTCTCCTTGATGTACTAGCGTATCCCATTCATTGAGATGGTCTGGCATCTAGAACATCAAGTAAAGGTCGGACTTCGGAGACACAAAAATCATAAGGCACAACTAGGGAGTAAATCCTACGAAGTCCTTATGGGGAGGTGGCCAACTTCTTCAATCAAGATACTACAATAACAGGTCTTCTGGTTGGGTGTGTCGGCCACGACATTCACTTTACCGGTTACAGAGAGACCACTATTATAATTCTTGGGAACCGTTCCAACCATCATATCTGCCTTAGATTCAGATCTGGTTGGTGTCAGAATAATCTAGATTCATCGAGTCTAGAAAGAAAAATGAAAGTTTGCAACACAAACCGACGAGATGACGTTGCGAGATTCTCGGGGAATGAACTACGATAGTAAGCTCCAAAACATGAGCTGGTTCTGCTACAAACATGTGAACACGTTGTCCCAGACAAGCATGGCCATGTAGTAGTCTTATAATTAAACACTACCGAGTTCAGGTGGGGAACCATAATCGAGGATATCGAAGTCTTTACGCAAGTCCATGGATTAGATCCCAAGCATAGACTTCTTTTCCTTGAACAAGTCAATCAGTGGCTTAGTGTGCTAGGGACACATATAGAATGAAGGTTGCAAGCCTCCAGACTACAGAATACTTCGCACGTGTGCATGACTGATTTGGGACGATTCCAAAGGAAACAAAACAATCTTCCTCAAATTCACGGCGGCAACTTTCACCAAATGCACATGTATAAGAGGAAATCACTCCTTTCATTAACAAGTACTTCATGAGCTAGCATGAAGAAAATGCTTTCAAAAGTTTCCAACACTAGGTTGATGTTCAACATGATTCATGGGGGAAGACAAAATGCTACTGATGGGCTCAACAACAACTCATCGGAATTTCCATATCACTGGACTTCCACCATCATGTGAACACGGTGATAGCATTGGTCAGACCAAAGAGGTAATGGTGTATGCTCGAGGGATCAACCACGAGTAAGACAACATTACGAGCATCGTTGGTACTGATTTGATTTGACGATAGCCCACACTCAAATCAAAGGATTGATAAGACCATAGGTCCAGCAACTGATCACAAGGACCAATCGAAGAAGATATCATCTTTCTTCAGCACACCCTACACAAGAATATCCCTTTGGAACGAACTAAGTCAGGCAAGCTTTTATCTTCCAACTCTCCAAGTTGTTGTCTAGCTTAACCAACTAGCTCAGGGATATCCAACACCGATTCTTGGAGAGAAGGTGGTTCACAAGAAACCAACTTGATCACGAACTCAACATAGCGGTCAGGTGACAACCTGGTAATACTTCCGGAAGATATTCGGAACATCACGAACCACCGATATGTTACTAAGCTCGAGAACAATCTTGCTTTTCAGGGCAAGACGATATGATCAAATAAGCAAGGGACTGGATATTCCTAACTCATTGATCGAGGAGTGCACCAGAAATAAGGACTAGATAGCACAATCAACCTTAGGGTGACGATTCAGTAATCAACACGCTAAGAATGAGGTTATCGTCCATTTAACTACCAAGCAACGGAGTTGCTAGCAGTAATGATTTCACACATCATGGTTCACTTGTCTGCATTCCGGTTACAATAACAAGGAAACCGAGGAATGAACAATGATGGCAAGAAGTATCACTGTATCAAGAGTTCATAGGATGGCGCGCAATTCCCATGACATTCTTGATATAAAGATGGTAATACTCCAAGGTAGAACAGAACAAAAGCTGGATTAGTATTTGATCTGTGGAGTACGACTGCTTTGACCCAATCCTGGAAATGGACAAGGTACTGGAGTTCATTTCTCCTAGTCATTCCGGATAGAATGGCTTGACGGACCACAAGAATAATAAGCATCGATGAGCTCGAGTGCACAACTACTCTTGTCTATCAATTGATAGACGAGGGTCAGAAGACAACTAAGAGGGACAACTCAAAAGAACATATAACTTTCTGAGTTGTGGATGCATAGATTAGTATGTCGAGCGAAGCTCGACATTTCTTCCGGATAACCCATGCGGAAAGGGTAGAACTGGCAGATTCGCAATATGGGATCGAGAACTCATCGAGCACTTTTGTTGTGATCCTTTGGTTCAGATAACTTCTGCCTAAATGGTTCATGGTATTTGGAAGAAGGAAATACCACGGACCTCGAGGACTAACGCAAGGTTACTAATAACCTAAAGGGACGAGCAAACACTATCACCATGAAGTAAGTAGGGTGAATCTCGGGTTCAAGAACCCCGGAATGGAATGCCTACTAACTAATAACATCACGGGATGCTTTCGAGAATGATGGCCAGAATCATCACACTGGAATACAAATCATGGCTAGATTACTAGATGATCCCCTAAGACACCTAGGGTCATAATAATAATTCCAACATATACGTCGAGGCAATAGAATACCTCAACTCACCGATTAGTGTGGTTAATCTGGCCCAAAGGGACATCGGAATGGGGGGAAGGGATTTTACAAATGCTTCAGACTATTTAGAAACCTGGGATGACTCGGACAGCATAACGGCTGTAAATGCTCAAAAGACTGAAGACATGCTACAAAAATGGTGGTATAGCCACTCCGAAGCACAATATCAAGGTTTCGAGATCAACAGTTATGAACATACGGAAGTAGTAAAACTGAGCTGAGATTTGGAACTAACAATCTTATAAGTCTAAGGATTAATAACACGTCATCCTGATAGATAGATGGGAAGGCCTAGTTCTTAATCCCCGTAGAAGAGAAGAGGTTGACTCAGATCAGAAGGCCATGAGGTATAAGAAGTAAAAAGAGCCTTACGTTCCATCCCACAATCAATTCCCTTACATAACTAAAGCATTTCTAGACTCAACTTCGACCAGTTTGGCTTGGTAATCCTACAGGCAGTCAAGCTCTGATACCAACGCTGTCAGGACCCCGACTCAATGTCACATCGATCTAGCCTGTAACACCTCATATCACTTTGCGGCCTCACGCACGGTATTCCCACGGGTGTCGCCTTACCTTTGCCCGGGACCGTTTGCGCCTTTTGGCACACGTATATGATAGTGTCGCTAGCATCCATATGATAAGGAGCCCGGGCTGACATGGCTAGTCGTAAACCCAAAGTGGCACAGACTTATAGGGACAGGCATCCATGACCCAACATCGAACGTGTCGGTCATCAGCGAGTAAGTTCCGGGCTGTAGCACTGGGCTAGCAGGACTCCGGTAGACCGGGCTGTAGCGGGCTAACAGGACTCCGGTACTCAACGCGTGACATTTCCCCGAAGGGACAGACACAGGAACGAAGAAGGACACATGCCGGCCAGCCTAAGTGTTCCGGAGCAGTATCAAGCTACCATGGCTCGGTGGAGACACTAGGAGACATTTCCCGGTAAGAGAGGCTACTAAAGATAAACAACTAGATAGTCAGATCCCACACATACCAAGCATTTCAATAACATACACACAATATGCTCGATATGTGCAAATACGACATGGCATCACATCATGACTCTACGACTCAAGTATTGTATTCATTAGGCTCCGAGGAGCGAGATATTACAAACAGGGGTCTCATGACCCAACATTCAGAGCATACAAATCAAACACATGCGGAAGCTAACATGTTTGAGCACAGACATCTACAAATGAAAAAGGCTTAGAAGCCTGACTATCTACCAGATCCTGCCGAGGGCACAAGATCGTAGCTGAGGTATCAAGCTAAACGTCGAAGTCCATGCGGAACTACTAACAAGACCGAAGTCTCTCTCTGCAAAACATAAAATAGGCAAACGTGAGTACAAATGTACCCAGCAAGACTTACATCAGAACTAGCTACATATGCATCATTATCAGCAAGGGGATGGTGGGGTTTAACTGCAGCAAGCCATCTTTGACTCGGTGGCTATCCTGAACTACGACTGCAAGTAACTCTTTGAGGTGGCGCACACGAGTCCACACATTCACCATATCAATACACCACTATGGATCCGCTCCCGTCTCCCTACGAGAACGCCATCCATAGCACTCACACTTATCTTGCGTATTTTAGAGTATCCACTTTCGCTTGTCTATGAACTGATATAGGCAACCCAGAAGTCCTTTTCCGCGGACACGGCTATTCGAATAGATGATGTTAACCCTGCAGGGGTGTACTTCTTCACACACGCTCTCACCACTTACCGCCGTTTACACGACATGTACTCGGCAACCTTCAAGCGGAAGCCCAACGTGGGTGTCGGCCACGACCTACCTAAACACTCAAGTCTCTAGTCCAGGTTTATCGCCTATTTGGGTTCCATCCATGAGGAGATCCGGCCGAAGTTTCGCTCACATCCCCAAACGATGTGAACAGGGTTCCGTGACACCAAACGGGCGCCCGGTTTACCCGGCCACGTGCCTACCGCATCACAGCCCACCCCTACGGTCAGCGCTGCACACGGCCTCCAGCATACTACAAACACCAGAAACTACTTGCAACTCCTGGACAGAGGACAAGGGTGATTAAGAAGCCGAGAGGGTCCATTGGTTTCGGGCCCAATGCGTGGTAGTAGCTGAATCATGGATCACAAACACAGAACTCAGTTCCTGAGGACGGCTGCAATGAGACAACCCACCATGTACTCCTACATGGCCTCTCACCGCTACCTTTACCAAATCGTGTTCACACACTTAGCTCACACATAGTAGGACATGTTCACACGCACCTGATTCACCCCCGATGAATCAGACCTGACTCAACTCTAAGCAGTAGCAGGCATGACAAACAAGCATTAATGAGTAGGCACAACAGGGCTCAAACAACTCCTACTCATGCTAGTGGGTTTCATCTATTTACTGTGGAATGACAGGTCATGCAAAGGATAAAGGGGTTCAGCTACCGCAGCAAGTAACAGTTGAATCGTTGTTGTCCTAATGCAGTAAAAGAGAGCAGGAGCGAGAGAGTGGGATTGTATCGGAATGAACAAGGGGGTTTTGCTTGCCTGGCACTTCTGAAGATAACATTGAGTCTTCATCAGTGTCAACGATCACATCATCGGTATCACGTCTATCGAGAGGGGACAAATACCGGCAACACAGAAGGGAACACAATCAATGCAATGCACAATATGATGCATGATCATGACATGGCAAAATGAATGTGTTTTGGGCTAATGCAACTAGCAACAGATTAAATGAAGTTGGTTTGAATACAAGATTCAAATTCAAACTCCATATGTGATTATTCAAATGCCATTTAATTGATTTGTGCTATACAGCAGCTATAAGTTGTTCTAACATGCATGAAAATGGTACAGATGGATTCCTTCAATTTTTCTGATAATTTTTCATATATAAATTATTTAATTTGGAGTTACGGTTGAATTTCTATGAATTTTTGAAGTTTGAAACATTTTCTGGAATTTCCTGATTTAATTTAAAACCAGAAAATGATTAATTGCGTCAGCCTGACGTCAGTGTGACGTCAGCAGGTCAACTGGGCGCCTCCAGGTCAAACCTGACCTGTGGGACCCATACGTCAGTGTCTCAGTTAATTAACGGGGTTAATTAGTGCTTAGTTAAAAACTAACCTTAGTTAATTAGGGCGTGGGCCCGCATGTCAGTGATTAGACTAACTAACCTAATTAAAATTAACCCTAACTAACTTGGTTAGCCGGGCGGGGCCCGCACGTCAGTGACCCGGGGGGGTCAAATCCCTGGTCAACCGGGGCAATCCCGCCGGCGTCGAGTCACCGGCGAGGCCCGAGACGGTGGCGGCCGTCGGAAACACGCTACAGGGTACGGGCGAGGCCGTGCTTGGGCTCGTTGGAGAGCCCTTGCTCCCGCGCATCTAGTGGTGGTGGTGGCCGGGCCTGGGGTGGCCGGAGACGACGGCGGCAAGCACGTCCGCGGCGGCCGGAGTTCGGACGTCGGTCGTTCCGACGTTGCAGGGCACGAAAAGAGTAGCGGGTGGTTGCTACGGGCCCGTGGTGACGCGCTGAGCGCGGTGACGTGCTCAGTTTCGAGCTCCAGCGGACTTGGCCACGGCGGCGACATGGCCGGCGGAGCCGAGCTCTCGGTCGTGATGGCCAACGGGGTTAGAGGAAGAAAACGGGCCAGGGAAGAGGGGGAAACAGCATAGGAGCTCACAGCGGGTGCAGCAGTGGCCTCGGCGAGCTCGGGGAGGCACCGGAGCGGGCGGAGCATCGAGGGGGATCTCCGGCAGCCGAGGTCGGAAACGGCGGCATTGGCAAGGCTTCAGGGCGTCTGGCGTGGCGTAGCTCAGCGAGGAGGTCGAGGACGAAGCGGCGGAGCTTATGAACTCATCGGCAGGCCGAGGGGTGGTCGGTGGCCATGGTTACGGTGAACGGCGGCGACGAGCTCCGTTCGGTCGCGGGAGGGAGAGAGAGCAGAGGGGGATAGGAGCTCGGGGAGAGAGTGAGAGGGGACCGGGGGGGTGCGTGGCGTCGCAGAAGGGATCCAGGCGCCGGGGATGTAGGCAGGCAGGGTGGAGGTGGCCGGGCGCGTGCTCGCGCGCGGTGGCCACGCGCCCTTCGTCCTTCTGGCGAGGGAGGAAGACGACAGGGGGGGTGGAGATGGGCTGGGCCGGCTTCAGCAGCAGGCCGCACAGGTAGGCGCCAGGTAGTCCTCTCTCTCTCTTTCTATTTCCTTTTTCTATTCTGGTATTTGTTCTGGGCTTTATTAAAAATAGCTAAGCATTTTCAAAAATCACCAAACTGCACCTGCCCACTGTATAGAATATATCCAACATGGAACATTTTAGTTTGGGATTATTTGAGCATTTGAAATATTTAATAGCACTTAAATGCCCAAATGCAAATACTATATGATTTAATTCAGTGACCAAATATGTCCTGCAAAAATATAAACCATTTTTGGTAGATGCTTCCACCTCAAACCAGAAATGTTGAACATTTTTAGAGGACATTTTGAGTTCAATGAAAAAGGTTTTATTTTGACCCTAGTTGAATTCATTTGGTGCTAGGGCTTAGTCAATCCCCATTTCAAATTTCTTTGGAATTTAAACATGATGCAACACTCTAATGCATGCCCTAGGCATTGTCAGAACTAGGGATGTGACAAAACCAGTAATAATGAATGCAAATGACAGTGTGCTCTCCAGCGGGTGCTTTTAATAAGAAGGATGATGACTCAACATAAAAGTAAATAGATAGGCCCTTCGCAGAGGGAAGCAGGGATTTGTAGAGGTGCCAGAGCTCGATTTTAAAATAGAGATTGAATAACATTTTGAGCGGCATACTTTTGCTGTCAACGCAACATCTATGAGATGGTTGTATCTTCCATACTAAATGCATTATAGGTAGTTCCCAAACAGAATGGTAAAGGTTTATACTCCCCCAACCACCAACAAGCATCAATCCATGGCTTGCTCGAAACAACGAGTGCCTCGAACATACAACAGTCCTGGGGGACTTTTGTTTAATTATTTTGATTTGCTTTGATATTTTTGGATCATGGGACTGGGCATCCCGGTTACCGGCCCTTTCTCGTGAATGAGGAGCGAAGTCTACTCCTCTTGAGAATAACCCACCTAACATGGAAGATATAGGCAGCCCTAGTTGTAACATGAGTTGCTCGAGCATACAAAAGAGAATTTCATTTGAAGGTTTGGAGGCACATACAAATTTACTTGGAACGGCAGGTAGATACCGCATATAGGTAGGTATAGTGGACTCATATGGAACAACTTTGGGGTTTAAGGAGTTTGGATGCACAAGCAGTATTCCCGCTTAGTACAGGTGAAGGCTAGCAAAAGACTGGGAAGCGACCAACTAAGAGAGCGACAACAGTCGTAAGCATGCATTAAAATTAATTCACACCGAGTACAAGCATGAGTAGGATATAATCCACCATGAACATAAATATCGTGAAGGCTATGTTTATTTGATTCAACTACATGCGTGAACATGTGCCAAGTCGAGTCACTCAATTCATTCAAAGGAGGATACCATCCCATCATATCACATCATAATCATTCTAATAGCATGTTGGCACGCAAGGTAAACCATTATAACTCATAGCTGATCAGGCATGGCACAAGTAACTATAATCTCTAAATGTCATTGCAAATATGTTTACTTCATAATAGCTGACTCAGGAACGATGAACTCATCATATTTACAAAAACAAGAGAGGTCGAGTTCATACCAGCTTTTCTCATCCCATTAAGTCCATCATATATCGTCATTATTGCCTTTCACTCGCACGACCGAATGATGTGTATAATAATAGGAGTGCACGTGCATTGGACTAAGCTGGAATCTGCAGCATTCAACTCAAGAGAGAAGACAAGTAATATGGGCTCTAAATTAAATAAACAATCATGCATATAAGAGCCACTAAGCATTTTCAATATGGTCTTCTCGACCCCCAAAGGAAAGAAAAGAAAATAAAACTATTTACACGGAAAAACTCCCAACAAGTAAGAAGAAGAACTAGAAATATTTTTGGGTTTTTATTTTATTTCTACTACACGCAAGGGAATTAAACTACCTAAATATTTTTGGTTTTTCTCAAGGTTTATCAAACACACAAGAAGAAAACTAGAAAAAGAAATTTAAACTAGCATGGATAATACAATGAAAGCGTATGAGCACCGACGACTAGTGTGTGAACATGAATGTAAAGTCGGTGAGAAATACGTACTCCCCCAAGCTTGGGCTTTTGGCCTAAGTTGGTTTAATACCAAGGACCGCCTGGCTGATATCCATAAGTGAAACTGGGGTAGTACTGAGATGCAGAGGCTACCGCCTCCTGAACAACAGCGTGTTGGCGAGCTGCCTCCATTCCCCTCTCAAATTCAGTTGCTTCTTCCCTGGTGAAAACATATCTTCCTTTTGCCTGATAATCAAAAAGGTAGCTAGGGAGCAAGAAGAGTAACAGGGATGATGTTGCGTCTGTCATAGATTAGTCGATAATGGAGGAATTGTTCATTCCTCTCAAGAAAATGATGATCAAACATAGCTTATTTATCCAAATAAACAGGAGGTACAATCATATCCCCCCTCTCATGGAGCTATATTAAGAAAATTAGCCACACGGGTTGCATAAATTCCTCCAAAGAAATCTCCCCTTCTACTATTATTCTGCAACCTACGTGCGACTATTGCCCCCAAGTTATAACCTTTATAACCTGACACAACACTCTTGAGGACAAAAATATTAGGTGCACACATGTGACATACCTTGTCCTTACCGTTAATGCATCTACCAATAAAGAGAGCAAAGTAATGTATAGCAGGAAAATGAATGCTCCCTATGGTAGCTTGTGCTACGTCCCTGGATTCTCCCACAGTAATATTAGCAAGAAAATATCTAAATTCAGATTTGGGAGGATCATTAATATTACCCCACTGCAGGAGTTTGCAAGCAGTTGTGAAATCCTCTAAATCCATGGTATAAGACGTATCATAAATATCAAACATGACACTAGGAGAATTACGCGCAGAAATATATTCGAACCTCCGCACAAAGGAATCGGTCAATTGATAATATTGAGGACACTTATCTTGTAAGAAGTCCTCCAGCTCGGCATTACGCACATACACATCAAATTCTTCATTGAAGCCTGCTTCGACCATAAAATCATTGGATGGCCACTCACAAGCCCGTACATCTGCGTCCCTTGGCAATTTAATATCTTGTTCACGTATAGCAATCCTTGGCCCTTTCTTTGCCGAGAAACCTCCTTGGTACATTCTTCTAAGCATATTTCGTTTTCTGAAAATTTCTGAAATTTTAGTAACTTCAAAATAAAAGTGAACAAGACTAAACAAGATTGATAGCAACTACTCCTACAAGTGCCTAGGGCCCATATCATGCATTGGAATTGCTTGGGACCTCAAAATTTTGACATGCAAGCTCAAGAACATGGTCACCTCAGCAGCAAAAAATTGCAATGAATAAAGCACTAGAACAAAAACTAATTGGACCAATGGAGGAGTCACATACCAAGCAACAATCTCCCAAAGCAGTTTTGTGAATGGAGCTTTGAGCTAAGAGATCGAAAATCGCAGCAAAACGAGCTAGAACTCGTGCTTGAGCTGGATGGGGATTTTTCTGGGTAGAAGATGAAGTGTGTTGGAGCTGGCATAAGTGGAGGGGAGCCACCAGGGGCCCACGAGACAGGGGGGCGCGCCCTACAGGGGGGAACGCCCTCCTCTCTCGTGGCCTTGTGCTTGCCCCTCTTGCAGTGTTTTCAGTGCCTAAAATCCTCAAATATTCCAGAAAAAATCATACTAAATTTGCAGGACATTTGGAGCACTTTTATTTTCGGACTATTTTTTAATGCACGGATAATTTAGGAAACAGACGAATAATACTATTTTTGCTTTATTTATTCTAAATAACAGAAAGTAAAAAGAGGGTACAGAAGGTTGTGCCTTCTAGTTTCATCCATCTCGTGATCATCAAAATCAACCCGCTAACAAGGTTGATCAAGTCTTGTTAACAAACTCATTCTGAATAACACGGAACAGGAGAAATTTCGAATAACACTAAGTTACCTCAACGGGGATATGAAAATCCCCAACAATAAGAATATCATACTTTTTCTTGACAGTAGGGAGAGGAAATTCAAAATCTCCAAAAATGATAGTTGGAACTTTTCCAATAGAATTGATGCTATGAACTTGAGATTGTTTCCTTGGAAAGTGTACCGTATGCTCATTGTCATTAACATGAAAAGTGACATTGCCTTTGTTGCAATCAATAACAGCCCCTGCAGTATTAAGAAAAGGTCTGCCAAGGATAATAGACATACTATCGTCCCTGGGAATATCAAGAATAACAAAGTCCGTTAAGATAGTGACATTTGCAACCACAACAGGCACATCCTCACAAATACCAACAGGTATAGCAGTTGATTTATCAGCCATTTGCAAAGATATTTCAGTAGGTGTCAACTTATTCAATTCAAGTCTACGATATAAAGAGAGAGGCATAACACTAACACCGGCTCCAAGATCACATAAAGCAGTTCTGACATAATTTCTTTTAATGGAGCATGGTATAGTTGGAACACCCGAATCTCCAAGTTTCTTTGGTATTCCACCCTTAAAAGTGTAATTAGCAATAATAGTGGAAATTTCAGCTTCTGGTATCTTTCTTTTATTTGTAATGATATCCTTCATATACTTAGCATAATGATTTACTTTAAGCATATCAGTTAAGCGCATACGTAAGAAAATAGGTCTAATCATTTCAGCAAGGCTCTCAAAATCCTCATCATCCTTTGACTTGGATGGTTTAGGAGGAAAGGGCATGGGTTTCTGGACCCATGGTTCTCTTTCTTTCCCGTGCTTCCTAGCAAAAAGTCTCTCTTATCATAACGTTGATTCTTTGATTGTGGGTTATCAAGATCAACAGCAGGTTCAATCTCTACATCATTGTTTTTGCTAGGTTGAGCATCAACATGAACATTATCATTAACATTATCACTAGGTTCATGTTCATCACCTTATTGTGTTTCAGCATCAGAAATAGAAATATCATTGGGATTCTCAGGTGTATCTACAGTAGGTTCACTAGAAGCATGCAACGTTCTATCATTTTTCTTTTTCTTCTTCTTAGAAGAGCTAGGTGCCTCTAAATTATTTCTCTGAGAATCTTGCTTGATTCTCTTAGGGTGGCCCTCAGGATACAATGGTTCCTGAGTCATTCTACCAGTTCTAGTAGCCACTCTAACGGCAAAGTCATTTTTAATATTCAATTCATCAAGCAAATCATTTTGAGCTTTGAGTACTTGCTCAGCTTGAGTAGCAACCATAGAAGCATATTTGCTAACGCGGTGAAGTTTCATCTTTACCTCTAGCCAGATTATCACCTACGCGTCCTATCTCGAAAGCATTATTCTTTAACTCTCTACCAACATAAGCATTAAAACATTGTTTTCTAGCCATAAAGTCATCAAATTCATCTAAGCATGGGCTATGAAATTTAGTAGAGGGTATTTCAACTTTATCATATCTATATAGAGAATTTACCTTTACTACCTGTGTCGGGTTATCAAGACAATGTGGTTCTTCAGGCGGTAAATTAAGACCATGTATTTCTTCAATAGGTGGTAAATTCTTAACATCTTCAACTTTAATACCTTTTTCTTTCATTGATTTCTTTGCCTCTTGCATATCTTCAGGACTGAGAAATAAAACACCTCTCTTCTTCGGAGTGGGTTTAGGAATAGGCTCAGGAGTTGGCTCAATGGGTTCAGGAATTACTTCAGGAACTGGCTCAGGAAGAGTCCAATTATTTTCATTAGTCAACATATTATTCAATAATATTTCAGCTTCGTCGACTGTTCTTTCCCTGAAAACACAACCAACACAACTATCCAAGTAGTCCTTGGAAGCATCGGTTAGTCCATTATAAAATATATCAAGTATTTCATTTTTCTTAAGAGGATTATCAGGCAAAGCATTAAGTAACCGGAGAAGCCTCCCCCAAGCTTGTGGGAGACCCTCTTCTTTGATTTTCACAAAATTATATATTTCCCGCAAAGCAGCTTGTTTCTTATGAGCAGGGAAATATTTAGCAGAGAAGTAATAAATCATATCCTGGGGACTACGCACACAACCAGGAGCAAGAGAATTATACCAAGTCTTAGCATCACCCTTTAATGAGAACGGAAATATCTTAAGTATGTATAAATAGCGAGACTTCTCATCATGAGTGAACAGGGTAGCCATATCATTCAACTTGGTAAGATGTGCCACAACAGTTTCAGATTCAAGGCCATAAAAAGGATCAGATTCAACTAAAGTAATAATATCAGGATCAACAGAGAATTCATAATGCTTATCAGTAACACAGATAGGTGAAGTAGCAAAAGCAGGATCGGGTTTCATTCTAGCATTAAGAGACTGCCGCTTCCATTTAGCTAATAATTTCTTCAGAAAATTTCTATCATTGCAAGCAAGAATTTCCATAGCAGCTGCTTCATTCATAACATAATCCTTAAGAACAACAGGTAATACATAATCATTGGGGGAACGTTCATCATCACTATCATCAATAATAGGTTCTTCAATATTTTCATTCCCCCTAACTATAGCAAGTTCATCTAGAAATTCACCTAATGGCAAAGTAGTATCACGCACAGAAGTAGTTTCATCATGCATAGCAGAAGTGGCATCATCAATAACATGCGACATATCAGAATTCATAGAAGTAGCAGGTTTAGGTGTCGCAAGCCTACTAATAACGGAAGGAGAATCTAGTGCAGAGCTAGATGGCAGTTCCTTACCTCCCCTCGTAGTTGAGGGCAAAATCTTGGTCTTAGCGTCTTTCAAGTTCTTCATAGTGATCAACAGATATAAATCCCAAGTGACTCAGAGAATAGAGCTATGCACCCCGGCAACGGCGCCAGAAATTAGTCTTGATAACCCACAAGTGTAGGGGATCGCAACAACTTTCGACGGTGAACTACAACCCAAATTTATTGATTCGACACAAGGGGAGCCAAAGAATATTCTTGAGTATTAGCAGTTGAGTTGTCAATTCAACCACACCTGGATAACTTAGTATCTGCAGCAAAGTGTTTAGTAGCAAAGTAGTATGATAATAATGGTAACAGTAGCAATAGTAAAGATAAATGTTTTTGGGTTTTTGTAGTAGTTGTAACAGTAGCAACGGAAAAGTAATTAAGCGGAGAACAATATATGAAAAGCTCGTAGGCAATGGATCAGTGATGGATAATTATGCCGGATGCGATTCCTCATGTAATAGCTATAACATAGGGTGATACAGAACTAGCTCCAATTCATCAATGTAATGTAGGCATGTATTCCGTAAATAGTCATACATGCTTATGGAAAAGAACTTGCATGACATCTTTTGTCCTACCCTCCCGTGGCAGCGGGGTCCTAGCAGAAACTAAGGGTTATTAAGGCCTCCTTTTAATAGAGAACCGGACCAAAGCATTAACACATCGTGAATACATGAACTCCTCAAACTACGGTCATCACCGAGAAGTATCCCGATTATTGTCACTTCGGGGTTGTCGGATCATAACACATAATAGGTGACTATAGACTTGCAAGATAGGATCAAGAACACACATATATTGATGAAAACATAATAGGTTCAGATCTGCAATCATGGCACTTGGGCCCTAGTGACAAGCATTAAGCATAGCAAAGTCATAGCAACATCAATCTCAGAACATAGTGGATACTAGGGATCAAACCCTAACAAAACTAACTTGATTACATGGTAAATCTCATCCAACCCATCACCGTCCAGCAAGCCTACAATGGAATTACTCACGCACGGCGGTGAGCATCATGAAATTGGTGATGGAGGATGGTTGATGACGACGGCGACGAATCCCCCTCTCCGGAGCCCCGAACGGACTCCAGATCAGCCCTCCCGAGAGAGATTAGGGCTTGGCGGTGGCTCTATATCGTAAAACGCGATGAAACTTTCTCTCTGATTTTTTCTCCCCGAGACGGAATATATGGAGTTGGAGTTGAGGTCGGAGGAGGTCCAGGGGGCCCACGAGATAGGAGGCCGCACCCTAGGGGGGGAGGCCCTGTCTCGTGGACAGGCTATGGGCCCCCTGGCATTAATTCTTTCGCCAAAAATTCTTATTAATTCCAAAAAGTGCCTCCATGGATTTCCAGGACATTCCCAGAACTTCTCTTTTCTACACATAAAACAACATCATGGTAGTTCTGCTGAAAACAGCGTCAGTCCGGGTTAGTTTCATTCAAATCATGCAAGTTAGAGTCCAAAACAAGGGCAAAAGTGTTTGGAGAAGTAGATTCATTGGAGACGTATCAGTGGGTAACGAAGTTCTTTGTCGTCCGCATCCTACTCAAGCCGGACATAGTTCGGCCAAGAATCCCCTGCCAAGGAGAGGGATTTCAATGAGTTTGACACGTCGCCCAAGGGCGAGTGTTGGAATATGTCCGCGAAGCTGAACTCCAAGATCGGCGCCCAGTTAGATTCGATGGGCGCGGATACACGTGGTTCGGAGCCTATGGCCGAAGACAAGTCCGAGGTTCCCATGACACATGCCTCATTGGAGGTCAGATCTGTGTTCGGTTCTAGCGTCATTGAGTCTGCGGCTTCTGTGGAGGGGTCCATCCTCCCGTCCTCGGATGGCACAACCTGCACTGGATCTAGGGCCAGGACAGTTACACGTGCTGTCTCCTGAGCATGGTTCGATGACAGATTGAAGTCATGTTCATCGTAGCTACAGGGTGCGGCTGTCATGGGTTTGAATCCGTCAAAGACCAAGTCTCCGCGGATGTCGGTGGTGTAGTTCAAGCTTCCAAACCTAATCTGATGGCCAGGGGCGTAGCTGTCGATCTGCTCCAGACGGCCGAGTGAGTTGGCCTGCAGTGCGAAGCCGCCGAATACGAAGATCTGTCCGGGGAGAAAGATCTCACCCTGGACCGCGTTGTTGTAGATGATTGAAGGAGCAATCAAGCCTTATGATGACGACACAGTGGAACTCTCAATGAAAGCACCAATCTCGGTGTCAAAACCGGCGGATCTTGGGTAGGGGGTCCCGAACTGTGCGTCTAAGGCTAATGGTAACAGGAGGCGGGGGACACGATGTTTACCCAGGTTCGGGCCCTCTCTATGGAGGTAATACCCTACTTCCTGCTTGATTGATATTGATGATATGAGTATTACAAGAGTTGATCTACCACGAGATCGTAGAGGCTAACCATAGAAGCTAGCCTATGATTATGATTGTCCTCGTCATACGGACTAAAACCTCCGGTTTATATAGACATCGGAGGGGGCTAGGGTTACATCAAGTCGGTTACAGAGAAGGGAATCTACATATCCGAATCGCCAAGCTTGCCATCCACGCAAAGGAGAGTCCCACCCAGACACGGGACAAAGTCTTGTATCTTGTATCTTCATAGCCCAACAGTCTGGCATACGCATATAGTCCGCCTGTCCGAGGACCCCTTAATCCAGGACTCCCTCACTCACAACTTCTCCATTGATGGGTTAATTAAAGCGCCCACCTCCGGTGTTTGCTTGTGATCCCATGGCAGCATTTTCTTTGTTCGTGTTTTCAACTCGTATTCTGGCCTAATTTAAATTTCCACATAGGACAACGGATAATATGACGACAAATAAAATGGCAACAGATAGTACTATGAAAAATTTACAATGGCACAGATAATAATTGTCTTACATATTACGGATAATTTAAAATGCCACATGCGCCAAAGCCCAGAAGACACGAGGGCAAGAGAATAAGGAAATCGCAGACAACAATCTGGATCTCTACTGTATCTACTCTTCGATGGATCGCTGGGCGATGAAATCCCCCAACTCCTTCTTCAATTCCCCACGAGTTTTCCTGAAGGCAGCCACAGATTCCTCCACCTCCTGCTCACGCTCGATCCGGAGCTTCCTCAAGTCACCCATCATCTCCTCGATGACTCCTGTCAGCGTCATCCCCGAGGCACTGCTCTGCTCATGCAGCATCTTCCAGCCAACGACCTCCTCCTCCTTCTCGGTGAGCGCCTTGAGGAGCTTCGCATTGTCACCCATGAGTTGCTCGACGAGGCCGGTCACCTTGTCAACCGAGGCATCATTGATCTCGAGCAGCTTCATCAAGCCATCGACCAGGTCCTGCTGCTTAATGAGGCCAGCGAGAATGTTGTCGTCGCCGACCAAGGACTTCTGAAACGCCATCTCGTCGTGATCGCCGACGCGGCGAGTTCACTTATACATCTCCAGTGTATATTTAATTTATGAAGTATTCATGCCATTATATTATCGTTCTTAGGTGTTTTACAATCATTTTATAGCAACTTTATATCATTTTTTGGTACTAACCTATTGACATAGTGCCAAGTGCCAGTTGCTGTTTTCTGCATGTTTTTTACATCACAGGAAATCAATATTAGAAGGAGTCCAAATGCCACGACGATTTCCGATGGTTTGTTATGGACCAGAAGGAACCCAATGGGCCAGAGCTACACCTGGGGGGGTGCCCCAAGGGGGGCACAACCCACCAGGGCGCGCTAGGGCCCCCTGGCGCTCCCAGGTGGGTTGTGCCCACCTCGGTGGCCTCCCGCAGCCCCTCTTTACCCTATAAATTCACAAATATTCCAAAACCCATCAGGGTTAACCCAGATCTGAAGTTCCGCTACCGCAAGGCCTTTGTATCCACGAGATCCAATCTAGACCCTGTTCCAGCACCCTGCCGGAGGGGGGAATCATCTCCGGTGGCCATCTTCATCATCCCAGCGGCCACCACGATGAGGAGGGAGTAGTCCACCCTCGGGGCTGAGGGTTTGTAACAGTAGCTATGTGTTTGATCTCCCTCTCTTTCTCGTGATCTATATCATGGGCTTTGTTAATATAGTCGGATCATATGATGTTTCTCCCCTCTATACTCTTGTTATGATGAATTGAATCTTTACCCTTCAAAGTTTTGTCTTGTCAGATTGAATATTCAGAGATGAGAACACATGATATATGTCTTGCAATATGAATACTTGAGGTGACAATGAGGTATCTTATTGATTCACTTGATATGTGTTATGGCATTCAAGTCGCGGATTCCCGCGGTGATATTGGGGTAATCTATGCATAGGGGTTGATGCACGTTTTTCTCCGACGGAAACTTTGGGGTCTCTTTATAGTTCTTTGTGTGGATTGAGTATTATGAATATGAATTTGCTTTGGTGTTATTCTAGTACGAACTCTAGATAGATCGAACGGAAAAAATAGCTTTGTGTTATTTAGTACGAACTCTTGAATAGATCGATCGGAAAGAATAACTTTGAGGTGGCTTCGGACCCTACAAACAAGTCCTACCTTTTGTTCTCCGCTAATAGGAACTCGGGAGTGATTCTTTGCTGCACTTTGAGGGATAATCATATGATCCAACTATGTTAGCATTGTTGAGAGGTTGCACTAGCAAAAATACGGACCTTAGGCCTCATTTTTAAGCATTGCAACACCGTTTTTGTGCCCATTTACGATTAGTTACCTTGCTGTTTTTATAATTTCAGATTATAAAAACTCATATCTACTATCCATACTATACTTATTTTACCATCTCTTCACCGAACTAGTGCACCTATACAACTTACCTTGTATCGGGTGTGTTGGGGACACAAGAGATTTATTGTATTTCATTGCAGGGTTGCTTGAGAGAGACCATCTTCATCCCACACCTCTCACGGAAAACCTTAGGTCATCCACTTGAGGGAAAATTGCTACTATCCTACAAAACTCTACGCTTGGAGTCCCAACACGTCTCTACAAGAATAAAGTTGAGTATTGGACATCATGCGCTTGTGAGAGCCCTCGCGTGCCCGTGAGAGCTCGTTCGAGGGCTCCGCGGTGCGCCGGGACATCTCTGTTGCGGCTGCCGCTTCGCAGCGGGACCTCTCTAGTGCTTCCATGGCCTTGGTCTTTGCTGCCTGGTTATATGCCCACCCGAAACTCCTCCTACCAATCATGGAGGAACAACTTGAAAGGAAAGACCAGTTTTGTGGGTGATGGGGAGAGGAACTGTGAAGTAATTTTTGAGTGGGTAGTTTTTATAGCCTGGTGCTAAGTGTGAACACACATTAGTTTGATTGGTGTGAACAGATTTGTAATTATTTATTGCGTTGTTATATGCAATGTGAAGAGAAACAAAGTCAAAATTTATTGATTCTTCTGGGCCTAAAAAGGCCCGTTTCTGTTGTTCCGCCTCATCGCAAACCGTCCTTTTGGATCAACCACATGCCACGCATCAGAAGCCCGAAATGTGGGCCCTTGTTCTCGAATGTACGTGTACGTGTCTGCCCACTATCACACAAGGTCATGATATCACCATCGTGTCCTATGGATGCGTCGTCATGTCTCCCACGGGGGGCCAGTTCATCTGAGTGGCTGTTTGTTGCAGCAGCCAACACATCTGGTTTACAAGAACCGTTTGTGTTCTTTTGGATGATCACAAATGCTACATATCACACACATCTTGTTAGGATCAACCGTTTCAGTTCTCTTGCCTAATCATAAATAGTTTGTCCGAGTGAACCGTATGCTGTATATCACACACACCTTGATCTGGCTGACCATTTCTGTTGCATTCCCTAATAGCACGCAGTTCATCAGAGCAAACTGTATAACGTATATCGCACGCACATTGATATGGCACATAGTTCTGCTGGATCAACCGTATGCACTGCATCGCACATGGAACCAAAGTTAAAACCGTGTTTGATGCATCCATCATCGCAAATCTTTTGCACACTTTTGATGGTTCTCTCACACCACCATTTGCGATTATTGCATCGCACACAGTTTCTTGAAGGGTCTTTGATCGTAGTGTCGCGTTAGCAGCATCCTGCAATAGTGGTAGGTGTGTGAGTCCTTCCTATAACCAAGCATAAAACCCTCATGTGCTTTTGGTGCAAATTTAGAGTTGTGTTGAGGATCACTAATCTAGCATTTAGCACCGAAGACTTTGAAATAACTTACATTGGGTTTCTTGTTAGTGAGTTGTTCATATGAGGTCTTTTTGAAGAATTTGTGAAGATATACCCTGTTGATGATGTGGCATGCAGTATCAATAGCATCAGGCCAGAAATGAGGTGGAGTCCTGTATTCATCAAGCATATAGTGCGAGCCATCTCAACAAGAGTCCTGTTCTTGCGCTTGACGACGCCATTCTGCTGAGGAGTATAAGGGGCAGATAACTCGTGAGTAATACCGAGTTCACCAAGATAGTCATCAAGACCAGTGTTCTTGAACTTAGTCCCATTATCACTCCTGATATGCTTGATCTCCACACCAAAGTTTGTAGATGCTCTTGAGGAAAATCGTTTGAAGACTTCCTGCACTTCATATTTGAATGTGATGATATGCACCCACGTATAACGAGAATAATCATCAACAATGACAAAGCCATATAATGATGCAACATTAGTGAATGTGGCATAATGAGTAGGGCCAAAGAGATTCATATGAAGCAATTCAAAGGGACGAGAAGTGGTCATGATAGTCTTTGAGGGATGCTTGGCTCTGGTGATCTTTCCAGCCTCACAAGCCCCACAAAGATGATATTTGAGGAATTTGACACCCTCGATGCCAATGACATGTTTCTTCTTCACGAGTGTATGCAAGTTTCTCATCCCAGCATGACCCAGTCGTCGATGCCATAACCAGCCTTCTGAAGCTTTTGCAAGTAGACATGTGGCAGGCTGCGGTCCTGCAAAGAAATCAACAATATACAAGTCTCCTCTCCTAAAGCCTTCAAAGACTTTGGAATTGCCAGATTCCATTAGCACAATGCAACGATATTTGCCAAAGATGACAACCATGCATATCAAGATCACAAAGCATTGAGACAGACATGAGGTTGAATCCTAAGGACTCGACAAGCATGACTTTGTCCATGTGTCTATCCTTTGAGATTACAACCCTACCTAGACCCAATACCTTGCTTTTGCCTTTGTCTACGTAGGTGATATGCTTTAGATGAGATGGAGATAAAGAAGTGTCCATCAATAAGTTCTTGTCACCGGTCATGTGATTTGTACATCCACTGTCAAGGACCCACTCAGTAGCTTTGGGTAGTTCATCCTGCAGATCAATTAGTGCAACTTACAAACCCATATACTTCATCAGTGAAGAATATGCTATCCATTTCATCAGATTGAATTTCATCAGCAGTACAACAGATATAGCAATATGAGGACGTGAGAAATGAGTGATTCATTTCTTCATGATTAGCTTGCGTCCATTCAAGCTTATTCAGGTCTCCAGCAAATTCTTCAGACGATTTGGTTCATCTGGAGACCTGGCCCTGCATAAGAGATTAGTTCTTTTTCTTCATCACCCACATGTGGAGGGGTGGAAAAGAGTTCATCATTCTACGAGCTCCATAAGAAAAATATGGCATAGAAGCCAATGCACTTCGTTTCACAGAAGAGGGGTTAGGGTAAGCATATGAATAAGCAGATAAATTCTTCAAGAACTTATGAAAATAATGAATTGAAGAATAATGTACATATTCATAGCCTTTAGACTTTTCTCGCGAAATAGAAGTGTTAGCACGATGATGTTCATTTGAGGATCTGGATCCATGTGAGGATATTGATCCAAATGAAGAATTTGGTCCATATGAGGACTTGGATCCATATGAATATTTTGATCCATATGAAGAATTTGATATGGGGTTCCTGTTCTTCATAGGTGGTATCATGATGGCATTTACCTGAAGATTTTCAAGGCACCTTTTGGGAACCCAGATTTTCTTCATAGGGGGACCATTCCTGCAGTTAGTACCAACATATCGAGCGGATACTTCTCCATTCTGATTCTTGAACACTTTATAGTTGGAGTCAAATGACTCATCAGAGGAATGTGAAGATTCACAAGTAAAGCCAGATAAAGTGCATGCATCTACAGGAGGTCCTTTCGTAGCAACCCATGAGGTTTTGGGATACTGCTCAGGTTTCTAGTAGGTCCCATCAACATTGAGTTTCCTCTGAAAGGCAATACCCTCTTTCCTAGGGTTCCTATTCAAGATCTGCTTTTTGAGCACATCACAAAGAGTCTGATGCCCTTTGAGGCTTTTGTGTATGCCTGTCACATACAACTCCTTTAACCCTGCATTATCATTAGTGGTACTTGTGGTATCCTCAGATGAGGAATTTGTGACCACAAAGATAGTTGAAGAATTTGTAGCAATAGAAGCATTTGAACATTCAGGTGAAGAATTAGCAGATTCACGCTCAATGCATTTTAGACATGGTGGAATAAATTCTTCCTGAGCAGAACTGATCTGTTGAGCAAGCAATGAATCGTTTTCCTTCTGAAGATCTTCATGACTCACTTTTAACTTCTCAAGATATTGCTTTGTCTGAAGAAATTGATAAGAAAGCTTCTCATGATCAGCTAAAATAGTGTTATGATGACCCTGAAGATTTTCAAACTTAAACTGAAGTCTCTGAAGATTATCAATCAAAGTCTTAGCTCGATTCAATTCCTCGCCCAACAGGTCATCGCTTTTGTCTAGCAGATTTTGATCCTTTTCCAAGGCCTTTTGTTGTTTAGTGGCAATAGTAAAAAGCTTGGTATAACTAGGTCCAAAGGCATCATCATCATCAGATTCATCATAATCATCACTAGAGTCGGATGAGGAGTAATCAAGTACCTTTGCACCCTTAGCCAAGAGGCATGGTGCGGATGGTGATGCTTCTAGTTTGAAAGTCATTGTTTTGAGTGATTCCTTGAAATCCTCAAACCAGGGATCATGCCAAGTTCAATGACCTTCATAGACCTCAGAGAGACGGTCCCAGATAAGCTTCGCATGGCCGAGATGCATGATGTTCCTGAACTGATTTTGGGACAAACAGGAGAAGATGATGTCCTTTGCCGTGAGGTTAAGTAGAGTGTACTTGCGAATATCATCAGCCTCCGCCAGCTTGCATAGATCAGTAAGACCAATCTCAGTGATGGTCCAAAGTTTGTTGTTCATCGCCATGAGGCGCTTCTTCATCATGGCCTTCCACTTGGGATAATGATGACCGTCAAAGATGGGGCATGCCACTTTCTTCATTCCTGCTATCGACATAACTAAAACTCCAGGTGGTTTAACCAAAATCACACAGAACAAGGGAGTACCTTGCTCTGATACAAATTGGAAGTGCGTTATATTGACTAGAGGGGGGGGGGTGAATAGGCGACTTTTACAAATTCATCATTGAGGAATTTCTAGGTGAAGAAATCCCTAAGCAACGACACACTAGCAGCAGAGTAGGTACTCCGGTATAAGCATAATGGAGCAACAACATAGTCATCATGATGAAATGAAAACAAGCACATAGTACAGATAGCGTGAAAACATGATAAGCAGGATGAAGACTATGTGACTAAAGAATTTGGATTGATGAAATAGAGAAAGTCTTCAGTCAAAGTCTTCAAACAGTAATGATCAGTTTCATCAACACATGAATGAGGAAATGAAAGGGTTGAGGAAATACAACCAATTGGCTTGGTGAAGATAATGATTTGGTAGACCACTTCCAACTACTGTGACAGTTGTATGTCTGGTTGGAGCGCAGTACTCGAGGACACACAGTCCTCACCGTATTCTCCTTGAGCTAAAGTCACACAGACCTCGCCCAATCACTCACGGTAAGTCTTCATGTGACTTCCAAACCTTCACAGACTTGGTCACTCGGCGATCCACAATTCCTCTTGGATGCTCAGACCATGACGCCTAACCGTCTGAAGGATACACAGTCCTCAAAGGTAACAAGCATTGGTTCCACACATGAACAATCTCTTTAGTGATGCTCAATCACTTTGGGTTTGTAGGTGTTTGGGTTCTGGGCTTTTCCTCATTTGATGAATTTCGCTCAAAGTCCTCGGAGGATGGGATGCTCTCAATGACAAGTGTCAATTTCTCTCGGAGTAGCCAACTAGCTAGTGGTTGTAGGGGGTGTCTATTTATAGCCTAGGGAGCAGCCCGACATGATAAGACATAAATGCCCTTCAATGATATGACCGTTAGGTGGGTAGATATTTTGTACAGCTCGCGCATAGCACAACAACGGTCGGATTTGAGGTTCAAATTCCTAGGGGATATCATGTTCCTCACTTTGTAGGCAATCCGCACTGGCGAATTCCTAACTCCTCAGTTAGAACAAATTCCTCAGAGACGAGAAGATCTTCGTCTCTGTCATTGAAGAAATTGACTGAACTGATATGAGGTTTCCAATGGCTTCACTCAAAAGGATTGGGTAGGTGTAGGATTTTGAGGTGAGCATCACTTGGAAATCATTTTCCTTAGTATTACCTCGACCCCATTTAATAGTACAGTGTTTCCTATGACTCAAGAAAGAGAAAATGAAACTACGAAAACAAAAGTCTTCACGCTTCATAATCTTCGCATGAATATGCAAGTCTTCAAGGTCACACAAATTTCTTCACTTTCAAAGTCTTCAGGAGACCAAAGTCTTCAGCTGAAGACATTCATTTTTAGGGGACGACTTTCATCGTAAATATCAAACTCCTCATCGACTTATAGAGCCTGTGTACACTCACAAACATATTAGTCCCTTAACCTATAAGTCTTCAATACACCAAAATCACTAACGGGCACTAGATGCACTTACATTACATGACTACAGTTGGGCATGCAACTGGCCCCTACTCTCTCTCCGTCGCCCCTCTGACAAAACAAAGCCACTTGCAGTTGCATGAGTATAGTTTTACATGCAACTCCCCCTTCTCTTCCCGCCACCCCCTCCGAGAAAACAAAAATCCTAGTTGCAACCATGTTGGAAGACATGCAGTTGCGTGACTATAGCTGGACATGAAACTGGACCCCCCTCTCTTCCCGCCACCACTCCAACAAAACAAAGGCCCCACTTGCAACCAAGGATAGAAATACATTGCAGTTGCGTGCCTAGTGTGGGGACATGCAACTGGCCCCCCTCTCTTGTTGTCACCCCTCCAACAAAACAAAGGTCCCCAAGTAGCAACCAAGTTAGAAGACATTCAATTGCGTGACTATAGTTGGACATGAAACTACCCTCCCCCTCTCGTCGCCACCCCATCCGACAAAACAAAGGCCCTAGTTGCAACCATGTTTGAGGACATGCAGTTGCGTGCCTAGTGTGGGACATGCAACTGGCCCCTCTCCTCGTCGGTCACTCCAACAAAACAGAAGCCTAGTTGCAACCAAGTTAGAAGACATGAAGTTGCACAGCTACAGTTGGGTATGCAAGTGCCCCCCTCTCCCTACCTCCCCCTCTGACAAAACAAAGCCACTTGTAGTTGCAACCAAGTTAGAAGACATGCAGTTTCCACCATGTTGGAACACATGCAGTTGCATGACTACAGTTAAGCATGCAACTGGCGCCCTCTCTCTTCCCACTGCCCCTTCAATAAAAAAGGCCCCAGTTATAACCACATTAGAAGACAATGCAGTTGTGTGACTAGTGTGGGACATGAAACTGCCCGCCTCTCTTCCTGCCACCCCTTTGACAAAACAAAAGCACAGTTGCAACCAAGTTAGAAGACAGGTAGTTGTGTGACTATGGCTGGACATGCAACTGCCCCCCTCCTCATCGGTCCCTTAGACGAAGTGAAAAGCCCAGTTGCAACCATGTTAGAAGACATGCAATTGCGTGAATAGTTTGGACGTGCAACTGGCCCCCTTCTCTTCCTGTCGCCCCCTCCCAAGAAATAGATCCCCTAGTTGCAACCATATTGGAAGACATGTAGTTGCATGACTACAATTGGACATGCAACTGATCCAATCTCCTTGCCCCCGCCCCCGACAAAATAAAGCCCTAGTTTCAATCATTTTGGAAGACATGCAATTGCATGACTATAATTGAACATTCAGCTGGCCCCTCTCTCTTCCCGCCACCCCTCCAACAAAACAAAGCCCCCTAGTTGGAAACTATGTTGGAAAGACATGCCGTTGCGTCACTACAAGAAATATGTCAACTTATGACCTTCTGTCAGTGACCCTCAAAGAATTGCTCATAAATTTATGACAATTTCAGACCAATTGGTCAAAAGCTGTTCGGGGGGCTCCAAACCCTAAACCATTGCGATCATTTTGGTCAGAAAGGTCGTAATTTCCTCACACGAAAAGGTCATAAAGCAAACAACGCTAGTCCGCTGCCTTATTTCTAGTTGTTAACGACCAATATAGATGGTCATAGCCTTGTAAATTGTGGTGGGTTGCTATGACTAGGCGCCACCTCATCAGTTTTGCCTATGTGGCATGTCCATGTGGCAGTTTTTGCCCTAGGTTGTGAAGCAACCTATATTTCTGTCATTCCCAAAATTCCCAAAAAAATCTCATAAATTCTTTGGGTCATATCTTCGTCAAATATGTAAAAACCTTCCTTGCCTAGTTCAAAGATAATTCAAAAATATTCATTTTCCTATTCTGTTCAGAGTAACAGTTTGTGAAGGAAGTACCACTTTGGCATGTCCAAATAGTATCCATTTTCTACAGTGCTTTCCTATGCCCAAATAACCATCCTCCACCAAATGCCAGCTCAATCCATTCATTATTTTGAGTTGAGCTTCAACATTCGTATTTATGTCCAATGTGGTGGTTTGCAAAGTAAGTACCACCTAGGCTCCTCCTTTTGAGCTAAAAATTTGTGAAGACGGTCTTCTTAGTAACTGATCATCCTCAGCCAAAACTCAGGCCCATTAGCCATGTACATTTCCCGTACCGCTAATCAAACACTTGGCTGCTTATTCATGTTTGAGCATCGATCGGTCTCCTCGTGAGAATCTTATGTTGTGATTTTCTTCCTAGCACATACCTGGGGAGTGCCCAACCCACTAGACATGCCTAGGCTGCCCAGAACACATGGCAACGCCATAGTCACGCGGTGACCACGCGGCGGGCATGCGAGCTTATGCGCTCTAGAGTTGGGGCCCTCAGCCACCGTCCAAACCTCGATGTCTCTCCATCAAACCATGTATTTCTGATTAAATAGATACTTATTTACCTAGAAATGATTTTTGAAAAAAATAAAGAGCAAACTATGACGCAGCTGCAGTTCAAATTTGACCCGCTTCCAACTGAATCGACGGGAATTTGTCTTTTTCACCAGAGGTGGATCAAAATTTTTGATACCCAACCATTTTGTCAATTGTGCATTAAATATGTCCTAGTATTTTATAAAATTGATTTGGTCCAATTTTGCAACAAATATATGGTAGGTCCTTCACAAAAAAAACTCATTTCAGGCACTCAGAAAATGGAAAATGGTTTTTTCGTCCAAAGAAAATGAAAACTTCCTTAGGCAACATTGTTTGCCATTCCAATATGCACCCTTGTGCACAATATGAGATCATTTGAACAAACTATGCCATGAATGTGGCCATAAGATTGATCGTTTGACTTGAAAGCCATGAATCTTCACACTTGATAGCTCATTTCTGAGAACACTTTTTTAAAATAATTGCCGTATTACAAGTTTGTTATTTTTCCTAGGAACTTGGCCACATATAATGACACAATGCAAAGGGTTTCCAATTTTTTTATTTTTTTTAGAATTTTTTATGCCCGTTTCAAAATGCGGTCAAAACGGCGGGCTTGACCGTTCCTAGCTAGCCGTTGAATCTTGGAATTTTTTTGGTGTTTATATGATTAAATAGATACTTATGTACCTAGAAATGATTTTTGAAAAAAATAAAGAGCAAACTATGAGGCAGCTACAGTTCAAATTTGACCCGTTTCCAGCTGAATCGACGGCAATTTGTCTTTTTCACCAGAGGTAGATCAAAACTTTTTTCACCCAACCATTTTGTCAATTGTGCATTATATATGGCCTAGTATTTTATAAAAATGATTTGGTCCAATTTTGCAACAATTATTTGGTAGTTCCTTCACAAAAAACCCTCCTTTCAGGCACTCGGATAATGAAAAATGAATTTTCCGTGCAAAGAAAATGAAAACTTTCTTAGGCAACATTGTTTGGAATTCCAAGATACACCCTCGTGCACAATATGAGATCATTTTAACAAACTATGCCATGAATGTGGCCATAAGATTGATCGTTTGACTTGAAAGCCATGAATCTTCACGCATGATAGCTCATTTCTGAGAACACTTTTTTAAAATAATTACCATATTGCAAGTTTATTATTTTTCCTGAAAACTTGGTCACATATAATGACACAATGCGAAGGTTTTCCAATTTTTTGATTTTTTTTGAATTTTTTATCCCCGTTTCAAAATGCGGTCAAAACGGCGGGCTTGACCATTCCTAGCTAGTGGTTGAATCTTGGAATTTTTTTGGTGTTTCTATGATTTAATATATACTTATGTACCTAGAAATGATTTTTGAAAAAAATAAAGAGCAAACTATGAGGCAACTACAGTTCAAATTTGACCCGTTTCCAACTGAATCGATGGCAATTTGTCTTTTTCACCAGAGGTAGATCAAAACTTTTTTCACCCAACCATTTTGTCAATTGTGCATTATATATGGCCTAGTATTTTATAAAAATGATTTGGTCCAATTTTGCAACAATTATTTGGTAGTTCCTTCACAAAAAACCCTCCTTTCAGGCACTCAGAAAATGAAAAATGAATTTTCCGTGCAAAGAAAATGAAAACTTTCTTAGGCAACATTGTTTGGAATTCCAAGATGCACCCTCGTGCACAATATGAGATCATTTGAACAAACTATGCCATGAATGTGGCCATAAGATTGATCGTTTGACTTAAAAGCCATGAATCTTCACGCATGATAGCTCATTTCTGAGAACACTTTTTGAAAATAATTACCATATTGCAAGTTTATTATTTTTCCTGAAAACTTGGTCACATATAATGACACAATGCGAAGGTTTTCCAATTTTTTGATTTTTTTTAGAATTTTTTATGCCCGTTTCAAAATGCGGTCAAAACGGCGGGCTTGACCGTTCCTAGCTAGTGGTTGAATCTTGGAATTTTTTTGGTGTTTCTATGATTAAATAGATACTTATGTACCTAGAAATGATTTTTGAAAAAAAATAAAGAGCGAACTATGAGGCAGCTACAGTTCAAATTTGACCCGTTTCCAACTAAACCGACGGCAATTTGTCTTTTTCACCAGAGGTAGATCAAAACTTTTTTCACCCAACCATTTTGTCAATTGTGCATTATATATGGCCTAGTATTTTATAAAAATGATTTGGTCCAATTTTGCAACAATTATTTGGTTGTTCCTTCACAAAAAACCCTCCTTTCAGGCACTCGGAAAATGAAAAATGAATTTTCCGTGCAAAGAAAATGAAAACTTTCTTAGGCAACATTGTTTGGAATTCCAAGATGCACCCTCGTGCACAATATGAGATCATTTGAACAAACTATGCCATGAATGTGGCCGTAAGATTGATCGTTTGACTTGAAAGCCATGAATCTTCACGCATGATAGCTCATTTCTGAGAACACTTTTTTAAAATAATTACCATATTGCAAGTTTATCATTTTTCCTGAAAACTTGGTCACATATAATGACACAATGCGAAGGTTTTCCAATTTTTTGATTTTTTTTGAATTTTTTATGCCCGTTTCAAAATGCGGTCAAAACAGCGGGCTTGACCGTTCCTAGCTAGTGGTTGAATCTTGGAATTTTTTGGTGTTTCTATGATTAAATAGATACTTATGTACCTAGAAATGATTTTTGAAAAAAATAAAGAGCAAACTATGAGGCAACTACAGTTCAAATTTGACCCGTTTCCAACTGAATCGATGGCAATTTGTCTTTTTCACCAGAGGTAGATCAAAACTTTTTTCACCCAACCATTTTGTCAATTTGCATTATATATGGCCTAGTATTTTATAAAAATGATTTGGTCCAATTTTGCAACAATTATTTGGTAGTTCCTTCACAAAAAACCCTCCTTTCAGGCACTCAGAAAATGAAAAATGAATTTTCCGTGCAAAGAAAATGAAAACTTTCTTAGGCGAAGGTCACATATAATGACACAATGCGAAGGTTTTCCAATTTTTCCTGAAAACTTGGTCACATATAATGACACAATGCGAAGGTTTTCCAATTTTTTGATTTTTTTTTTGAATTTTTTATGCCCGTTTCAAAATGCGGTCAAAACGGCGGGCTTGACCGTTCCTAGCTAGTGGTTGAATCTTGGAATTTTTTTGATGTTTCTCTGATTAAATAGATACTTTTGTACCTAGAAATGATTTTTGGAAAAAATAAAGAGCAAACTACAAGGCAGCTACAGTTGAAATTTGACCTGCTTCCTACTAAATCGGCGGGAATTTGTCTTTTTCACCAGAGGTGGATCAAGGCATTTGACACCCAACCATTTGGTCAATTGTGAATCAAATATGGCCTAGTATTTTATAAAATTGATTTGGTCCAATTTTGCAACAAATATACTGTAGGTCCTTCACATAAAGAACTCAATTCGGGCACTCAGAAAATGGAAAATGAATTTTCCGTGGAAAGAAAATATAAAGTCCCTTTGGCAACATTGTTTGCCATTCTAATATGCACCCTTGTGCATAATATGAGATCATTTGAACAAACTATGCCATGAATGTGGCCATAAGATTGATCATTTGGCTTGAAAGCCATGAATCTTCACGCATGATAGCTCATTTCTGAGAACACTTTTTTAAAAGAATTGTCGTATTACAAGTTTATTAATTTTCCTGGTAATTTGATCACATATAATGACACAATGCAAAGGTTTTCCATTTTTTTGATTTTTTTTGAATTTTTTATGCCCGTTTCAAAATGCGGTCAAAACGGCGGGAATGACCGTTCCTAGCTAGTGGTTGAATCTTGGAATTTTTTTGATGTTTCTCTGATTAAATAGATACTTTTGTACCTAGAAATGATTTTTGGAAAAAATAAATAGAAAACTCTGAGGCAGCCTCAGTTCAAATTTGACCTGCTTCCAACCGAAACGGCGGAAATTTGTCTTTTTCACCAAAGGTGGATCAAAACTTTTGACACCCAACCATTTTGTCAGTTGTGCATTAAGTATGTTTAAATATTTTAGAAAATTGATTTGGTCCAATTTTGCAACAAATATATTGTAGGTCCTTCACAACAAACTCATTTTCGGCACTTGAAAAATGGAAAATGAATTTTTAATCAACCACGACCAATTTTTTAGTCAACTATGACCAATTTAAATGGTCATGACATCGTACCCGTGTGCTGCATTTTGATTGGTCTGTGGGCGTTTCACGCGGATCGTGGATCGAACACCGTCGGATGCTCGCGGATCCAACGGCAGTCCTCACCCCAAGCCCACCTAAACCAAAACCCTAGTCCTTGTGGACATTTTCCAGCCACCCCCCCGCCTCCTTTCTTTCTCCCTCCCTCCCACGACCCCAACCCCTCCCTCCCGTGACCTCCTCTCCCCCGATCCCAACGCCGGCGCGACCTCCGCTCCACTAGCCCCACCAGCGACCTCCTACCCCAATGCCGGCGCGCGGCAGATCAACCCAGCAGCTGCCCCTTCTCCCCTGTCTCCTCCTCCCATCAGATCCATCACCGCCGCCACCTCGTCATCTCCTCCTCCCTTCAGATCCATCCACCCGCTGCCGCCCCTTCTCCCCCGTCTCCTCCTCCCATCGGATCCATCGCCGCTGCCACCTCCTCTTCTCCTCCTCCCTTTAGATCCATCCACCCACTGCTGCCCCTTCTCCCCCAGACCAAGCAACCTCCTCTCCTCACGCAACGGAGACAACAGCATTGACGCCCAGCCACAACAGCGTCGCGGCTGGCTTGCTCGCCGGCGCGCGCGTGCGTGCTTCGATGCGCGGCGCTCTGTCGAGCTGGCCGGACCATGGCGCGCGCATGGCTTGCTTAGGGTTTGCGGTGGCAGCGCAGCACGCCGTGTCTCCGGCCACCAGGACGGCAACGGCGCGAATCTCAGAGACCTCTCGGCCTCTCCCAGCCTCAAACGCTCACATGTAGCCCTCCCTGTGGCTAGGGCGGCGGCGCCTCAATCGTCAACACGGCTCCGGCGACATTGGCGACTCCTCCCCGACATCTGTCGCGCCCCCACACGCGGCTCAGCCCCTGGATGGTGCTATTCCGCCCGGTGGCCATGGGGTACTCGAGCTCCATCCCCTCCTATCTCTCTCTCTCTCTCTCTCTAATTTCTGCTCTGTTCTTTGACTATAGGTATGCAGGAGGATGTTGTAGATAGACTGGGCGGCAAGGATGGATGGCGCCTGAGGAGGGGGTGCTCAACCATGGCTGCTGCTCGGGATGCATCAGCCATGGATCTTACTCTCTGGCCGTAGGTGAGCTCGTCCCCTCCTCTCTGCTCGATTGATTTGCTAGTACTAGGATAGGCCATTGCTTCTCTGGTGTTAGAATTTGGCACTGAACCTCATGTGGGTTGGATTGATTTTGCATAAAGATCCTAACAGCATATCAGAATAGAATCATCTTTTTAGGTTCGCTGGAATGCATCAGTACAGCAAACCGAACACATCATGCATCACAACAAAGAGCCTAATAGAAGTTTTGCTCTACTCCTTGCTAGTTCTATAATTAGATGCATTTTGTAGATAAATTGTTGGCCATCTATGATGGATTTACAGTGCTAATTTGGTTGTATAGCCTTTCCGAGAACCGGCAAAGATACTTCAAACATTATTTCTATTACAATGGTTTCATTAATCTGGTCTCAAAATTTAGTTTAGTTGGTTCATTGTTGTAGTTTAACTGATCTCATTTGCCCCATGCACTGTGTTATAATGATTTACAATTCACCGATATGCTCACAAATGGACAGCATCAATGATATGCTCTCAAATTTGTTTTCCAAAATATTGACAGGAGCATTGCTCTTTCTGTTAGTAGAAAAGAGGAAGTTTAAATACAATTTCAGTACAGGGCCAACCCCTAGCACCTTGGTACACAACTCAGATCATCAATGAGTATTCTGCTCACATTTTGACATGCATAAATGACCTGCTCTTAAATTGATAACATAAAGTTACAATCTCAGATAAATTAGAGTTCTAGATTCCTCACAAAATACAAATTCAGTTTCTGAAACTGAAACTTCACTTCAGGTTCTTGCTGCTCAGCTACTGCCTGCTGCCTCCTTCATCGGTTTAGAAATTCAGTTTCTAAAACTGAAACATCACTTCAGTATTTCTTGCTTGCATGTTTGCTTCTTCTTTAATGGTTTGCGATTCGGATCAACTAAACTGAAAGTGAGATGCTGAGATATGGATCACACTAGTACTATTTCAGTATTTCTTGCTTGCATGTTTGCTTCTTCTTTGTACTGAAGTAGGCGAGTTGATTTTCTGCTCTTAGTTTCTGTAGCAATTGGAGGAGGAGTTGGTGCCGAGAACTGGACCAGATGTGCTTTGATTCGTGATCTACAGCGCCCTTGATCTTAGGTGCGTGATCTGCAGTGCCCTAGCTTGTTTGTTCTGACTAAATTCAGTTATAACAAGTTAAGCTTCAGACTGCATATAAGAAAAGAATAAAAACAGACTCCTAAATTCAGTAAGAACAAGTTGAGTACTTGGTGTATATTCAACGCCCTTTGCTTGTTTGTTCTGACTAAATTCTGTTGCCTCGCATGACCATGAGCGGAGGCTGGAGCAGATCCGGAGGGCGTTCCAGGGCCTCGAGGGCTCCCACGTCTGTCCCTTCCAGGTCAATCCTCGCTTTGCTATTTGTTTCTCCTGTAGTGTACATTGCATTACTTGGTTTGCTATTTGCAACGCTGCCTGCGTGCTATTGTCTAGTTTGCTGCTGCTTTTCGTGCTTCACTGAATTTCAGGATTGGGGTGTGTTTTCTAAATTTTCGTGCTTGTTATGGTGTAGTATGCTTCGACGAGAGCATCTGCGGAGAGGGTCAAGGAGTGGGTCTCAGAGCTGGCTCATCCACTTGGAGGTATGCACCTTGCTAGATCTTGGTGCAACTTATCATCAGATTTTCTTTGAAACTTGGCGTTGATTGGTCTGAAGATGAAACTATAGTACTATACACACGACATGCAGCAGCCACTTATATCAAATAGTGGAACAGTGCTGATGTCCTGAATGGAACGACACGATATTTAGCATCGTTGATAAATCATTTGTGTACTATCGTGTGTATAGCAGGGTTTAGATACTTGGAATTAATGTCTGCGTACATATATAACCGATTGGATTCTATATGTATGCTTAGATGATTGTTTGGCTCTATATAATTGTTGACATGAATATCTTAACTTTCCAAACAAGTATAGGACTGTGCCTATGCATATAGATTATCCAAACAAAACTTAAAGTAAAAATTTAAGTATGAAATAAGCAATAAGTGTCTAATTTTTAACTACATGTTAAGCAGAAAATTGCAGCCAAGGCTTATATATTACAAAATATTGTCTCACATTTGAGCTTCTACCGTTGTTAGGGACATTGTAGTGTGATCTTCATGATTTTTTGCTTGAAGATGTACTGATTCATTAGTCAAGCAGAGACAGAAGTCATATTTTGTGTCTATTAAGTCACGTAAAAATCACATAACTTTATCAGTGCCTAACATTATATTTAAGCTATACTTTGTTGTAAGTTCTTGCTTATATTAGTGTCATTTATTTCTGTTCTAATTAATGTGGAACCGAGAATGAACATTTTTCTCTCTTTTTAGACTACTAGATTGTACAAGTTGAACAATCTGCTCTAGTTTAAACAAGTTGGGATCCATCAATACAATAGGACTTAGTTTACATTTCATCTTGCTTGTAATCAATATCCTCACTTCTAATTTACCTCAAGTTTACCGTTTACCGAAAGTTTCAAATTAGAAGAAGTTTCAAATTCTTATGTTGGTTTATGTTCTCTTTGTAGGTTATGAGATGTGCTGCTGGAGACATGCCGTTAGCAAACTGGAAGTGATGCAACCAAATCTAATCGGAAGCATGGCCTTCTTGTAGGTTTGCACATAAGTGGAAGTTGTAGTGTATAAGTAGTCGCTGGAGCTGTGATGGTGATCTTTCTTTTGACTGGCTGTCGTTTGTTATAGATGACAATCTTTTAGTTGCTGCTTCAAATGATGTAACTGCAAGAAATGATGTATGATTGTACAGTGAAACAAATGTTGCTTTGATAGCAAAATTGAAAAAAACTGAATTGTTTCTCTGTTGTCCAGTCCTTTGAATTAGTGGGCTGAGAATATTGATGGGCTAGAAGAGGCCTTAGCCCAAACAATATTGGACAAAAAAATGAAAGGAAAAACATCTTAAAAAATTTAAAAAAGTAAATGGACCGCAGAAAGGCCGAGGCCCAGAAAAATGGAAGAAGCTCAGAAAACAAAAAAGGCCAAATTGTTGGGCCAGGCCCATGTACCTAGCGAAAATTAACAAATATATATATATATTGAAAAGGCTGAATTAATGGGCTCGGCCCATCTAAAGCACCGAAATGGACCGGGCCGATTCTAATTTTTGACCTTTTCAATTGGTCGCAATTGTGCCACGTCAGATTGCCACGTCGGATCCGACGTGGCCTGGGCAGATAGCCAGTGACTAAAACAAAAGGTCATGGGTTCAACGACCTTTTGTTAAAGGTCGCTATAGTCAGTTTACAACTGCCAGCTTTTGACCTTCTATTTTTGGTCACAAAAAGGTCGTAAATGGAAATTTGTGACCTTTCAGTGACCAATAGTGGTGGTCATAAGTTGACATATTTCTTGTAGTGCGTGACTAGTGTGAAAAATGGAACTAGCCCCACTCACTGTTAGTCCCTCCGACAAAACAAATAGCCCAGTTGTAAGCAAGTTAGAAGGCATGAAGTTGCAATCATGTTGAAAGGTATGTCGTTGCATGACTATAGTTGTGCATGCAGCTCGATCCCAGTTGCAACTATGTTGGAAAACATGTGTCTGCATGACTAAGTTGGACATGCAACTGCCCTCCTCTCTTTCTGCCATCCCCCGACAAAAAAAGGCCCCAGTTGCAACTATGTTGGAAAACATGCAGTTGCGTGACTATAGTTGAACATGCAGTTGGTGCCCTCTCTCTTCCCGCTGCCCTCTCCAAAAAACAAATGCCCAAATTGCAACCAAATTAGAAAACATAAAGTTGCATGACTAGTGTACAACATGGAACTGGCGCATCTCGTCGTCAGTCCCTCCGATAAAACAAAAACCAAGTTGCAACCAAGTTAGGAGACATGCAGTTGCTACCATGTTTGAAGACATGTAGTTGTGTGACTACAGTTGGACATGCAATTGGCCCCCTCTCTCCATTCCATCGCCCCCTCAAACAAAATAAAGCCCAGTTGCGACCATGTTGGGAAAGACTTGCAGTTGCACGTGGGTGTGACGGTTGTAGTTGCATGCTTGTAGTTGGACATGCAACTTGCCATCTCTGTCCGTTCCCACCCTCCCTTCCAATAAAACAAAAGGCCCATTTGCTACCATGTTGGAAGACTTGCAGTTGCAGGCAGGGGTAATGGTTGTAGCTGAATGACTACAGTTGGACATGCAACTAGCCCCTTCTCCCGTTCCCGTCGCCCCTTCGGACAAAACAAAGCCCAGTTGCGCCCATGTTGGAAGACTTGCAGTTGCAGGTGGGGGTCACGGTTCGCAGTTGTATGACTACAATTGGACATGTAACTGGCCCCCTCTCTCTCCGTAGCCCCCTTCGACAAAACAAAAAGACCAGTTGCATGCATGACTAAAATGCTGCCCCGAACAAAACAAAAAAAGCATAGTCAGAACCACGTTGAAAAGTCACGCAATAGCAGTCGAGCACGATGGATGCAATTGCACGACTAGTGTAAACATGCAACTGCCACACCCCCTTCTCACTGTCGTCCCCCTCGAACAAAACAAAAGTCCAGCTGTGACCTTGTTGGAAAAGACAAATAACTGTAAAAATTGTTATGAATTTCTTTTAAATATTGTTGGATTGAACATGAATCCTACATGGGTTGAACATGAATATCAACCCATGAATTCTGCAAAATCTGCATTCTACATTCGACATGCGTCAAAATGGCTAAAAAAGAGAGATACACTAAACTCTAAGACATGAGCCAACCATATCAGTGTGAAAACCCAGTTATAAAAAATAAAAAAATCTAGAAAAAGTAAGGCATGAATTGTGCCATCCATGGTTTCTGGAAGTAAGCCAAGCTACAAACACTAACAAAAAAGACTTGCTTCTAGTAAAAATACAGAAAGAATTTGTTGCTGCTAGTTAAATCATGGCCATGGTTTCTGGAAAAGTAAACCAAGCTACAAACACTAATAAAACAATCCCCATTTTTTTAGACTTATTAAATTCCTATTATGATAGTAAGTGTCTTCCTCCTCTCTAACCACACAAGAAGAGCTTAACATGCTGGATAAAAAAATTTCAATGTTTTCAATGTAAACAACTACGTAGCTAGGGATGATTTATCATTGGCATCGACAGCCCACTCCTGATTAATAGGGTTTCAGCCAAAAATCTGACAAACAAATAAACATGCCCACTCCTGATGATAGATTCAGTAACAATCTCTCTTGTTTACAGAGAAAATATTTCAAAAAACGTGCTACTGATTAAATAGGGTTCCATCAAAAATCTGAAAAAACAAATAAACATGCCCACTCCCTAGTGATAGATTCAGTAATTATCTCTCTTGTTTCCAGTGATTAATAGGATTTCGGCAAAATCTAAAATAAAACAAAACAGGAGACTGTGCCACTCCATTCCACAAACAAAAGATAATCCTCAACCATGCTACTGATTTTCACAAACATGCTACTGATTTGAGGGGCTTTGGGTTTGGGTTCAATAATAGATATGAGGGGGTTTGGGTTCAGTAATACTCCTCAAACATGCTAGTGATTTCACAAACATGCTACTGATTTGAGGCGCTTTGGGTTTGGGTTCGGTAATTGTCGGTGTACTAAAATAGGGGGGTACCTTAGTACCCCGAACTTGTGCACGGGCAGTCGCAGCAACCCGCGGCAGGGCTTGCCGGGCGTCCGCCAAGATCCTCCATGGCTACTTTGATGCCATTCAAGATCGAAGTACTCAAACCAAGGCCCCGACAAGAGGAGCTTGCCGGGAAGGCCAACCAAGGCCCCGGCAAGAGAAGCCGGCCGGGAAGAAAACAAAGGCCACGGCAAGAGGAGCTTGCCGGGGAGGCCGACCAAGGCATCTCCAGAAGACTTGCCGCGGCGCCCCGCGCGCCCCGGCAAGGCCCGACGGCCGGCAAGCTTGCCGGCGCGACAAGAGAAGGGCCGCGGCAAGGCACTTGCCGTGGCAAGGCGGCCACCCTACACCCAAACTCCAGCGCACCCGACGACGTGTCGCCACAGGATCGCTCCTGGTGCACGTGGCGGGCAGCTGTGCAGCATGGCGGTGCGAGGTGGCAAGCGAAGCTGACAAGGAGGCCATCGTGGCGATCGGTGGCGCCTCTAACGGTCGTTCCCTTGCACTGTTGGGGCGACCAGACGGGAATTGAATGCCCTTGTCCCCTGCTGTCAGAGTTAGGTAGGGGACACTGTTGGTAGTAGTTGTACCAACCCGCGTTTTTACCTTTCTACCCCTCTTTCTACGCTTCCACCTGTTGGTGACCCCCTTAGCCTATAAAAGGGAGGCCCATGCGCACGTAGAGGGGGTTGGGAATTTTGGTTCCGCGGCGACACAGGTTCGGATCTTTGGTTCCGCGGCAACACACACACACAAAACACCACCATACGCTCGCTCTCGAGCAAGATCAAATAAGAACACAAAGCAGCAGTAGGAGTTTTATCTCTCCGGAGAGCTCCGAAGCTGGGTAAAAATCGCCCGTCCCGTCTCTTCCCGCGCGCGCCCGACCTCGATCTGCTCTGCGCGCGGCCTCCGCCCCCTTGCCGGACCAAAAAGGGGCCCTGCCCCATAGGTGCCCGGGGCCACAGAGCGCCGCCCCGACATCTCTGGCCAGCCAGGTAGGGGGTGCGTCGAGGTCGTGAGCATCTGATCCGGTCTCCGCGCACGCTGCATTAACGCCTTCATCAACATGCCACCGAAGAAGAAGCCTTCGGAGGTGGCCGCTCCGTCTATGTCGATTCCGGCACCGCCATCGGAGCAAACGGGCGGTGGAGTGGACGCCGGCGGAGGAGTGGGCGCCGATGGTGGGACTCACGTCACCACCAGATCCAAAAACATGGCCCCACAAGTGTCGGCGACCATGCAGTCACCGCACCCTTCCCAGGAAGTGCAAGGTCGACAACGCCCCGGTGCTCCTAGCACCGTGCTCGCGTTGGAACAAGGCCAAGCTGGTGGGTCGCGAGACGCTCGAGGTCAGCATGCACACCCGCATGCTGGCGCGAGCGAGGTACGGTCGCCCGGGCGGGGTGTTGCGCCTCCCAATCCGATTGGGAGTCCGAGCACATCCCGCTCCTCGCGCCGCTCGTCGCCACCACCACCCAAGACAGCGGAGGAAGCGCTGGCCCGAGCCCAGCTACTTCTAGACTACCCTCCGGCGCCGCACAAGATGGACGGCTGGAGGATGACCATATACAGCCTCATCAGCTTCGCCAACACCGACAAGCCCCGGCAAGCGAGCGCATCGAGGTCCCGGCAAGGCGCCCAGGCACAAGCCGACGCCGACAAGGCCGGTGGGGATGCCGCCTCCGTGCACTCCCAGCCCCGAAGGCCAAAATCGCCGGCTCGTCGGGCCAACCCCGACGGCGACTCCACCGCGTCGTCGGACCCGCGAACCCGACGCGATCAACGCCACATTCTCCAAGAACGGCGGCACGAAGACGCTCGCACTCGCATCAAGCGCAGGAGGGAAGCGCGCCGTCAATCTGACCAGCGCGCTGGGCCCACTGTCGACATGCATGCACCAGGGGAACCAAGCGACTTGCCGTACGCGGCAGGTTGCCCTGCGTTCACCCGCGAGTTGCGGCAAGTCCAGTGGCCCAAAACCAAGAACTTCAAGCCAGACGTGCCCGAGAAGTACGATGGCAGGATACATCCATCGGAGTTCCTCAGCATCTACACCATCGCAGTGCAGGCTGCCGGAGGGCGCGACGAGAAGATCCTCGCCGACTACTTCCCGCTGGTGCTCAAGCCCAACGTCAGATCTTGGCTCATGCACTTGCCGGACGGTTCCATCTCTTCATGGGCGGACCTGTGTCATCAGTTTGTCGGCGCCTTCACAGGTGGCCACAAGCCTCATGGCCAGGAGAGTGACCTCCACTTGCTCGTCCAGAAGGAGGGAGAACCCCTGCGCAAGTACATACAGAGATTCAGCCAAGTGCAGCGCAACATCCCAGACGTCCACCCTGCCGCAGTTATCAGCGCGTTTCATCAGAACGTGCGTAACTGCAGGATGAGGGAGGAGATGGCGATGTGCAAGATCAGAGACGTCAGCGAGCTCTATGCTCTGGCCGACAAGTGTGCACGGGCTGAGGAGGGGAGGAAAATCCCCGGAGAGGTTGCAGGAGCAGAAGAATCTGACAGTGGGGATGCCGCCCCGGCAAGGAAGAACCGGAGACGGAACAACAGGAAGAGAAAGGCTAAGGATGTGCTAGCTGTTGAGCATTCCGGCAACGGAGGCAGCTCCGACAAGGCCAAGGCCGATGACTCCGGCGAGGCTGTGGTAGCCGCCGACAAGCAGGGTGGCTCCGGCAAGCGGTACTGCAAGATCCACCGCACCAAAGGCCATGATCTCCAAACCTGCAAGAAAGTCGAGCAGATGGCGGAGCTACAGAAAGCTGAGTACGAGCGCCGAGACAAGGAGAGAGCCCAGGGAGGTGGCGGAGGATCCGGCAAGAAGCTTCCCGCCCGGGGAGGGCACCGCGGCAAGGCCAAGCCGCGGCAAGGAGATAGGCCTCCCCGCGGCCGCGACAAGGATGAGGATGATGAGATGGAGGAAGATGAGACCGATGACCAAGAGTTCCAAAAGGCGACAGAGGTGTTGTGCATCGACGGTGGTGCCTCTCTGCACACCTCGCACCGCCAACTAAAGCAGTGGGTGCGAGAAGTGAACGCAGCGGAGCCATCCGTCGAGTCGCGCAAGCCTCTGAAGTGGTCCAGCACGCCCATCGTCTTCGACGTTGAGGATCACCCTGATCGCATCACTGCGGTCAGGTGCTTGCCAATGTTGGTCTCACCAACAATCCGCAACCTCAAGGTCACGAAGATGTTGGTTAATGGCGGGGCCGGCCTGAATCTGATTTCCTCCGCAGTGCTCAAGAAGCTCCAGATCCCCGACAGCGAGCTCGAAGAAACTGGTACCTTTCAAGGGATAAATCCGGGAAGGAGCAAGCCAAAGGGGAAGATCACACTGCCAGTTACGTTGGGCAGCGAGCTGAACTTCAGGACAGAGAGGGTCACATTTGATGTTGCTGATTTCCCATTGCCCTACAACGGGATACTCGGCCGACCAGCGCTTGCCAAGTTCATGGCAGCCTCTCACTACGCATACAACGTGCTCAAGATGCCTGGTCTGATGAGTGTCATCTCTGTCCAAGGCGACAAGAAGGATGCACTTATCTGCACCGACAAGATCTACCGGGAAGCAGTAGCCGCAGCAGAGTGCAAGCCACTTGCCGCTGAAGCTCCCTGGGGGAAGAAGAAAGTCAAGACCGGCAAGAGCAGCTCTGATGCCCACTCCGGCAAGCGCACCTCCCCGGAGTGCTGCGCTGCCGTCGAGGACGCACCATCGAGCTCCACCGGCAAGCGCAAAAAGGCAAAGGCAGCTCCACCAGAGACCAAGAAAGTGGCCGCCAAGGAGGACGGCACTGGTGGTACCTTCACCATCAGTGCCACGCTTGATCCTAAATAGGAAAGCACGCTCGTTGCTTTCCTGCGGGCGAATGTCGATGTGTTTGCATGGCAACCATCTGACATCCCCGGTGTTCCCAGGGAAGTGATTGAGCACCACCTTGCCGTCTGCCCTCACGCGCGGCCCGTCAAGCAAAGAGTCAGAAAGCAAGCAGTAGAGCGTCAAGAGTTCATAGCCGAAGAAATCAAGAAGTTGGAAGCAGCAGGCCTGGTCCGAGGAGTACTCCATCCGACGTGGCTAGCCAATCCAGTAGTCGTGCGCAAGGCAAACGGGAAGTGGAGGCTTTGTATTGACTTCACTGATGTTAATAAAGCCTGTCCCAAGGATCCATTCCCCCTGCCGCGCATTGACCAGATTGTTGACTCCACAGCAGGATGTGATATGCTTTCATTCCTCTATGCATACTCGGGATATCATCAGATCTTCATGGCAGAAGAGGATGAGGAGAAAACCGCATTCATTACTCCATGTGGCACGTACTGCTTCGTACGGATGCCTTTCAGGCTAAAGAATGCTGGTTCAACATTTGCAAGGGTAGTCAGCTATGCTTTTGAGCCACAGCTGCACAGGAATGTAGAAGCTTACATGGATGACATAGTGGTCAAGAGCAAGGACAAGGAGACTCTGATCCAAGATTTGGATGAGACTTTTGCAAATCTGCGCAAGGTCAATCTCAAGTTGAACCCTGAGAAGTGTGTGTTCAGAGTTCCTTCCGGCAAGCTACTCGGGTTCTTTGTGTCTCAGAGGGGGATTGAAGCCAATCCCGACAAGATCAAGGCCATTGAGCAAATTGAAGCACCAAAGCGCGTCAAGGATGTGCGAAGGCTTGCCGGCTGCGTTGCTGCTCTTAGTAGGTTCATTTCCAAGTCTGCTGAACGCGCCCTGCCATTTTTCAAAATCTTGAAAAAGGCGGGTCCCATGAAATGGACTCCGGAAGCGGAGGCTGCGCTGCAAGACTTGAAGAAATATTTGTCCTCCACTCCAACACTTGTCGCACCTAACCCACAAGAGAAGTTGCTGCTATACCTAGCGGCAACGAATCAAGTGGTTAGTGCTGCGTTGGTGGCGGAAAGGGAGGCGGATGATGAGCCAGCAGCCGCGGCAAGCGAGTCCAGCGACAAACAGGAGGCTTCTCCGACAAGCTCTGGCCTGGCAAGTCCTGATCCGACGAGTTCTGGCTCCGCCAAGAACGGATCTGTGCAGTTGCCGGAAGAAACACTGAAGAAGAAGGTGCAGCGCCCTATTTACTTTGTCAGTTCCCTTTTACAGGGGGCTAGATCAAGGTACTCTGGTGTGCAGAAGTTGCTTTTCGGCCTACTCATGGCCTCAAGAAAGTTGTGCCATTATTTTCAAGCACATGAAATCACGGTTGTCACTCGCTTTCCGCTGAAGAGGATACTGCAGAATCCAGAAGCAACAGGCAGGATTGTCGAGTGGGCACTGGAATTGTCAAGCTTTGGCCTCAAGTTTGAAAGCACTTCAACTATTCAGAGCCGGGCTCTGGCAGAATTTATAGCAGAATGGACGCCAACACCGGATGAAGAAACTCCGGAGAAGAGCACCCCCGTCAAGGAAGTTAGCAAAGAATGGATCATGTACTTTGATGGTGCCTTCTCGCTGCAAGGCGCTGGTGCGGGCATACTACTTGTCGCCCCCGCCGGGGAGCACCTCAAGTACGTGGTCCAAATGCACTTTCCCAAGGAGCAAGCAACAAACAATACTGCGGAATATGAGGGTTTGCTTGCCGGACTCAGGATCGCAGCTGAACTTGGGATCAAAAAGCTCATTGTCAGGGGTGACTCACAGCTGGTCGTCCGCCAAGTCAACAAAGATTACCAGAGTCCGTTGATGGAAGCCTACGTTGACGAAGTGAGGAAGCTAGAGGAACATTTTGACGGCCTACAAATGGAACATGTTCCAAGGGCTCAGAACGACGTTGCAGATGGCCTGTCAAAATGTGCCGCACTCAAGTTGCCTGTGGAACCAGGGATTTTTGTGCTCAAGCTGACTCAACCATCCGTCACGCCATCAACTGGACAGAGCAAGAAGAGAAAATTGCCTGCTGGCGACCACTTCCCGGCAGAGCTCCCAGAAGCCGCCGCCAAGAAGGTTCCCAGGCTCAACACAGAAAGAGCTGAGGAGCAGTCTGCTCCGACAAGCCCCAAGGCTTGCTTCGTTGAAGCTGACGCTCCCGACAAGCTGTGTCCCGACACGCTTGCTGGGGAACATCACGCTCCGGCAGGATCCCTGGTCCTTGCCGTCGAAGCGGATGTTCCTGCAGCGGCCTTTGCACCTTTAGTCCTTGCTGTCGAGCCACAAGCTCCAGCCTGGGCATAGCCAATAGTCCATTTCCTCCAGACAGGAGAACTTCCTGAGGAACAAGAAGAAGCAGAAAGAGTAGCTCGGCAATCAAGTATGTACCAGTTTGTCAATGACATACTGTACAGAAAAAGGTTCAATGGAGTGAAATTGAAATGAATTTCCCGGGAAGATGGACAAGAGCTATTGGCGGAGATACATGGAGGCATATGTGGTCACCACATTGGCGCAAGAGCACTTGCCGGCAAGGCCTTCCGGCAAGGTTTCTTCTGGCCGACAGCCCTCCATGATGCAACTGCACAAGTAACCAAGTGTGAAGCATGCCAGTTCCATTCCAAACAGATTCATCAGCCAGCTCAAGCTCTCCAAACAATCCCTTTATCCTGGCCATTTTCGGTCTGGGGGCTCGACATCCTCGGCCCCTTTCCCCGAGCTGTCGGGGGCTTTGAGTACTTGTACGTTGCAATCGACAAGTTCACAAAGTGGCCGGAAGTGGAACCAGTGAGGAAGGTGACAGCGCAGTCAGCAGTCAAGTTCTTCAGGTTGATTGTTTGCCGTTTCGGAATCCCTAACAGGATCATCACCGACAATGGCACACAATTTACGAGTCACACCTTCATGCAATACGCCCAAGATCTTGGCGCCAAGATCTGCTTCGCTTCTGTTGCTCACCCGAGAAGCAACGGTCAAGCGGAGAGGGCGAACGCTGAAGTACTGCGCGGGCTCAAGACCAGAACTTTCGACAGGCTGCACAAGTGCGCAAAAAATTGGATCGAGCAGTTGCCAGTTGTTCTTTGGTCGATCAGGACGACGCCAAATCGAGCCACTGGCCAGACACCTTTTGCTCTTGTCTATGGAGCAGAAGCAGTTCTCCCCACGGAACTCGTATACGGATCGCCGCGAGTGCTCGCTTATGATGAGTTTGAGCAAGAGCAGCTACGGCAAGATGACGCGCTGCTCCTCGAGGAGGATCATCTTCAGGTGCTGTGCGAGCTGCTCGCTACCAGCAAGCTTTGCGCCGCTATCATAGCCGCAAAGTTAACGCCAGAAGCTTCGAGGAAGGCGACCTTGTTCTTCGGCGTGTTCAATCCGCCAAGAATTCAAACAAGTTGATGCCGAAGTGGGAAGGCCCTTATCGGGTGAAACGAGTCACTAGGCCCGGCGCTGTCCGCCTTGAGACCGAAGATGGCATTCCGGTGAGCAACTCCTGGAACATAGAACATCTTCGTAAGTTTTACCCATAAGGCGTGGTTGCCGGACCCGTTCCGGCAACCACCTTTTGTACAAGCCTTGCCGCTGTCGCATGTAACACTTCGTACAAAGCCGGGCGCAGCTCCCGTGCGTAAATAAAGTTTATGTGCCCTACACATCTTGTCAAATTCAGTGCATCTTTCTTTTTCTTGCATGTATATCTGACACTTTGTGCAGCACTTACCCCCGGTAAGCAATAAAGAACCTTAGGGTTCCATATCATTATTTTCTCTTCTTTCTTCTCAAAAAGAAGATTCCTCCGCCCACAAGTTCACCAGGGGGGAAGGAGGAGATAAAGGTCTGGACCAGGTGTCGTTCAAAGGAATCTAGCCTTGCTGGGACGAAGACAACAGAAAAGCTAAGTTGCCAAAGTTTGAGCTTAGTCAATTTTAAATTTTTTTAGTTATATTCCTTTAACGTTCGTGCCTTGTATGGAAAACTTGTGCACGGAGGAATCGACTCGCGGCTAAGTTGCGCCCTTGATTTGTTTTCGAGTCCGCTCAACAATACAAGCGAGCTGCAACTAGCCCCGACAAGGTTTCTTGCCGGAGGCCGCACCGCCAGCGGGCTGCTGATGTTCCGCACTCGGCAAGTGTGTTTGCGCCGGCGAGTCCCCTCAAAGCGCAAGGTAAAAGCATACAAGGGATGTAACAGAGTAAAGGAAATGACATAGCAAGCAGTACCCAGAATAGAGTTATATTACAATAATGACTTATTGTGGCACTGATTAAATTGTTCTCGTAACCAAAACGGCAGCAGCTAGAAGACAGGAGAAGAAGGGCGGCCTAATCCGCGCGCCCGCCGTCGACCCTCCTGACCTCGTTCACCTTGTCCATGATGGGGGCGACGATGGCCCTGAGTTCTTCAAGATCGGCGCCCTCCGGCAGCTTCTTGGTGACGCGGGAGAGGTCGATGCCCGGATTGCGGAAGATGACCTTCACCAACACCTTCTCCAAGACCCCGGCGCAGATCGCGCGCGACTCATCGGCCAGCTGCTTCGGGATCCTTTCCCGGAGCTGCCGGAGAGCCGCCACCACATCCTTGAAGAAGAGAGTGAGCTTGGCGCTGGGTTGGAGATTCTCCTTAGCGGAGTACCCGAAACCCGTCAAGTTCAGCTCCGCCAACTCCTCGCCAATGAGCGCGGCGATGTTGACAAGGCCCTCCGTCCAGAGCTCCACCATGGTCTTGAAGGTGTTCTGGGTCTCAGCGGCCCTCGCCAGCAGCTCCTCATTGCCCTTGAGGTCTTTCCTCAAGATATCTTCTCGCTTCTTGGCGGCGTCCAACGTCTCCGTCAAGGTGGCCAATTTCAGCTCTAGATCGGCGCTCGAGTCCTTGGCGGCATTCAGCTCCTTGATCTTCTCGGAGAGCTGGACTTGCAGATCACCGTGGGCGCGCGCATCCTTCTCGCGATCGCGCTGGAGTGCGGCAAGCTCTTCGTTTTTCCTTGTCACGTCCGCCTCCAGCTGCGTCACCTTCTCCTCCAACTCCTTGGCGGCTTCGGCAACCGCGACGGCATCCTTCGCCTCCTTGAGTGCCCCGCCAAGTGATTGTTCCCGGACGGCGAGCTCCTCGTTGTGGCTATCCAAGTACGCCTTCCTCTGTATCAGCTCGCCGTCCCGCTTGGACAGCTCCTCGGCGACGAGCCTCTGCTGCTCCTCGGCTTCAGCCTTCTCCAGGATGAACGCCTTCTTCGCTTCATCAAGCTGCGCCCTCTCCTCAGCAATGGACTGGAGGGCCTCCTGGTTGCGGCTCCTGAGTTCTTGCGCATGTTTTTCTATGTCAACTCCCGCCTGCGCGACAAGCGCTTCCCGGGACTCGAGCTTCGCTTGTCGGGCGCGGTAGAGTGACACCAGCTTTCGGAGCAGCTCCTCCTCCTCAGATTCGCCACTGCTGCAGCTTGGCCTGTCGACCACTGCCAGCCCGGCAGAGGCAAGTACCTCTCCGTCAAACTCCTCTCCTTCAACCGGTGCCCTGGAGCTCGACGCCCAGGGGAGCTTGATATATACGCCCTCGCCGGCTTTCAAATATGCGCCGGGCTGAGGCTCCTCGGAGCCCAGCGCCGCGTCAGCGGCGGAGGGGTCGGTACTCGTTGTAGCGCCTCACGGTCCCGCATCCTCTGGGTCGTCAGTGCGGTCGCCGGACCCCTCGCCGGCCCCTGTGCCAGCGGCCTTGGCGGCCTCTTCGCCGACGGGCTCCTCCGCGCCGGTCTCTTCCTCAGCGGCGGCGGCATCCCCAGTGTAGCCGCGCCCGTGCTCCTCGCCGGTGGCCTCAGCCTCCATCGGATCCCCAAGGGGAGGATCTGAAGGCAGGGAAAGGAAGGGACAGTCAAGCAAATGCCCAAAGAAGGAAAAGGGAGATCAGCGGAACCCGAGGGAGAGTCCCCGACAAGGAGGGTCACCTGTGCTGGGCTCTGAGATCGTGGGCTCCACCACCGGGGGCTCACTGGTCCCACCCCTTGCCGGAGACCCCTTCCTTGCCGGGGATGGCTCCCATATCGGGGTATCGGCCCTTGGTGGCGTAGTCGAGGCCGATGACACCTCCGGCTCGGCCCCCGACTGCTCCTGGTGGGCATGTTCTTCTCCTGTATACAAAAGAGTCAACAACCAAGATATTAGCAGAAGAAGAGGCGACCATGCGCGCCCCACGGCGGGAAGTGAATCAAGGCACTTACGCTGGGGGCTGTGCTGGGAGCTGCTACGAGGGGAAGGGACTGGGTCAGTCAAAGTGGTCTCGGACGCGTCTTCTGCAGGATCGTCCTCGATGTTAACCACAGGGACCTTGGCCCTCTTCACCGCTCTCTCCGCCAAAGTCCTGAGACAGAACAGGAGTTTGGAGAGAAAAACAGATTAGATACAAGACAAACAACAACAAGGGACAAGCGAAAGGCGAGTGCAGTACGGAGGAAGCCTTACTCCTCTTCGTCCTCCTCCTCCTCGTCGTCATCAGAGCTCAGCGCGGAGAGGTCAAACTCCGGTGCCCTCCCTGCGCGGCGTGGCGGAGGGGTAGGCTCCCTCTGGCGCTTCCCAAGGGCTGCGGCAGGGTCAGGCGTGGCGGCCCGGGAAGACCCCTCCTCAGTTTCCGGCGCGGCTTGGGACCCTCCCGCGGCGATGAAACTTGCCCCGGCAGAGCGCGTCCCGCGGCGCCGCGGCTGCTGATCGGCCTGCGCCTCTGCCAGCTCTCCAACTCGACGGAGACGCCTTCTCGGTCGGATCTGGGGCTGCGCTGAGGGCTCCATCGGCGGCAAGTTGCTCGAAAACGGCTGGCCGCTCGCGCCCTCGGCGGGCTGGCTCGCTTCGGCCGCGGCCTCCCCTTCGCCGTCGCCCTCTCCGGCATGATCTTTCCAGGCGGCAAGGCTTGCCGCCTCAGCTGCTTCCGCCTCCGCCAGCGTGAAGCCAAACTTGCCCGCGGCGGCGGCTGCCGCCACCTCCTCAGCCTTGCTAGCGATGTACGCCAGCTCGTTGGCAGTGGTGGCGCGGGTGAGGAGCTTCTGCTCGTCAGAATTGACTGCCGCCTCCGACAAGTCGTCGAAGAATTGCTACACGACCTCGGCGGCGGGCTCTATCCAGTTGGCACTTACCCCGTGCGAGTCGCACTCTGGCATCATTGCGCAGATGCGATCGTGCTGGGAGTTGTTGCACAAGGGGATGACGCCCTGCGGCAGCCGGAACCACTCTGGATGATTGGCGTCGTGCTTGAACGTCTCCCTCAACATCGCGTCAAGCTCCAGGACCGTGAAGTTGAAGTTGAGGCCTGGGCGCAGCCTCATGAAATCCGCCGGGCCGCTGAACAGCCAGGCGGGCCTCCCCCTTGCCTGCAAAGGGGCGATACGACGGCGAAGGAAATCTGCGCCGACCGCCCCTGTTGTGAGTCCGGCGTGCCTGAGCCGGAGGATTCGGGTGGTGGCGATCGTCAGTTTGGCGTCGTCCGGCGACAGAGCGCTCCAGTCGCCGCCGCGCACCACCCGAGTCTCGCGCAGCTTGGTGAACAACGGCAGATCGGCATCGCAGATCCAACACCACTCCGCCCTCCACTCGTCCCACTTGCCGCGGAGCTCGCCCGTCAAGTACACCTCCTTCATGCCCATCCGGGAGGTCCAAGCAATTCCGCCAGCCAGTGGCTCCCCTTTCTCGGCCTGAGGGGAGAAATAGTGGCGAAAAAGAGCGACATTGGGGAGGATGCCAATGAAGTTCTCACAGAGGTGTGCAAAAACCGCCATTGTCAGAACGGCATTGGGGGTGAAATCAAGCAGATGGAACCCGTAGGTGTTCATGATGTCGCAAAAGAAATCGGAAAAAGGCGGGCAGAGCCCGCAATAGAAGAACACAGGGAAGAAGTAGTACCCTTTGGGGCACTTCTTCGATTTGGAGGCTTCCGCGGAAAGCACCGGTGTGCGCGGGTGAGCCCGTGTTTCCGTCGACCAAAAGAGGTAGAACCCCGACCGCAACGCCTCCGGGGTGAGCTCGGGGGAGAAAAGCACCTACTTCTTGCGCAGCGCCTCGAGCTCTAGTGCCTCGGCCGACTTCGCGGCCTTCGCGGCCTTCGCAACCTTCGTGGCCTTCCCGGCCTTCGGAGCCATGGCGGGGGCAGCAGGGGGAGGCGAAAGCGACGATGGCGACGACGGCGACGGCGGCGACGGGCAGCGGAGTGCTGTTTTCCTCTCGATAAAGGGGACGGAGGAGAGCGGCGGAGCTTTTGGAGGAAGAAACTGCAAGTGGCGAAAGTGGGGGAACGGCCCCGTTTCCTCTGCTTATAAACAGGGGATGCGAACGTTACGCATTTCCTGGAGTTAAGTATTGACCACGTTCTCTCCCACGACGCCGCAATCGACGCGTGCCGTTGCGGGAGGACGCGGTGGACACGGAGTCCGATTCTGTGTGGCCCCAGGCCACGCGTGCCCGTGCACTGTTTTGGGCCTGGCCCAACAGCGCTCGGCACCGTGTATGGCCCAGGCCCGGGGGCTCCTGTCGGTGTACTAAAATAGGGGGGTACCTTAGTACCCCGAACTTGTGCACGGGCAGTCGCAGCAACCCGCGGCAGGGCTTGCCGGGCGTCCGCCAAGATCCTCCACGGCTACTTTGATGCCATTCAAGATCGAAGTACTCAAACCAAGGCCCCGGCAAGAGGAGCTTGCCGGGAAGGCCAACCAAGGCCCCGGCAAGAGAAGCCAGCCGGGAAGAAAACAAAGGCCCCGGCAAGAGGAGCTTGCCGGGGAGGCCGACCAAGGCATCTCCAGAAGACTTGCCGCGGCGCCCCGCGCGCCCCGGCAAGGCCCGACGGCCGGCAAGCTTGCCGGCGCGACAAGAGAAGGGCCGCAGCAAGGCACTTGCCGCGGCAAGGCGGCCACCCTACACCCAAACTCCAGCGCACCCGACGACGTGTCGCCACAGGATCGCTCCTGGTGCACGTGGCGGGCAGTTGTGCAGCATGGCGGTGCGAGGTGGCAAGCGAAGCTGACAAGGAGGCCATCGTGGCGATCGGTGGCGCCTCTAACGGTCGTTCCCTTGCACTGTTGGGGCGACCAGACGGGCATTGAATGCCCTTGTCCCCCGCTGTCAGAGTTAGGTAGGGGACACTGTTGGTAGTAGTTGTACCTACCCGCGTTTTTACCTTTCTACCCCTCTTTCTACGCTGCCACCTGTCGGTGACCCCCTTAGCCTATAAAAGGGAGGCCCATGCACACGTAGAGGGGGTTGGGAATTTTGGTTCCGCGGCGACACAGGTTCGGATCTTTGGTTCCGCGGCGACACACACACACACAACACCACCATACGCTCGCTCTCGAGCAAGATCAAATAAGAACACAAAGCAGCAGTAGGAGTTTTATCTCTCTGGAGAGCTCCGAAGCTGGGTAAAAATCGCCCGTCCCGTCTCTCCCCGCGCGCGCCCGACCTCGATCTGCTCTGCGCGCGGCCTCCGCCCCCTTGCCGGACCAAAAAGGGGCCCTGCCCCATAGGTGCCCGGGGCCACAGAGCGCCGCCCCCGACAGTAATAGACATGAGGGTGTTCGCGTTCAGTAATAATCCTCAGACATGCAAAAAGTCTGAAGGGAAAGACATACAAAAAAGAGAACACACTACATACCACTGCTTGAATAGAAAATATGGGATCAATTCTATGCTTCAAGCTACTACTCCGGACTTGGTCCAAAGCAAAAAATGGAACCCAAAATCCCCTCGGATCTACTGCATCTCACCAACAAACAAGACAAACAAGATAAAGGGGGTGGGAGCACTTACTCCATCAGCAGCGTCCCCCATCCTCTCGCTAGCCATGGAGGACACAACAATTCCTTCGATTCCTTGGAGAGGCCTTCATATTTGACAAAGAAGAAATGGACTGATGACTAGCCTTCCCCTCATAATTACCGCGCGCCAAGCATTAGAGGACGCTCCAACAAAGAAAAACAAGTAAATAGGCTGGCCCGCACGTTATACAGGCTGAAACGAAGGACAAAGCAACCCAGTGCGAATCTACAAGGGCGTGTTTGGTTCCAGTTTACAATAGTTCCTGCATCACATGTCCATCTCAACCCAGCCTGGTTCTTGAAATGCAGCCTCATATGCAGCGGATGCAACCTGTTTGGTTGCTTGCATCGCATGGAGGGGCACTTACCCCCTGCTGTTTAGTTGCCATTTTTGTGCTTAGGGTGTGAGGAGATGCAAACTTCTGCTGTTTGGTTGCAAACAACGTTTGTGTTCTGCTCACCCCATGCAAATGTGGTGGCCTTACCATCACATGATCAACACAACAACACAAACAAAGCAAAGAACAAACAAAGCAAGATCAAACAAAGCAAGCAAGCAAGCAAAGAAATGACAGCAAACTACTTAAGATTAATAGCACGGGCATCCTCCTTCCCTGCTGCACACCAGGGTGCTGCTCCTGGCCAAAATATTAACATTTTCCCAGCACAAGTTCCCAGCATAAGTCTAGCCACACACCATACAAGTTCAACACTAACGTAGCTAACAAGTTAACTTAACTACATAGCATGCTCGATGTCACCAACACAATTGTGCCTGCTGCAACGAAACATGCGCATGACCGAGGAGTCATGGTTGTAGATCTAAACCTTCAGTTTGAGTCCTAAGTTGCACACAATGACAAGGTCGCCGGGGACGATCTGGTGGCGGCAGAAGAAGTAGTTCCAGCCCCGGCCAAGCAGCATATGCCCCTCAAAGTTTTGGACCTACACCCGGAACATGCACCGCTTGTTCGCCGATAGCCTGACCACGCGTGGGAGCCGCTTGATGACCAGCCAGGTGTTCATCACCTCCACAAACTTGTGAGGGAAGACGAGCATGGCGAGGTCCTCGTTGTCCTTGATCTACTGGTAGAAGCGCAGCGACTCCCGGCCCCCCTCCTCGTGGCTCTGCCTCGGAGATTGTCCCCTTGAACTAGGCAGGCTCATGAAGGCGATCCTGCCAGACAGGTCCACTGTCCTGAGCCACCTATTCGTGGGGATGAAATCCTCGACGCGCTCAGCTCCGTCCACCACCTGAGCTCCTCCTCCCGCCACATCCCAGTCAGTCTTCAATATCTTGTCAGGCAACATGATAAATATGAGTGCACAAACTCACTGCAAAATGGGCACTTGCTGTTGTGTAAATGCCACTGATCAGTGGCACTGATCAGTGGACTTGCCCAACAGCAAGTGGTACTGATCAGTGGAATTTTCTCATGGCCAAATGCCATTGATCAGTGGCACTAGCTATTGGGCAAGTCCATTAATCAGTGGCAACTGGTCAGTGGCAACTGATCAGTGCACCCTGATCAGTGCACTTACCCAACGACAAGTGCCATATCAGTGGCACTTGCTGTTGGGCAAGTGCACTGATCAGTGCCACTGATAGTAGGACTTGCCCAATAGCAAGGGCCACTGATTAGTGGCATTTGCTCATATCGGTGGCACTTGTTTTTGGGCAAGTGCACTGATCAGTGCCAAAAGCAAGTGCCACTGATCAGTGGCATTTGGCCATGAGCAAATTCCACTGATCAGTGCCACTTGCTGTTGGGCAAGTCCACTGATCACTGCACTATCCTAAGGATGGAAACATCTAAAAATAGCAAGTGCAAATGCTAATAGCACCCATGTGCAGCCATGCACATTTGGCATCATCCTAAATTGGTCCTACTACATCCACGTCTAACAATCAACACAAACCCTAGCATGAACACAACTACTAGCATGAACACAACTAACTAGCATGATCACAGATCCTAGGACACACTAGCAGTAGCAGAAACAAATTATCCTAGGACACACACTGTAGGAAACAAGAACATATCGGTTTGATTGGATTCGATTGGGATCAAATCCAATCGGATCTACTCGAATCCTATCTAATCCGATCGAATCCACTAACTACTAGCACATGCCTAAGAAAATAAACCCCTAATCTACATCTACGAGCAAGCATGGGGGGGGGGGTTGATGTTGGGTTCTACGCTAGGGTGCGTCGACTGCAAATTAAAATTTTCCTACGCGCAGAACAACCAGGAACATGCTACGGGAGATGGATCACAGATTGCTACCACTAGACGTGCAATGCCGTGCAGCGGAAGAAGAGTTGGGGCAGTGCATTCCCGGAGTCGCCCCGTGTTATCGGAGTCGTCTCCTCCTTGCCGGTCTCCCACGTAGCTGATCGGATCCCGCGAACAGGTTCACCGGAGCGGCACAAGTGCACCGCCTCTAATGGTATCCGTGCGTGCAGGAGGAACGTCGTGCGGCGGACTGCTAGGTCCGAGCACACAACCGGCGGCGAGTGGAGGTGGCTAGTTGCAACACATGCAAAGCCCTAATGACAGCGCCGAAGCGATCAACCGCATGAGTGTGCCGCACCTCCACTTTATATAGGTGTCCGTCGCAGGCTCAACACTTGGGTCTCGCATGGACCCTAAAGCCCAAGAGTCTACTCGGCCACAATCCGAACACAGTTTGGATCACATCCAGCTAGTTTCCTCGGATCCGACCTCGTAGGTTCCTTCCCTTAAGCGCGCGACCCCTTAGGTTCAAGTCGGCTTGGTCGCAGTTCGGATCACCTCCGAACTGCACGGTTGGTAGAGGCCTCTAGCAAGGCATGCCGAACACCAAGCATACTATGAAGCTGGTTAGGTGAACCTGTACAACATGTCACACTTATGTTACCTTTGCCACATGATATATATTGTCGGGCTCAAGGCGAGATTGTCATCCTTGTGCTAGCCCGACCTCTTTCTTATTCTAGTGATTCCGACCACTATCCAGATTATCTCATAATCCTAGTCGCATGGCCATGCTTATCCTGGTCGGATCACACGAGGGGCCCAGAGTATATCTCTCCTGATCGGAGGGGCAAATCCCATCTTGCTCGACCACGTCTCGCAGCATGGGTCTGGACAAGCCTGAAACCTAGCTTTGTAACTACCCAGTCATGGATTAGCGTTTGGTCAGTCCAAAGCAGGTCTGTCACCATCCCGAGTACATGCGTCAGCTCAGGTCTTAGGACATAGAAAGTATGTTGTACTAGAGACTCATAGATGACATATCGCTGCATCTCATAGTTGGGTCTGTCCGACTCGGACCTTATCTCGACTCGGATCCGACTACGTCGAATCCGACCAGACCTTTCCAAGCCCATATTATCCGGTTAGCATCCAATGCTCCATGGCCAGTGAGACGAAGCCATCGACCGTGTCATATGCTAGTCTAGTCGGCTGCGCGTCCACACAGCCCTTTCGACTAGGGACCTTTTAGGACAGTCATCATACAATGCATAGTCCCACAAACAAGTCACGTACTTGCTGATACACATCATTGATAATGTCCAAGGACTATCTTTATTCATAAACAGATAGAAAATATAATCATACATGATTGCCTCTAGGGCATATCTCCAACAGGATCCCACTTGCACTAGAGTCAATAAAATAGACATCGAATGCCCATAGCTCTAATGTGCCCCTCATGCTTGTGTTGTGGAAGCGGCTTAGTCAACGAATCTGCAACATTTGCATCCGTGTGAATTTTGCATACATCTAGATCACCATTCTTTACGATCTTTCGTATCAGGTGATATTTCCGATCTATGTGTCTGACCTTGTGGTGATTCCTAGGCTCCTTGGCTTGTGCGATGGCACCAGAATTATCACAATAAAGCTCCAACAGTTTCACCAAGGCCGGGAAAATACCAAGATCATCCAGAAAATGCCGGATCCAAACACCTTCCTTTCAGCTTCACAAGCCGCAATGTATTCGACTTCTGTGGTAGAATCGGCCATCGTATCTTGCTTGGAACTCATCCAACTCACTGCTCCTCCGTTCATGACATACACGAATCCGAACTGTGATCGACAATCATCTTTGTCGGCTTGGAAACTAGCATCGTCATAACCCCTTACGACGAGCTCTTCCTCCCCTCCATAAACTAGGAACATCTCTTTAGTCCCTTTCAGGTACTTCAAAATAGTCTTTACCGCTGCCCAGTGACTCTCACCTAGGTTGACCTGGTATCTACTTGTGAGGCTTATTGCAAAAGTAACATCAGGCCTTGTACATATCATGGCATACATGATGGATCCGATTGCCGAGGCATACGGAATCCTACTCATCCTGCTTCGCTCATCAGATGTCGAAGGACCCTGAGTCTTGCTTAGCCTTATACCATGTGAGAGTGGCAAGAACCCTTTCTTCGCCTCACTCATGTTGAACCTCTTCAACACTTTATCTATGTACATGCTCTGGCTTAAGCCGAGCAGCCTCCTCGATCTATCTCTATAGATCTTAATGCCTAAAATATAGACTTCCTCACCAAGGTCCTTCATCGAAAACTTGCCATTAAATGATTCCTTGACCGAGTTCAACATCGAAACATCATTTCCGATTAGTAGTATGGCATCCACATACAAGATCAAAAATACTATCAAGCTCCCACTTAACTCCTTGTATAAACAAGCGTCCTCTTTGCTTTTGATGAAACCGAGACCAGTGACGACCTCATCAAAATGAATGTTCCAGCTCCAAGATGCTTGCCTCAACCCATAAATGGATCTCTTGATCTTGCATACCTTACCAGTGCTAGTCGGATCAACAAAACCCTCGGGCTGTATCATATACATGTCCTCGGTTAAATTTCTGTGAAGGAAAGCCATCTTGACATCCATCTGCCATATCTCGTAATCGAAATATGCAGCTATAGCTAGTACTATCCCCACCGACTTCAGCATCGCTATCGGCGAGTAAGTCTCGTCATAGTAAATTCCTTGAACTTGTCCATAACCCTTAGCGACAAGCGAGCTTTGTGGATCTGAACATTTCCATCCACAAGTTTTTTTTCTTAAAGACCAATTTGCAACCAATGGCTGTTACACCAGGCCGCAGATCAACCAAGTCCCAGACTTGATTCTCATCCATGGACTTTAACTCGGATATCATGGCCTCCAGCCATGCCTTGAAATTTGGGCTCACCATGGCTTCCGCATATGTGGCTGGCTCGTCGCTTTTAGCAACAATACATCACGCACTCTGCGTCATCTTTCCGACCTCCGTGGTTCCGAGCAACAGACACTTTGTTCTCTTCCTGGTTGTAGAAGCTATATCCCAAGGTTTCCCTCGGATATCCCACGAATATGCATTTATCCAATTTAGGTGTATGCTTTTCTGACATAAGTCGCTTGATAAATGCTTCACAACCCAAAATCTTTAGAAAAGACAAACTGGGACTCTTCCCAGTCCACATCTCATGTGGTGTCTTGTCTACGGATTTTGATGGTACCCTATTAAGTGTGAAAGCTGCAGTTTCTAGAGCGTATCCCCAGAATAACAACAACAACAACAACAACAAAGCCTTTAGTCCCAAGCAAGTTGGGGTAGGCTAGAGGTGAAACCCATAAGATCTCGCAACCAACTCATGGCTCTGGCACATGGATAGCAAGCTTCCATGCACCCCTGTCCATAGCTAGCTCTTCGGTGATACCCCAATCCTTCAGGTCTCTCTTAACGGACTCCTCCCATGTCAAAATAGGTCTACCCCGCCCTCTCTTGACATTCTCCGGACACTTTAGCCATCCGCTATGCACTGGAGCTTCTGGAGGCCTGCGCTGGATATGCCCAAACCATCTCAGACGATGTTGGAGAAGCTTCTCTTCAATTGGTGCTACCCCAACTCTATCTCGTATATCATCATTCCGGACACGATCCTTCCTCGTGTGGCCACACATCCATCTCAACATACGCATCTCCGCCACACCTAACTGTTGAACATGTCGCCTTTTAGTCGGCCAACACTCAGCGCCATACAACATTGCGGGTCGAACCGCCGTCCTGTAGAACTTGCCTTTTAGCTTTTGTGGCACTCTCTTGTCACAGAGAATGCCAGAAGCTTGGCGCCACTTCATCCATCCGGCTTTGATCCGATGGTTCACATCTTCATCAATACCCCCATCCTCCTGCAGCATTGACCCCAAATACTGAAAGGTGTCCTTCCGAGGTACCACCTGACCATCAAGGCTAACCTCCTCCTCCTCACACATAGTAGTACTGAAACCGCACATCATGTACTCGGTTTTAGTCCTACTAAGTGTATCCCCAGAATGACAAGGGTAAATCCGATTTGCTCATCATTGACCGGACCATGTCCAACAAGGTCCTATTCCTCCATTTCGACACGCTATTTCTTTGTGGCGTACCCGGAGGTGTGAGCTGAGGTACTATACCTCGACTTTTTAGATGATCATCAAACTCCTGGCTCATGTACTCACCTCCACGATCAGATCGCTGAAGTTTTATAGTCTTGCCGAGCTGATTCTCAACCTCGTTCTGAAACTCTTTGAACTTTTCAAAAGTTTCTGACTTGTGCCTCATCAAATAGATATACCCATATCTACTCATGTCGTCGGTAAAAGTCACGAAGTACTGATAGCCACCTCTGGCAGTTGTGCTCATTGGTCCACACACATCACTGTGTATCAGTTACAACATCTCGGACGCTCTCTTGCAACTCTTTGCGAAAGGAGACTTAGTCATCTTGCCGAGCAAGCATGATTCACATGTCTCGAAAGACCCGAAGTCGGACGAAGTTAAGAGCCCATCATCATGGAGCTTCTTCATGCGTTTCAAACTAATGTGTCCAAGCCGGCAATGCCAAAAGTATGTCGAATTGATCTCATTAGGCTTATGCCTCTTGACATTCACGTTATAGACCGGTTCCATTTCTACATTCAATATAAATAGCCCATCAACAATGGGTGCATAGCCGTGCAACATACCATTCAAATAAAACGAACAACCATTGTCCTTTAAATTGAATTCATAACCCTGACTCATCAAGCATGAGGCAGAAATAATGTTCCGACTAAGTGCAGGAATGTAATAACAATTATTCAATTCCAAAATAAATTCGGAAGGAAGCTGGAGCTGCATCGTGCCGACCTCCAACACAACAACTGTTGCTTTGTTGCCGACCCTGATGTCAATCTCCCCTTGTGCCACACGCCTAGTTCTTACCAGCCCCTACATCGAGTTGCAAATATGAACCACTGATCTGGTATCAAATACCCAAGAGCTACTAGGTATGTCAGCAAGGTAAATGTCTATAACATATGCAACAAGTGTACCTTTGCCTGAAGAAGCATTTCCGGCCTTCTTGCCATGCTCTACAAGCCACTTGCTACAGTTCCTCTTCCAGTGACCAATTTCCTTGCAATTATAGCAAACAGTCTTTGAGTCCGGCCAAGACTTTGGCGCAGTGGCAGAGGTTACCATCTCTGTGCCCTTTGCCTTAGCCTTCTTCTTGGACCAACTCTTCTTGAACTTAGCCGATTTCTGCACCACCAACACTTGATGTGTGCCTTTCTTAATATCCTGCTCTGCCACTTTCGGCGTCCCATGCAATTTAGTGAGCTTCTTATCCCTGCCATGCATATGATAGTTCGAGATGAATGTCCCATAGCTCGGTGGAAGAGAACCCAGAACTGCATCTGTAGCAAGCTCATCCAAGAGCGGGAAGCCCAAACGATCCAAAGCTTGCACATATCTGGTCATCTTGATCACATGTGGGCTCAGTGGATCACTTTCCTTCAGCTTGCAATCCATCAAGGATTACCAGACGTTGAACCTTTCGGTCCTAGCCTGTGTCTGAAACATGCTCTTGAGACTCTCGATCATATCGTAAGCCTCAACATTTTCGAAATGCTGTTGCAAATCGGGCTCCATACAAGCCAGCATCAGACAGCTGATCTCCGTTGATTCATCAATGGGTTTCTGGTAGGCATTCTTAGTTGTGGCATTAGCATTATCGGCAGGTTCCTCTGGAAGTGGATCTTCTAGAACATGTTCCTTTTTATCATGCTTGAGAACAATTCTCAGATTTCTATACCAGGTGGTAAAGTTTGTTCCATTCAGTTTATCCTTTTCCAAAATTGATTTCAATGCAAAGTTGGGTTGAGCAGGTGGTGCCATTAATCTACAATAGAAAATATGCAATCACTAAGCAATGTGTTTATGTAGAGTAATTCTAGCCTAAACAGAAATACTCCCACTGAAGTCAGCATCCCTCCGCAGACTCTCAATGATTCAGGATCCGACTAGCGCATGCAACTAGTGAGATTTAGCATCACTGCTAGCGAATATACCTATCCGGTAAGCAACTCCTTGCTAATCACATCTCTATACGACTCCTGTCGGTTGGGAAGGTATCTTATACCTCGGCTCCCAACCTTCTTTGCCACAAGGCCCAAAACCGTTTTGATAGCCTTGTCAAGTTAACCTGATGCAGTGCATGTCCGTGTCTGACACGAACCCTTCAGTTCAAGGACACCCAACAGCACCTCAATTTTATGAGCCACTACTAGACGTACTTGACGTGCGAAGGTGCAACATCGGGGATGGCAATTTGCTTGATATTCATGAGGGATCATTCTACCATTCTAACATGCATAGAAACAAAGAAGCATAACAATCACAAATAAACACATATTGTGAAATAGTATGGATCCTTCATGGATGTTCTTCCAGGTCGGCTCCGACTCCGATGACCATCTAGGAACTCCATCTTGTTTGTCACGCCGGGAGGCCAAGCCACCAACCTGATCTTTATTATCCAACTACTACAACTAGTAATGAATTTACATAGAGTCACAAGTCGACACGCAGGTCATTATACATTATAATGACAACACTTTGGCTCTTGCCGGCTGACAAACATGACACGCGGGCCATGTATAAATTACACACATGCATCACATACACATGAGCCATACTATTCACATCAAACTATCAAATCAGAGTTACTTGCATTCTACCAGTTTGAGTGATCGTGTACAAAATACAAGGCACTATGCACACGGCGGAAATCACAGATCACATCTGAACTCCGTTCACGCCGAATTTTCCGATCTGACCAATCTCATCGATCATCGCAAGTCCGATTCGGATTTACTTTTGAATGTTAACTCCGATGGCGGATACCGACCGGTAGGGGTAGGTTGTGTCATGACCTCATCGACTCCGATCATCACAAAACATTGCCTCATCAATACCCATATGCAGTTGATCTCATCAACCGTGCACACAGCCGATCTCATCAACGACAACAGATCTCATCTGCCGCCTCCACATATCTAATATGCATACAATCTGAATCGAAATCCTATAGCAGAGGCTCTAATACCACTGTTGGGTTCTACGGTAGGGTGCGTCGACTGCAAATCAAAATTTTCCTACGCACAGAACAACTAGGAACATGCTGTCGGAGATGGATCATGGATTGTTACCACTAGATGCGCAGTGCCGTGGAGCGGAAGAAGAGTTGGGGCAGTGCGTTCCCGGAGTCGCCCCGTGTTATCGGAGTCGTCTCCTCCTTGCCGGTCTCCCACGTAGCCGATCGGATCCCGTGAACAGGTTCGCCAGAGGGGCGCAAGTGCACCGCCTCTAATGGTATCCACGCGTGCAGGAGGAACGTCGTGCACGGGACTGCTAGGTCCGAACACACAACCGGCGGCGAGTGGAGGTGGCCAGTTGCAACACATGCAAAGCCCTAATGACGGCGCCAAAGCGATCAACCGCATGAGTGTGCCACACCTCCACTTTATATAGGCGTCCGTCGCGGGCTCAACACTTGGGCCTCGCACGTACCCTAAAGCCCACAAGTCTACTCAGCCACAATCCGAATACAGTTCGGATCACATCCGACCAGTGTCCTCGGATCCGACCTCGTAGGTTCCTTACCTTAAGCGCGTGACCCCTTAGGTTCAAGTCGGCTTGGTTGCAGTTCGGATCACCTCTGAAATGCATGGTTGGTAGAGGCCTCTAGCAAGGCATGCTAAACACCAAGCACACTACGAAGCTGGTTAGGTGAACCTGTACAACGTGTCACACTTCGGTTCCCTTTGCCACACGATATATATTGTCGGGCTCAAGGCGAGATTGTCATCCTTGTGCTAACTCGACCTCTTTCTCGTTCCAGTTATTTCGACCATTATCCGGATTATCTCATAATCCTAGTCGCATGGCCATGCTTATCCTGGTCGGATCACACGAGGGGCCCAGAGTATATCTCTCCTAATCGGAGGGGTAAACCCCATCTTGCTCGACCATGTCTCGCAACATGGGTCTGGACAAGCCCGAAACTTACCTTTGTAACTACCTAGTCACGGAGTAGCATTTGGTCAGCCCAAAGCAAGTTCATCACCATCCCGAGTACATGCGTCAGCTCAGGTCTTAGGACATAGAACGTATGTTGTACTAGAGACTCACAGATGACATATCGCTGCGTCTCATAGTTTGGTCTGTCCGACTCGGACCTTATCTCGACTCGGATCCGACTACGTCGAATCCGACCAGACCTTTCCAAGTCCATATTATCCGGTTAGCATCCAATGCTCCATGGCCAGTGAGACGGAGCCATCGACTGTGTCATATGCTAGTCTAGTCAGCTGCGCGTCCACACAGCCCTTTCGACTAGGGACCTTTTAGGACAGTCATCATACAATGCATAGTCCCACAAACAAGTCACGTACTTGCTGATACACATCATTGATAATGACCAAGAACTATCTTTATTCATAAACACATAGGAAGTATCATCATACATGATTGCCTCTAGGGCATATCTCCAACATTTGACTCACCGGAGCTTGCGTAGCCGCAGCAAGCCAAGGCCGGGGTGAAAACCCCGGCGGGAAGGAGAGTAGTGGCGGAGCAGAGGAGGAGCCGACCTTGGCGATGGGCTGTGGCATCGGCCCTGTGCTCATGGCCACGCCGGAGGTCGAGGAGGACGGCGCGCCGACAGGAGAAAACCCTTAGATGGGGGTCAAGAAAACCCCCCTGCCCAATGGGGTCCCAAGAAGCGGCGGCTCCATGGGCGGTGCCGGCACCGAGCCTAGGACCACAAGGTTTGGAATCAGCGGCGGAGCAGGAATAGCCGGCACCGCATTGGCCAGCGTTTGTGGTGGCCGGCAGCAGATGGGGGACGGCGCTCGCAACGCCGTCGGCAGGTCCCAGTGAGGGAGTCCTGGATTAAGGGGTCCTCGGACGGCCGGACTATGTAGCGTGGTCCGGACTATTGGGCTATGAAGATACAAGACCGAAGACCCTCTCCCGTGTCCGGATGGGACTCTCCTTGGCGTGGAAGGCAAGCTTGGTGCCCAGATATGAAGATTCCTTTCTCTGTAACCGACTTGGTACAACCCTAGTCCCCTCCAGTGTCTATATAAACCGGAGGGCTTAGTCCGTAGAGGCAATCATAATCATAATCATACAGACTAGACTTCTAGGGTTTTAGCCATTACAATCTCGTGGTAGATCAACTCTTTTATACTCATATTCATCAAGATCAATCAAGCAGGAAGTAGGGTATTACGTCCATAGAGAGGGCCCAAACCTGGGTAAACATCGTGTCCGCTGCCTCCTGTTACCATCAACCTTAGACGCACAGTTCAGGACCCCCTACCCGAGATCCACCGGTTTCGACACCGACATTGGTGCTTTCATTGTGAGTTCCGTTGCGTCGTCACCAAAAAGGTTTTATGGCTCCGTTAATTATCTACAACAATGTAGTCCAAGGGGAGGTTTTCCTTCCCGAAAAGATCTTCGTATTGGGCGGCTTCGCACTGCAAGCCAGCTCACTTGGCCATCTAGAGCAGATCGACAGCTACGCCCCTTGCCATCAGGTCAGATTTGGAAGCTTGAATTACGTTGCCGGTATCCGTGGAGACTTGATCTTCGACGGATTCGAGCCCATGGCAGCCGCTCCCTGCCACCACGATGAACATGACCTAAATCTGTCATCGGGTCGTGCCCAGGAGTTAGGCCTATAACTGATCTAGCCCTGGATCCGGAGCAGATTGTGTCGTCCGAGGACGGGAAGCTCAACCCCACCGCGGAAGCCGCAGACTCAGCGGCGTTAGAGCCGCACACAGATCCAACCTCGAGCGGGGCCTGTGTCACCGGAACCTCGGATTCGTCTCCGACCATAGGTTCCGAACCGCGTGCATCACGCCCATCAAACCTGATCAGGCGCCGATCGTTGAGTTCAGCTCCACGGACATCTTTCGGCACTCACCTTTAGGTGATGTGCTAAACTAATTAAAAGCCCTCTCCTTATCAGGGAACTCTCAGCCGAACTATATCTGGTTTGGATTGGAAGCTGATGACGGAGAATTCCGCTTCCCACCCACCACCCATTTCATAGCCACTGTCGAAGAGTTAACCGACATGTTCGATTATGGCTCCGAAGACATCGACGGTATGGACAACGATGCCGGAGAGGAGAAGGCAAAAAAAGCACCGCTTACAGGGCGTTGGACAGCCACCTCCTCGTATGACATATACATGCTGGATACACCCAAAGAGAACAACGACGACAATGAAAAGGATCCAGTCGAGGATAAGCCTCCTGAGAAATAGCCAAAGCGCCGACGTCAGCGGCGCCGCTCTAGACCACGCCATGGAAAAACTACTGGCACAGGATAAAATAATACTCCGGACGATGCCGAAGACAGCGAAGACCCCGTTGAGCCAACTTCCGAACAGGATGAATGGGAGGATGGGCGAGTCAGCCCTAATGAATAGGCCATTAAAGAAGACTCGGATGACAGTAATTATCTTCCACCCTCCGAGGATGAGGCGAGCCTCGGCGACGAAGACTTTATCATGCCTGAGGAGCCCATCGATTAGGAGCGCTTTAAGCACTGGCTAATAGCCACTTCAAGGAGCCTGAAAAATAAGCAACAACAGCTTCGAGCTGATCAAGGTCTACTCAGTGACAGATGGACTAATGTCCTAGCAGCCGAGGAATACGGCCTCGAGCGCCCAACCAAAAGTTACCCGAAACGCAAATTGTTACCCCAATTCGATGATGAGGCGCTGGAGCCCGTCCTACCAGCACATAATGCGGCTGATCGACCACCATGTGGCCGGGACAAAGCGACAACTCAAGCCGAACACCAGCCCGCACTACCTCGCCGCAAAAACAAAGACACAACAACTCAGGGATATACGTATAACCTGCAGCATGACCTGGAAAACAGAGCAGGCCAGACCAGATCGATCTATGGATCGCGGGGGCGTTCCCTGATGCGCGACGATGACCATCCGATCGGACGTGACAAACATAACCACGCCCGGGCCGAAAACCGCAGATGAACTCCATCTGAGCTACGTCGCGACTTGGCCCGATATAGAGGCGCCGCACACCCCCTCTGCTTCAGTGATGAAGTAATGGCACATGAATTCCCAGAAGGGTTTAAACCCGTGAACATCGAATCATATGATAGGACAATAGACCCCGCGGTATGGATTGATGATTTTCTCCTCCATATTCATATGTCCCGCGGTGATGACCTTCACGCCATCAAATACCTCCCGCTAAAACTCAAGGGACCTGCTCGGCACTGGTTGAACAGTTTGCCAGAAAACTCAATTGGCAGCTGGGAGGACTTGGAAGACGCCTTCCTCGACAATTTCCAGGGTACATACGTCTGACCTCCGGATGCCGACGACTTAAGTCACATAGTTCAACAGCCTGGAGAGTCAGCTAGGAAATTCTGGACTAGGTTCTTAACTAAAAAGAACCAGATTTTGGACTGTCTAGATGCCGAAGCCCTAGCGGCCTTTAAACATAGCATCTGTGACGAATGGCTCTCCCGACACCTCGGCAAGAAAAGCCGAAATCTATGGCAGCCCTGATGATGCTTATGACCCGCTTCTGCACGGGCGAGGATAGTTGGCAAGCTCATAGAAACAACAATACAAGCGAACCTGGCACTTATGAAGCCAGAAATAGCAACGACAAACCCCGACGCAACAGACACAAGCGTCGAAGTAATGATGACAACACCAAGGATACGGTGGTCTATGCCGAATTCAGTGGTTCTAAGTCCGGCCAGCACAAGAAGCCATATAAAAGAAACAATCTAGGCTCGTCCAGCTTGGACTGCATACTCGGTCATCCATGTCAAACCACTGCACTCCTGATAAACCCGCCAATCATACCAACAGAGAGTGTTGGGTTTTTAAATAGGCCGGCAAGTTAAATGCCGAGAATAAGGAGAAGGGGTCGCAAAGCGAGGATGATGACGAGGAGCCCCGGCCATCGAACACAGGGGGACAGAAGAAGTCCCCCCCCCCAAGTTAAAATGGTGAACATGATATACTCTACCCATATCCCCAAGAGGGAGCGCAAGCGCGTGCTCAGGGACGTCTACGCAATGGAGCCAGTCGCCTCAAAGTTCTACCCATGGTCGTCCTACGCGATCACTTTCGATTGCAGGGACCATCCGACCAGTATTCGTCATGGCGGTTCAGCCGCACTGGTCCTGGACCCAATCATTGATGGATTTCATCTCACACGAGTCCTCATGGACGGTGGTAGTAGCCTGAACCTGCTCTATCAGGATACAATGCGCAAAATGGGTATTGATCCCTCAAGAATCAAGCCCACAAAAACCACCTTTAAAGGAGTCATACCAGGTGTAGAGGTTCGCTGTATGGGCTCAATCACACTGGAAGTGGTCTTCAGATCCCCTGATAACTTCCGAAGCGAAGAGTTGATCTTTGATATTGTCCCCTTCTGTAGTGGCTATCACGCACTGCTCGGACGAACCGCATTCGCTCGATTCAATGTGGTACCACACTATGCTTATCTCAAACTTAAGGTGTCCGGAGCACGCGGTGTCATAATAGTCAATGGAAACACAGAGCGCTCCCTCTGTATTGAGGAGCACACCGCTGCGCTAGCAGCGGAGATACAGAGAGGCCTTATCAAGTAGAACTTTAATTCAGCGGCCAAGATCCCGGACACTGTCAAACGAGTCCGGACTACTCGGCAGCAGGACAGTCTAGCTCGTCAAGAGCTCGAATAGCAATTTGGCCTCCGTCTCAACACCGACCATGCAAATGGCGGCGCCCCTACCGAAGGCCTGGTCATCGGTCCTTTCGAAGGATATATACATACCAAGGCGGGAAGCAGTATGGACGTGCGACGGAATCTCTAGATGTTCTTCTCGATGATCATCCTACCTGTCTTCGGGACCCGCACGCAACTCCCCCTGGTCTTGGCAGGTTAAACAACTATATTTTTTATATTTGTACAAATACACTTTGACATATTGATCAATTTACAATAAAAACAGTTTGCGGCCCAATTTATGTGGCATTAACTTGCTATTTCATTTTATTTCATTATTCTTATCGATTGCACCCGTACACTTTGGTACGCTTTAAATTTGCCAGGGGCTTCATTACGCCCCATAATACGGCAACAAAGTCCGAACACATTTTTACAGTATAGTTCGGCACCCCGAACTTTAGAATTATATGCATCGGCTCTGAATCATGTCTTGGGTCAATAGTTGGGTTGCCCGGCTCCAGTACTTACTACCTTACGTTCCACTATATCGGCTAGGGTAGTAAAGGAAGAACTACTGCGATTGTGTCCTGGTTTATCCGGATGAGCACCTCAGTAGAGAAAGCCAAAAACTGATTGTCAAGATGCGGCGAGAGCCGGTCAGCTGTTCGAGAGGTTACAATCTTTTGCGATTTTTTCACATTATGCGATGAACCAGTTTTTATCCGGTCAGGTGTTTACAGTACCCCAAGTTCGGACTTACGAACACTAGGGGTTGCGCCTAAATTTCTATTTCAAACTCCTATGGCTAAGTGAGGGTGATAAAGCCACATAGTCCGATTGCCTGGTTCGTCGCGCTAAACACCTCCTTTAAGGAACAAACTCTGGTATAAAGAGTGTTTAGATTCATCCCGAACACCCGCGTACTACCTACATGGTGGCTGAAGCCGATGACTGGCCAACTCTCAGATTTAACAAAACGGCCACACAAGAGGTCAAATTTTAAATAACAGGCATTATATTACATAACGGTTCTATTTCATAATACAGGAAGGGACAATATGAACAACTTCATTCAAAGATACTGTCTTTTGAACACTGCCCCTCTACAATGCGGGATCCCTTCACGACATCTTCAAAATACCGCTCGGGCATGCGGTGCACGTTGCCCCCGGGAGGTCCCTCGGTCGCAAGCTTCACGACATCCATCTTCGCCCACTGTATCTTGACTCGGGCGAAGGCCATTTGCACGCCTTCGAAGCAGACCGACCACTTGATGGCATCAAGCCGAGGGCAGGCATTGACCAGCCGCTTCACGAGCCCAAAGTAGTTGTTGGGTATGGCTTCGGCAGGCCATAGCCGGATTATTAAATCCTTCGTGGCTAGTGCGACCACCCTATGTAGTTCGACCAGCTGTTTTAGCTGATCGCTAAAGGGCACCGGATGTTCTGGCGCAAGGTACTACGACCAAAGCAGCTTCTCCGTGGAGCTCCCCTCTTCGGCTCGGAAGAACTCCGCGGCATCTGAAACACTGCGTGGCAGATCCGCTAACGCCCGTGGAGAACTCAAAATCTGGGTCAGTAAGAGGAACCTTTTCTTCACATATTTGCTTTGCATAATAAAGGCCTTACCCGCCACGATTTTTCTGGCCTCCTGGACATCCTGGAGGGTGCCCTAGGCTTCAACCTGGGCATCGTGTGCGCTTTGGCGGGCCGTGGCAAGTTCGGACTCTTGATCCACAATGTTGCGCTCCAAGGACTCGCATTTCTTCACGGCGTCCTGGAGCTCCTACTGGACCTGAACGACCCTGGCCTCATGCTTTTCACGGGCGGCTTGTTCCTTGGCCGCTCTCTCCTCGGCCTCGGCCAGCGCCTTTTTGAGGGTCTCCACCTCGGTTGCCGCTCCTACAAATAAAATGGCACTACGGTCATTACAAATCATCTATCCTTTCTGATATAGAAAAGGTCATTGCATACCTTGTTTATCCTCTAGCTGCTTTTTCACGCGGCCGAGCTCTTCCTCGGCATGCTCCAGACTCTGCTTCAGTCCAGAAACCTCAGCAGTATGAGCGGTCGCAGCCAGTAACGACGCCTGCTTGTTCACATTGACTCATCTAGTTAGTCTCCTATGGAACTTGTTTGATCCTCTGTCCGGATTTTCTTTTCGAAGACCGGACAGTGTCTCAGGGGCTACTGTCTATACTATGACATTCTTTTTACATAATTGCGTTGCTTACCTCAAAGCATGTTAGAAGGCTTGTGCAGGCTTCGGTCAGTCTGCTCTTCGCGGGCTGAATCCTCTCAACCACCGTACCCATAAGGGTACGGTGTTCCTCAACAATGGAAGCACTTCGTAGCGCTTCCATTAGAGTGTCCGGCGCCTCTGGCTGGACAGAGGTCACCGGAAGAATTGGCGCGCCTCTTCCTTTTGAAGGAGGCTGCTTGCCAGGTTCCGGAGCCGCATAGGTCTCTGGGACCATATTCGGCTGGGGGCCGAACTGAATGTGACCCCCATCGCCAGTCTCCATGGGGATTTGCTCTCCCATGTGTCCGGCGGATGAGGTTTCACCCTCGGGCACCGCCCTGACGGCCTCCTGAGTCTCTCCCTGGCATGGGATCCTTCGGGACAACACTTCCGTGTCATCCATGGCCTTGGGAGAGGAGGCCACCGGGAGGGACCCACTATCCATCGCCTTTGGGTCCAGCGAATTCGCTTAAGATGAGGATCACTCGAGCTCGGACCAAGCTGGACTGCAAATGCATGATTCAACATGTTAAGACTATGAAGTAGAGAGGCCGGGTATATGAATGCGTCCGGGTTTTTGAGTACTCATGATTCGGCCAGGGGCTTGTCTCGGGGGCGTCGCTCTGAGCTGATGTCAACATCCCATGCAGAGTTATCCGCGAGGGAACCCTTCCCCCTCTTGGACGCCTCTGCCTCAAGATTTGTGGAGGCCGCCCTCTTCTTCCTCCCCCCTCGGGGGGAGAGTTGCTTTCCTCCTCCTCTTCATCCCCGACGGCGGGGGAGTGAGTCTCGATGTCTTCGGGCATCATGTCCGAAGCACCCTTGCGACGGAGACTGCTTCTGGTCTCCTTGGCCTTCTTCTTGGCCTTCTTCTCCGGCGCTTGATAGGGCGCCGAAACCAGCATCTTCGTCAGACGTGGAATTGCTGGGTCTTCGGGAAGCTGAGCTGGACAGTGAATCTGCTTCGCCTTCTTTGTCCAGCCCTGAGAGAATCAGTAGGGAGGCTTAGGCTTCTTCCTCGAGTATGCAAGTAAAGTGTACACCTTGAAAACATGGAAAAACTTACCGGACTAGCGGGATGGACCAAGTCGTGCCCACGGTCCTCGATTGTATCCGGACACGTCTTGTTGGACTTAAAAAGCACCTTCCAGATGTCTTCGTGCATAGTGCCAAAGAACTACAGCAAGGTCTGGTGCTTGGCCGGATCGTACTCTCACAAATGGCAAGTTCGGCTTTGGCACGGAAGGATCTGGCGAACAAGCATCACCTGGATCACATTAACAAGCTTGATATTCTTGTCTATCATGCTCCTGATGCACGACTGAAGTGCTGTCAGCTCGTCCGATGAAGACTAGTCCAGGCGCTTCTCTGGCTAGGAGGTGAGCCGCATTGGGGCTCCGGACCGGAATTCGGGAGCCGTGGCTCAGGTGGTGTCGCGCGGCTCTGTGACATAGAACCACTGCGGTTGCCACCCTTTGAAGGTCTCCATGAAGGTACCTATTGGCCATGTGACGTTGGGCATCTTGCTCACCATGGCGCCTCCGCACTCTACGTGTTGAACACCCTCCACCTTCGGCTTCACATTGAAGATCTTTAACCACAATCCGAAGTGGAGTGGGATGCGGAAGAAATCCTCGCACACGACAATGAATGCCGAGATGTTGAGGAAAGAATTTGGGGCCAGACCATGGAAATCTAGCCCATAGTAGAACATGAGTCCGCAGACGAATGGGTGGAGAGGAAATCCCAGCCCACGGATGAAGTGGGGGATGAACACTACCCTCTCATGGGGCTCCGGAGTGGGGACGATCTGTCCCTTGGCCGGGAGCCGGTGGGCGATTTCCTTGGCCAAATACCCATCGTCCCGGAGCTTCGTAATGTCCTTCTCCTTGACGGAGGAGACCATCCACTTGCCTTGCGCTCTGGATCCGGACATGGTTGGAGTGCTTTCTTGGGGCGGAAAAGATGAGAACTTGGGCGCTGAAGCTCGAGAATGGGGGAGGCAGAGAGAGGGAAGGCGTGGGTGAAAGAGGTGAATCCTTATCTCTTTATAAAGGTAGTGAATATCAAGCGCATCCCCACTCTCCCTAAAAACTCGCCTATCCCCAAGGGCAGTGCAGACGATACGGTGGGATTACAAATGACCGTATTGATGAGAATCCCGCAATAAGGGGACATGATCTCTGCTTTAACAAGACGTGCCAATGAAACCGCATCTCGAAATATGGAGCGGCAGGCTAAAAAATGGTTCGAAATAATGGCTAGGTGGCGACATGATGTCACGCTACAAAAAGTTGTGAGCGGATTGGACTCGTGAAATATTATACTCTCTACGGTTGTGTGTGGAATTTGTTTTGTAGAGCCGGACACGATTCTTGTGTTCAAAGACTATTTTGGAGTATTCAGAGAAGGAACCCGCTTTGCAATGCCGAAAACAATCTGCGCGCCGGACACCTCATCATTGAAGCCTGGTTCAGGGGCTACCGAGGGAGTCCTAGATTAAGGGGTCCTCGGACGGCCGGACTATGTAGCATGTGATGGAATCATGTACCTAGGGTAGGGTCACAGGCCTGACCTAGATGTCCTACCCAAGGGCACCCTTAGAAGAGATCACCTTCCAGTCGACCAACGAGGAACTCACTCGACTGACTGGAAGGACTCGACCATGGAGACTCACTCGACCATGAAGATACACTCGACCACCAGAAGGTCAGAAGGCACTCTGCACTGCAACGGCCTGTAATTGAATAAGACTTAATGATAGTAAAGGCACTTTATGCGGGGTGTTACCAGTAACGCCCCAGACTTAATGTACTTAAACCCCTTCATTACGTGGGCTAGCAGGGGTCCTGGCGCACTCTATATAAGCCACCCCCCTCCACAGGCAGAAGGGTTCGGACTCTTGTAACACATATACACATAATCCACTCGACCGCCTCAGGGCTCCGAGACGTAGGGCTTTTACTTCTTCCGAGAAGGGCCTGAACTCGTACATCGCTTGTGTTTACAACCTCTCCATAGCTAGGACCTTGCCTCTCCATACCTACCCCCCACTCTACTGTCAGACTTAGAACCACGACAGTTGGCACCCACCTTGGGGTGGGTGTCTTAGCGATTTTGTGGAGAAGTTGCAGTATTTCCGAGTACTTTCGTCATGATGACGGCTGGAGTTTTGGTCGAGGGGCGCGAGATCCGTCTCGGCGCTCTCACCTTTATCGCCGACGACTCCGCGTGGCTCCAGGAGGCTCCACTCGACGTTGATGCGCTCCCTGTCCGCGGTGCGACGCTTTTCCGTGCATGTGTCCGCGGCGTTCTGCCGCGGCAACCGTCGGCCCCTTATCGGTCGACTCCTTTATCGGCCACCCGTCCGGTCTCCCACCAGCGCAAGCGCTCTGGTCGGTCGAGGCTTCAGCGGTGGGTGAAGCATGCGGTGGCCCGCCAGTCGGCCATCGCGCAAGTTGCGGCAATCGAGCCCGACGAGTCTCTCTAGGGCCTGTTCGATCTGTCGACTGGCTCCGTAGAGACTGCATCCGAATGCGACAGCAGTGACTCAGCGGCGGAAATTCTCATGGTCGACGGGCCCCGCAGTCCTCCCGGCTTCGCCCACGGTGCCGGAGCGGGTGGTGGAGGTGACCCCACGCAGGACCACGAAGAGTACCAGCCCGAGACACTCGACTCTCTGCAGAGAGAAGAGCTTCTCCGCAGGAACATGGATGCTCTGCATACTCCCATTGCGGGAGAAACCCCCGAGGCTCGCGCCTTGGAGGAGGCACGTTTGGCCAATGTGGCTGAATGCACTCGTCTGGAGAACCTTCAGCGAGCACTCGACGAGCGCGCGCAGCAACGAGTTCCCAAAGCCAGTCGACGTCGACTCTTCCCGCCGACTCAGGTATACCGCACGCCAATTCAGAATTTAGCAGCTGCAACCCGTATAGCAGAGTCCATCCAGCCTTCGCAGTCGGAAGCTGGGAGAGGCTTGATGCAGATCAGAGATTTGCTCCGAGCAGCAGGGGACCAGAACTCAGCCGTGTCGCAGTCGTGCAACAGAATTCACAGTCGATCCGTCGCTGCAAATTCGGTTCAGTCGGCTCACAGTCCCAGATCGCCTCCGCGGCGGGAAGGGCGCGACAACCAGCGAGATCAGTGTGGAGACCGACACGACCGAGGTGACAGGCGTCGAGTGCCCGTTTCCCCTCCGAGGGAAAGGTCCTACGCTCCTCGGCGGCAGGACGACAGGCGTCAGTTCAGTGCGGGGCGAAGAGCTCCAGTCGACCCCAGGGAACCAGGCTTCGACGCAAGATCCATTATCGTGCAAGGCTTGGTCGACCGGAGCAGAGCCCATCGAGGTGGACCCGAAAGAGATGTACCCACGAGCAGTCGAGTGCACGTTTATGGTCCAGAGTGTTTTAGCAGGGCTATCAGAGCCGCAGTGATTCCCCCCAATTTCAGGTTGGCAACAGGAGTCAGCAAATTCACTGGGGAGTCCAAGCCTGACACTTGGCTTGAGGACTACCGAGTGGCTGTTCAGATTGGTGGTGGGAATGACGAGGTGGCCATGAAGCATTTGCCCCTCATGCTGGAAGGTTCAGCCAGAGCGTGGTTGAATCAGTTACCTCCTAGCAGTATTTACACTTGGGAAGATTTGTCCCGAGTGTTCATCAGAACTTTTGAAGGAACTTGCAAGCGACCAGCTGGTTTGATAGAGCTGCAAGTTTGTGTGCAGAAGAACAATGAGACTCTCAGGGAGTACATTCAGAGATGGATCACTCTGCACCATACTGTGGAAAATGTGTCTGATCATCAAGCAGTTTGCGCCTTCAAAGATGGCGTCAAGAACAGGGAATTGAGTCTGAAGTTTGGTCGAACCGGGGACATGACCCTGAGTCGAATGATGGAGATTGCTACCAAGTACGCCAATGGCGAGGAAGAGGACCGACTCCGAAGTGGCAAGCATAAGCCAAGTCAGTCGGAGAAGGGAAATTCCAGTCGGAAACAGAAGCGGAAAGCCGAGCCAGCAGCTCCTGGAGAGGCCCTGGCCGTGACTCAGGGAAAGTTCAAAGGGAAACCAAAAGGATCCTGGAATCCCAAGAAAGTAAAGGATAAAGAAGGAAACGACGTGATGGATATGCCCTGCCACATCTACACAAAGAAAGATGAAGAGGGCAACATCATTTACCCAAAGCACACCACTCGCCAGTGTCGACTCCTGATCCAGCAGTTTCAGGGAAAACAGTCTAAGGACAAGGAGAAAGAGTCAGACAAGGCCGGAGACAAAGAGGACAGTGAGGAAGAATATCCGCATATCAACTCTACTCTGATGATCTTCGCGGATGTGGAAAGCAAGAGTCGACTGAAAGTCATTAACCGTGAGGTGAACATGGTTGCCCCAGCAAAACCAAGTTATCTGAGATGGTCCCAAACACCCATCACATTCGACCAATCTGATCACCCGACTCATATTGCCACCCCTGGGAGGCAAGCGTTGGTGGTTGACCCGGTTGTCGAAGGCACTCGACTGACGAAAGTGCTGATGGATGGTGGTAGCGGGCTGAACCTGTTGTATGCAGACACACTGAAAGGAATGGGCATCCCGATGTCCCGACTGAGCACCAGCAACATGAGGTTCCACGGAGTCATACCAGGGAAGAAAGCCGACTCACTCGGCCAAATAGCTCTGGACGTGGTTTTTGGCGACTCGAAGCATTTTCGCAAGGAAAAGTTGACCTTTGAGGTTGTGGATTTTCAGAGCGCGTACCACGCCATTTTGGGGAGGCCCGCCTATGCACGGTTCATGGCTCGACCATGTTACGTGTACCTCAAAATGAAAATGCCAGGTCCCAAAGGAGTGATGACTGTCACTGGCGATCGGAAAAAGGCAGAAGAGTGCTTTCAGAAGGGCTCGAAGATTGCCGATTCCCAAGTGACAGCGGTCGAGTTCGAAGAATACAAGCAGAACGCAGATCCGAGTGATTTGTTGCGATCCAAGAAACCAGCCACAGAATCTGCATTTCAGTCGTCTGGTGAGACGAAGCCTGTTCACATTCACCCGACCGATCCCAATGCAGCCCCGACCCACATCTCCACGACACTCGACCCGAAATAGGAAGAAGCGCTCATCCAGTTCCTCCGTGAGAATTGGGACATTTTTGCATGGAAGCCAGCTGACATGCCGGGTGTTCCCAGGGGACTGGCTGAGCACCGCCTCCGAGTCGACAAATCAGCAAAACCAGTCAAAGAGCATCTTCGGCGGTCCGCCGTCCAGAAGAGAAAAGCCATTGGTGAGGAAGTGGCTTGACTGTTGGCGGCAGGATTTATCCGAGAGATATACCACTCCGAGTGGCTCGCTAATGTCGTCATGGTTCCCAAAAAGGACAACTCACTCCGCATGTGCATTGACTTCAAGCATATCAATCGGGCCTGCCCGAAAGATCATTTTCCTCTCCCTCGCATAGATCAAATTGTTGACTCGACCGCGGGATGTGAGAGATTGTCTTTTCTAGACGCATATTCCGGGTATCATCAGATCCGTCTGTATGGACCCGATGAAATAAAAACAGCTTTCATCACTCCATTCGGGTGCTTCTGCTATATCACCATGCCATTCGGCCTCAAGAATGCCGGAGCCACATTTATGCGAATGATTCAGAAGTTTCTTCTCACTCAAATCAGTCGGAATGTGGAAGCGTATATGGATGATATCGTCGTTAAATCGCGAAAAGGTTCCGACCTGATTACCGACCTCGCCGAAACATTTGCCAACCTCAGAAGGTATGATATCAAGCTCAATCCATCAAAGTGCACATTCGGAGTTCCTGGTGGAAAGTTACTCGGTTTTCTCGTTTCCGAGCGAGGGATCGACGCTAATCCAGAGAAGATCGGCACTATTCTCCGAATGAAACGCCCTGTGCGAGTGCACGATGTCCAGAAGCTTACTGGATGCTTGGCCGCATTAAGTCGATTCATCTCACGACTCGGTGAAAAGGCATTGCCACTTTACCGACTGATGAAGAAAGCAGACAAGTTCGAGTGGACTCCAGAAGCGGATGCAGCGTTTGCCGAGATAAAAGCTCTGCTCTCCACCCAGCCGGTGCTTGCTGCTCCAGTCAGCAAAGAGCCTCTGTTGCTCTATATCGCAGCCACAGGACAAGTCGTCAGCACAGTACTTACGGTCGAGCGGGAAGAAGAAGGAAAAGCCTTTAAAGTTCAGCACCCGGTGTATTATTTGTCTGAAGTCTTAACTCCGTCCAAGCAGAGATATCCTCATTATCAGAAGCTTGTGTATGGAATATACATGACCACGAAGAAGGTTGCTCATTATTTCTCTGATCATTCTGTCACAGTCGTTAGCGACGCCCCACTATCAGAGATTCTGCACAACCGAGATGCAACTGGTCGAGTGGCGAAATGGGCGATTGAACTTCTTCCCCTTGATATCAAGTTTGAGGCAAAGAAAGCCATTAAGTCCCAAGCAATAGCAGATTTCCTCGCCGACTGGATTGAACAACAGCAGCCGACTGAAGTTCGCTCGGAGCATTGGACCATGTTCTTCGATGGCTCTAAGATGCTGAATGGTTCTGGTGCTGGGGTTGTTCTAGTTTCCCCCAGAGGAGATAAGCTTAAGTATGTGCTCCAGATTCACTTTGATTCCTCCAACAATGAGGCAGAGTATGAGGCCCTTTTATATGGATTACGCATGGCCATCTCACTTGGCGTCCGTCGCCTGATGGTTTATGGCGATTCAGATTTAGTGGTCAACCAGGTGATGAAGGAGTGGGATGTGAGAAGCCTAGCCATGACTGGATACTGTAATGCAGTGAGGAAGCTAGAAAAGAAGTTCGAGGGGTTGGAGCTCCATCACATCCCCCGACTGAAAAATCAAGCAACAGATGATCTGGCAAAGATAGGTTCCAAAAGAGAAGCCATTCCGAGTGGTGTGTTCTTGGAGCATATACACACTCCGTCAGTTAAAGAGGATCCCTTTACAGAGGAAGCTCCACAGCCCAAGAGTGCCACAGATCCGACTGAGGTTGAGATCCCAGCGGTGGTCGATTTGATCATGGAGGCCTTAGTGGTCATTCCCGACTGGACAGTTCCATACATCGCGTATATCCTAAGAAAAGAGCTCCCAGAGGATGAGGAAGAGGCTCGGCAGATTGTCCGTCGATCCAAAGCCTTTACCGTTATCAAAGGACAGCTGTATAGAGAAAGCCCGACTGGGGTTGGTCAAAAATGCATAACGCCAGAAGAAGGTCGAATCATTCTCAATGATATCCACTCGGGGACCTGTGGTCACCATGCGTCCTCTCGGACCATTGTAGCCAAAGCATACCGAGCTGGATTTTACTGGCCAAAGGCGAATGAGATGGCAAAGGAAATAGTGGACAAGTGCGAAGGGTGTCAGTTCTACTCCAATATGTCACACAAGCCCGCGTCAGCTCTGAAGACCATTCCGCTCGTCTGGCCATTCGCAGTATGGGGGTTGGACATGGTCGGTCCCTTGAGAATAGGCCGAAGTGGTTTCACGCACGTACTGGTCGCAGTCGACAAGTTCACGAAGTGGATTGAGGCTAAACCAATCAAGAATCTTGACGCCGGTACTGCAGTTACCTTCATCAGGGAGCTGACGTTCAGATATGGGGTCCCGCACAGCATCATTATGGATAATGGGTCGAACTTTGACTCGGAAGAATTCAAGGGTTTCTGCAACGCTCAAGGCACACGAGTCGACTACGCTTCGGTCGCTCACCCACAGTCGAATGGACAAGCGGAGCGAGCCAATGGCTTAATCCTCAAGGGTTTAAAACCCCGACTAATGCGTGATCTCAAGCACGCGGCTGGAGCATGGGTTGACGAACTCCCTTCGGTGCTTTGGGGTTTGCGGACCACACCCAATCGGTCGACCGGAAGAACTCCATTCTTTTTGGTCTATGGAGCTGAAGCAGTCTTGCCGAGTGATCTTCTTCACAACGCTCCTCGAGTTGAACTCTACAATGAAGCAGAGGCTGAGCAAGCACGTCAGGACGCAGTCGATCTTCTAGAGGAAGAAAGGGAGATGGCTCTGATCCGATCGACCATCTATCAACAGGACTTGCGTCGCTTTCACGCCAAAAATGTGAGGGGTCGAGCCTTCCAAGAAGGAGATCTAGTTCTCCGAGTGGATCAGCAGAAACAGCATAAGCTCGCTCCTTCTTGGGAAGGACCCTTCATCATCACCAAAGTTCTCCACAACGGGGCATACTGTCTCTACAACGTTGAACACAATATCGAAGAGCCCCGAGCTTGGAACGCGGATCTGCTCCACCCGTTTTACACTTAAAGTTTTCCACTCGGATGGGTTGTAATAAAATACTTCTGTAGTTCATGGATTTCGAAATAATAGTGCCATAATTCCTCCACAATTTTTGTCGCTCTTTCCCCCAGTGGGTGGCTTAGCCGCGAATCCATTTCGCCTAAGTTTGTACAAATCCTACCGAGTGGTAAGCCAGACTTCCACTCGGAGGCTTAGCCGCGAATCCGTTTCGCCTAAGTTATAAAAATCCTACCGAGTGAAGAGCAATCCTCCCACTCGGGGGCTTAGCTGCAGCCCAGCGCTCGCCTAAGTTATAAGAAATCCTTCCGAGTGAAGAGCAAACCTCCCACTCGGGGGCTTAGCTGCAGCCCAGTGCTCGCCTAAGTTATTAAAGAAATCCTACCGAGTGAAGAGCAAACCTCTCACTCGGGGGCTTAGCTGCAGCCCAGCGCTCGCCTAAGTTATGAAAAATCCTACCGAGTGAAGAGCAAACCTCTCACTCGGGGGCTTAGCTGCAGCCCAGTGCTCGCCTAAGTTATTAAAGAAATCCTACCGAGTGAAGAGCAAACCTCTCACTCGGGGGCTTAGCTGCAGCCCAGCGCTCGCCCAAGTTTTGAAAAATCCTACCGAGTGAAGAGCAAACCTCTCACTCGGGGGCTTAGCTGCAGCCCAGTGCTCGCCTAAGTTATTAAAGAAATCCTACCGAGTGAAGAGCAATCCTCTCACTCGGGGGCTTAGCTGCAGCCCAGCGCTCGCCTAAGTTATGAAAAATCCTACCGAGTGAAGAGCAAACCTCCCACTCGGGGGCTTAGCTGCAGCCCAGTGCTCGCCTAAGTTATTAAAGAAATCCTACCGAGTGAAGAGCAAACCTCTCACTCGGGGGCTTAGCTGCAGCCCAGCGCTCGCCTAAGTTATGAAAAATCCTACCGAGTGAAGAGCAAACCTCTCACTCGGGGGCTTAGCTGCAGCCCAGTGCTCGCCTAAGTTATTAAAGAAATCCTACCGAGTGAAGAGCAATCCTCTCACTCGGGGGCTTAGCTGCAGCCCAGCGCTCGCCTAAGTTATGAAAAATCCTACCGAGTGAAGAGCAAACCTCTCACTCGGGGGCTTAGCTGCAGCCCAGTGCTCGCCTAAGTTATTAAAGAAATCCTACCGAGTCAAGAGCAAACCTCTCACTCGGGGGCTTAGCTGCAGCCCAGCGCTCGCCTAAGTTATGAAAAATCCTACCGAGTGAAGAGCAAACCTCTCACTTGGGGGCTTAGCTGCAGCCCAGTGCTCGCCTAAGTTATTAAAGAAATCCTACCGAGTGAAGAGCAATCCTCTCACTCGGGGGCTTAGCTGCAGCCCAGCGCTCGCCTAAGTTATGAAAAATCCTACCGAGTGAAGAGCAAACCTCCCACTCGGGGGCTTAGCTGCAGCCCAGTGCTCGCCTAAGTTATTAAAGAAATCCTTCCGAGTGAAGAGCAAACCTCCCACTCGGGGGCTTAGCTGCAGCCCAGCGCTCGCCTAAGTTATGAAAAATCCTACCGAGTGAAGAGCAAACCTCTCACTCGGGGGCTTAGCTGCAGCCCAGTGCTCGCCTAAGTTATTAAAGAAATCCTACCGAGTGAAGAGCAATCCTCCCACTCGGGGGCTTAGCTGCAGCCCAGCGCTCGCCTAAGTTATAAGAAATCCTTCCGAGTGAAGAGCAAACCTCCCACTCGGGGGCTTAGCTGCAGCCCAGCGCTCGCCTAAGTTATAAGAAATCCTTCCGAGTGAAGAGCAAACCTCCCACTCGGGGGCTTAGCAGCAGCCCAGCGCTCGCCTAAGTTATAAGAAATCCTTTCGAGTGAAGAGCAAACCTCCCACTCGGAGACTTAGCTGCAGCCCAGCGCTCGCCTAAGTTATAAAAAATTCTACCGAGTGAAGAGCAAACCTCTCACTCGGGGGCTTAGCTGCAGCCTAGCGCTCGCCTAAGTTATGAAAAATCCTACCGAGTGAAGAGCAAACCTCTCACTCGGAGTCTTAGCTACAGCCCAGCGCTCGCCTAAGTTATGAAAAATCCTACCGAGTGAAGAGCAAACTACTCACTCGGAGGCTTAGCTGCAGCCCAGTGCTCGCCTAAGGAATGAGTCGATTGCGGTGGGAATCTTGCTGTGAACCTGCAAAGAACAATCCGAGCCAAGAGCAATCATATCCAAACATCAAATCCAAATTTAGGTCGATACCTAAAGGAACCGAGAGTGCTCAGGCATTAAGCCTGCTAAGGTTTATCGGTTACAGTTCCACTCGGCATACCGAGGCAAATTTAAAGTGTCGGGCTTAAAGAAAGTTTTTTACCCCTCCTGTGGAGGGCTGGAAGGAGCAACGAACTCATCGAGGTCGATCCCGTCTGCGATCCGGGTAGCAGCAGCGATGAAAGTTTCCATGAAGGACCTGAAGTCGTGTTTCTTGGTGTTGGCTACTCGGAGAGCTGCCAACTTCTCCTCTCGCGCGTCCTTGCAGTGGACTCGGGCCAGACACAGGGCAACGTCTGCGCCACACCGAGCCGAGGACTTCTTCCACTCTTGCACACGGTCGGGGACCGCGTTTAGTCGAGCCATCAACGACTCGAGGTCATTCTGAAGTGTCGCCCCGGGCCAAAGCGTCAAGTCGATGCGAGAAGTGGCGGCCTTCAGCCTTGCAAGATAGTCCACGACAGCTGCAACACGGGACTCCAGTCGGAAGACATTCATGGCAACTTCGTCATTCACCGGAGAATTGACAGGGTCAAGGTTCGGCTCCAGCTGGCTAGTCTCCTCTTCAAAGTTTTGACAGAATTCTGCAAGGACAAAACGCCGAATCAAGACAATGGTCGAATGGAAGCATCACAGTTGAAAATGTTGGTCGAGTGCAAAGGATTACCTTCGAGCATGAGGAACAATTTCTTGGCAAGACCACCCAGGAAGCCTTCCAGGTCATTCTTCTTCCCAATCAACTGATTGATCTTCTCGGTCAAGGTAGTCTTGTCAGTTTTCAGTCGGTCGACTTCCTTGGTGGCAATTGTCAGAGCAGTTTTCAGATTGGTATTTTCCTGTTCAAGCTTGGCGACTGAAGCCAACTTCTCGTCAGCAAGCTTGATCTTCTCATCTAGCTCAAGGTCCTTCTTCCTCTGGGCCTCTCTCACCTTGTCTGCAAGTTACAGCAAAGTCAGATTTTGAAATACATGGAAGGAAAGAAGAGTCGTTGAGGTCTCACCGAACATATCTTTGGTCTCCTCCTTCGCCTTCGTCAGATTCTCCTGCACCAGCTTCAGATCTAGCTCGAGCTGAATGTGCTTCTGCTCCAGTTCGGTATAGCGAGCCGCAAGGTCACAGGATTTCTACGAAGAACCAATCGACAAAACATCAAAGATAATTCACTTCCGAGTGGATAAGAGAAAATCACACGTTTCTAAGACTACAGTCGAAAGCAAGCATTCGACCGTAGTCTCGGGGACTACACCCAGTGGGTGCACTCAGCGTGCCCCCACTAATTCTGTTCAAGACAGAGTCGACCAGTCGACTTTCCAAAAAAAAAGACGAGCTCTTCAGACTGTAGTCGACTGCCAGCAGTCCACCACAGTCTCGGGGACTACACCCAGTGGGTGCACTCAGCGTGCCCCCACCGGTTTCAGAAATCCATTCGATCCAGTCGAATGACGAAAAGCCTTTACTTATAAAGCCTAAGACTGACTGCCAGCAGTCGACCTTAGCCTTGGGGACTACACCCAGCGGGTGCACTCAGCGTGCCCCCGCTAACACGGAGTTTTTTATCAACACACCCAGTGGGTGATTGCTATGGATTTCAGAAAGAAAAAGTTTTGATAGCATATCTTAACAGGACAGGCGGTGGTCGACTAACCTGAACATTGCTCTGAAGGGCGGAGCTAGCGTCGTAAGCTGCTTGGCTTGCATCCCGGATGATCTTCACCTGCTCCATCATGATCCCCGCTTGGCGTATCGCCTCCTTAGCAGCACTGGCTTGGTCCTCTGGGACGTGATGTGTTGTGAAGAGCGAAGATTGGGCAGCACTCGACGAAGTGGGACGAGCACTCGTCAACGGCACCGCAAAAGACACGGTGTTTCGAGTGGCGTTCTCCCCCTCCGTGACCACAGTCTCGGGCGCCGTCGCATCCTGGGTTGCCTGACCAGCAGACGCCTTCCCGCCCCTCATGTGCCTCAGCGGTTCTTCATCCTCATCATCATCTTCAGGAAGGGTGATAACGTCATGGGATGGAGCTTCAGAAAAAGAATCAAAATTAGAAATCATGAGTCAGTCGACTAAAAACAGAATTGAGAGCGTAGTACCAGGATTTGAAGTTGCTGCGTCCTCCATCTCATGGTCGTCAGCCTTGCCTGAGGTCTCAGAAGTTGCAGCACTGAAGTTCCAAAGAATCAGTCGACCAACTCAAGTATCAACCAGAGATAAAGCTTATACAAAACAAGAAGACTTAAGCAACATGTTTACCCTGATATGGTAGGGATGGACACCTTCATCTTCGGCAGGAGCTTGGCTGGCTTTGAAGGGGCCACCTTCGACTGCTTCGGCGCCTTTTCACTCGGCACCGGAGAAGCGGTCCGAGGGCGTTTGGTCGACTGCGAGGCAGTCGCAACCCCCTTCCCGCGTTCAGTCGTGGGGTCATGGAAAAGTTTCGACCGCCTTTCCGAGCGCGGTGGTGCAACCTCTTCCACTTCCTCTTCCTCGTCCTCATCGTCGTCGTCGTCACCGTCGTCATCTTCGGCAGCGTCTGATTCCCACTCCTCCTGGCTCTCGCCCCCGCTGGCTTCTCCCTCCTCAGTCGGGGCCTGAGCTCCATTGGGCATCGAATACAGCTCGGTGAGGGCCTGGAAGACGTCAAGACAGAGATCAATCGACCAAGTCGCAGAACATACAGAAGCAAATTCGGCAAAAATACAATGGAAAGCAGAGCGAATATACCTTGTCAGGAACGCTGTGACAGTCGAGTGGAGGAACCCTCCTGGATCCACGAGGATTGTCCTTGTTCCCAATAACCGCTGCCATCCATCTTTCCACCGTGGCGTCGTTGACTGCTTCCTGGTGGACTCGGGTCTCGTCTTCAGTTCCGCAGTACAACCACATGCAATGGCTCCGGAACTGAAGAGGCTGGATACGCCGCCGAAGGAAAACCTCCAGAAGGTCCATGCCAGTCACGCCGTCCCGAACCAGCTGCACCACGCGGTCCATCAACATCTTCACGTCGGCTCTCTCCTCCGGAACCACCTTCAAAGAGGAGGGCCTGTCCACTCGGCTCATGGTGAATGGAGGGAGCCCACTCGACTGCCCCGGCGTCGACTCATTCTGGCAGTAGAACCAGGTCGACTGCCAGCCCCTGACCGACTCGGGGAACGTCATCGCTGGGAAAGTGCTTTTATTCCTCACTTGAATTCCCAGGCCCCCGCACATTTGGACAACTTGGGTTCTCTCATCGCCTGGGCTCGCCTTCTTCACAGTCTGAGAACGACACGTGAAGATGTGCTTGAACAAACCCCAGTGCGGTCGACAGCCCAAGAAGCTCTCGCACATGGATACGAACGCAGCAAGATACGCGATGGAGTTCGGGGTAAAGTGGTGGAGTTGGGCTCCAAAGAAGTTCAAAAAACCACGAAAGAAAACACTCGGTGGAAGAGAAAATCCTCGATCGACATGAGTGGCTAGAAGCACACACTCACCCTCTTCCGGCTGAGGTTGCCACTCTGTTCCTGGAAGCCTTGCGACGCCGTGGGGGATCAGCCCGTCATTGGCCATGTCGAGGAGATCCTGCTCCGTGATGGTCGACTGGATCCAATCTCCCTGGACCCAGCCCTTCGGCAGGCGGGATCTCGATGAAGACCCACTACGGCTGGTGGATCTCCCCTTCGCCTTCTCCGCCGCCGGCGCCTTCTCCGCCGCTGACGCCTTCTTTGCGCGCTCCAGCGCCGCCGTCCTCTCCTTGACCATGGCTGCCTGTGAGGTGCGCGAAGGAGAGCTCTGCGGAGGCGAAAGCGGGTGCGTTGGGCGGAGACGAGGACAGCAGAGGAGAAAGAATGGATCACTGTTCAGAAACCCTCGCCAGCCCCATTTATAACATCCCTTCCGAGTGGATGACAGGTGGACCCGGACAACCTAATCATATCCCGAAACAGTTGCATTGACACGATGCGTGGCGGAAAAAGCGGCATGGAAACCGAGGCGTCCATGTCCTGTCCTGTCCGAGCGCCGCGGTTCGTTCCGCTTCGCGCGCCTCCCCAGATTTCGTATCCCGTGGAATCCGCGAGCGGCAGATTAGTCTGTCAGACGCGAGATCTCCTGCGATCCGTCGCTCGGGGACCGGCAAAGTCTAAAAGATCACTCGACGAAAGACAAGAATGGATCGAGTCGACTGAAGAAAAGTTGCTCGCTATCAACAAAGAAGATCTTGGTCACGAACGACACATAGCCAGTATACCAAAAATCAATCGGGAACAGCATCAACTCCTTCCTCATTCAAGCCTCAATCCATTCGGGGGCTAATGATGGAATCATGTACCTAGGGTAGGGTCACAGGCCTGACCTAGATGTCCTACCCAAGGGCACCCTTAGAAGAGATCACCTTCCAGTCGACCAACGAGGAACTCACTCGACTGACTGGAAGGACTCGACCATGGAGACTCACTCGACCATGAAGATACACTCGACCACCAGAAGGTCAGAAGGCACTCTGCACTACAACGGCCTGTAATTGAATAAGACTTAATGATAGTTAAGGCACTTTATGCGGGGCGTTACCAGTAACGCCCCAGACTTAATGTACTTAAACCCACAGGCAGAAGGGTTCGGACTCTTGTAACACATATACACATAATCCACTCGACCGCCTCAGGGCTCCGAGACGTAGGGCTTTTACTTCTTCCGAGAAGGGCCTGAACTCGTACATCGCTTGTGTTTACAACCTCTCCATAGCTAGGACCTTGCCTCTCCATACCTACCCCCCACTCTACTGTCAGACTTAGAACCACGACAGCATGGTCCGGACTGTTGGGATGTGAAGATACAAGACCTAAGACTCTCTCCCGTGTCCGGATGGGACTCTCCTTGGCGTCGAAGGCAAGCTTGGCGCCCAGATATGAAGATTCCTTTCTCTGTAACAGACTTTGTACAACCCTAGTCCCCTCCGGTGTCCATATAAACCTGAGGGCTTAGTCCGTAGAGGCAATCATAATCATAATCATACAGGCTAGACTTCTACGGTTTAGCCATTACGATCTTGTGGTAGATCAACTCTTGTAATACTCATACTCATCAAGACCAATCAAGCAGATAGTAGGGTATTACCTCCATAGAGAGGGCCCAAACCCGGGTAAACATCGTGTCCCCCGCCTCATGTTACCATCAACCTTAGACGCACAGTTCGGGACCCCCTACCCGAGATCCGCCGGTTTCGACACCGACACCCGGCCCGAGTTCTGCAGCCTGGCTAGCTAGCGCTCCTGGATGTTGGCGATGCACTGGTCGACGGGGGTCATAGGGCGGCGCGACGGTGGGCGAGGCGGAGCCATCGGAGGAAAGGAGAGGGAGGGCCAGTGAGGGAGAGAGGGAGCGGTGGGAACAGTGCGACTGAGAGGTGTGAGGAGAGTGGGGGGCGAGTTATGAGACGTCCCCTCCGTCTCCCGCGCTGCCCGAGGCGTGCAACTGCCTCTTATGCGTGGCCGCGCTGAGTCAGGTTCGCGAGAAACTGCCGATTCGGCAGTTTACGCCGGGCCAGGATGCGGGCTGCTTTAAGGTCCGTGCGGGCCATAAACCGCATGCAGTCCAGGCAACCAAACATGCCGCGCACATCCCACACGGCCCTGCTCTGGCTGCATGCGGGCAACCAAACACGCCCCAAGCTGCCAAAGATCTAACGTCTGGGCAGTCGACTGAAGTCTCAGTCGACTGATTTTTAGCAGCTTCAAAAAAATTAGGGTAGGAAAGAGAAGATTTTTGGGCACCACGGCTGTTGTTGCTCGAACAGGTGATGAAAAAGTGGTGCCTAATTATTTTTTCCTTCTTCTCTTGTACTCCAAAATTGCATATACATGTTGAAACAAAACATGTCGTGATAGACTATGTGAGATCACAAATAATGAAACAACATATCCACAACTATCTTCATATGTGCGTGGCATTGTCCGTGAGGCATGTGCTTATGTTTTAGGGAAACGTTTGGGGCCGGGGCACCGGCCGAAGCTTCGGCCGGTCCAGTCCACGCGCGCGCGATGCGACCCACTCATGATCAACCACGTGGCGCGATGGACCCGAGACGACTAGTCCTCCTCCCTTTTCTCTTCTTTCTCTCGTGCATCTCTCTCTTTCTCTCTCCCCGCTGCCATGGTCAACGCATCGCCCCGCGCCGCAGGCCTCCCAGGGGCGCCGCCGTTCAGTAGATCTGGCCGCCCTCGACCAGATCCGCGCGGATCCGCGTGCATCGGAGCTCTCCCTACCTCGCCGGACCCGGCCACGCCGGAGCTGGAACCAGCCATGGCAGGACTGCACCCCGCGGCCCAAATTTGCTGGAACAGGCTGGCGAGTGTTGCAACCGTTGACAGGAAAGTTTCAACCCAAGATTAAAAATGCTTCAACCGTATATATAGAAAGTTGTAAGCGTTCAGCGCTATCGAGGAAAGCTACAACCATCTATATAAAATGCTACAAACTTTGATGAAAACAGCTTCAACCGAACGATAGAGAAAAGTTTTCACCCAGACGCTGCTCAAAAAGAAAAAAAGTTTCAATCGTTTACAGAAAAGCTTCCACCGTAGAGGGGAAAAGCTTCAACCATTGAGATAAAAGCTACAACCATGTCAATTTTTTGCTACTACCGTCTGTGTTTTTGCTACATCCATTCATGCGGCCATGGTGCTTTTTTACGACTGAGCTGTGACCGGCGACGACGATGACGGCATTTTTGTTGCAACATCCTCGTTTTTTGCTACCATTGGCGTTGTGTTTTGCTACATTCGATTAACATTTTTGCTACAATGGCGACACCGATGGATTTTTTTGCTGCAACCGTTGTCTTCATTTGCTACGACTGACACGGGAAAATGCTACCACGGGGCATCTCTGTCTTTTGCTGGAACCAATCATCGGTGAGGCGGGGCTGCATCCATGGCACTCCGACGAGCAGCGGGGGCAGCGAGCGGTCGGGGCGAGCTGAGTCCCGGAGCGCGGGGCGGCCCCGACGGGTGGCCGGGGCGGCGAGCGGACGGGCGGCCGAGGCGGCGAGCGAGCGGACGGGCGGCCGAGGCGGCGAGCGAGCGGACGGGCGGCCGAGGCGGCGAGCGGTCAGCTCCAACCGGCGGCCGGGGCGGCGAGCGGCCGGGGCGAGCTGAGTGCCGGAGCGTGGGGCGGCCCCGACGGGCGGTCGGCACGGCGAGCGCTCGGGGAGACGAAGACAAGGTAAAAAAAACAGCAGAGAAGCTCGAATCTGACGGTGTTGCACAGCAGATCAGGCGGCTGGGAGCAGACCGGCCGAAACATTCGGCCGGTGCGCCGGCGCTTAGCGGTGCCCTTTGTTTTAGGACCGTGAGGCAGGTGCTTAATTGTGTGCGTGCAGCGTGCGTGTGTGTAGGTGTGCGTGTGCTTTATGTGTGTGGACGGATCGATGGCCGTAGGACGGACATGCATGCCGGCCGATCGATCTTGCACGCCCACCTCCTGGATGGTACTCTCGCCTCCGACACGTCGTAACCAATAAATCAATCACCACACCACATCTGCATGCAATGGCTACATCACAATCTAATGCATGAAAGGGGCGTTTACGACGATTGGCTGAGTGAGCCAACACATGAAGGGCAGGCAACCTCTCTTGACTTCCTTTAGGTATGCAAGTTGTTGCTAAAGCTATGCTCCTTGGTATTATTTCTTGCGGGAAGCTATGCTCCTTAAAATAGAGAGTACAAAGGACACACGGTTGATCGGATGGATGAAAGTGGACAAGACATTCGTGAGCCAAATCCTCTGTTAAAGTTAAATTTTATCACGAAAACTTTTTTTCTGGATGCTATAAAGAAAAACTTACAAGCTCTAATTAATGATACTAAGTTTTAGGGCACATACATACCGGTGCATTTTTCTAAAAGAAAAAAAGTCTCTGTGCACTAAAAAATCCTCTAGAAATACATTGATTTAAATTACTCTAAACAGGTTCCGTTCCTGCTTTGTACAAAGCAAACCACACGTCCATTTATCAAGTTTAAGTGTTGGAAAGGTGAAAAGAAAAAAATAATCAGTTAGGGCAACAACATAAACATGCCAAAAAAAAGGGAGCCTGATCAATCATGACGCCTAGCCAATCCCCGTCCCATTGCCTAGAAAGCGGATGTCAAGTATTGAAAGAAGGTCCAAAATTTAAATCCGAATTCACACTAGTGCAGAACCGGGCAATAGCACCGGTTCGTAAGGCCCTTTAGTGCCGGTTCCATAACCGGCACTAAAGTGTGGGCACTAAACCGGTTCAGCACGAACCGGTGCTAAAGGGCAACCACGTGGCACGAGCCAGCTCCGGGGGCCTGGAGCCCTTTAGTACCGGTTGGTAAGACCAACCGGTACTATAAGGTTTGGGGTGTTTTTAGTTTTATGATTTTTTTTTTCATTTAATTTTGTGTTTCCATTTTAATTCTTTTTCGTTTGCTGGTATTTTACGATACTACACATTGTACACGTTATGCATATATATATATATATATATGTGTATATATATATATGTATATAAATAGAATTTCTAGTAGAACCAATCATGCATATATATCATCAATGTCTCACAAACCACCATATTAATTAATTCACACATACACACATGTATAGTTATATACAATTTCTCCTACATATGCATGTTGTCTTCGGAGCCAGTGGCATTAGCCTAATTGGTGCCTTCGGAGCACGATGACAATTGGAAGTGGTTTTCATGGGGGCGGTAGCGGGTAATAGTATTCTCCCTTCGGATTTATGACCTGGTCGAGCAAAAATCCCGCTATTTCCTCTTGAAGTGCTTCTACGCGCTCCATTTCTAGGAGCTTCTCCCGCACCTCTCTGAATTGTTAAGAAGGAGATCAATATGCATGTATATTAGTTGCGTGACTAGATATCGATAATGGTATAAAAATTGTGAATAGTGTTCTGACAAGCGTACCCATTCCTGTCTTTGAGATATGCTCCTTTCGAACGCCATCATGCGAATGTTCTCGCAAACGCAGAATGCACACAGATCAGTCCCCTGCGCCTGCTTCAGGGCCTTTACGAGAATGGAATTTGATCAGATAATAATTAATCAAGCATGATAATTAAAGAGATGGCAGCTAGCTAGCTAGCTAGTACTACTTAATTACTTACCTTGGGTCGAAACGATTTAAGCTTTTTTTTCGTTCGCCTTCCGTGACGCTGATGAACCTTGCCCAAGCCCTGCCCGCCGACAAAGAAAATGAATAAAGGGGTTATTAAATAGTTCATATCATCAAATGACGAACTAAATAGGCCGAGATATATAGTTAATAATGATTGAAATTACCTGTTGACTATCCCAAACAAGATGTTATAGTCAGTATTTTCTTTGAGTAGTGAGTCCAGTATTTCAACTGTTCCGGCGTCAACTTTAATGATACACAAGATCCAGTGAAATCTGCATGCACACACGTTTGCATGTCTTAATTAAGCGGGCGTATGTAAGCAAACACATGTAGCAAGCTAGTAGGCAAAAACAGAGAATTTGTAGTACAAGACAGTGTGACTCACTGAAGTTGTAAGGAAGTAGTATATCTTCATTGTATTTGAGGCGCTTCAAGAACTCTAGCATGTTGTCCTCTACGTCCTTTTGATGATGTGGATTTATTAGCCATGTGTATTCATTAACGGTGTTTGGGTCAATGAACCCAATGCCAAAGCGTCCACCTTTTCTCATTTTATACATCTTCATCCTGCATAATACCACAGAAAAGAATATAGTGAGGATAATTACAGGTAATGATTGATCAAAAGGATCACTACAGCTAGCTTGAGACTTAAATTACAGAAAGAAATCACTTACAGACAATAGCAACTAACGATAGATTTGTCGAGTGCGTCTTGATTGTATAACTGAAATAGTTCAGAATACTCAACGGACAGAGCTTTCTCATGGAAGTAATGCTCCTCCTTGACATTCACCATGAGGGACAATCGATCTGAAATCTTGGTAATGTTCATGTACCATTGATGAAATTCATACATTCTCGTTGGGAGGTTCTTAACCTTGTCTGGCTCGACCAAAGGTTGGCCCCGGACATATTTTTGTTTTATTTCATCCTCTCTAAGCGCAGGCATGGGCTCGATCTCGAGGAGTTGTCCAACAGTGATGTTGAGAACTTCAGCCTGCATTATATGGTCCTTGGTTATTACCACATTGTCCACCTCGGGAACGTAAACTGTTTGCCCACAATAATATTGGGCGCGCGTACTGTCACGTGTTGTTGGCACAACAAGCGAGGGGATCGATTGCGCCGCCTGTTCTCCCAGCTGGGGAATGGTTTTCCCGCATTTTTTGACAGCTGCTTGTTGTTTGCTCGATCCCGAGCTCGCCTCCTTACTTAGACGAGCTCGATTTAACTTCCTGATGTGGCGCCCATAGTCTATGTCAACAGGCTTGGGAGCTGGTGGTTGAGCCATACGAATGAAGTGGTCAATCGTTTCCTCAGGTACTTTCTCCCTTGGCAGCGGTGGCGGTTTCGGTGCAAAATGGGCTTCCACCTCGGCCTTCGATATGGCTGTGTTTTCCTCCTCAAACTTGTCATAAGGCCTCTGCGGAAGAGGCGTGAGGCTTGGACCATATTTATATCGCTTGCCTCCGCATGTACTTCCTGTACTACCTCGACTCGTACCGCTACGCACCATAGCTGCGGGGTGTCTCTTCTGCGATTGCTGAGGTGGCGGATGCGGCTGACGGGGCTGAGTTGGACGAGGAGGAGTGGCCTGAAGCTGTGCCGGACTTGGAGGAGAGTGGCTTGAGGTTGTGCCGGACTTGGAGGAGGAGTGGACGTCTGACGCTGTGGCGGACTTGGAGGAGGAGGAGTGGCCTGACACTTTGCCGGACTTGGAGGAGGAGTGGCTTGACACTTTGCCAGACTTGGTGGACTTGCAGGAGCGGGAGTCTGCTGACTCGGTGGCGGACTTCGACGAGGAGTCGGCTGACGCGGTGTCGGTGGCCTTCGAAAGATGATGCAATCCTTTTTCCATTGGATGATACGATGTTTGGCCTCTCCGAGAAAGTGCTCGCCGTCACCTCCAGGAATGTCAAGCTGTAGCTCCGAATATGGGTCCACCACCTCATCAACCAAGACACGAGCATAGCCCGCTGGAATCGGGTTGCAATGGAAGGTTGCCTCGGGGGGATTTGTAAAAGCAACGCCGTCCGCCACCTTAATGGGTATGTTCTTCATTTTGACGTGTAGCTCGCAGTTAGTGTTCTCCGTGATGTCATCCACGGGGTATCTATCCAGCATTGCATCGTCCGGGGCGGAACCCATGCTGCTTCTCGGCATGGATGGGGTGGTGCTATCCAATGCTGGATCATTCGCTAGCTACAGCAGCTGCTGAGACCCCCTTTGCTGGGTAAGTGAGTCGATCTGCTCCTGCTGCCGCTGGAATTTGACTGCCAATTCCGCTTGACTTGCTTCTAGGCCTTGAAGGCGTTCATAGTCCCGCTTCCTATGCTCCTCCTCCATCTTCCTCTTCTTCTCCTCCGCAATCTTCTTTCTCGCACGGGTTCTGTAGTCGGTGTTCCAGTCTAAAAACCCCTCATACCACGGAATACCGCCCTTGCCTCGTGTTCTTCCCGGGTGTTCAGGATTTCCCAGGGCACGCGTAAGCTCGTCGTTCTCTCTGTTGGGCTGGAACACCCCCGATCGTGCCTCTTCTATTGCAACAAGTATCGCATCGTCGGCTCCCTTCAGACTTGCCCTCGTCGAAACATTGCCTGTCTTCGGGTCCAACTCCCCCCCATGCGCATAGAACCAAGTCCTGACCCTCGGGGGCCAGCTCTTAGTAACCGGAGTGACACCTGCATCCTCCATCCCTTTCTCAGACTTATCCCACTTAGGCATTGCCACCGCATAGCCACCTGGGCCCAGCTTATGGAACTTATCCTTTTTTTCGGCATTGTTCTTGTTTATTCTTGACCGTTCCTTAGCTAATTCCGAATCCTTGAATTTCACGAAATCGTCCCAATGAGCACGTTGGTTCTCTAGTGTTCCCTCGAATACTGGAGTCTTCCTTCCTCCCTTGACATACTTGTCCCATTCACGATTCTTGTGGTTCTTGAATGCAACTGCCATCTTCCTAAGAGCAGCGTCCTAGACTTTCTGCACATCTGCTTCTGTGAAATGATCTGGTAGGGTGAAATGTTCCATGAGAGTATCCCAAAGTAGATCTTTTTGTTTTTTGTCGACAAAAGTAACATCTGGACGTGGAGCAGCGTCCTCTTTGTCTTTTTGTCTTTTGTCTTTTGCTGGCTCTCTCCATTCTTGAATGGAGATCGGGAGTTGGTCCTTCACAAGAACTCCGCACTGACGAATGAACTTGTCCGCAATCTTCTTAGGCGCTAATGGTTCGCCATTAGGTCTGATTGCCTCGATATTGTACTTTACGCCCTCCTTCAACTTTTTGTTTGTGCCTCGTTTCGTCCTTTTGCCTGAAGATTTGCTCGATCCGGATGGCTGAAAGAACAAAGATAGATTCGTTAATATATCTTCAAGTCATTTAAAACATGTGATGATCACCATATGCCTGCTTATATAAATATATATACCTCGTCGGTCTTTGTTGTTTCAAGATCAACATTTTCTTCGTCATCATCATAATCATAGTTTGTGACTTCATCAATTCGGTCATCGCGATCGAATATCATATCACCCTCTTCGGTGTTGTTTAGAAATTCGGAGCCGTCATAATCTTCTTCATTCTGATCATCATCTGGCCCGTGAGGATGGCGTATCATATCGAACATGGCATGTTCTCCCTCTCTGCCGGTATTGTCCGCCATAGCTTTTATTTAACTAATCCAAAAGAAATATAAAACAATTTAGTATTCAAATTACATCGTCTCGAATAATAGATATAATCTCGAATACATCGTCTCGAATAATAGATATAATCTCGAAAACATCATCTCGAATAATAGATATAATCTCGAATACATCGTCTGGAATAATAGATATAATCTCGAATACATCGTCTCGAATAATAGATATAATATCGAATACATCATTGGCTAGGTAGCTAATAAAGATCGAATACTACAGAAGAATCTAGGACACTCGCGGTTCCTGCGGCGCGGGCGGTGGACACCAAAGAGAAGGAACCCTCACAGGATCATAGCTGAAGTGAGATCCCTGAAGAAACTGCCAGGTATTGGAGAACCTGCCGCCCTCTAACGCAACCATGTAGCGATGGACGTGCTCGTCCTCCTCCCTGACACGGCGACGTACCACCTCCGGCTGGGCCGGCTCCCTCCATGCCGAAACTGGCCCACGTGAACGCCACCAAACGAGATCAGGGTCGACGACGGGACCCGGGACCGGGTTCCTCATCAAGCGGCGCGCCCCTCCAGGCAGCACCTCCCAGTGCCAGCCCGGCGGAGCCCAGTCCCGGACATGGGTCAGCCAGACGTCGTCGCGGAAGGGTCGACGGCGAGGATGCGGGCCGGGCATCGTCGAGAACAAATACTAGCTATATGCCCGCAAAAAGTAACATTTTTTTAATGATTGGATTTTGATAACTAACATTTCTGTATAACACTAATTATGCTATCATTGCATATGTCAAAATTATATATGCTATTTCATACTAATTAAGCATCTGACACTAAAAACAGAAAAAACAACTTCTATACATCCATTAAAAAACAGAAAACAACATTATATAAAAAAATTCCATACTAATTAAACACTAATTACACCCATCTAACATGCATTCATACATATATACTAGTGAAAAAACAATAATCTAAAAAATCTAAACTAATTAAACATACAAAATACGTATATACTAATATATACATGCATTCATACATATATACGTGTGTGTGTGTGTGTGTTCATCATGCTTGTGTGTGTGTATGGGCTCGGGGAGGGGCGGCGCCCATGGTGGCCGCCGGGGGCGAGGGAGAGGGGTTAGAGGGGGAGAGCTCACAGCGGGGCGACGGCGACGGCGAGGCAACGACCGGGGGCAGCGACGGGCCAGGGCGTGACGCGGGGGCGGCGACGCAGGGACGGCGCGACGGGGATGGGCCCGGGGCGGCGACGGAGACGAGGGCGGCGACGGGGACGGGGGCGGCGACGGGGACGGGGGCGGCGACGGCGACGGGGTCGGTGACGGCGTCGATCGATCGGGGCGGGCGGTGCTTCAATGGGGAAACAAAGGAAGAAACAGAGGGAGAATGAAATTTTTCGAAGTGTTGTATATATAGAAGGCACCTTTAGTACCGGTTGGAGCCACCAACCGGTACTAAAGGCCTGTTTTGGCCAGCCCAAGCGGCGGGAAGCGACCCCCTTTAGTACCGGGTGGTGGCACAAACCGGTACTAAAGGCCCCCCCTTTAGCACCGGTTTGTGCCACGACCCGGTACTAAAGGGGGTGCGCTGGCGCAGGTGCGGTGCAGCAAGTTTAGTCCCACCTCGCTAGTCGAGGGGCGACCGCACTGGTTTATAAACCCCCGTGTGGTCGCTCTCTCAAGCTCCTCTCCAAAGCAGGCTTACTGGGCCTACGTGTTCTTTGCTGTCCTGTGGTCCCACTTAGCCTTTGTGGGCCTACATCCTGGCCCAACGACAGGTTGGGTTTCTAGTCGTATGCAGGCCGCTCTGGCCTAGTAGGCGGGCTTTATTTTATTTTTTTTGCTTTATTTATTTTTGTGTTGTTTTTTTGTGTATTTAGAGTTTCTTTGTGAATATTTTTGCTTTAGGTACAAAAAATTTCAAACTTTCTGTTAGTGCCCGTAGTTTTCAAATTTGAATAGTTTAAATTTTGAATTATTTGAAATTAGTGTGAATCACTAGTTTGTGAATAACTTAACTTTAAAAATCAGTAAAGGCATGAAAGAATTTGTTTGCACATAAAATTTCTTCGCGTTTCAAATGCCAAAACACATAACTACCCTAACTATTACAGAGATTCCCCTCTGGGTGTGAAACACAGAAGAAAGTGATGATAGTGAAGCCGATCAAATCCCAGATCTTTGGGTATGAAACTTTTTCTTCGCGTGTGTCCCTTTGCGCCGTAACCATGGAAAATCTTCATCATTTAACGGGATGCTCTGGTCAATATTCACTGTGAATGGAGCAATTTCATCAAACTTTTCATAATCTTCTGACTTGTCTGTCTTGTCATCCACTCCCACGATGTTTCTCTTCCCAGAAAGAACTATGTGCCGCTTTGGCTCATCGTACGATGCATTCGCTTCCTTATCTTTTCTTTTCTTGGCTTGGTAGACATGTCCTTCACATAGAAAACCTGTGCCACATCATTGGCTAGGACGAATGGTTCATCTGCATACGCAAGATTGTTGAGATCCACTGTTGTCATTCCGTACTGCGGGTCTTCCGTGACCCCGCCTCGTGTCATATTGACCCATTTGCACCGAAACAAAGGGACCTTTAAAGCACGTCGATAGTCAAGTTCCCATATGTCCTGTATATAACCATAATATGTTTCCTTTCCCGTCTTGGTTTCTGCATCAAAGCGGACACCACTGTTTTGGTTGGTGCTCTTCTTATCTTGGGCGATCGTGTAAAATGTATTACCATTTATCTCGTACCCTTTGAAAGTCATTATATTCGAAGATGATAACTGGGACAGCAAGTACAAGTCATCTTCAATAGAGGTGTCATGCATGGTACGTGTCTGCAACCAGCTGGCGAAACTCCTGGTTTGTTCACGTGTAATCCAGTCATCAGACTGCTCCGGGTGTTTGGAGCGTAGCAAATTCTTGTGTTCATCCATATACGGAGCCACCAAGGCGGAATTCTGTAGAACTGTGTAGTGTGCTTCAGTGAGAGAATGTCTGTCCATACATATTATTTGTTCCCCTCCTAGCGTGTCTTTTCCATCCAGTCTGCCCTTATGCCACGATTCAGAAACACCAATCGGCTTAAGGTCAGGAATAAAGTCAATACAAAACTCAATGACCTCCTCATTTTGATGGCCCTTGGAGATGCTTCCTTCTGGCCTAGCACGGTTATGAACATATTTCTTTAAGACTCCCATGAACCTCTCAAAGGGGAAAATATTGTGTAGAAATACAGGACCCAAAACGTTAATCTCTTCGCATAGGTGAACTAGGACGTGCGTCATGTTATTGAAGAAGGATGGTGGGAACACCAACTCGAAACTGACAAGACATTGCACCAAATCATTATGTAACCTTGGTATGATTTCTGGATCGATTACCTTCTGAGAGATTGCATTGAGAAATGCACATAGCTTCGCAATGGTTAATCGAACGTTTTCCGGTAGAAGCCCCCTCAATGCAACCGGAAGCAGTTGCGTCATAATCACGTGGCAGTCATGAGACTTTAGGTTCTGGAACTTTTTCTCTTCCATGTTTATTATTCCCTTTATATTCGACGAGAAGCCAGACGGTACCTTAATACTGAGCAGGCTTTCAAAGAAGATTCCCTTCTCTTCTTTGGTAAGAGCGTAGCTTGCATGACCCTGATGTATGCCGTCTTCTCCGTGCATATGTTGCTGGTCCTCCCGTGCCTCAGGTGTATCTTTTGTCTTCCCATACACGCCCAAGAAGCCAAGCAGGGTCACGCAAAGATTCTTCGTCACGTGCATCACGTCGATTGCGGAGCGGACCTCTAGGTCTTTCCAATATGGCAGGTCCCAAAATATAGATTTCTTCTTCCACATGGGTGCGCGTCCGTCAGTGTCCTTCGGAACAGGTTGTCCGCCAGGACCCTTTCCAAATATCACCTTCAAATCCTTGACCATATCATGTACATCAGCACCAGTACGGTGGCGAGGCTTCGTCCGGTGATCCGCCTCACCATTGAAATGCTTGCCTTTCTTTCTTACGGGATGCCTGCTCGGAAGAAATCGATGATGTCCCAGGTACACATTCTTCTTACAACTATTCAAATATATATTGTCGGTATCATCCAAACAGTGCGTGCATCCGTGGTATCCCTTGTTTGTCTGTCCTGAAAGGTTACTGAGAGCAGGCCAATCATTGATGGTCACGAACAACAACGCCTTTACGTCAAATTCTTCCCCCATGTGCTCATCCCACGCACGTACACCTGTTCCATTCCACAGTTGTAAGAGTTCTTCAACTAATGGCCTTAGGTACACATCAATGTCGTTGCCGAGTTGCTTAGGGCCTTGGATGAGCACTGGCATCATAATAAACTTCCGCTTCATGCACAACCAAGGAGGAAGGTTATACAAACATAGAGTCACAGGCCAGGTGCTATGGTTGCTGCTCTGCTCCGCAAAAGGATTAATGCCATTTGCGCTTAGACCAAACCATACGCTCCTTGCGTTATCTGCAAACTCCTTCCCGTACTTTCTTTCGATTTTTCTCCACTGCGACCCGTCAGCGGGTACTCTCAACTTTTTGTCTTTCTTACGGTCTTCTCTGTGCCATCGCATCGCCTTGGCATGCTCTTTGTTTTGGAACAAACGTTTCAACCGTGGTATTATAGGAGAATACCACATCACCTTGGCAGGAATCTTCTTCCTGGGGTGCTCGCCCACGACATCACCAGGGTCATCGCGGCTGATCTTATAGCGCAATGCACCACATACCGGGCAAGCGTTCAAATCCTCGTACTCACCGCGGTAGAGGATGCAATCATTAGGGCATGCATGTATCTTCTGCACCTCTAACCCTAGAGGGCAGACAACCTTCTTTGCTTCGTACGTACTCTCGGGCAATTTGTTGTCCTTTGGAAGCATATCCTTTATCATTACCAGCAACTTTCCAAATCCCTTATCAGATACACCATTCTCTGCCTTCCATTGCAGCAATTCCAGTGTGGTGCCCAGCTTTTTCTTGTCACCTACGCAATTCGGGTACAACAATTTTTTGTGATCCTCTAACATGCGCTGCAACTTCTTCTTCTCCAAATCACTTGCGCAGTTTCTCTTTGCATCGGCAATGGCCCGACCTAGATCATAAACGGGCTCATCTGATGCCTCTTCTTCAGCTTCTTCCCGCATTGCCGGCTCAGCTTCTTCCCGCATTACCGGCTCAGGTTCTTCCCCAATTGTTGTATCATCGTATTCAGGGAACCCATTTGGAGTCAACTAGCGAGATGAACTCATTGGAAAGTCTAGGCATGTTCTTGTGGATGCTTGGAGGCCCTCAATCGTTTCGCCAAGCCGAAGATCATGCGCTCTCTCGAGCCAATCAAACCTTCCTTCCTTGGTCTGAACCGATGCAAACATTTCTCGATACTCAGCCTTCATAAATAGCATGCTTGAAGAGAAAAAGAGAGGAGTTCCTTCCTCAACTCCACATTCACGAACCATCTCCATTGCCTCATTCATACTAGGGCCAACCGGAGGAGGGGGAGGAGCAACTAGAGGAGGGGGAGGACGGGCCATGATGGAGCTAGATGCTTCTCTTATACTTTCAGCCGTTACACATATCGCATCACTAGCCTTCTTGTACATCCGAACAAATGGGTTCTTCTCATCTTGAGCAGAAAAATCATCTTTACATGACTTGGTTTTTCGCTGCTTCTTTGGTTTTGCTTTGATGACTTCATCATCATCCTCTGCACTATCAGTGTCATCACTAACATCCTCCTTGTCCAATGGCATCTCACCGGGGATAGCTGACTCGGCACCGGTGTCATGACGGTCATCAAACATGAGGTCCATTTCAGCCAAGTTAGGTGGTCTTCCATTCCTATACTTTGCATGCTCCGGGTTTTTCAGAAATATAGCAAAAGAACAAACGATCAGTTAAATGGATAATTAAGATAATATAAACCCAATGTAAATGCTATGAGTAACATGAACTTACTATTAGGTGAGTGTTCCACCAATCAGTATCAGCATCAATGGTTCCTAGCTTAGCATTCCATCCAAGTCCAGATGCATCAATTTGCAGTTGTTTCCATTGACAATACATAGTTTTGAGATTCTCCCATCTATTCTTGAATTGCATCCTCACATAACTTTTATTAGTTATCTGCAACCAGCTCTCCACCAAATTCTTATATCCTCTAGGACTCAAGAATGCCCCTGGCCTATTGCCTGCTTGAACTTCCCTCACACACAACTCGCAAAATACCCTAGTATGGTATGCATCCCAAATTGCCTTGTCTGTCTTGTCTACCTTCTTCGCTGCCTTCTTCGCTGCCTTATTCGTTGCCTTATTCGTTGCCTTCTCCATCTAGTTCATTTTCACCATAATTTATACCAGAATACAGCACAAGGAAGAACTATGTATAGCAAACAAGCATGTCCAGCAAGCAAATAGAAAAAGATATGTCCATCATGAAACAAGCATAGCCATTTGACCCAAGCAGAGCACCTACATGTACATCCAGCAAGTAGAGCATCCACAGCAAGCTTCAAATATTGATTTACCCATCAATGAACAATAACTATGCATCATATATCAGCATCATGTATGAAGCCTCAATCAACCAGAGCATCCACATCAAGCAATATGCAGCATATCAATCAAGCAGGGCATCCACAAAGAACAAAAATTTCTGCCAAGAAAATCTCACCCCAATCGACGACGACATCGTTGCTCGAGGGAGTGGGCGTCGTTCTCCGGCGGTGGATGAGAAGGCGAGTGCAGGCGTTGGCCGGTGAAGGGGACCGGCGAAGACGATGAGTGGAGGCGGCGGCGGCTCTTGCCGCGGCGGTGGCGTCTCTTGCGGTGGGCGAGGACGAGTGGAGGCGGCGGCTAGTGACGGCGAGTGGAGGAGGCGGCGGCGGGTGACGGCGAGTGCAGGAGGCGGCGGCGGGCGACGGCGAGTGGAGGCTGCGGCGGCAGCTCTTGCGGGAGTCTCCCAGCGTGCGTGGGTTTGCGATGAGGGAGACGAGATGAATGGATCGATTGAAATAGGGCTCGGTGGCATTCCTTTCGTAATTGCGCTGAACTGTCAATGGCGTCGGTGGAAATTTGACCGAGGGAAATCGGCTTCCTGGTGGAAGCATGACTGGCCTCGCTTCGCCCTATACCACGTAAAAAGGTCCGAAACCGTTTTGGACTGTCAACCGGAACTGCCCCGTTTTAGCTGTTTGTTACAGCTTTAGCTTATTTCTACCAGAAACTGCTCTCTAAAACCCAAACAAACACAGCCAAAAAGACACGCCCGATCACCATCCTGTTACACATCGTTACACGGTTCATGTCATCATCGTGAGCACTAATTAGAAGAGGTGTCTCCTACCTGTATGGTTGGCCTAGGCTACTAGGAACTGTCCTAGCTAGGTCCGGAGCATGCCATTCACTCTTAGAGCTTCATGGACAAAGCTCCATAGGAAACGGACAAAAAGACATGAGAAGAAGTGTGGGTCCTGAACTAATACGGGGCCACACCGGGGGGGGGGGGGGGGGGGGAGGGGGGCATCTTCTGACAGAATGCTTGCCTCCAGACCAAGCTGTTGCACTGGCAGAACACGTCTCCCAACTCGTTACGATGTGTTTCATATATTATTTGTCTATTGGTATATAATTCTCGAGCACTCTTAAGATGTATGTTAAACACATAAATGCCATTTGGTTTTTAAAAACAATAATAATGAAAAATCACATTTCAAAGTTTAAAGTTTCGAAGTTACATTTCTCTCAAAAAAAAAAGTTTCAAAGTTACACACGCGCTTACCCCCACCCACCCCTCCTGACCTCTTTGATTGACTGACGGCCATTCCTACCGCCCGTGACACGTCCGTTTCTTTCTGGCAAGCAGTCTCACTTTCCGTTTTCGGCATGCAAGCTACTCCAGGAAGCAAGTAGCCACAGTCCTCCTCCTATGCTACCCAGCTAGCTGGTGCGGCGCGTGTCAGCTGCCGAGTGCGTCCATCGCCTGAGCCACACCCACACGGACTCGCATCCTCTCCCTTTCTCCCCTCCGTCGTCCCCTCCCCTGGCACCGGCCACCGGCCTCTCATCCCCCACCTCGATTCCAAGCACACCCATCACCATGCTACTGTCAATCATGAGTCCATGATTCCAAGCTCATCCGGGCTCGCTGGGTGTAATTCCTGGGAGACTACGCGGACCCATCCACGATCCTTGCTGGACCCGATCGAGGAGCGCGAGGAGCTAGCCGGCCGGCGGAGAGGTTGGATCTCACTGGCTTCCTCCAACCACGTTCGGTTCGAGTAGGCCGCCCCCCGATCCAAGGCCAAGCCCCATCACGCACGTAAGTCCCCAAAAACCCCAAAATTCCCCGCTCTACTCTCCCTTTTCTTCAGCACGCTGCCTGAATCCGCCCAATCCAGCGTACGTAACAATAAATCGGCACGTAACAATAAATCGGCTTGGTCTTGATGTCTTAAGAAAAGACCTGAGCGTGGCGGAGATCTGAAAAACAAAGAGGGATTGGGATGACAGGTACTGTAGGTGGGAAATGGAACTGATGCACTTGATTAGCTCCTGGTTATGGTCTAAATTGTTCTTTCTGGTTTAATTGTTTCAAGAATCTACACTGCTGCTTACACGTGGGGCGATTTGGGAAACAGATCATCGATTTTAATCTCTCTGATGCTTCGTGTTAGTTCTTAGGCATTGGACGGGCAGATCCGTGCATGTTACGAACTAACTCATGAACATATATGATTCATGACCGGTGACAGTGTAACAGATAAGTTTATTGTTGATTATTTGAGGCGCTATCCACCTTATCTTCACGACCTAGCCTTAGAGCATGCAGAGGTAGATACATGTGGCATCTCTTGTAGTTGCAGCACGTATTGATCTATATTGTCTCACCCAAACTCTAACTCATACATAATATAATGGTAGAGATAGTTGTTAATTCCTCATTCACCAGTGTAACAGAAAAACGAATGCAGTCGGCAGAGACAGTTATCACCATGTTCATAAAAAAAAGATAGTTTCAACATCTATGTATACCTATGTATGTTCAATTGTTCAGAGTCTCGTACTTGAGCCAAGTTCAGAAATGAAAATGTGGCAGCACAAAAAAGGTGCCAGACCTACACCGCTGTGCATATCTTGAGGATGATAACATATTTTAGCCAAGCCTCTGGTCATTCAAGGCACACGAGGAAACATGTATTCAAAGTTTCAAACATGCATGTGACTTCAAAATTTCAGTATAAACAGAACAGTCTATAAGATTATTCATGATATTTCTTAACACCCTGTGAATTCAACTTAAACCCGTGAGACGAGTCTAACAAAACTCCGGTAAACATAGCATTGCTATTTGAACTTCCAGGGACATATGTTTCCGTAGTACAATGTCAACTGACCTGCTGTGAAGCTAAATAGTTTTGCTCTTATGTCTATTGAAAATGCAGCACAATCTTGTTCTGGTTGACACACAGATCTGGCAAAAGGAAGCTAAGCCGGTGTCAAGCTGAACAATGGCAAGCTGTTTCCCCTGCTTGAGCGCCAGGAAGAAGGAGGTCCCACGTTCTGCCCCAGCCAATCCACACACCAGCAGCGTCCCTGGCGCCGTGGCACGAACTTTCTCCTTCGAGGAGCTCGCGGCGGCGACAAGAAACTTCAGCGATGCCTGCCGCATCGTTGGTCGGGAGGATGGTCTTTACAAAGGCTTCCTCAAGAGCATCAATCAGGTGACGATCCAATTCTTCTCCTTTTACTTGTTAGTTTCATATACGTGCGTACCATGACGAGTTGACAACATGATCAATGTGAGGGAAAAAATGATTGATCAATCAACATCTGCATCTGTAGGTTGTTGCTATAAAGCTGCAGCATGCAGTTGATCCAAGTGGATCATCGGAGCAAGATAATGGAGAGTTTCTTGCCCTTGCGCTGATGATGAGCGGGCTGCGCCACCCAAATATTGTCAATCTTATTGGCTTTTGTGCGGATGGCCATCACCGGATCTTGGTTCACGAATACATGCCATTTGGTTCTCTAGAAGATCACCTCCACGGTAAGTAAGTGCGTAGTGTGCTATTTATATGCATGCCAACAATCTAGCTACAAAGCTTATAACTGTGTTCATGATTCGTTTGAGGTTGTGTTAGTTAACCACCTGATCATCTTGTGACCATCAGGTTCATCTCCAGGCAAAGCACCGCTGGACTGGAACACGAGGATGAACATTGCTGCCGGTGTGGCCAGAGGGTTGGAGTATATGCACGACAAAGGTGTCCTCTACCGATGCGTCAAAAGTTCGAACATCTTGCTCGGAGAAGGCTACCACCCAAAGCTGTCACAATATGGACTGGCGGAGCATGACCAGCTGTCTGCACCGGCTGCTATCACCGGCGGGACATGGGGTACTATGGCCCCCGAGACCGTGATGACCGGGAAGCTGTTTCCGGGGTCGAGTGTGTACGGCTTCGGCGTCGTGCTGCTGGAGATGATCACCGGGCGGAGGGCCACCGATTCCCCCCAGGACGTCGAGGATCGGCACCTTGTCACATGGGTAAATTAATTAGCCATGGTTTTGGGATTCTATTTTGCTACTTCTTGTTTCGCCATGAACGATCCGAGTGATGCTGTGTACTGATGTTTCTTGTTGGGTCAGGCCCGAACAATGCTGAAGGACAGGAGCCAGTTCCGCCGGATGGCAGACCCGGCGCTGCAGGGGCGATATCCGTCCTTGGACTTGCAGGAGGCCCTCGAAGTTGCTTCGGTGTGCATCCACAAAGATCATGCCACGAGAGCGCCCATCGGCACCGTGGTCACGGCTCTGTCTCGCCTCGCCTACGATGTTGATCCACCCGAATCATCACACCACGCGGCGCCCAATTAACTTAGGAGGTAAACGGTGTCGTGTCATCTAGATGAGCCGATCATGATCAAGTTGCTTGATATGCTATGAACTGTGACCGGCAATAAGTTGTGTTTGTGATCGTTGCTTGTTCTAGAATAACTAATGCTTGGCCTGCATGATTTAGAATGTTCAAAACACACTCCTGTGTAACTGGCAGAGGTTAATTGCCCAGGAGTGGTGGATTTGGAAATTGTGTTGGTTCTAGAGGTGGAGAGAAGTCTAAGACATGAGCAAGTGTCGGGATTAGGCAAATTAGCTAACGCATCATCATCAATATTACTACAGAAAACATAAGTAATTATTCAGGCAATCATTTATGTATAAGTATAACTAGCATAGACGGGGTGCACCATTCAGTATCCTCAAAACAACCCCCGCACAAGAAAAAAGAGTATCCTCAAAACAAACAATATCAAGTGAAAATATCCTCTTCTTTTCTTCTATCGATTCTATTCAAGAAACAAATTCCTCCCATGTACTGTACGTTATAAGCAGCGCTAAGTGTCACAAATGGAGTCCATCACATCATGCTGAATGTTAATCGAGATATAAACTTGAACTGAGATTAACCATACCACAATGCCTTGCCGTTTCTGACCGATGAATTGATTTTGGTGGGATTAACCGAGAGATAAACTTGAACTGAAAACAGAAACACCAGACAGAGAAAGGCATGAGCAGCAAGAAGCAGAGGATCGCTGGATCAGCCAAGGGTCTTCCTTTTTTCCTAATACAAAGGGTTTCCTCTATTTCCATTTCAAAGAAAATACCTAGTTTGCTACAACCGTTTCAACCAGGATAAAGGAAACAAACAAACCAAAAGGCCTACCCGGCAACACATCCAACTCTGCTCAGAGCCACACCCTGGACAAGGAACACAAGTATGAAATTAGTCAGTGACAGAACCGAAAATTTTCAGCCAGACTTACAACAACCTGAAATAGAGGAAGCTAAGCCCCAACCTGGCTTCAAGTATGAAATTTTAACCATTGCCGAGCCCGGCATACAAGCCCAAAGCGCCTCTGCTTTGACAGCAGAATATGATTTGAAGGCTCACGAGCCGAAGGAATCCTTGGCCTGATCGCCCTCACAGCCCTTGGCATGACAGGGCAGCCCAAATCCTCAGCGATCCACTCAAATGACGGCATGAATTCAGCACGTTACGTTACTGGTTAGTGGTTACACATCATTACAGCTCAGCTATGCAAAAGAACAACACAGGTACAACTCGAGCAACACCAAAGGTCTGCCACTTTCATAGTATGGTACTCCCTGAATTCTGGTCGGAAAAAACATGGCTTGGGTAACGAGTCTAACGACCATATGTTAATCTTTTTTTGCGATGGGCGATTTCCATCGCACTCAGTAGTATTAGCTTCCCTTGAATAAGTGTCAAAATAAGCATGCCCCAACAAAGCACCAGCAGTAGTATCTACTGCTCTTGAATGGCATGGTACGGGGGGAATGGCGTCTCTTCGCGATGATAGAAGTTCATTCCGAGAAGATTCCCAGGTATCAACAAGAGGGCCTCCAACCCGAGGCCTGGTGATTTTACAAGTGGAGACCTAAGTGCTTTCGCGCAGCAAAAACTCCCCCCTAGTGGCCATGAAATTGAATCCATCAAAAAGGCATCCGACACCTATTACATCCATTCCATGTTTATAAAGTGGTTGCAGCAGGACCTTCAATTCAAGAAGATCATAGTTTTAAATAACGCGCTAAGCATCTTAGCGGCGGACCTCTTCCAAATGCTACAGCGTGCAATAGCGGAGCTATAGCGCGCTATTTAAAATGTTTGTTCATTTGTTTGGATCAAAGTCTCTTAGCGCAAAACCTTTTGTAAATGCTATAGCGTGCTATAGCAGAGCTATAGCGGGTTATTTAAAATAGTGAAGAAGATCCAAGCACCCCATGATGTCAACACAAGCTAGGTTGTACTGTAAATTGCACATTTTCAATATCCCTATGACACGAAATCCATTTCGAAGGTACACTTCAATCCTTAAGTTAGGATTAATCTTGCGAAAGTTCGTTGTTTTGAAGCACCACGTGATGATCGGGTGTGATAGATCCTAACGTCCACATACAACGGGTGTAAGCCAGATTTACACATGCAAAACACTTAGGTTGACTTGACGAGCCTAGCATGTACAAACATGGCCTCGGAACACAATAGACCGAAAGGTCGAACATGAGTCGTATAGAAGATACGATCAACATGAAGATGTTCACCGATGATGACTAGTCCGTCTCACGTGATGATCGGATACGGCCTAGTTGACTCAGATCATGGATCACTTAGATGATTAGAGGGATGTCTATCTGAGTGGGAGTTCATTAATAATTTAATTAGATGAACTTAATTATCATGAACTTAGTCTAAAACTTTTGCAATATGTCTTGTAGATCAAATGGCCCACGCTAATGTTGCCCTCAACTTCAAGGCGTTCTTAGAGAAAACCAAGCTGAAAGACGATGGCAACAACTATACGGACTGGGTCCGGAACTTGAGGATCATCCTCATAGCTGCCAAGAAAGCATATGTCCTAGATGCACCGCTAGGTGAAGCACCCGTTTTCCCAGCAACTCAAGACGTTATGAACGCCTGGCAGTCGCGTAGTGATGATTACTCGCTGGTTCAGTGCGGCATGCTTTACAGCTTAGAACCGGCGCTCCAAAAGCGTTTTGAGTAGCACGGAGCATATGAGATGTTCCAAGAGCTGAAAATGGTTTTCCAAGCTCACGCCTGGGTCGAGAGATATGAAGTCTCCGACAAGTTCTACAGTTGTAAGATGGTGGAGAATGGTTCTGTCAGCGAGCACATACTCAAAATGTCTGGGTTGCACAACCGCTTATCTCAACTGGGAGTTAATCTCCCGGATGACGCGGTGGTCGACAGAATCCTCCAGTCGCTCCCACCTAGCTACAAGAGCTTTGTGATAAACTTCAATATGCAGGGGATGGTGAAAACCATTCGTGAGGTATATTCAATGCTGAAATCAGCGGAGGTGGAGATCAAAAAGGAACTTCAAGTGCTGATGGTCAATAAAACCACTAGTTTCAAGATTGGCAAGGGTAAGAAGAACTTCAAGAAGGACGACAAGGGAGTTGCCTCGCCCGGTAAGCCAGTTGCTGGGAAGAAGCCAAAGCATGGACCCAAACCTGAGACTGAGTGCTTTTATTGCAAGGGAAGCAGACATTGGAAGCGGAACTACCCCAAGTACTTAGCGGACAAGAAGGCCGGCAACACCAAAGGTATATGTGATATACATGTAATTGATGTGTACCTTACTAGTGCTCGTAGTAACTCCTGGGTATTTGATACCGGTGCGGTTGCTCATATTTGTAACTCAAAACAGGAGCTACGGAATAAGCGGAGACTGGCGAAGGACGAGGTGACGATGCGCGTCGGAAATGGTTCCAAGGTCGATGTGATCGCCGTCGGCATGCTACATCTACATTTACCTATGGGATTAGTTTTAAACCTCAATAATTGTTATTTAGTGCCAGCTTTGAGCATGAACATTGTATCTGGATCTCGTTTAATACGAGATAGCTACTCATTTAAATCCGAGAATAATGGTTGTTCTATTTATATGAGAGATATGTTTTATGGTCATGCCCCGCTGGTCAATGGTTTATTCTTAATTTATCTCGAACGTGATGTTACACATATTCATAGTGTGAATACCAAAAAATGTAAAGTTGATAACGATAGTCCCACATACTTGTGGTACTGCCGCCTTGGTCACATTTGTGTCAAATGCATGAATAAGCTCCATGCTGATGGACTTTTGGAGTCTCTTGATTACGAATCATTTGACACATGCGAACCATGCCTCATGGGCAAAATGACCAAGACTCCGTTCTCTAGAACAATGGAGCGAGCAACCAACTTATTGGAAATCATACATACTGATGTGTGTGGTCCAATGAGCTTGAAGCTCGCGGAGGCTATCGTTATGTTCTCACTCTCACTGACGACTTGAGTAGATATGGGTATGTCTACTTGATGAAACACAAGTCTGAGACCTTTGAAAAGTTCAAGGAATTTCAGAGTGAGGTAGAGAATCAACGTGACCGAAAGATAAAATTCTTATGATCAGATCGTGGGGGAGAATATTTAAGTCACGAATTTGGTACGCACTTAAGGAAATGTGGAATCGTTTCTCAACTCACGCCGCCTGGAACACCTCAGCATAACGGTGTGTCCGAACGTCGTAATCGCACTCTATTGGATATGGTGCGATCTATGATGTCAGTCATCGATTTACCACTATCATTTTGGGGATACGCTCTAGAGACAACTACATTTACTTTAAATAGGGCACTGTCTAAATCCGTTCAGATGACACCGTATGAATTATGGTTTGGGAAGAAACCTAAGCTGTCGTTTCTAAAAGTTTGGGGATGCGATGCTTATGTCAAGAAACTTCAACCTAAAAAGCTCGAACCCAAGTCGGAAAAATGCTTCTTTATAGGATACCCTAAGGAAACCATTGGGTATACCTTCTACCTCAAATCCGAAGGCAAGATCTTTGTTTACAAGAACGGGTCCTTTCTGGAGAAAGAGTTTCTCTCGAGAGAAGTAAGTGGGAGGAAAGTAGAACTCGATGAAGTACTACCTCTTGAACCGGAAAGTAGCGCAGCTCAGGAAGATGTTCCTGTGGTGCCTGCACCGACTGGAGAGGAAGTTAATGACGATGATCAAGGTACTTTGGATCAAGTTGCTACTAAACTTCGTAGGTCCACAAGGACACGTTCCACACCGGAATGGTATGGCAACCCTGTCCTAGAAATCATGTTGTTAGACAACGGTGAACCTTCGAACTATGAAGAAGCGATGGCGGGCCCAGATTCCAACAAATGGCTTGAAGCCTTGCAATCCGATATAGTATCCATGTATGAAAACAAAGTATGGACTTTGACAGACTTGCCCGATGATCGGCGAGCGATAGAAAATAAATGGATCTTTAAGAAGAAGACGGACGCGGATGGTAATGTTACCATCTATAAGGCTCGACTTGTCGCTAAGGGTTATCGACAAGTTCAAGGGGTTGACTACGATGAGACTTTCTCTCCCGTAGCGAAGCTGAAGTCCGTCTGAATCATGTTAGCAATTGCCGCATACTATGATTATGAGATATGGCAAATGGACGTCAAAACGGCATTCCTTAATGGCTATCTTAAGGAAGAACTGTATATGATGCAGCCGGAAGGTTTTGTCGATCCTAAGAATGCTAACAAGGTATGCAAGCTCGAGCGCTCCATCTATGGGCTGGTGCAAGCATCTCGGAGTTGGAACATTCGCTTTCATGAAATGATCAAAGCGTTTGGGTTTATGCAGACTTATGGAGAAGACTGCATTTACAAGAAAGTGAGTGGGAGCTCTGTAGCATTTCTCATATTATATATAGATGACTTACTTTTGATGGGAAATGATATAGAACTTTTGGACATCATTAAGGCCTACTTGAATAAGTGTTTTTCATTGAAGGACCTTGGAGAAGCTGCTTACATATTAGGCATCAAGATCTATAGGGATAGATCGAGACGCCTCATAGGTCTTTCACAAAGCACATACCTTGATAAGATATTGAAGAAGTTCAATATGGATCAGTCCAAGAAGTGGTTCTTGCCTGTGTTGCAAGGTGTGAAATTGAGCTCGGCTCAATGCTCGACCACGGCAGAAGATAGAGAAAAGTAGAGTGTCATCCCCTATGCCTCGGCTATAGGGTCTATTATGCATGCCATGCTGTGTACCAGACCTGATGTAAACCTTGCCGTAAGTTTGGTAGGAAGGTACCAAAGTACTCCCGGCATGGAACACTGGACAGCGGTCAAGAATATCCTGAAGTACCTGAAAAGGACTAAGGATTTGTTTCTCGTTTATGGAGGTGACGAAGAGCTCGTCGTAAAGGGTTACGTCGACGCTAGCTTCGACACAGATCTGGATGCGAAGTCACAAACTGGATACATGTATATTTTGAATGGTGGGGCAGTAAGTTGGTGCAGTTGCAAGCAAAGCGTCGTGGCGGGATCTACATGTGAAGCGGAGTACATGGCAGCCTCGGAGGCAGCGCATGAAGCAATATGGATGAAGGAATTCATCACCGACCTAGGAGTTATTCCCAATGCGTCGGGGCCGATAACTCTCTTCTGTAATAACACTGGAGCCATTGCCCTTGCCAAGGAGCCCAGGTTTCACAAGAAGACCAGACACATCAAGCGTCACTTCAACTCCATTCGTGAAAATTTTCAAGATGGAGACATACATATTTGTAAAGTGCACACAGATCTGAATGTCGCAGATCCGTTGACTAAACCTATTCCACGAGCAAAACATGATCAACACCAGAACTCTATGGGTGTTCGATTCATCACAATGTAACTAGATTATTGACTCTAGTGCAAGTGGGAGACTGATGGAAATATGCCCTAGAGGCAATAATAAAATGGTTATTATTATATTTCCTTGTTCATGATAATTGTCTATTGTTCATGCTATAATTGTGTTATCCGGAAATCGTAATACATGTGTGAATACATAGACCATAACATGTCCCTAGTGAGCCTCTAGTTGACTAGCTCGTTTATCAATAGATTGTTACAGTTTCCTGACCATGGACATTGGATGTCACTGATAACGGGATCACATCATTGGGAGAATGATGTGATGGACAAGACCCAATCCTAAGCATAGCACAAGATCGTGTAGTTCGTTTGCTAGAGCTTTTCTAATGTCAAGTATCATTTCCTTAGAACATGAGATCGTGTAATTCCCAGATACCGTAAGAGTGCTTTGGGTGTACCAAACGTCACAATGTAACCGGGTGGCTATAAAGGTATACAACAGGTATCTCCGAAAGTGTCTGTTGGGTTGACACGGATCGAGACTGGGATTTGTCACTCCGTATGAGGGAGAGGTATCTCTGGGCCCACTCGGTAATGCATCATCATAATGAGCTCCAAGTGACTAAGTGGTTGGTCACGGGATCATGCATTACGGTACGAGTAAAGTGACTTGCCGGTAACGAGATTGAACGAGGTATTGGGATACCAACGATCGAATCTCGGGCAAGTAACGTACCGATTGACAAAGGGAATTGTATACGGGATTACTTGAATCCTAGACATCGTGGTTCATTCGATGAGATCATCATGGAACATGTGGGAGCCAACATGGGTATCCAGATCCAGCTATTGGTTATTGACGGGAGAGTCGTCACGGTCATGTCTGCGTGTCTCCCGAACCCGTAGGGTCTACACACTTAAGGTTCGGTGACGCTAGGGTTGTAGAGATATTAGTATGCGGTAACCCGAAAGTTGTTCCGAGTCCCAGATGAGATCCTGGACGTCACGAGGAGTTCCGGAATGGTCCGGAGGTGAAGATTTATATATAGGAAGTCCAGTTTCGGCCACCGGGAAAGTTTCGGGGGTCACCGGTATTTTACGGGGACCATCGGAAGGGTCCCAGGGGTCAACCGGGTGGTGCCACCTATCCCGGAGGGCCACATGGGCTGAAGTGGGAGGGGAACCAGCCCCTGGTGGGCTGGTGCACCCCCCTTGGGCCTCCCCTGCGCCTAGGGTTGGAAAACCTAGGGGTGTGGGGGCGCCCCACTTGGCTTGGGGGGCGAGTTTCCCCCTTGGCCTCCGCCCCCCATGAGATGGGATATCTAGGGGCCGGCGCCCCCCCAGGGCCCCTATATAAAGAGGGGGGAGGGAGGTCTGCACACCCTAGTCCTTGGCGCCTCCCTCTGCCCCCGCAACACCTCTCCCTCTCGCTGAGCTTGGCGAAGCCCTGCTGAGATTCCCCGCTACTTCCACCACCACGCCGTCGTGCTGCTGGATCTCCATCAACCTCTCCTTCCCTCTTGCTGGATCAAGAAGGAGGAGACGTCTTCCCCAACTGTACGTGTGTTGAACGCGGAGGTTTCGTCCGTTTGGCACTAGGATCTTTGGTGATTCGGATCACGACGAGTACGACTCCCTCAACCCCATTCTCTTGAACGCTTCCGCTCGCGATCTACAAGGGTATATAGATGCACTCCTCTCTCTCGTTGCTAGATGACTCCATAGATTGATCCTGGTGAAGCGTAGAATTTTGTTTATTTTCTGCAACGTTCCCCAACACCAAAGGCCCACTGGAAAGCAAGGCGCCCTAAGTCAAGAAGGGCCCTCTCAACAGAAATCACGGGGTCGACGGAGATGGGGAAGAGGCCAGGAAAGCGAGCCTCCTCAATGGCCGCCTTGCGCAACCCCTCGTCCTTGAGCAATTGCCACTTCTCTTGCTTCTCTTGTTCCTTCTTCTCGGCCAACTCTTTCGTTGTCTCCAATGTCTCTGCTAACATCAACTCATTTGATTGCACCATGTCATCTATCTTGTCCCGCAAGCTCGATGCTTCGTGTTTCCTCTTGATCTTCTCCTTTGTCTTCTTGTCACCATCGGGCTTGTTCAAGTTTCTTGGGCCATCATCATCGTCATCTTCATCCATGTTCATAAGTGAACCTCTCTTCGATGGGGATTTTTTGTCAATCAACTTCCACTTGTCGCATTCTTTGAGCATATCCCAAGAATGCTCTAGTTTAAATTTTTTGCCTTCGGAAGCTTACCGAAAAAGGCTATCGCTCTGCTTTATATTATAAAGCAAACCACCCAAGCCAAACACCCAACAAGGTTCACACACACACACACACACAAACACAGAGGTATCAAGAGGGTTAATGCTGAGGGCACAACACAACAAGCCCTGAAAACAAGAGAACACTCTCACACACAGTAGCCCGAATAGCGTGACTAATCGGGCTCCGGAGGAGGGCGTGGCAGCGGAGGCGCCAGGCGGAAGGCCATCGATCGAAGGTCGGCGAGGAGGGTGTTGATGACGTCCCGGTCCTGGGGGCGGCTAAGCGGCCGCCAAAGCTGCAAGTAACCATAAATTTTGAAGATCGCGCCAGTCGCACGTCGAAGAGGAACTTTCTGAATAACAAGCTTGTTGTGAATGGTCAAAAGCGTCCAGGTAAGGACCGCAATGCACAACCATCTAATATGGCGGTAGCGAGGGGGGGGGGGGAGGCGTGGATTTCAGCATGCAAGTCGGGGAAGTTGGTGTTGCACCACTGTCCACCGACCGTCTCGTGAAAACAGGACCACAAGAACTGGGCTGTGGAGCAAGAGAAAAAGATGTGGTTAGCATCCTCCACTGTGCCGCACAGGGGACAAATCCCATCTCCTGGACCATTACGCTTGAGGACCTCAACCCCAGAAGGGAGGCGTCCCCGGAGCCACTGCCATAAGAAGATCTTGATCTTCAGAGGTAGGCAGATGTCCCAGATCAGGCTAAAGGTCTCGGGGGCCGACGAGGGGGCGATGGCCGAGTAAAGGGACTTAGTGGAGAAGTGGTCGGAGGGCTCCAGTTGCCACGAGATGCAGTCAGTGGAGCCCTCGACATCCATCGGGAGAAGGGTGATGTCCTGGAGAAGCGCATCCCAAGCGGCCACCTCAGGGGGTCCAAAGGGCCGATGGAAGGCGAGGCACCCTAAGTCAATAAGGGCCGTCTCGACAGAGACCCGAGGGTCAACCGCATGGCGAATAGCTCAGGGAATCGCACGGCCAGGGGTAAGTCGCTGATCCAACGATCAAACAAGAACATGGTTGAGGATCCGGAGCCAACTGAGATGGACGTGCTAATGCGGAGGACGGGTAGCAGCTGGATCACGGCCTGCCAGAATTGGGAGCCACTGGACCGCTGGTAGAGCGCGAGTGGCTGGACCCAAAGGTACTTGTTCCGGATGATGGTAATCCAAAGGCCTCCTTCCCCATTGGCAATGCGCCAGAGCCATCGGGTCAGGAGAGCGATGTTCATGCGCCGAGAGGACAAGATCCCAAGGCCTCCCTGGTCATTGGGTTTGCAAATGTCGAGCCGCTCACCATATGATATTTCTGCTTATCTCCCTCGCCTGCCCAGAAAAACCTAGATTGGTACTTGGCGATCTCCTGATGGACCGTCTCATGGAAGCTATAGAAGCTCATGAGGAACCAAAGTAGGCTGGCAAGCGAGGAGTTGACGAGGATCATGTGGGCGGACTTCGAAAGCCACCGCCCTTTCCAGGGCTCTACCCAGGGCTGCATCTGGGTCATCATCGGGCGAAGGTCAGCAATGGTGAGGCGCGAGTCACTAATGGGTATCCCTAAATAGGTCGTAGGGAAAGTACCCAGCCGACAATTCAATCGGTCAGCTATAGCCTGGGCCTCCTCCAGGAGTACCCAAGAATCATCACTTCGCTCTTATCGAAGTTGATTGTGAGCCCCGACATCTGTTGGAAGCACAGGAGGAGGAACTTCAGGTTGGCGATGTCTAATGCCGAGCCCTCCACCATTATTATGGTATCGTCCGCATATTGCAGGAGGGAGACCCTGATGGTTGCTGCTACTACGTCGGTATTTCCCCCAAGAGGAAGGGATGATGTAGCACAGCGACAGTAGGTATTTCCCTCAGTGACGAAACCAAGGTTATCAAACCAGTAGCAGAACCAAGCAACACAATGTAAATAGCACCTGCACACAAACAACAACACCTTGCAACCCGACGTGTTAAAGGGGTTGTCAATCCCTTCCGGGGTACGGCGCCTCAAGATAGGCAAACAAACGTGAGGTAAATTATAGTAGATTGATAGATTGAACGCCAAATAAAATAAATAGAGATAAAACACAGCAAGGTATTTTTGTATTTTTGGTTTAATAGATCTAAATAAAAACGGAAAGGAAAGGTAGATTGCAAGGCAAATATATGAGAAAGAAGACCCGGGGGTCGTAGGTTTCACTAGTGGCTTCTCTCAAGAAAATAGCAAACAGTGGGTAAACAAATTACTGTTGGGCAATTGATAGAACTTCAAATAATTATGATGATATCCAGGCAATGATCATTACATAGGCATCACGTCCAAGATTAGTAGACCGACTCCTGCCTGCATCTACTACTATTACTCCACACATCGACCGCTATCCAGCATGCATTTACTGTATTAAGTTCATGGAAAAACGGAGTAATGCAATAAGAATGATGACATGATGTAGACAAGATCCGTTTATCTATTGCGACACATATGGATCCCATCCTTTTATCCTTAGTAGCAACGATACATACGTGTTGGTTCCCTTTTTGTCACTGGGATCAAGCACCGTAAGATCAAACCCACTACCAGGCACCTCTTCCCATTGCAAGATAGATAGATCAAGTTGTCCAAACAAAACCCAAATATCAGAGAAGAAATACGAGGCCATAAGAGATCATGCATATAAGAGATCAAAGAAACTCAAATAGCTTTCATGGATATAAAAAGATATAATTGATCATAAACTCGAAGTTCATCAGATCCCAACAAACACACCGCAAAAAGAGTTACATCATATGGATCTCCAAGAGACCATTGTATTGAGAATCAGCAAGAGAGAGAGAGAGAGAGAGAGAGAGAGAGAGAGAGAGAGAGCTATCTAGCTACTAACTACGGACCCGAAGGTCTACAAAGAACTACTCACGCATCATCGGAGAGGCACCACTGGAAGTGGGGAACCCCTCCGTGATGGTGTTTAGATTGGATCTGGTGGTTCTGGACTCTGCGGCAACTAGATGAATAATTCGTCGATGCTTCTAGGGTTCTGGTATTTTTGGGGTATTTATAGAGCAAAGAGGCAGTCCTAGGGTCACCCAAGGTGGGCAAAATCCACCAGGGTGTGCCAGGGCCTCCTGGCGCGCCCTGGTGGGTTGTCCCCTCCTCGAGACTCCCCCCAGGTGCAACCAGGGCCCATCTGATTCCTTCTGGCCCTTAAAAAATCATCGTGGAGTTTCGTGGCATTTGGACTCCGTCTGATATTGATTTCCTACGATGTAAAAAACATGGAAAAAACAACAACTGGCACTTGGCACTATGTCAATAGGTTAGTACCAAAAAATGATATAAAATGACTATAAAATGATTATAAAACATCCAAGATTAATAATAAAACAACATGGAACAATAAAAAATTATAGACACGTTGGACGTATCAGCATCCCCAAGCTTAACTCCTACTCGTCCTCGAGTAGGTAAGTGATAAAAACAGAATTTTTGATGTGGAGTGCTGTTCATCAAGTCATATCATATTCTTTTCTTTATAGCATGGACATTTGTACTTTTATGTGATTCAAAGCAATAGTCTAGTTTTGACATAATAATTTAGATACTCAAGCATATCAACAAGCAACCACGTCTTTCAAAATATCAATGCTAAAACAAGTTATCCCTAGCCCATCATGCTCAAACATTGATCCATTCATGAAACACACTTGAGTATTTACTACACCTAATACTTGAGCACGATCATATTGCCACCTAGTTGGTGCTTTTGTAAGAGAAGATGGAGACTCAAATTCAAAATAAAAATTGCATCAAGTAAAAGAACGGCCCTTCGTAGAGGGAAGTAGGGATTTGTAGAGGTGCCAGAGCTCAAAGCAAAAAATTTGAGATAAAAACATTTTGGGAGGTGTATCCATCCCACCAACGAAAACGAGGTAGAACTACGAACACATTCCATGCTAGATATGCCATAGGCGGTTCCCAAACATAAAATAAAGTTTATTCCTTTTTCCACCAATCTTTCACTTTCCATGGCTAGCCATATCCATGGGTCCCCTCCATACCAACACTTTCCAAGGAATTTATTATTTCACAACATAAAGTAAATTCATTTTTGCATTTCGGGACTGGGCATCCTTAAAACCTTTGCCTTACTCTCGTGCAATGAAAAGTGAATAAACACTCATCGTGAGAATAACACATCCAGCATGGAAAATATTAGCCTCCCATTACCGTTCCGCGAGCGAAACAAACACACAAAAGAGTAGTTTATTTTGAAACTTAGAGATGGCACATGAAAATTTTCTTAGAATGGCAAAATGAATACCGCATGTAGGTAGATATAGTGGACTCATGTGGCAAAACTAGTTTAAAGGATTTTGGATGCACAAGTAGAGGTCATACTTGGTGCAAAGTGAAGGCTAGCAAAAAGATTGAGAAGCGACCAACCAAGAAACGAATAATCTCATAAGAAAGCATTAAGCATAATTAACACTGAATAATGTGATATGCCCTAGAAGCAATAATAAAGTTGTTATTTATATTTCCTTATATCATGATAAATTTTTATCATTCATGCTATAATTATATTAACCGGAAACTTAGTACATGTGTGAATACATAGACAAACAGAGTGTCCCTAGTATGCCTCTACTTGACTAGCTCGTTAATCAAAGATGGTTAAGTTTCCTAGCCATAGACATGAGTTGTCATTTGATGAACAGGATCACATCATTAGAGAATGATGTGATGGAGAAGGCCCATCGTTAGCTTAGCATTACGATCGTTTAGTTTATTGCTATTGCTTTCATCATGACTTATACATGTTCCTCTGACTATGAGATTATGAAACCCTCGAATAACGGAGGAGCACTTAGTGTGCTATCAAACGTCACAACGTAACTGGGTGATTATAAAGATGCTCTACAGGTGTCTCTGATGGTGTTTGTTGAGTTGGCATAGATCAAGATTAGGATTTTTCACTCCGTGTATCGGAGAGGTATCTCTGGGCCCTCTCGGTAATGCACATCACTATAAACCTTGCAAGCAATGTGACTAATGAGTTAGTTACGGAATGATGAATTACGGAACGAGTAAAGAGACTTGATGGTAACGAGATTGAACTAGGTATGAGGATACCGACGATCGAATCTCAGGCAAGTAACATACCGATGACAAAGGGAACAACGTATGTTGTTATGCGGTTTGACCGATAAAGATCTTCGTAGAATATGTAGGAGACAATATGAGCATCCAGGTTCCGCTATTGGTTATTGATCGGAGATGAGTCTCGGTCATGTCTACATAGTTCTCGAACCTGTAGGGTCCGCATGCTTAACGTTTGATGACGATTTGTATTATGAGTTATGTGATTTGATGACCGAAGTTTGTTTAGAGTCCCGGATGAGATCACGGACATAACGAGGAGTCTCAAAATGGTCGAGACATAAAGATTGATATATTGGAAGGCTATATTGGACATCAGAAAGGTTCCGAGTGGTTTGGGCATTTTTCGGAGTACCGAAGAGTTACAGGAATTCGTCGGGGCAAGTAGTGGGCCTTAATTGGCATTACAGGAAAGGAGAGAAGGGCCTCAAGGGGTGGCCGCGAACCCCCATGGCAAGTCCGAATTGTACTAGGGTGGGGGCGGCGCCCCCCTCTCTTTCCTTCTCCCTCTCCTACTCATTCCCTCTCTCCCCTCTTGGAAAAGGAAGGAGACTCCAACTAGGATTGGGAATCCTAGTTGGGCTCCCCCTATAGGCGTGCCCCTCCTAGGCCGGCCTCCTCCTCCTCCCTCATTTATATACGTGGACAAGGGGGCACCCCAGGACACACAAGTTGATCTTTTAGCCTTGTGTGGTGCCCCCCTCCACAGTTACACACCTCGGTCATATCGTCGTAGTGCTTAGGCGAAGCCATGCGCCGATAACGTCATCATCACCGTTGCCATGCCGTCATGCTGATGGAGATCTCCCTTGGCCTCAACTGGATCAATAGTACGAGGGACGTCATCGAGATGAGCGTGTGCTGAACACGGAGGTGCCATACGTTCGGACTTAGATCGGTTGGATCGCGAAGACGTTCGACTACATCAACTGTGTTACTAAACGCTTCCGCTTTCGGTCTACAAGGGTACATGGACACACTCTCCCCGCTCATTGCTATGCATCACCTAGATAGATCTTGCGTGATTATAGGATTTTTTTTTGAAATTACTGCGTTCCCCAACAGTGGCATCCGAGCCAGGTCTACGTGTAGATGTTATGTGCATGAGTAGAACACAAAGAGTTGTGGGCGATAATAGTCATACTGCTTACCTGCATGCCATACTTTGATTTGGTGGTATTGTTGGGTGAAGCGGCCCAGACCGACATTACATGACCGCGTTCATGAGACTGGTTCTATCGACGTGCTTCGCACACAGGTGGCTAGTGTTGGGTTTCGTAGTAATTTCAAAAATTTTCCTACGCACACGCAAGATCATGTGATGCATAGCAACGAGGGGAGAGTGTTGTCTACGTACCCAACGCAGACCGACTGCGGAAGCGATGACACGACGTAGAGGAAGTAGTCGTACGTCTTCACGATCCAACCGATCAAGCACCGAAACTACGGCACCTCCGAGTTTGAGCACACGTTCAGCTCGATGACGATTCCCGGCTTCCGATCCAGCAAAGTGTCGGGGAAGAGTTCCGTCAGCACGACGGCGTGGTGACGATCTTGATGAACTACAGCAGCAGGGCTTCGCCTAAACTCCGCTACAGTATTATCGAGGTATATGGTGGCAGGGGGCACCGCACACGGCTAAGGAATAGATCACGTGGATCAACTTGTGTGTTCAGAGGTGCCCCCTGCCTCCGTATATAAAGGAGGAGAGTAGGGGAGGCTGGCCGGCCAAGGAGGGAGGCGCAGGAGAGTCCTACTCCCTCTGGGAGTAGGATTCCCCCTCCAATCCTAGTCCAACTAGCATTCCTCGGAGGGGAAAAGAGAGAGAGGGGGGCCGGCCACCTTCTCCTAGTCCTAATAGGACTAGGGGAGGGGGAAGTGGCGCAGCCACCTTGGGCTGCCCCTTTCTCCTTTCCACTAAGGCCCATGAAGGCCCATATGGCTCCCGGGGGGTTCCGGTAACCTCCCGGTAACCCGGTAAAATCCCGATTTCACCCGGAACACTTCCCATATCCAAATATAGGCTTCCAATATATCAATCTTTACGTCTCGACCATTTCGAGACTCCTCGTCATGTCCGTGATCACATCCGGGACTCCGAACAACCTTCCGTACATCAAGATGCATAAACTCATAATATAACTGTCATCGTAACCTTAAGCGTGCGGACCCTACGGGTTCGAGAACAATGTAGACATGACCGAGACACGTCTCCGGTCAATAACCAATAGCGGGACCTGGATGCCCATATTGGCTCCTACATATTCTACAAAGATCTTTATCGGTCAGACCGCATAACGACACACGTTGTTCCCTTTGTCATCGGTATGTTACTTGCCCGAGATTCGATTGTCGATATCCAATACCTAGTTCAATCTCGTTACCGGAAAGTCTCTTTACTCGTTCCGTAATACATCATCTCACAACTAACATATTAGTTGTAATGCTTGCAAGGCTTATGTGATGTGTATTACCGAGAGGGCCCAAAGATACCTCTCCGACAATCGGAGTGACAAATCCTAATCTTGAAATACGCTAACCCAACATCTACCTTTGGAGACACCTGTAATGCTCCTTTATAATCACCCAGTTACGTTGTGACGTTTGGTAGCACCCAAAGTGTTCCTCCGGCAAACGGGAGTTGCATAATCTCATAGTCATAGGAACATGTATAAGTCATGAAGAAAGCAATAGCAACATACTAAACGATCGGGTGCTAAGCTAATGGAATGGGTCATGTCAATCAGATCATTCAACTAGTGATGTGACCTCGTTAATCAAATAACAACTCTTTGTCCATGGTTAGGAAACATAACCATCTTTGATTAACGAGCTAGTCAAGTAGAGGCATACTAGTGACACTTTGTTTGTCTATGTATTCACACATGTATTATGTTTCCGGTTAATACAATTCTAGCATGAATAATAAACATTTATCATGATTATAAGGAAATAAATAATAACTTTATTATTGCCTCTAGGGCATATTTCCTTCAGTCTCCCACTTGCACTAGAGTCAATAATCTAGATCACATCACCATGTGATTAACATCGATAGTTCACATCATCATGTGATTAACACCCATAGTTCACATCGATATGTGATCAACACCCAAAGGGTTTACTAGAGTCAGTAATCTAGTTCACATCGCTATGTGATTAACACCCAAAGAGTACTAAGGTGTGATCATGTTTTTCTTGTGAGATAATTTTAGTCAACGGGTCTGTCACATACAGATCTGTAAGTATTTTGTGAATTTCTATGTCAACAATGCTCTGCACGGAGCTACTCTAGCTTATTGCTCCCACTTTCAATATGTATCCAGATTGAGACTTAGAATCATCTGGATCAGTGTCAAAAACTTGCATCGACGTAACCCTTTACGACGAACCTTTTTGTCACGTCCATAATCGAGAAACATATCCTTATTTCACTAAGGATAATTCTGACCGCTGTCCAGTGATCTACTCCTAGATCACTATTGTACTCCCTTGCCAAATCAGTGCAGGGTATACAATAGATCTGGTACACAACATGACATACTTTATAGAACCTATGGCCAAGGCATAGGGAATGACTTTCATTCTTGTTCTATCTTCTACCGTGGTCGGGCTTTGAGTCTTACTCAACTTAACACCTTGTAACACAGGCAAGAACCCTTTCTTTGCTTGATCCATTTTGAACTTCTTCAAAATTTTGTCAAGGTATGTGCTTTGTGAAAGTCCAATTAAGCGTCTTGATCTATCTCTATAGATCTTAATGCCTAATATGTAAGCAGCTTCACCGAGGTCTTTCATTGAAAAACTTTTATTCAAGTATCCCTTTATGCTATCCAGAAATTCTATATCATTTCCAATCAGCAATATGTCATCAACATATAATATTAGAAATGCTACAGAGCTCCCACTCACTCACTATCAAAGCGTTTATTCCAACTCCGAGAGGCTTTCACCAGTCCATAAATGGATCGCTGGAGTTTGCACACTTTGTTAGCTCCCTTTGGATCGACAAAACCTTCCGGTTGCATCATATACAACTCTTCTTCCAGAAATCCATTCAAGAATGCAGTTTTGACATCCATCTGCCAAATTTCATAATCATAAAATGCGGCAATTGCTAACATGATTCGGACGGACTTAAGCATCGCTACGGGTGAGAAGGTCTCATCATAGTCAATCCCTTGAACTTGCCGAAAACCTTTTGCGACAAGTCGAGCTTTGTAGACAGTAACATTACCATCAGCGTCAGTCTTCTTCTTAAAAATCCATTTATTCTCAATTGCTTGCCGATCAGCGGGCAAGTCAATCAAAGTCCATACTTTGTTCTCATACATGGATCCCATCTCAGATTTCATGGCTTCAAGCCACTTTGCGGAATCTGGGCTCACCATCGTTTCTTCATAGTTCGTAGGTTCATCATGATCTAGTATCATGACTTCCAGAATAGGATTACCGACCCATTCTGGTGCGGATCTTACTCTGGTTGATCTACGAGGTTCAGCAGTATCTTGATCTAAAGTTTCATGATCATTATCATTGGCTTCCTCACTAACTGGTGTAGGTGTCACTGAAACAGTTTTCTGTGATGAACTACTTTCCAGTAAGGGAGCAGGTACAGTTACCTCGTCAAGTTCTACTTTCCTCCCACTCACTTCTTTCGAGAGAAACTCCTTCTCTAGAAAGGATCCATTCTTAGCAACGAATGTCTTGCCTTCGGATCTGTGATAGAAGGTGTACCCAATAGTCTCCTTTGGGTATCCTATGAAGACACATTTCTCCGATTTGGGTTCAAGCTTATCAGGTTGAAGCTTTTTCACATAAGCATCGCAGCCCCAAACTTTAAGAAACGACAACTTTGGTTTCTTGCTAAACCACAGTTCATAAGGCGTCGTCTCAACGGATTTTGATGGTGCCCTATTTAATGTGAATGCGGCCGTCTCTAATGCATAACCCCAAAACGATAGTGGTAGATCGGTAAGAGACATCATAGATCGCACCATATCTAATAAAGTACGGTTATGACGTTCGGATGCACCATTACATTGTGGTGTTCCAGGTGGCATGAGTAGTGAAACTATTTCACATTGTTTTTAACCGAAGGCCAAACTTGTAACTCAAATACTCTTCTCTACGATCAGATCATAGAAACTTTATTTTCTTGTTACGATGATTTTTCACTTCACTCTGAAATTCTTTGAACTTTTCAAATGTTTCAGACTTATGTTTCATCAAGTAGATATACTCATATCTGCTCAAATCATCTGTGAAGATCAGAAAATAATGATACCTGTCGCGAGCCTCAATATTCATCGGACCACATACATCAGTATGTATGATTTCCAACAAATCTGTTGCTCGCTTCATTGTTCCGAAGAACAGAGTCTTAGTCATCTTGCCCATGAGGCATGGTTCGCAAGCATCAACTGATTCATAATCAAGTGATTCCAAAAGCCCATCAGTATGGAGTTTCTTCATGCGCTTTACACCAATATGACCTAAACGGCAGTGCTACAAACAAGTTGCACTTATCATTATTAACTTTGCATCTTTTGGTTTCAATATTATAATTATGTGTATCACTACGATCGAGATCCAACGAACTATTTTCATTGGGTGTGTAACCATATAAGGTTTTATTCATGTCAACAGAACAACAATTTATTCTCTTACTTAAATGAATTACCTTATTACAATAAACATGATCAAATCATATTCATGCTCAACGCAAACACCAAATAACACTTATTCAGGTTCAACACTAATCCCGAAAGTATAGGGAGTGTGCGATGATGATCATATCAATCTTGGAACCACTTCCAACACACATCGTCACTTCACCCTTAACTAGTCACTGTTTATTCTGCAACTCCCGTTTTGAGTTACTAATCTTAGCAACTGAACTAGTATCAAATACTGAGGGGTTGCTATAAACACTAGTAAAGAACACATCAATAACATGTATATCAAATATACTTATGTTCATTTTGCCATCCTTCTTATCTGCCAATCACTTGGGGTAGTTCCGCTTCCAGTGACCAGTCCCTTTGCAGTAGAAACACTTAGTCTCAGGCTTAGGATCAGACTTGGGCTTCTTCACTTGAGCAGCAACTTGCTTGCTGTTCTTCTTGAAGTTCCCCTTCTTCCCTCTGCCCTTTTCTTGAAACTAGTGGTCTTGTCTACCATCAACACTTGATGTTTTTCTCGATTTCTACCTTCGTCAATTTCCGCATTACGAAGAGCTTGGGAATCGTTTCCGTTATCCCTTGCATATCATAGTTCATCACGAAGTTCTACTAACTTGGTGATGGTGACTAGAGAATTCTGTCAATCACTATCTTATCTGGAAGATTAACTCCCACTTGATTCAAGCGATTGTAGTACCCAGACAATCTGAGCACATGCTCACTAGTTGAGCGATTCTCCTCCATCTTTTAGCTATAGAACTTGTTGGAGACTTCATATCTCTCAACTCGAGTATTTGCTTGAAATATTAGCTTCAACTCCTGGAACATCTCATATGGTCCATGACGTTCAAAACGTCTTTGAAGTCCCGATTCTAAGCCGTTAAGCATGGTGCACTTAAACTATCAAGTAGTCATCATATTGAGCTAGCCAAACGTTCATAACGTCTGCATCTGCTCCTGCAATAGGTCCGTCACCTAGCGGTGCATCAAGGACATAATTCTTCTGTGCAGCAATGAGGATAAACCTCAGATCACGGATCCAATCCGCATCTTTGCTACTAACATCTTTCAACACAATTTTCTCCAGGAACATATCAAAATAAACACAGGGAAGCAACAACGCGAGCTATTGATCTACAACATGATGTGAAAAATACTACCAGGACTAAGTTCATGATAAATTTGAAGTTCAATTTAATCATATTACTTAAGAACTCCCACTTAGATAGACATCCCTCTAATCTTCTAAGTGATTACGTGATCCAAATCAACTAAACCATAACCGATCATCACGTGAGATGGAGTAGCTTTCAATGGTGAACATCGTTTATCTTGATCATATCTACTATATGATTCACGCTTGACCTTTCGGTCTCCGTGTTCCGAGGCCATATCTTCATATGCTAGGCTCGTCAAGTTTAACCTGAGTATTCTGCGTGTGCAAAACTGGCTTGCACCCGTTGTAGATGGACGTAGCGCTTATCACACCCGATCATCACGTGGTGTCTGGGCACGACAAACTTTGGCAACAGTGCATACTTAGGGAGAACACTTCTTGATAATTTAGTGAGAGATCATCTTATAATGCTACCGTCAATCAAAGCAAGATAAGATGCATAAAAAGATAAACATCACATGCAATCAATATAAGTGATATGATATGGCCATCATCATATTGTGCTTGTGATCTCCATCTCCGAAGCACCGTCATGATCACCATCGTCACTGGCGCGACACCTTGATCTCCATCGTAGCATCGTTGTCGTCTCGCCAATCTTATGCTTCCACGACTATCACTACCGTTTAGTAATAAAGTAAAGCATTACATCGCGATTGCATTGCATACAATAAAGCGACAACCATATGGCTCCTGCCAGTTGCCGATAACTCGGTTACAAAACATGATCATCTCATACAATAAAATTCAGCATCATGCCTTGACCATATCACATCACAACATGCCCTGCAAAAACAAGTTAGACGTCCTCTACTTTGTTGTTGCATGTTTTACGTGGCTGCTACGGGCTTAAGTAAGAACCAATCTCACCTACGCATCAAAACCACAACGATAGTTTGTCAAATAGACTCCGTTTTAACCTTCTCAAGGACCGGGCGTAGCCATACTCGGTTCAACTAAAGTTGGAGAGACAGTCGCCCGCAAGCCATCTATGTGCAAAGCACGTCGAGGGAACCGGTCTCGCGTAAGCGTACGCATAAGGTTGGTCCGGGTCGTCTCGTCCAACAATACCGCCGAACCAAAGTATGACATGCTGGTAGGCAGTATGACTTGTATCGTCCACAACTCACTTGTGTTCTACTCGTGCATATGACATCAACATAAATAACCTAGGCTCGGATGCCACTGTTGGGTTTCGTAGTAATTTCAAAAAATTTCCTACGCACACGCAAGATCATGTGATGCATAGCAACGAGGGGAGAGTGTTGTCTACGTACCCAATGCAGACCGACTGCGGAAGCGATGACACGACGTAGAGGAAATAGTCGTACGTCTTCACGATCCAACCGATCAAGCACCGAAACTACGGCACCTCCGAGTTCGAGCACACGTTCAGCTCGATGACGATCCCCGGACTCCGATCCAGCAAAGTGTCGGGGAAGAGTTCCGTCAGCACGACGGCGTGGTAACGATCTTGATGAACTACAGCAGCAGCGCTTCGCCTAAACTCCGCTACAGTATTATCGAGGTATATGGTGGCAGGGGGCACCGCACACGGCTAAGGAATAGATCACGTGGATCAACTTGTGTGTTTAGAGGTGCCCCCTGCCTCCGTATATAAAGGAGGAGAGGAGGGGAGGCTGGCCGGCCAAGGAGGGAGGCGCAGGAGAGTCCTACTCCCTCTGGGAGTAGGATTCCCCCTCCAATCCTAGTCCAACTAGGATTCCTCGGAGGGGAAAAGAGAGAGAGGGGGGCCGGCCACCTTCTCCTAGTCCTAATAGGACTAGGGGAGGGGGAAGTGGCGCAGCCACCTTGGGCTGCCCCTTTCTCCTTTCCACTAAGGACCATGAAGGCCCATATGGCTCCCGGGGGGTTCCGGTAACCTCCCGGTAACCCGGTAAAATCCCGATTTCACCCGGAACACTTCCGATATCCAAATATAGGCTTCCAATATATCAATCTTTACGTCTCGACCATTTCGAGACTCCTCGTCATGTCCGTGATCACATCCGAGACTCCGAACAACCTTTGGTACATCAAGATGCATAAACTCATAATATAACTGTCATCGTAACCTTAAGCGTGCGGACCCTACGGGTTCGAGAACAATGTAGACATGACCGAGACACGTCTCCGGTCAATAACCAATAGCGGGACCTAGATGCCCATATTGGCTCCTACATATTCTACGAAGATCTTTATCGGTCAGACGGCATAACGACACATGTTGTTCCCTTTGTCATCGGTATGTTACTTGCCCGAGATTCGATCGTCGATATCCAATACCTAGTTCAACCTTGTTACCGGCAAGTCTCTTTACTCGTTCCGTAATACATCATCTCACAACTAACATATTAGTTGTAATGCTTGCAAGGCTTATGTGATGTGTATTACCGAGAGGGCCCAGAGATACCTCTCCGACAATCGGAGTGACAAATCCTAATCTCGAAATACGCCAACCCAACATCTACCTTTGGAGACACCTGTAATGCTCCTTTATAATCACCCAGTTACGTTGTGACGTTTGGTAGCACCCAAAGTATTCCTCCAGCAAACGGGAGTTGCATAATCTCATAGTCATAGGAACATGTATAAGTCATGAAGAAAGCAATAGCAACATACTAAACGATCGGGTGCTAAGCTAATGGAATGGGTCATGTCAATCAGATCATTCAACTAATGATGTGACCTCGTTAATCAAATAACAACTCTTTGTCCATGGTTAGGAAACATAACCATCTTTGATTAACGAGCTAGTCAAGTAGAGGCATACTAGTGACACTTTGTTTGTCTATGTATTCACACATGTATTATGTTTCCGGTTAATACAATTCTAGCATGAATAATAAACATTTATCATGACTATAAGGAAATAAATAATAACTTTATTATTGCCTCTAGGGCATATTTCCTTCAGCTAGTGGGTGTCTGTTTCTCCAACTTTAGTTCAATCAAGTTTGGCTACGCCCGATCCTTGTTGAAGGTTAAAACAACACACTTGATGGAAGATCGTTGTGGTTTTGATGCGTAGGTAAGAACGGTTCTTGCTAGAAGCCCGTAGCAGCCACCTAAAACTTGCAACAACAAAGCAGAGGACGTCTAACTTGTTTTTGCAGGGCATGTTGTGATGTGATATGGTCAAGACATGATGTGATATAATTTGTTGTATGAGATGATCATGTTTTGTTAAAGTTATCGACAACTGGCAGGAGCCTTATGGTTGTCTATTTATTGCATAAGATGCAAGCGCCATATAATTGCTTTACTTTATTGCTATGCGATAGCAATAGTTGCAAAAGCAATAGTTTACGAGACGACCATGTGACGACACATTGATAAAGATCAAGATGATGGAGATCATGGTGTCATGCTGGTGACGATGGAGATCATAATGGTACTTTGGAGATGGAGATCATAATGGTACTTTGGAGATGGAGATCATAATGGTACTTTGGAGATGGAGATTAAAGGCCCAAGATGATGATGGCCATATCATGTCACATATTTTGATTGCATGTGATGTTTATCTTTTATGCATCTTATTTTGCTCAGTACCAGTAGCTTTATAAGATGATCCCTTACTAAAATTTCAAGGTATAAGTGTTCTCCCTGAGTATGCACCGTTGCGACAGTTCTTCGTGCTGATACACCACGTGATGATCGGGTGTGATAAGCTCTACGTTCACATACAATGGGTGCAAGCCAGTTTTGCACACGTAGAATACTCGGGTTTAACTTGACGAGCCTAGCATATGCAGATACGGCCTTAGAACACTGAGACCGAAAGGTCGAACATGAATCATATAGTAGATATGATCAACATAGTGATGTTCACCATTGAAAACTACTCCATCTCACGTGATGATTGGACATGGTTTAGTTGATAGGGATCACATGATCATTTAGATGACTAGAGGGATTTCTATCTAAGTGTGAGTTCTTAAGTAATATGATTAATTGAACTTAATTTCTCATGAACTTTGTCCTGATAGTATTTGCATACCTATGTTTTTTTACCCTAATTTGCATATCTATGTTGTAGATCTATAGCCTGCGATGTAGCTCCCTATTTATTTTTGATATGCTCCTAGAGAAAAATAAGTTGAAATATGATAGTAGCAATGATGCAGACTTGGTCCAGGATCTGAGGATTATCCTCATTGCTGCACAGAAGAATTATGTCCTTGATGCACCGCTAGGTGACAGAACTATTGCAGGAGCAGATACAAACGTTATGAACATTTGACAAGCTCGGTATGATGACTACTTGATAGTTTAGTGCACCATGCTTTACGGCTTAGAACCGGGACTTCAAAATGTTTTGAACGACATGGAGCATATGAGATGTTCCAAGAGCTGAAATTGGTATTTTAGACTCATGCCCGAGTCGAGAGGTATGAGACCTCTTACAAGTATTTTGCCTACAAGATGGAGGAGGATAGCTCAACCAGTGAGCATGTGCTCAGAATGTCTGAGTACTACAATCACTTGAATCAAGTGGGAGTTAATCTTCCAGATAAGATAGTGATTGATAGAGTTCTCTAGTCACTATCACCAAGTTACTAGAACTTCATGATGAACTATAATATGCAAGGGATATCGGAAACGGTTCCCAAGCTCTTCACAATGCTGAAATCGGCAAAGGTTGAAATCAAGAAAAAAACATCAAGTGTTGATGGTTTACAATACCACTAGTTTCAAGATAAAGGGCAAGGGAAAGAAAGGGAAACCTCAAAAGGAATGACAAGTAAGTTGCCACTCCCATGAAGAAACCCAAAGCTAGACCCAAGCCTGAAACTGAGTGCTTCTACTTCAAAGAAAATGGTCACTGGAAGTGGAACTGCCCTAGATTCTTGGTGGATAAGAAGGATGGCAAAGTGAACAAAGGTATATTGCATATACATGTTATTGATGTGTACTTTACTAGTGTTTATAGAAAACCCTCGATATTTGATACATGTTTAGTTGCTAAGAATAGTAACTCGAAACGGGAGTTGCAAAATAAACAGAGACTAGTTAAGGGCGCGCGAGCTGGTGATGTGTGTTGGTAGTGATTCCAAGGTTGATAAGATCACCATCGCACACTCCCTATACTTTCGGGATTAGTGTTGAACCTAAAATAAATGTTATTTGGTGTTTGCGTTGAGCATGAATATGATTGGATCATGTTTATTGCAATACGGTTATTCATTTAAGTCAAACAATAATTGTTGTTCTATTTACATGAATAAAACAATCTATGGTCATACACTCAATATAAATGGTTTATTGAATCTCGATCATAGTGATACACATATTCATAATATTGATGCCAAAAGATGCAAAGTTAATAATGATAGTGCAACTTATTTGTGGCACTGCCGTTTAGGTCATATTGGTGTAAAGCGCATGAAGAAACTCCATGCTGATGGGCTTTTGGAATCACTTGATTCTTGCGAACCATGTCTCATTGGCAAGATGATTAAGACTCCGTTCTCCGAAACAATGGAGCGAGCAACTGACTTATTGGAAATAATACATACTGATGTATACGGTCCGATGAGTGTTGAGGTTCGCGGTAGGTATCATTATTTTCTGACCTTCACAGATGATTTGAGCAGATGTGGGTATATCTACTTGATGAAACATAAGTCTGAAACATTTGAAAAGTTCAAAGAATTTCGAGTGAAGTGGAAAGTCATCGTAACAAGAAAATAAAGTTTCTACGATCTGGTCGCGGAGACGAATATTTGAGTTACGAGTTTGGTCTTCATTTGAAACAAAGTGGAATTGTTTCGCAACTCACGCTACCTGGAACACCACAACGTAATGGTGTGTCTGAATGCCATAACCGTACTTTATTAGATATGGTGCGATCTATGATGTCTCTTACCGATTTACCACTATTGTTTTGGGGTTATGCATTAGAGATAGCTGCATTCACATTAAATAGGGCACCATCTAAATCCGTTGAGACGACACCGTATGAAGTGTGGTTTGGCAAGAAACCTAAGCTGTCGTTTCTTAAAGTTTGGGTCTGCGATGCTTATGTGAAAAAGCTTCAATCTGATAAGCTCGAACCCAAATCGGAGAAGTGCATCTTCATAGGATACCCAAAAGTAACTGTTGGGTACAACTTCTATCACAAATCCGAAGTTAAGATATTTGTTGCTAAGAATGGATCCTTTCTAGGGAAGGAGTTTCTCTCGAAAGATGTGAGTGGGAGGAAAGTAGAACTTGATGAGGTAATTGTACCTGCTCCCGAATTGGAAAGTAGTTCATCAGAGAAATTAGTTCCAGTGATTGCTACACCAATTAGTGAGGAAGCTAATGATAATGATCATGAAACTTCAGATCAAGTTACTACCAAACCTCGTAGGTCAATCAGAGTATGTTCCGCACCAGATTGGTACGGTAAATAGTTTTGGAAGTCATGTTACTAGACCATGAAAAGCCTACGAACTATGAGGAAGCGATGATGACCCCAGATTCCACAAAATGGCTTGAGGCCATGAAATCTGAGATAGGATCCATGTATGAGAACAAAGTGTGGACTTTGGTGGACTTGCCCGATGATCGGCAAGCCATTGAGAATAAATGGATCTTCAAGAGGAAGACGGACGTTTGATAGTAGTGTTACTATCTACAAAGCTCGAATTGTCGAAAAAAGTTTTCGACAAGTTCAAGGTGTTGACTACGATGAGATTTTCTCACTCATATCGATGCTTAAAGTCTGTCTGAATCATGTTAGAAACTGCTGTTGGGGAACGTAGTAATTTCAAAAAAATTCCTACGCACACACAAGATCATGGTGATGTATAGCAACGAGAGCGGAGAGTGTTGTCTACATACCCTCGTAGACCGAAAGCGGAAGCGTTATGACAATGCGGTTGATGTGGTCGTACGTCTTCACGATCGACCGATCCTCAGTACCGAACGTATGGCACCTCGGCATTCAGCACACATTCAGCTCGGTGATGTCTCGTAGACCAACAAATCCATTTGAGAACTGTCTTTCTTTGATACCAACTCATCCAAGGCGGGTACTTTGATCTGACAATGTCTACTACGTATTTGATCCATTAACACAACGACAAGCGTTGGTACCTTCAGAGGTATGCCACAGGGCGTGCCTGAAAGAGAGAAAGAAAGTAAATTAGTAATTAAAGGGCTCAAGCTAGCATGATGAATGAATTGCATGAATCATGAAGCAAACCACATACCCAGTTCCGCCTGAACTGATATAAGTTGGAGCTGCCTTGATGGTGTGGCACACCTTCCATTTGGGCACGTTTGTCCTTGGCCTCGTTGTGGATGGCTAGCCATTCTTTTGAACACCACTCATTGACCAACACCTCCCAACAATCCATCCGATCTGCACACCATCTCGGAGGCGCCTAAGTTAGTAAACAGAAACTTGAGCGCTACGGCTATGAATTACTAAATGAAGGAAGTAAGTACAAGGCCTTAAGAATTACCTTCATGTACTACTCCTTACTCACGAACTTCTCGCGGCACTCCGTCTTGGTCTTCTTGATACCATGCAAGGCGTAGTAGTATCGAACAGCCTGTTGGAAATATGCCCTAGAGGCAATAATAAAAGGATTATTATTGTATTTCCTTGTTCACGATAATTGTCTTTTATTCATGCTATAATTGTGTTATCTGGAAATCGTAATACATGTGTGAGTACATAGACCACAATATGGCCCTAGTGAGCCTCTAGTTGACTAGCCCGTTGATCAACGGATAGTCATGGTTTCCTGACTATGGACATTGGATGTCATTGATAACGGGATCACATCATTAGGAGAATGATGTGATGGACAAGACACAATCCAAAGCATAGCACAAGATCGTGTAGTTCGTTTGCTAGAGCTTTTCCAATGTCAAGTATCTTTTCCTTAGACCATGAGATCGTGTAACTCCCGGATACCGTAGGAGTGCTTTGGGTGTACCAAACGTCACAACGTAACTAGGTGACTATTAAGGTATACTACGGGTATCTCTGAAAGTGTCTATTGAGTTGACACGGATCGATACTGGGATTTGTCACTCCGTATGACGGAGAGGTATCTCTGGGCCCACTCGATAATGCACCATCATAATGAGCTCAAAGTGACCAAGTGTATGGTCACGGGATCATGCATTACGGTACGAGAAAAGTGACTTGCCGGTAATGAGATTGAACGAGGTATTGGGATACCGACGATCGAACCTCGGGCAAGTAACATACCGATTGACAAAGGGAATTGTATACGGGGTTGCTTGAATCCTCGACATCGTGGTTCATCCGATGAGATTATCGAGGAGCATGTAGGAGCCAACATGGGTATCCAGATCCCACTGTTGGTTATTGACCCGAGAGCCGTCTCGGTCATGTCTACGTGTCTCCCGAACCCGTAGGGTTTACACACTTAAGGTTCGGTGATGCTAGGGTTGTAGAGATATTAGTATGCAGCAAATCGAAAGTTGTTCAGAGTTCCGGACATCATGAGGAGTTCCGGAATGGTCCGGAGGTAAAGAATTATATATTGGAAGTCGAGTTTCGGCCATCGGGAAAGTTTCGGGGGTCACCGGTATTGTACCGGGACCACCGGAAGGGTCCCGGGGGTCCACCGGGTGGGGCCACCCATCCCGGAGGGCCCCATGGGCTGAAGTGGGAGGGGAACGAGCCCCTGGTGGGCTGGTGCAACCCCCCTTGGGCCCCTCCTGTGCCTAGGGTTGGGAACCCTAGGGGAGGGGGCGCCTCCACTTGCCTTGGGGGGCAAGGCACCCCCCTAGCCCCCCCATTGGAGATTCAATCTCCTAGGGCCGGCGCCCCCCAAGGGTCTCTATATAAAGAGGGGGGACGGAGGGCAGCCGCACCCTTGCACTTGGCGCCTCCCTTCCCCCTTGCTACACCTCTCCCTCCTGCAGATGCTTGGCGAAGCCCTGCCGGGATCCCTGCCGCTGGATCAAGAAGGAGGAGACGTCATGCTAACCGTACGTGTGTTGAACGCAGAGGTGCCGTCCATTCGGCACTAGGATCTCCAGTGATTTGGATCACGACGAGTACGACTCCCTCAACCCCGTTCTCTTGAACGCTTCCTCTCAATCTACAAGGGTATGTAGATGCACTCCTCTCTATCATTGCTAGATGAACTCATAGATTGATCTTGGTGAAACCATAGAATTTTTTTTATTTTCCGCAACGTTCCCCAACAGTGGCATCATGAGCTAGGTCTATGCGTAGTTCTCTTCGCACGAGTAGAACACAAATCTGTTGTGGGCGTAGATGTTGTCAACTTTCTTGCCACTACTAGTCTTATTTTGCTTTAGCGGTATTGTGGGATGAAGCGGCCTGGACCGACCTTACACGTATGCTTACGTGATACAGGTTCCACCGACTGACATGCACTAGTTGCATAAGGTGGCTAGCGGGTGTCTGTCTCTCCCACTTTAGTTGGAGCGGACTCGATGAAAAGGGTCCTTATGAAGGGTAAATAGAAGTTGACAAATCACGTTGTGGCTTTTTCGTAGGTAAGAAAACGTTCTTGCTAGAACCCTATTGCAGCCACATAAAAGATGCAACAACAATTAGAGGACGTCTAACATGTTTTTGTAGCAATTGCTTTGTGATGTGATATGGCCAAAAGTTGTGATGAATGATGAATGATATATTGTGATGTATGAGATCATGTTCTTGTAATAGGAATCACGACTTGCATGTCGATGAGTATGACAACCGGCAGGAGCCATAGGAGTTGTCTTAATTATTGTATGACCTGCGTGTCAATGATTTAACGCCATGTAATTACTTTACTTTATTGCTAAACTGTTAGCTATAGTAGTAGAAGTAATAGTTGGCGAGCAACTTCATGGAGACACGATGATGGAGATCATGATGATGGAGATCATGGTGTCATGCCGGTGACGAAGATGATCATGAAGCCCCGAAGATGGAGATCAAAGGAGCTATATGATATTGGCCATATCATGTCACTACTATTTGATTGCATGTGATGTTTATCATGTTTTTGCATCTTGTTTACTTAGAATGACGGTAGTAAATAAGATGATCCCTCATAATAATTTAAAGAAAGTGTTCCCCCTAACTGTGTGCCGTTGCGACTGTTCGTTGTTTCGAAGTACCACGTGATGATCGGGTGTGATAGATTCTAACGTTCACATACAACGGGTGTAAGACAGATTTACACATGCAAAACACTTAGGTTAACTTCACGATCCTAGCATGTACAGACATGGCCTCGGAACACAGAGACCGAAAGGTCGAACATGAGTCGTATGGAAGATACGATCAACATGGAGATGTTCACCGATGATGACTAGTCCATCTCACGTGATGATCGGACACGGCCTAGTCGACTCGGATCATGTAACACTTAGATGACTAGAGGGATGTCTAATCTGAGTGGGAGTTCATTAAATAATTTGATTACATGAACTTAAATATCATGAACTTAGTCTAAAATCTTTGCAAAAAATGTCTTGTAGATCAAATGGCCAATGCTCATGTCAACATGAACTTCAATGCGTTCCTAGAGAAAACCAAGCTGAAAGATGATGGCATCAACTATACGGACTGGGTCCGGAACCTGAGGATCATCCTCATAGCTACCAAGAAAGCATATGTCCTAGAAGGACCGCTAGGTGAAGCACCCATCCCAGAGAACCAAGACATTATGAACGCTCGGCAGTCACGTGCTGATGATTACTCCCTCGTTCAGTGCGGCATGCTTTACAGCTTAGAACCGGGGCTCCAAAAGCGTTTTGAGCAACACGGAGCATATGAGATGTTCGAGGAGCTGAAAATGGTTTTCCAAGCTCACGCCCGGGTCGAGAGATATGAAGTCTCCGACAAGTTCTATAGTTGTAAGATGGAGGAAAATAGTTATGTCAGTTAGCACATAGTCAAAATGTCTAGGTTGCACAACCGCCTGTCCCAGCTGGACATTAACCTCCCGGACGAGGCGGTCATTGACAGAATCCTTCAGTGGCTCCCACCGAGCTACAAGAGCTTTGTGATGAACTACAATATGAAGGGGATGGTGAAAACTATTCCTGAAGTATTTTCAATGCTGAAGTCAGCAGAGGTAGAAATCAAAAAGGAACATCAAGTGTTGATGGTCAATAAAACCACCAAGTTCAAGAAAGGCAAGGGTAAGAAGAACTTCAAGAAGGACGGCAAGGATGTTGCCGCGCCCAGTAAGCCAGTTGCCGGGAAGAAGTAAAAGAATGGACCCAAGCCTGAGACTGAGTGCTTTTATTGCAAATGGAAGGGTCACTGGAAGCGGAACTGCCCCAAATACTTAGCGGACAAGAAGGCCAGCAACACTAAAAGTATATGTGATATACATGTAATTGATGTGTACCTTACCAGTGCTCATAGTAGCTCCTGGGTATTTGATACCGGTGCCGTTGCTCATATTTGTAACTCAAAGCAGGAGCTGCGGAATAAGCGGAGACTGGCGAAGGACGAGGTGACGATGCGCATCGGGAATGGTTCCAAGGTCGATGTGATCGTCGTCGGCACGCTACCTCTACATTTACCTACGGGATTAGTTTTAAACCTCAATAATTGTTATTTAGTGCCAAGTTTGAGCATGAACATTGTATCTAGATCTCATTTAATACGAGATGGTTACTCATTTAAATCCGAGAATAATGGTTGTTCTATTTATATGACAGATATGTTTTATGGTCATGCCCCGATGGTCAATGGTTTATTCTTAATGAATCTCAAACGTGATGTTACACATATTCATAGTGTGAATACCAAAAGATATAAAGTTGATAACGATAGTCCCACATACTTGTGGCACTGCCGTCTTGGTCACATTGGTGTCAAGCGCATGAAGAAGCTCCATGCTGGTGGACTTTTAGAGTCTATCGATTATGAATCATTTGACACATGCGAGCCATGCCTCATGGGCAAAATGACCAAGACTCCGTTCTCCGGAACAATGGAGCGAGCAACCAACTTATTGGAAATCATACATACTGATGTGTGCGGTGCAATGAGCGTTGAGGCTCGCAGAGGATATCGTTATGTTCTCACTCTCACTGATGACTTGAGCAGATATGGGTATGTCTACTTGATGAAACACAAGTCTGAGACCTTTGAAAAGTTCAAGGAATTTCAGAATAAAGTAGAGAATCAACGTGACCGAAAAATAAAGTTCTTACGATCAGATCATGGAGGAGAATATATAACTCACGAATTTGGTACACACTTAAGGAAATGTGGAATCGTTTCACAACTCACGCCGCCTAGAACACCTCAGCATAACGGTGTGTCCGAACATCGTAATCGCACTCTATTGGATATGGTGCGATCTATGATGTCTCTTACCGATTTACCGCTATCATTTTAGGGATACGCACTAGAGACAACTACATTCATTTTAAATAGAGCTCCATCTAAATCCGTTGAGACGACACCATATGAATTATGGTTTGGGAAGAAACCTAAGCTGTCGTTTCTAAAAGTTTGGGGATGTGATGCTTATGTCAAGAAACTTCAACCTGAAAAGCTCGAACCCAAGTCGGAAAAATGCGTCTTCATAGGATACCCTAAGGAAACCATTGGGTATACCTTCCACCTTAGATCCGAAGGCAAGATCTTTGTTGCCAAGAACGTATCCTTTCTGGAAAAAGAGGTTCTCTCGAAAGGAGTAAGTGGGAGGAAAGTACAACTCGATGAAGTACTACCTCTTGAACCGGAAAGTAGTGTAGCTCAGGAAAATGTTCCTGTGGTGCTTACACCGATTGGAGAGGAAATTAATGATGATGATCAAGGTACTTCGGATCAAGTTGCTACTGAACTTCGTAGGTCTACAAGGACACGTTCCACGCCAGAGTGGTATGGCAACCCTGTCCTGGAAATCATGTTGTTAGACAACGGTGAACCTTCGAACTATGAAGAAGCGATGGCGGGCCCAGATTCCAACAAATGGCTTGAAGCCATGCAATCCGAGATAGAATCCATGTATGAAAACGAAGTATGGACTTTGACAGACTTGCCTGATGATCGGCGAGCGATAGAAAACAAATGGATCTTTAAGAAGAAGACGGACGCGGATGGTAATGTTACCATCTATAAAGCTCGACTTGTCGCTAAGGGTTATCGGCAAGTTCAAGGGGTTGACTAGGATGGGACTTTCTCTCCCATAGCGAAGCTGAAGTCCGTCCGAATCATGTTAGCAATTGCCGCATACTATGATTATGAGATATGGTAGATGGACGTCAAAACGGCATTCCTTAACGGCTATCTTAAGGAAGAACTGTATATGATGCAGCCGGAAGGTTTTGTCGACCCTAAGAATGCTAACACGGTACGCAAGCTCCAGCGATCCATTTATGGACTGGTGCAAGCATCTCGGAGTTGGAACATTCGCTTTGATGAGATAATCAAAGCGTTTGGGTTTATGCAGACTTATGGAGAAGCCTGCGTTTACAAGAAAGTGAGTGGGAGCTCTGTAGCATTTCTCATATTATATGTAGATGACACACTTCTGATGGGAAATGATGTAGAACTTTTGGACAGCATAAAGGCCTACTTGAATAAGTGCTTTTCAATGAAGGACCTTGGAGAAGCTGCTTACATATTAGGCATCAAGATCTATAGGGATAGATCGAGACACCTCATAGGTCTTTCACAAAGCACATACCTTGATAAGATATTGAAGAAGTTCAATATGGATCATTCCAAGAAAGGGTTCTTGCCTGTATTGCAAGGTGTGAGATTGAGCTCGGCTCAATGCCCGACCATGGCAGAAGATAAAGAAGAGGAGAGTGTCATCCCCTGTGCCTCAGCGATAGGATCTATTATGTATGCCATGCTGTGTACCAGACCTGATGTAAACCTTGCCGTAAGTTTGGTAGGAAGGTACCAAAGTAATCCCAGCAAGGAACACTGGACAACGGTCAAGAATATCCTAAAGTACCTGAAAAGGACAAAGGACATGTTTTTCATTTATGGAGGTGACAAAGAGCTCGTCGTAAAGGGTTACGTCGATGCTAGCTTCGACACAGATCTGGATGACTCTAAGTCACAAACTGGATACATGTATATGTTGAATCGCGGAGCAGTAAGCTGGTGCAGTTGCAAGCAGAGCGTCGTGGCAGGATCTACATGTGAAGCGGAGTACATGGCAGCCTCGGAGGCAGCGCATGAAGCAATATGGATGAAGGAGTTCATCACCGACCTAGGAGTCATACCCAATGCGCCGGGGCCGATCACTCTCTTCTGTGACAACGCTGGAGCTATTGCCCTTGCCAAGGATCCCAGGTTTCACAAGAAGACCAGGCACATCAAGCGTCGTTTGAACTCCATCCGTGAAAATGTTCAAGATGGAGACATATATATTTGCAAAGTACATACGGATCTGAATGTCGCAGATCCGTTGACTAAACCTCTTCTGCGAGCAAAACATGATCAACACCAGGACTCTATGGGTGTTCGATTCATCACAATGTAACTAGATTATTGACTCTAGTGCAAGTGGGAGAGTGTTGGAAATATGCCCTAGAGGCAATAATAAAAGTATTATTATTATATTTCCTTGTTCATGATAATTGTCTTTTATTCATGCTATAATTGTGTTATCCGGAAATCGTAATACATGTGTGAATACATGGACCACAATATGTCCCTAGTGAGCCTCTAGTTGACTAGCCCGTTGATCAACAGATAGTCATGGTTTCCTGACTATGGACATTGGATGTCATTGATAACGGGATCACATCATTAGGAGAATGATGTGATGGACAAGACCCAATCCTAAGCATAGCACAAGATCGTGTAGTTCGTTTGCTAGAGCTTTTCCAATGTCAAGTATCTTTTCCTTAGACCATGAGATCGTGTAACTCCCGGATACCGTAGGAGTGCTTTGGGTGTACCAAACGTCACAACGTAACTGGGTGACTATAAAGGTATACTACGGGTATCTCCAAAAGTGTCTGTTGAGTTGACACGGATCGAGACTGGGATTTGTCACTCCATATGACGGAGAGGTATCTCTGGGCCCACTCGGTAATGCATCATCATAATGAGCTCAATGTGACCAAGTGTCTGGTCACGGGATCATGCATTACGGTACGAGTAAAGTGACTTGCCGGTAACGAGATTGAACGAGGTATTGGGATACCGACGATTGAACCTCGGGCAAATAACATACCGATTGACAAAGGGAATTGTATATGGGGTTGCTTGAATCCTCGACATCGTGGTTCATCCGATGAGATCATTGAGGAGCATGTAGGAGCCAACATGGGTATCCAGATCCCGTTGTTGGTTATTTACCGGAGAGCCGTCTCGGTCATGTCTACGTGTCTTCCGAACCCGTAGGGTCTACACACTTAAGGTTCGGTGATGCTAGTGTTGTAGAGATATTAGTATGCAGCAAACCGAAAGTTGTTCGGAGTCCCGGATGAGATTCCGGACATCACGAGGAGTTCCGGAATGGTCCGGAGGTAAAGAATTATATATGGGAAGTCGAGTTTTGGCCATCGGGAAAGTTTGGGGGTCACCGGTATTGTACCGGGACCACCGGAAGGGTCCCTGGGGTCCACTGGGTGGGGCCACCCATCCCGGAGGGCCCCATGGGCTGAAGTGGGAGGGGAACCAGCCCCTGGTGGGCTGGTGCGCCCCCTCCTTGCGCCCCCCTGCGCCTAGGGTTGGGAACCCTAGGGGAGGGGGCGCCTCCACTTGCCTTGGGGGGCAAGGCACCCCCCTTTGCCGCCGCCCCCCCCCTTGGAGATTCAAGCTGCTAGGGCCGGCGCCCCCCAAGGGTCCCTATATAAAGAGGGGGGAGGGAGGGAAGCCGCACCCTTGCACTTGGCGCTTCCCTTCCCCCTTGCTACACCTCTCCCTCCCGCAGACGCTTGGCGAAGCCCTGCCGGGATCCCTGCTGCATCCACCACCACGCCGTCATGCTGCTGGATCTTCATCAACCTCTCCTTCCCCCTTGCTGGATCAAGAAGGAGGAGACGTCACGCTGACCGTACATGTGTTGATTAGTACAATTAATAACTAGCTAGTTGAAGATTTTTAATTGTGTAAAGGAGAAATTACCCAGAACTTTCTGATCACTACGTCTGTCCTCGTGTCGCACAAGACACCATCAATAATCTCACCCGGCGGGGCCGGGGCAGCCAAGTAGTGCTCCCAGCTCAATCCAAGCTCTGGAAGCTGACCCTCACCAGGCAACGTGACAAACCCCGGGAAGTTTTGCCGGCAAAGCACTCCAAGGACGGAGTTGGGCCGGCGGACTTTTTGATGGTGGTCCCAACCCCTGCAGCATGACAAGGCCAACACATTAGATATTTGAAGAAACATGAATGCAGAAGGTACAAAAAGATTAAATGGACTTACCTCTCCCCATCAGGGAAAATCAACCACCTGTGCTCGCGGGTCGCCGACACGGACGGGAGCCGTGTACAACCACGCTGGTAGACGGTGCCCCCCCCTCCTCCTCAATATCAGTCGGCTCCCCGCCATCATCAGCATCTCGGCCCCTCAGGCAAATCTGGCCAGGTACCCCATCTAGACGTGTGCTCGTCTAGGGTCTCATGGGCCAAACTCTCATGGGCCGAAGGCCCGTCGAACCGTGGCTCGTGGGCCGAAGGCCCATGGACTCGAGGCTCGTGGACTAGAGTCCATGTAGCCTCCTCCTTGGACGAATCCACCCTAGCAGTCACGTGCTCGGGTGAAACAACTGGGGGTGGCGACGAGGAAGGCACCCTAGCAGTTACCCTACCTCCTCTCCCACGACCACGTTCTCCAACTCCTCTCTTCTTACCTCCCTTACCTCGTCCCTGCTGGGCACCACGGTTGACAAAGAAGGGCCCGGCTGTGTCGCCATACTGCCCAACAACGCTCGACGGAGACGTGCGTGTGGAATGAAAGACCTCCCACCACACGCCAACGAAGAAGGGGCCTCAGAGCGCTCCGGACCAGCGCCCACCATCTTTCAACACCTGCCATGACAAAGAGTGTCAGGACCCCGACTCAATGTCACATCGATCTAGCCTGTAACACCTCATATCACTTTGCGGCCTCACGCACGGTATTCCCACGGGTGTCGCCTTACCTTTGCCCGGGACCGTTTGCGCCTTTTGGCACACGTATATGATAGTGTCGCTAGCATCCATATGATAAGGAGCCCGGGCTGACATGGCTAGTCGTAAACCCAAAGTGGCACAGACTTACAGGGACAGGCATCCATGACCCAACATCGAACGTGTCGGTCATCAGCGAGTAAGTTCCGGGCTGTAGCACTGGGCTAGCAGGACTCCGGTAGACCGGGCTGTAGCGGGCTAACAGGACTCCAGTACTCAACACGTGACATTTCCCCGAAGGGACAGACACAGGAACGAAGAAGGACACATGCCGGCCAGCCTAAGTGTTCCGGAGCAGTATCAAGCTACCATGGCTCGGTGGAGACACTAGGAGACATTTCCCGGTAAGAGAGGCTACTAAAGATAAACAACTAGATAGTCAGATCCCACACATACCAAGCATTTCAATAACATACACACAATATGCTCGATGTGTGCAAATACGACATGGCATCACATCATGACTCTACGACTCAAGTATTGTATTCATTAGGCTCCGAGGAGCGAGATATTACAAACAGGGGTCTCATGACCCAACATTCAGAGCATACAAATCAAACACATGCGGAAGCTAACATGTCTGAGCACAGACATCTACAAATGAAAAAGGCTTAGAAGCCTGACTATCTACCAGATCCTGCCGAGGGCACAAGATCGTAGCTGAGGTAACAAGCTAAACGTCAAAGTCCACGCGGAACTACTAGCGAGACTGAAGTCTCTCTGAAAAAACATAAAATAGGCAAACGTGAGTACAAATGTACCCAGCAAGACTTACATCAGAACTAGCTACATATGCATCATTATCAGCAAGGGGATGGTGGGGTTTAACTGCAGCAAGCCAGCTTTGACTCGGTGGCTATCCTGAACTACGACTGCAAGTAACTCTTTGAGGTGGCGCACACGAGTCCACACATTCACCATATCAATACACCACTATGGATCCGCTCCCGTCTCCCTACGAGAACGCCATCCATAGCACTCACACTTATCTTGCGTATTTTAGAGTATCCACTTTCGCTTGTCTATGAACTTATATAGGCAACCCAGAAGTCCTTTTCCGCGGACACGGCTATTCGAATAGATGATGTTAACCCTGCAGGGGTGTACTTCTTCACACACGCTCTCACCACTTACCGCCGTTTACACGACATGTACTCGGCAACCTTCAAGCGGAAGCCCAACGAGGGTGTCGGCCACGACCTACCTAAACACTCAAGTCTCTAGTCCAGGTTTATCGCCTATTTGGGTTCCATCCATGAGGAGATCCGGCCGAAGTTTCGCTCACAGCCCCAAACGCTGTGAACAGGGTTCCGTGACACCGAACGGGCGCCCGGTTTACCCGGCCACGTGCCTACCGCATCACAGCCCACCCCTACGGTCAGCGCTGCGCACGGCCTCCAGCATACTACAAACACCAGAAACTACTTGCAACTCCTGGACAGAGGACAAGGGTGATTAAGAAGCCGAGAGGGTCCATTGGTTTCGGGCCCAATGCGTGGTAGTAGCTGAATCATGGATAACAAACACAGAACTCAGTTCCTGAGGACGGCTGCAATGAGACAACCCACCATGTACTCCTACATGGCCTCTCACCGCTACCTTTACCAAATCGTGTTCACACACTTAGCTCACACACAGTAGGACATGTTCACGCACCTCTGATTCATCCTCGATGAATCAGACCCGACTCAACTCTAAGCAGTAGCAGGCATGACAAACAAGCATGTATGAGTAGGCACAACAGGGCTCAAACAACTCCTACTCATGCTAGTGGGTTTCATCTATTTACTGTGGAATGACAGGTCATGCAAAGGATAAAGGGGTTCAACTACCGCAGCAAGTAACAGTTGAATCGATGTTATCCTAATGCAGTAAAAGAGAGCAGGGCGAGAGAGTAGGATTGTATCGGAATGAACAAGGGGGTTTTGCTTGCCTGGCACTTCTGAAGATAACATTGAGTCTTCATCAGTGTCAACGATCACATCGTTGGAACCACGTCTATCGGGAGGGGACAACACCGGCAACAGAGAAGAAATACAATCAATGCAATGCACAATATGATGCATGCTCATGACATGGCAATATGAATGTGTTTTGGGCTAATGCACCTAGCAACAAGTTAAATGAAGTTGGTTTGAATCCAAGATTCAAATTCAAACTCCATATATGATTATTTAAATGCCCTTTATTTGTTTTGTCCAAAACAGAGGACAAACATTGTTCAAACATGCATGAAATTGGTACAGATGGATTCCTTGAATTTTTCTGATAATTTTTCATATATAAATTATTTAATTTGGAGTTACGGTTGAATTTCTATGAATTTTTGAAGTTTGAAACATTTTCTGGAATTTCCTGATTTAATTTAAAACCAGAAAATGATTAATTGCGTCAGCCTGACGTCAGTGTGACGTCAGCAGGTCAACTGGGCGCCTCCAGGTCAAACCTGACCTGTGGGACCCATACGTCAGTGTCTCAGTTAATTAACGGGGTTAATTAGTGCTTAGTTAAAAACTAACCTTAGTTAATTAGGGCGTGGGCCCGCATGTCAGTGATTAGACTAACTAACCTAATTAAAATTAACCCTAACTAACTTGGTTAGCCGGGCGGGGCCCGCACGTCAGTGACCCGGGGGGGTCAAATCCCTGGTCAACCGGGGCAATCCCGCCGGCGTCGAGTCGCCGGCGAGGCCCGAGACGGTGGCGGCCGTCGGAAACACGCTACAGGGTACGGGCGTGGCCGTGCTTGGGCTCGTTGGAGAGCCCTTGCTCCCGCGCATCTAGTGGTGGTGGTGGCCGGGCCTGGGGTGGCCGGAGACGACGGCGGCAAGCACGTCCGCGGCGGCCGGAGTTCGGACGTCGGTCGTTCCGACGTTGCAGGGCACGAAAAGAGTAGCGGGTGGTTGCTACGGGCCCGTGGTGACGCGCTGAGCGCGGTGACGTGCTCAGTTTCGAGCTCCAGCGGACTTGGCCACGGCGGCGACATGGCCGGCGGAGCCGAGCTCTCGGTCGTGATGGCCAACGGGGTTAGAGGAAGAAAACGGGCCAGGGAAGAGGGGGAAACAGCATAGGAGCTCACAGCGGGTGCAGCAGTGGCCTCGGCGAGCTCGGGGAGGCACCGGAGCGGGCGGAGCATCGAGGGGGATCTCCGGCGGCCGAGGTCGGAAACGGCGGCATTGGCAAGGCTTCAGGGCGTCTGGCGTGGCGTAGCTCAGCGAGGAGGTCGAGGACGAAGCGGCGGAGCTTATGAACTCATCGGCAGGCCGAGGGGTGGTCGGTGGCCATGGTTACGGTGAACGGCGGCGAAGAGCTCCGTTCGGTCGCGGGAGGGAGAGAGAGCAGAGGGGGATAGGAGCTCGGGGAGAGAGTGAGAGGGGACCGGGGGGGAGCGTGGCGTCGCAGAAGGGATCCAGGCGCCGGGGATGTAGGCAGGCAGGGTGGAGGTGGCCGGGCGCGTGCTCGCGCGCGGTGGCCACGCGCCCTTCGTCCTTCTGGCGAGGGAGGAAGACGACAGGGGGGTGGAGATGGGCTGGGCCGGCTTCAGCAGCAGGCCGCACAGGTAGGCGCCAGGTAGTCCTCTCTCTCTCTTTCTATTTCCTTTTTCTATTCTGGTATTTGTTCTGGGCTTTATTAAAAATAGCTAAGCATTTTCAAAAATCACCAAACTGCACCTGCCCACTGTATAGAATATATCCAACATGGAACATTTTAGTTTGGGATTATTTGAGCATTTGAAATATTTAATAGCACTTAAATGCCCAAATGCAAATACTATATGATTTAATTCAGTGACCAAATATGTCCTGCAAAAATATAAACCATTTTTGGTAGATGCTTCCACCTCAAACCAGAAATGTTGAACATTTTTAGAGGACATTTTGAGTTCAATGAAAAAGGTTTTATTTTGACCCTAGTTGAATTCATTTGGTGCTAGGGCTTAGTCAATCCCCATTTCAAATTTCTTTGGAATTTAAACATGATGCAACACTCTAATGCATGCCCTAGGCATTGTCAGAACTAGGGATGTGACAACTCACCCCCACTAAACAAGAATCTCGACCCGAGATTCAAGCGTAGGGTAAGATAAAAGGGAAACGCAAACTAAAATAATCTTCACGATCCAAGTTGCACTTTAAATGAACGTTGATTCGATCACCATCATTGTCTCGAAGTCTTGCTCTGAGAACTCCAACTAACATGACAAGGAGGGAAGAAGGAGACTCTAGAAGGGTCGATCTTCTCGAAGATCGAACAACTCACGGAATGAGACATAGGACCATCTCTCGGGTTGAGACACGAGATACACATCAAGAGGGGTGGAAAGAACGGATGACGAAGGTTCACTAGGTAGACAACAATTTCACGCTTAAGAAGGTGGTAATCGATTGTCAACGTAGCGAGGAGTTGAGTTGCCATGAAACCACAACGAGGCACGTTAGGGAAGGTGACTCGTAGGAATATCCCCTTAAGTGGCAAAAAGAATTACCTTTGATTCAGAGATCACTGAAATTCTTTATACCAGCCTAAGGCAATTCACCATCGATCATTTGAAGGAGTCCGAAAGAATGACATTCTCGGGGCAGAATGGATGATGTGGATTACCTTGTTGAAGACAACACAAGGGATGATTTTGCTTATCACCGGAAATGGAAGAGACCCATGGTAGAATGGCACATTGGCGGTGCAAGCTGGGAACAAAATGCAAATGCGGGGAATGATTCTGGTAACTGGGGAAGAACCCAACAATAGAGAGTGAATCCACTGTGTGAAAAGGTCATAGCATTGCCGAGGAAACTGAGAGGAATCCTAGTTAGTGCCGACGATAACACGTAGCGCTTGTGCGTGCTCTCAAGAACTTGAGCATTTCCATATTCATCAAGGTTTTATCAACATCCGTGTCCGTGTCAAGGGTGCTGACACCACAACATACTACCATGATGAATAGCGATGGACGATGCAGATGCAAAGGAGGATAACACTTTCTCAGATTTCACCTTAGTGGGGCCAAGGGGACTAAATCTGGATGATCGACCGAGAGACATTTAGCACTCCGCTTCTAATGTTCTCCTTGATATACTAGCGTATCCCATTCATAAAAATGGTTTGGTACCCAGAATATCAGGTAAAAGGTCGGACTTCGGGAGCACAAGAATCCATAAGGAATAACTATGGAGTAAATCCTACAAAATCCTCATGGGGAGGTGGCCAACTTCTTCAATCAAGATACTACAATAATAGGTCTTCCGGCGGGGTGTGTTGGCCATGACATCCTCTTTACCGGTTATCGAGAGACCAATATTATAGTTCTTGGAAAATGCTCCAACCATCATATCTGCCAGAGATTCAGATCTGGCTGGTGTCAGAATATTCCAGACTCATCAGGTCTAGAAAAATAATATGAAAGTTTGCAACACAAATCGACGAGATGACGTTGCGAGATTCTCGGGAAATGAACTACGATAGTAAGCTCCAAAACATGAGCTGGTTCTGCTACAAACATGTGAACACGTTGTCCCAGACAAGCATGACCACAAAGTAGTCTTATAATAAAACACTACCGAGTTCAGGAGGGGGAACCATCAGCGAGGATATCGAAGTTTTGTACAAATCCGTCTGGTACCTTCGGGACTAGCACTTAGAACTTATTAATCTTGAACAAATCAATCGGTGGCTTGGTGTGCTAGGGACCCATATAGAATGGAGGTTGCAAGTCTCCGAACCACAGAATACTTCGCACGTATGCATGACTGATTTGGGATGATTCCAAAGGAAACAACATTGACTTTCTCAAATCCACGGCGGCAACTTGCATCAAATGCACATGAACTAGAGGAAGTCACTTCTTACATCCGAACATATGCTTCATGAGCTAGCATGAGCAAATGCTTTTAGAAGTTTCCAACACTAGCTTAATGTTTAACAAAACTATGGAGAAGACAAGGATGTTGTCGATGGGCTCAACAACAATTCATCCTGGTTTTCCATGAAGATGGGATTCCATAATTATGAGAACAAGTGATAGCATTGGTCAGACCCAAAAGATATAATGGTGTATGCTCGAGGAAAATCCACGAGTAAGACAACATTACGACCATCGTTGGTTCTGATTTGATTTGAGAATAGCCCACAGTCAAATCAAAGTTTGACAAGGCAATAGATCCAACAACTGATCACGAGGACCAATTGGTGAAGATATCATCTTTCTTCAACATACACACACAAGAAGATATCCCTTAACATGAACTAAGTCAGACAAGCTTTTATCTTCCAACTCTCCAAGTTGTTGTCTAGCTCAACCAACTAGCTCAGGGATATCCAACACAGATTCTTGGAAAAGGGGTGATTTATAAGAAAACCAACTTGATCACGAACTCAACATAGCGGCCAGGTGACAACCTGGTAACACTTCCAAGAAAATATTTGGAAAGTCACGAACCACCGATATGTTACTAAGCTCGAGAACAATTTTGCTTTTGAGGGCGAGACGACATGATCAAATGGGTGAGGACTTGAAATAATTCCTAACTCATTGATCGAGGAGTGCACCAGAAATAAGGACTAGGTAGCACAATCAACCTTAGGGTGACGATTCAGTAATCAACACGCTAAGAATGAGGTTATCGTCCATTTAACTACCAAGCAACGGAGTTGCTAGCAGTAATGATTTCACACATCATGGTTCACTTGTCTGCATTCCGGTTACAATAACAAGGAAACCGAGGAATGAACAATGATGGCAAGAAGTATCACTGTATCAAGAGTTCATAGGATGGCGCGCAATTCCCATGACATTCTTGATATAAAGATGGTAATACTCCAAGGTAGAACAGAACAAAAGCTGGATTAGTATTTGATCTGTGGAGTACGACTGCTTTGACCCAATCCTGGAAATGGACAAGGTACTGGAGTTCATTTCTCCTAGTCATTCCGGATAGAATGGCTTGACGGACCACAAGAATAATAAGCATCGATGAGCTCGAGTGCACAACTACTCTTGTCTATCAATTGATAGACGAGGGTCAGAAGACAACTAAGAGGGACAACTCAAAAGAACATATAACTTTCTGAGTTGTGGATGCATAGATTAGTATGTCGAGCGAAGCTCGACATTTCTTCCGGATAACCCATGCGGAAAGGGTAGAACTGGCAGATTCGCAATATGGGATCGAGAACTCATCGAGCACTTTTGTTGTGATCCTTTGGTTCAGATAACTTCTGCCTAAATGGTTCATGGTATTTGGAAGAAGGAAATACCACGGACCTCGAGGACTAACGCAAGGTTACTAATAACCTAAAGGGACGAGCAAACACTATCACCATGAAGTAAGTAGGGTGAATCTCGGGTTCAAGAACCCCGGAATGGAATGCCTACTAACTAATAACATCATGGGATGCTTTCGAGAATGATGGCCAGAATCATCACACTGGAATACAAATCATGGCTAGATTACTAGATGATCCCCTAAGACACCTAGGGTCATAATAATAATTCCAACATATACGTCGAGGCAATAGAATACCTCAACTCACCGATTAGTGTGGTTAATCTGGCCCAAAGGGACATCGGAATGGGGGGAAGGGATTTTACAAATGCTTCAGACTATTTAGAAACCTGGGATGACTCGGACAGCATAACGGCTGTAAATGCTCAAAAGACTGAAGACATGCTACAAAAATGGTGGTATAGCCACTCCGAAGCACAATATCAAGGTTTCGAGATCAACAGTTATGAACATACGGAAGTAGTAAAACTGAGCTGAGATTTGGAACTAACAATCTTATAAGTCTAAGGATTAATAACACGTCATCCTGATAGATAGATGAGAAGGCCTAGTTCTTAATCCCCGTAGAAGAGAAGAGGTTGACTCAGATCAGAAGGCCATGAGGTATAAGAAGTAAAAAGAGCCTTACGTTCCATCCCACAATCAATTCCCTTACATAACTAAAGCATTTCTAGACTCAACTTCGACCAGTTTGGCTTGGTAATCCTACAGGCAGTCAAGCTCTGATACCAACGCTGTCAGGACCCCGACTCAATGTCACATCGATCTAGCCTGTAACACCTCATATCACTTTGCGGCCTCACGCACGGTATTCCCACGGGTGTCGCCTTACCTTTGCCCGGGACCGTTTGCGCCTTTTGGCACACGTATATGATAGTGTCGCTAGCATCCATATGATAAGGAGCCCGGGCTGACATGGCTAGTCGTAAACCCAAAGTGGCACAGACTTACAGGGACAGGCATCCATGACCCAACATCGAACGTGTCGGTCATCAGCGAGTAAGTTCCGGGCTGTAGCACTGGGCTAGCAGGACTCCGGTAGACCGGGCTGTAGCGGGCTAACAGGACTCCGGTACTCAACGCGTGACATTTCCCCGAAGGGACAGACACAGGAACGAAGAAGGACACATGCCGGCCAGCCTAAGTGTTCCGGAGCAGTATCAAGCTACCATGGCTCGGTGGAGACACTAGGAGACATTTCCCGGTAAGAGAGGCTACTAAAGATAAACAACTAGATAGTCAGATCCCACACATACCAAGCATTTCAATAACATACACACAATATGCTCGATATGTGCAAATACGACATGGCATCACATCATGACTCTACGACTCAAGTATTGTATTCATTAGGCTCCGAGGAGCGAGATATTACAAACAGGGGTCTCATGACCCAACATTCAGAGCATACAAATCAAACACATGCGGAAGCTAACATGTCTGAGCACAGACATCTACAAATGAAAAAGGCTTAGAAGCCTGACTATCTACCAGATCCTGCCGAGGGCACAAGATCATAGCTGAGGTAACAAGCTAAACGTCGAAGTCCACGCGGAACTACTAGCGAGACTGAAGTCTCTCTGCAAAAACATAAAATAGGCAAACGTGAGTACAAATGTACCCAGCAAGACTTACATCAGAACTAGCTACATATGCATCATTATCAGCAAGGGGATGGTGGGGTTTAACTGCAGCAAGCCAGCTTTGACTCGGTGGCTATCCTGAACTACGACTGCAAGTAACTCTTTGAGGTGGCGCACACGAGTCCACACATTCACCATATCAATACACCACTATGGATCCGCTCCCGTCTCCCTACGAGAACGCCATCCATAGCACTCACACTTATCTTGCGTATTTTAGAGTATCCACTTTCGCTTGTCTATGAACTGATATAGGCAACCCAGAAGTCCTTTTCCGCGGACACGGCTATTCGAATAGATGATGTTAACCCTGCAGGGGTGTACTCCTTCACACACGCTCTCACCACTTACCGCCGTTTACACGACATGTACTCGGCAACCTTCAAGCGGAAGCCCAACGAGGGTGTCGGCCACGACCTACCTAAACACTCAAGTCTCTAGTCCAGGTTTATCGCCTATTTGGGTTCCATCCATGAGGAGATCCGGCCGAAGTTTCGCTCACAGCCCCAAACGATGTGAACAGGGTTCCGTGACACCAAACGGGCGCCCGGTTTACCCGGCCACGTGCCTACCGCATCACAGCCCACCCCTACGGTCAGCGCTGCGCACGGCCTCCAGCATACTACAAACACCAGAAACTACTTGCAACTCCTGGACAGAGGACAAGGGTGATTAAGAAGCCGAGAGGGTCCATTGGTTTCGGGCCCAATGCGTGGTAGTAGCTGAATCATGGATAACAAACACAGAACTCAGTTCCTGAGGACGGCTGCAATGAGACAACCCACCATGTACTCCTACATGGCCTCTCACCGCTACCTTTACCAAATCGTGTTCACACACTTAGCTCACACACAGTAGGACATGTTCACGCACCTCTGATTCATCCTCGATGAATCAGACCCGACTCAACTCTAAGCAGTAGCAGGCATGACAAACAAGCATGTATGAGTAGGCACAACAGGGCTCAAACAACTCCTACTCATGCTAGTGGGTTTCATCTATTTACTGTGGAATGACAGGTCATGCAAAGGATAAAGGGGTTCAACTACCGCAGCAAGTAACAGTTGAATCGATGTTATCCTAATGCAGTAAAAGAGAGCAGGGCGAGAGAGTAGGATTGTATCGGAATGAACAAGGGGGTTTTGCTTGCCTGGCACTTCTGAAGATAACATTGAGTCTTCATCAGTGTCAACGATCACATCGTTGGAACCACGTCTATCGGGAGGGGACAACACCGGCAACAGAGAAGAAATACAATCAATGCAATGCACAATATGATGCATGCTCATGACATGGCAATATGAATGTGTTTTGGGCTAATGCACCTAGCAACAAGTTAAATGAAGTTGGTTTGAATCCAAGATTCAAATTCAAACTCCATATATGATTATTTAAATGCCCTTTATTTGTTTTGTCCAAAACAGAGGACAAACATTGTTCAAACATGCATGAAATTGGTACAGATGGATTCCTTGAATTTTTCTGATAATTTTTCATATATAAATTATTTAATTTGGAGTTACGGTTGAATTTCTATGAATTTTTGAAGTTTGAAACATTTTCTGGAATTTCCTGATTTAATTTAAAACCAGAAAATGATTAATTGCGTCAGCCTGACGTCAGTGTGACGTCAGCAGGTCAACTGGGCGCCTCCAGGTCAAACCTGACCTGTGGGACCCATACGTCAGTGTCTCAGTTAATTAACGGGGTTAATTAGTGCTTAGTTAAAAACTAACCTTAGTTAATTAGGGCGTGGGCCCGCATGTCAGTGATTAGACTAACTAACCTAATTAAAATTAACCCTAACTAACTTGGTTAGCCGGGCGGGGCCCGCACGTCAGTGACCCGGGGGGGTCAAATCCCTGGTCAACCGGGGCAATCCCGCCGGCGTCGAGTCGCCGGCGAGGCCCGAGACGGTGGCGGCCGTCGGAAACACGCTACAGGGTACGGGCGTGGCCGTGCTTGGGCTCGTTGGAGAGCCCTTGCTCCCGCGCATCTAGTGGTGGTGGTGGCCGGGCCTGGGGTGGCCGGAGACGACGGCGGCAAGCACGTCCGCGGCGGCCGGAGTTCGGACGTCGGTCGTTCCGACGTTGCAGGGCACGAAAAGAGTAGCGGGTGGTTGCTACGGGCCCGTGGTGACGCGCTGAGCGCGGTGACGTGCTCAGTTTCGAGCTCCAGCGGACTTGGCCACGGCGGCGACATGGCCGGCGGAGCCGAGCTCTCGGTCGTGATGGCCAACGGGGTTAGAGGAAGAAAACGGGCCAGGGAAGAGGGGGAAACAGCATAGGAGCTCACAGCGGGTGCAGCAGTGGCCTCGGCGAGCTCGGGGAGGCACCGGAGCGGGCGGAGCATCGAGGGGGATCTCCGGCGGCCGAGGTCGGAAACGGCGGCATTGGCAAGGCTTCAGGGCGTCTGGCGTGGCGTAGCTCAGCGAGGAGGTCGAGGACGAAGCGGCGGAGCTTATGAACTCATCGGCAGGCCGAGGGGTGGTCGGTGGTCATGGTTACAGTGAACGGCGGCGACGAGCTCCGTTCGGTCGCGGGAGGGAGAGAGAGCAGAGGGGGATAGGAGCTCGGGGAGAGAGTGAGAGGGGACCGGGGGGGTGCGTGGCATCGCAGAAGGGATCCAGGCGCCGGGGATGTAGGCAGGCAGGGTGGAGGTGGCCGGGCGCGTGCTCGCGCGCGGTGGCCACGCGCCCTTCGTCCTTCTGGCGAGGGAGGAAGACGACAGGGGGGGTGGAGATGGGCTGGGCCGGCTTCAGCAGCAGGCCGCACAGGTAGGCGCCAGGTAGTCCTCTCTCTCTCTTTCTATTTCCTTTTTCTATTCTGGTATTTGTTCTGGGCTTTATTAAAAATAGCTAAGCATTTTCAAAAATCACCAAACTGCACCTGCCCACTGTATAGAATATATCCAACATGGAACATTTTAGTTTGGGATTATTTGAGCATTTGAAATATTTAATAGCACTTAAATGCCCAAATGCAAATACTATATGATTTAATTCAGTGACCAAATATGTCCTGCAAAAATATAAACCATTTTTGGTAGATGCTTCCACCTCAAACCAGAAATGTTGACCATTTTTAGAGGACATTTTGATTTCAATGAAAAAGGTTTTATTTTGACCCTAGTTGAATTCATTTGGTGCTAGGGCTTAGTCAATCCCCATTTCAAATTTCTTTGGAATTTAAACATGATGCAACACTCTAATGCATGCCCTAGGCATTGTCAGAACTAGGGATGTGACAAAGAGTAAACGAAATTAGTACAACATAAAAAAATACCGACATGAATAATAATATGTATATCACTTAAGTGTATCATCATCAAGTACAACATAAAAAAATTGAATACCTGACATGAACTACTAATAATCTCGATCACTATCATCAATAAATGCATAATCATCATCATCACTATCATCAATGACGTGCTCATAGGGTTCAGCGGCATCAACATGTGGAAGGCCACCTTGACGTAATCGTTCAAGCATTGACAGGTCATCCACAACAGTAACCTCTTCTTGTTCCGGATCTTCTTGTTCCTCCTCTGGGGTGATGTCGGATTCACTGTCGCTGTCTACTTCCATGTTTTGGGGAGAAGTATAGCGGTTCTTGTAACATTTTTTGGAAAGATGTGTCTCTTGGAAGAATTTTCCTTCATATGTGTCTGGGTTAATGTGAGGTTCATAATCCTCTTCCTTTGGGGGAGATAGTCTAGCACGTGGCAGCACTTCATAAATGACATCCCAACCTTTCAGATTTGGATTAGTTTGGTAGGCCCGCGGTAGATAGAATACTTGGGTCGCCTGTTGAGCCGTTATATAGACATCAGGAACATCTAAATGGGTGCTTTGTTTGATTTCAACTAGCCCTATATGTTCATGAGTCCTTCTTGTGTCCTTCGGCTGAAACCAATAACATTTGAAGACTACGACATTCGGTGGGTTTTCACCACAGAATAGAAGTTCATAAATTGCTTCAACTCTCCCATAATACTCGGTACCTCCTTCGCCGATAGCAGATACACAACAATTTGTAGACTTTCAGCCGGCCATAGATAGCTCTTTGCCATAGGTACGCAAGCGATACCCGTTGATGTCGTATTTGTCAAATGAACGGACCTTATAGTCAAAACCATTAGCGACTTGTCTCAATTCGGCGTCCATAGACTCTGAATTAGCCTACAAGTTTAATACGAAAGGATTGTTGCATTAGGCACAAATTAGCGAATGAAATGAAATGGTCTAATAGAAATTATTGTTTGTTTGAACCAAGAGATGAAACCGGGATAGCCGCCTCCTTGCTTTGCGTGAAGCTCATACTCTTTGACGGAATCCTTTTGGATCGCCGCTCCATACGAGAATATGGCGACGTATCGACTGTATGAAATATCCAGGAATAAGACCAGTTCAAAGGAAATAGAAGTTGCGAAACAATGTACGGAGAACTTACTCGATGTACGGCCGCACTTCTGTCAGGTTGTTGAAGATATACAGCGAAATGGTCCGCCATTCTTCGTTATCCAAAGATACTGGTTTCGAACCACTAGCTAGTGCGAGATTCCCTTTGAATAGGCTGAGGTTGGATCCACCCGTTTTAGGGTCTTTAGCATCGTACCGAGGCTTCGGATTATACAAATTACGATTTTTGGCTTCGTAGTGTGCTGTCACGAAGTTTGCTGCCTCCTCCGTGATGAATGCCTCAGCCATCAGTGCTTCAATTCTACGTTTATTTTTACATTTTTCTCGAAGCGTCTTCTACATCCTCTCAGTTGGGTAGCACCAACGATTTTGCACCCCCCCCAATCTTGCCTCGGTCGGGAGATGCAAAATCAAATCCTGCATTGGATTAAAGAAGATCGGTGGAAAGATCTTCTCTAACTTGCAGATCAACTTCGGCGCCAACTCTTCCATTTCTTCTAGCACGCCAGGCGATAGTTCTTTCCCACAAAGAACATGGAAGAAATAGCTGAGTTCTGCCAGTACCAGCCGTTCATCCTCAGGGATGAAGCCACGCAACATCACCGGCATTACCCGCTCAATCCATATGTGCCAATCATGACTCTTGAGACCAAATATCTTCAATTTATCAAGACTCGCTCCCCTCTTTAGATTCACTGCATACCCATCGGGGAACATCAACTGCATTTTCACCCACAAGATAATTTCCCTCATAGCTGGCCTTCCAAGATTGAACCATGCCTTTGGCGTCGTCCAGTTCTGCTTTCATTTCGGTTCTTTCATGTTTTGTAATGGCCTATCACATAGCGCCTCCAGATCGACTCTAGCCTTAGTATTATCCTTTGATTTCCCATCTATGCAGAACAATGTACCAAAAAGTGCCTCAGCGATATTCTTCTTAGTGTGCATCACATCGATGTTGTGTGGGCAAAGGAGGTCTTTGAATTAAGGCAGATCCCATAAGCATGTCTTGTGAGTCCAGGCGTGTTTAGAATTATACCCCTGGAAGTACCCTGGATGCACTGGATCTGGCTCGAGAGCGTTTAACTGATCCATGGTCTATTGGCTTGTCAATGCATGTGGTGCAAGGTTTTTGACAACTCTACCTCTGATGAAGTTCTTCTTGTCTTTACTGAACTTATGGCGAGGATCCAGGAACAGTCTATGCATGTCGAAGTAAGAAAACTTGCGACTGTCCTGAAGCCAATGAAACTCAAGAGCTCCCTTGCATGTGGGGCATGGGAACCTTCCATCCACACACTAGCCAACGAATAGCGCATACGCTGGCAAGTCATGCGTTGAGTACATGTACCAGACACGCATTATGAAGTTTCGTTTGCTATAGGCATCGTATGTCTTGAACCCATTATCCCAGGCTTCTTGCAATTCGTCCTTAAGTGACTGCATGTACACATTCATATTTTTCCCCGGATAGTTGGGCCCTGGAATTATCAATGCCAGGAAAATGTTCTTTCTTTGCATAATATGTCTGGGGGGAAATTGAGTGGAAAGACAAATACGGGCCAACAACTGTATTGGGCTGCCGTCAGACCAAACACACCGAACCCATCCGTGCTGACGCTGACTCGAGGATGCCTCGGATCTGCCGCTTTGTCATCATGTAATTCATCAAACTTCTTCCATGCAACCCCATTCGATTTGTGTACCATCATCAGATTCCCATCTGCATCTACTTCGGTTCTTTTGCCTGTTTTGTGCCATGTCATTTGTCTGGCCGTCTCTTTGACCATGAAAAGACGTTGAAGTCTTGGTACGATTGGCATATACCGAAGAACACTAACGCAGATTTTGGTCTGCATCTTCTCACCCATACCGTTGTCTACCACAACATACCAGGAAGACTTGCAAATGGGAAAATAGTTCAAGTCCGCATATTCAAGCCTAAATAAGGCACATCCTTTCCCACAGGCATGTATCTTCTTATAGGGCATCTTCAGTGCATGGAGGATTTTGTCCGACTGGTACAAGTTTGCAGGCATTACATGGCCTTTGGGTAGTAAGCGTCCAAATACTGTCATCATTGCGTGGTAGCATTCTCTACCCAAGTTGAACTAAGCCTTCAGAGCCATTACTTGTGAGATGGCATCCAACTGACAAAGCTCAGTGTGCTCGTGGAGCGGATGTTTTGAAGACTCCAACATTTCACTGAAGGCCTTTGCAGATTACTCCATCTCCTTGTCTGAATCCCAAGCATCATCCAAGTCTTGCACCATGTTTTCCATCCCGGTACCATGCTCGTCGGTGCAGCGACTAACCACCTCAGCTCGGTCATGTTGGGCAGACTCACCATGAAATGTCCACACCGTATAATTGGGCGTAAAACCACTCTTTTGCAGGTGTTTGCCCATTTCAGCCTCTGTCCTCTTTTCCCAATTGTCGCACCAGAAACAGGGGCATCAGGTTTTCCTCTGGTCATTTGCAAATGCGGCTTGCACAAATGCCTTGGTTTTTGTGAACCATTCAGTGCTCCATTTGTTCTGACCAGTGTGACCGGTGTACATCCACGCACGATCACTCATCTTGACTTTCAGAGCTACTGGACACACAACAAATATATATATATATATATATATATATATATATATATATGTATATATATATAATTCACCATGTATATATTCATCAGTTGATCTAGTTTGTCAATTTACGTCCATGCAACCTACAGTCTAATAGGTAATGATAGGTCGTAATCCCACTGGAGTATGTGTAGATGGGTTCATTTTCCCATGCTATGCTCCGGATCCGACGCAAAATTTTGGCAGCACCTCCCCGCTTTTCTCCTGATACATGTCTCTGCAATAAACAGAGAGGATGTGTACCCGGAGAACAACAGGGGAGGCACTAACGAAATTTATGCATCGGATCCGGAGCAGAGCATATGGGAAAACGAACCCAATCTACACATACTCGGGCTGTCCATGGATAGCGTTGGACAATTCGAAAGAATCACGATTATAAATATGCAAATGCATGCATATTTATAACTATAACCCTTTCGAACGGGAGACACATATTGGTTACGCATACTGATGATTCAAGACACATATATAGCTAGCTAGCAAGTTTCATCGGCACGAACACCGGAACAGAGCAATTAATTAAGGGGGGAGGAGGACATGTCATTTGTGCTCACCCATGAACGAAGGGGCAGAGCTCGTCAAGCACACGGGGAGGTCGTCGAACACCAAACCTCGCAGCGACGAAACAACTACACATTTAAATCTACCCGATCAACGCAATTATATATGATGTTTTTCATGACAAAATCGAAAAATATATGACCTAACTCATAATTCACAAATATATGACCCCGTCGGCCTCTGGTGTTGTGGGTGTCGTGTCAGGGTCGGGGTGCCGTGTCGGGGTCGGGGTGCGGGTTTGGGGTTGGGGTGTCAGGGTCTGGGTCGGGGTGTGGTGTCAGGGTGTCGGGGGTCGGGGGTCGGGGTGTCGTGCCGGGGTGTCAGGGTTGCGTGTCGGGGTCGGGGTGTCAGGGTGTCGGGGTCGGGGTCGGTGTGTGGGTCGGGGTGTGGTGTCATATATTTCTTCTTCTTCTTCTTCTTCTTCTTCTTGTCCCTCCTCCTCTTCCTCCCTCCTCCTTCTACTCTTCTTCTTCTTCTAAACTAAAACTAAAACAAATCTATAATAAACTAAACTAAAAATAAAACTAAAACTAAACTAAAACTAAAACTAAAGTAAAACTATAACTAAAACAGAAAATAAATTAACTAAAAGAAACTAAAATAAACTAAACTAAAAGAAGGGGGAAAGATCACTCACCTGTAGGGGGAGGCCGCGGCGGGTGGGGGCGGCGACGGCCCGGTGGAATGGGAGGCCGCGACGGGTAGGAGCGGCGGCGGCCCGGTGGAGGGGAGGGCCATGACGGTTCTGGGCGGCGGCGGCCCGATGGAGGGGGAGGCCGCGGCGGGACTGGGCGGGGACGGCCACGCTGGGAAGGGGGCGGGGCGGCTGGACGACCGCGGCGCGGCTGGCCGGCATGGAAGGGGCGGCGGCGGCGGCTGGTGGGGCGAGGGGTGGCAGCGGGTGGTGGGGCGACGTGGCGAGGGGGCGGCGGCGGGTGGTGGGGCGACGGGGCCAGGGAGGCGGCGGGTGGTCGGGGCGAAGGGGCGACGGGCGCGGCGGGTGGTGAGGGCGGTGGTGGTCTCATCAGGGCGGGGTGGTGGGGAGAGGCGATAGAAAGAGAGAGAGAGAGAGGGAGGGGCGGGGTGGGGGGAGCCATTAGTGAGGTTATCTCTTTGCCGTCCGCCCCCCTTTGCCGTCCGCTTTTTTGCTCTTCGTCGCCTGCTAGCAGACGGCAAAGAGGGGGCCGTTAGTTTTTTTAAGCTGCTCATTAGTGGGGCCCACCTCTCTCTTTGCCGTCCGCCAGCTGATGGTAAAGATTCTTTGCCGTCTGCTAGCAGACGGTAAAGAACTGGCTGATGGCAAAGACCTTCTTTGCCATCAGCCAGTTCTTTGCCGTCCGTTTTCCGTAAGTGGACGGCAAAGACCTTCTTTGTCGTCAGCCAGCGGACGGCAAAGAACATGCATACAACAAATAAGCTAATTCCAATAGTGAGTGGATCGCTACGGGTAGGGCTATGTTGAAACCAACGAACTCGTACATAACGGTTCATCGTCTTTATCAATGACGGGGAAATATCTTGAATGTTGTGCAAAGAAAACAGACAGACAACACAATAAGTTCTGCTAGCACATTAAGTTGACATACAACCCTTTTAAAAAAATGTTCAGGTACAAAATTAGAACAGGTCACAATCAGATATACTGGCACATCAGTGCTTCATACCCATAGCTCGGATTTAACTAGTATCTGACAAGATTCAGTTGTTACCTCAAATTAGAGCACATCCAGGCAGCCAACCCTGCCTCTTCTCCCAAAGAAGCAGTGGCCTCCGCCGCACGATGGAGTAGGCCCTGTGCCATCCATCGTTTCGAGCAGCACAGGGAAAGTATGATGTTGACTCCTGTAATGGACGTCGTCGACGGGCCCTGGCACCAGCAGCCGCAGGAGGACTTCGATTGATGGATTGACCACTTCTTCGACATGCACGAACACTCGATATAGGTACATCCCTAACGTGGTCCGCGGTGGCCTTTATGGTGACAAATAGTACAACCCCGGTTCCTGCACCGGTATCTCAACACCAATCACCTTTGGTATGGTGGACGGCTTCTTCATCCATGCCATAACCGACAGAGTCCAGTTGTCTGGAGGAACAAACATACTTACGAGATCACCTCCAAGGTCGTTGACAAGCTCATTCATGGACAAGTTGTTCCAAGCACATCGAGGCATGCCGTGGAAGGTAAGATTTGTTAAAAACTCAAGCTCAGAGGGCACCGAGCCCCATCCTAGGTGCCACCGATCAAAGCTCACCAGCACGCCATCGTCGAACAAATGCCGAGAAGATTCGAACACACGACTGCAGTCGAAAGTTGTCCGGAACCTGATGAAGAAATTAGCCGGTGGCGGACAGACTTCGATGAGCAAGTCACTTATTTGGATGCCGTGCGCAATGCCAAGAGCTTTGACAAGGTCGTCCGGCGAGACGGGAGGCCGGTCGCCATTGATGGTTTCCATCAGCACTTTACTGGCAAATTGGTTGTCAAGCGCCGCCATGCCACTGTTGAGCGACAGCATGCATCGACCGAAGGCAGGACGGACCTCAGGATCTCCGGCTCGGAGATCAGCGTTGACCGGTGACATGATAGTGAGCTTGAGTACAGGGAGTACAAGAGGGGGATTTGGGGGAGCTGGAGTAGGGATCGAGATTCCAGAGGTGGGGGAGGGCGGGAGATGGGGGATGAAAAGGTAGCTTGAAATTCGGACACGCGCCAATATGCTCTCGGCGCGCAAGCACACGAAAACACCAGTGGCACCCACATGTCGGCCTAAGAGTCCTTATTCTTTCTTTTTTGGAGAGCCCGACCTTTTTTTTGAGGATCTTTTGAGAGCCCAGTCTGAGAGTCATGATTGACCTGTTTGGCATTGTGTTACTACTCGTCCCATATTCAACGAAACCTCACTGGCCCAAACAAGTGTACATCATCGAAAAGGCACTGAGCTCAAATTATATAACGTGAAAAAAGGAGATACAATCTGAACACTGGAGTATGGTGATGCCCTCATTTAGCCCATCAGTTGTTCGAGACAATAAACAGTTCGAAACAACGATATATACAACATTCAAACACTGACTAGTGACTACTACTGACAGAAACAGCAAGACATGATAGTTCATAAGAAGTCTTGCTACACCACCAAAATGCACCCATCTCCAGCGCTCAGACTCTCGTGATCTAGACGAGAATGACATTCTAAACAGAGCCAACTATTACATAGTAAGAGTGACATAGACGAGGATGACCAAATGACAAGGAATATGCATAACAAAAGAAAGAACTACCCATCCAGAACAAGCAGCAAAGTCAACAAAGTCATTCGAAGAGATGATCCAACGCCATCATAATTTGCAGCCCCGCTCAGCAACCAATGAGCCGGAGACACCACTACTCCACCCTTTCGACGCAACAGCCCAATTACCTATCAACCTGAAGGCTTGAACCACATCACTGCCTATCGTAATTGAGACATCCAGGGATCAAAGTTAATCCAGATGCCTTTGTCATTCTCACCTTCTTTTGGCTGCAGGCTGTATCATTGGTAATCAGGGGAGTTTGCTCCCTAACTCCTAGGGCTCGCCGTGTAGACACATTTTTCCATAGCAAACAGAGCCTCTCTGCCATCAAGGTCCTTGCCAACGGATATCTCCTAGTTAATCGGATAATTGAGTCCGAGAAACAGAGAGTGTGAACCAAGGCTGTTTACCCGCCTCCAACTAAAAATCCTGAAGGCCCCAACAAGCTGGTATCCTGCTCATAGACGTAACAGCCACTGTCCGGATGCTCACGTATTTCACGGTGCTTGTATACAGTGGGGTTTTTGCAATATAACTTTTCTGGCTCATGTGCTTGAATGATCATCAGTTTTTTGCCATCGTCTGATCGAGCGAGGAACCAGTTGTGCTTCCCTATTTTTGGCAAAGGTGGTGTGATTACAAAGGGCAGTAACTGTAGGGACACTGCATCATATAAAAAAGGACAGGCATTGTTAATGTAAGATCAGCATTGTTTAGAGTATGAGTAGGATAATGCAAGAAACAACACTGATATGTCCCTATTGGAACTGGGAGGAAAATACAGGGAAATGTATACCGGGTTCGAAAATATAGAAGTGCCATGCATGGTTATACTCATGTTATCTCGCAATCGATTCTTCACAGGAAACTACCATGTCATGCATATTATGTAATCATGTTCTGTCCTCACAAAAAAATTCTTCAAGGTAACTAATAGACCATGCATTGTTATATACTTGTGTTCTGTGGGAAAATTTTTTGTGAGGATATTATTTCTAGCCATGGATTGCTGAAGGGCGAATATAGGTATGTACACATGGTAAGCATTACAAGACTTCACTACTTCGAAATATAGAGTTCTCCACAAGCATATTTACTTCCCTAATGTATGGTTAGATGAAACCAACAGTGTGGTGCATGTTTCTACATCATGAAAATGAGGAAACTAACATGGTCATTGATACACACTCATATTTACTAGTAGTATATAGATTACTGTAAAATAAGGAGAATATCCATATATTCCTAACTGTTTGATTATTCAGGGGTACAAATTGGCTGTAATGACATGCTCACAATTGCATGAATTAACTCATTCCAAATATCGCTGATTTACAACGTCTCTAATACATTGCCATAGTTCTACTCAAATTTTGCTCAAACAGGGACATGCCAATCATCACAAATAGTTCAAACAGGGTCATGGCATCATTATTAACATGAGACGGAAACAACTTACACGCACAGTCCCAGCAATACGTGGTGCCATCTGCTTTGTCGATCGCGTAGATGATGCCATTGTGTTCAATAGAATCACAGAAGTGTGTATCAGCTTTGACAATGATCGATTGCCAGCTGAGTTGTCTCTAGCTAAAGAAGGCACCGGCGTGAAGATAGGCGAGTCCGCGATCGAACAAGGCAATTATCTTGAAGTCTGTGTAATTCGCATGTCGTGTGGGCACTTGGCAGATTACAATCTTCTGCAAAACAAGGTCCGTCCAACTAACATGGTAATCTAGATGACTTGGACCACAATGGTAAAACTCTATATAATCCAACGGAGGAAGGATAATCTCATGGGAGGTCTGGAAGTTCACGAGCACCAACTTTTTACTGTCTACTCTGAAGGCAGCCATCCAGTGGGAGTTCATGCCGACCCAGCACATACCTGCCAAGAAGTTTCGGGCGATGGTGATCGGATTGAAGTCGAGGGAAATGATGTACGGCGAACCAGTACATACCTGCAAAGAAGTTTCGGCTAATGGAGATCGGATTGAAGTCGACGGACATCATTTACGCCTCCGTATCATGGTGAGCCAATCCAAGAAAAATCCAAATTTGTGATACGGTTGTGGGTGGCAACCAATCGAGCACATCCTTTACTTTGCTCGGGTCCACGGATATACCTTCGGCGGATAGAACATGTCCGAGAAATCCAACTTGCTTGAGCCAAAACTCATATTTACTAAATTTGGCGTATAGCTGATGGTCGCAGAGTCATTGTAGCACTACTCCAAGGTATTCTTTGTGTTCTTCTTCACTTTTTGAGTATATAAGTATGTCATCAATAAAGACTACCACAAATTTATCGAGGAAGTCCATGAATACTTTGTTCATCATATGCATGAAGAAGGCAGTGGCATTGGTGAGACCAAAGGACATAACTGTATATTCATAAAGACCGTACCGAGTAGTGAATGCGGTCTTATGAATATCTTCCTTTTTAATCTTGAGTTGATGATATCCTGTCCTTCAATCAATCTTGGAGAATACCTTTATATATATATGATCCTTGGCCCCACTGAGCTGATCAAACAAGTCGTCAATCCTGGGAAGTGGATATTTATTTTTGATGGTGACATCATTCAGCTGACGGTAATCCACACACATGCGGAGGCTGCCATCCTTCTTATCCATGAAGATAGCATGTGATCCCCATGGTGAAGAGCTGGGATGGATATATCCTTTCTGGAGCATTTCATCAAGCTGTTTCTTTAGCTCCACTAATTTTGATGAAGGCATCCGGTAATACTTTTTGTATAACGGTGCGGTTCCGGGCACAAGATCTATTTCGAACACAAGCTCTCGATCTGGTGGCATGCCTGGCAGTTCTTCTGGAAATACATCAGGAAAATCACTGACCACATGAATTAATTCCAACTCACCAGCCACAGCGGTGAAGACCATTTCTTTCTTGGGTATGCTTCTGCGAGCATAGAATTTGGTAGCCTGCCCCTTCTGACTCGACAAAGTGACTTCTCGGGTCGCGCAAATGTTGCATACGTGATATTGGGTCAACCAATTCATACCCAAGATAACATCCAACTTTACAGACTCAATGATTATCAAGGAAGTTGGAAAACAGAGTCCGTTGATATTGATTTCTAGATTACGGCAGACCAGATTTCTCCTGATCAAAGATCCCGTGGATTGTACTAGCATATTCTTGCCCAAAAGCAAACAAGGAAATTTATTTTGGGCAACAAAACTCCACAAAATAAAAGAGTGGGAAGCCCCAGAATCAAATAAAATTACGGCAGATATGTTATTAACAGAAAACATACCAATTACGACTTCAGGGTTCTCTTGGGCTTCGACTATGGAGAGATGATGAACATGCCCAGTGATGTTTTGCTGGGTAGGGCATGACTCCATAAAGTTAACTTGTGGCCCGAATAGGGCCTTTTCCTTGCCGTTCTTGGGACACTGTCTGGCATAATGTCCGGTTTGCCCATAAGCGAAGCAAGAATTGTTGCGTTGGCACTCTTCTTGCACCGGGTTGGTCATGACATTCTTGACTTGTGTGGTGGTCTTGTTAACATTCTGCTACAAATTGGGCTTGTACTCCACCTAAGTATGCTGCCAGGTATGAGCCTTTTGCACTGGCTGCCCTTCCTTCCTTGGCTCGAACTTGCGCTTGTGATCATTATTAGCAGGCCTATTGTCCGAAATGAGCTTGTGCACCCTTTCAGCAATGAAAGACTAGTTCACCAGAGTTTGGAAATCTGGGAAATCAAGCATACTGAGGGTACATCGGAGTTGCGGGTTTAATCCCCCAAGAAACCTGTCAATCTTTCTTTCTTCGGTGGCCCCGTCATAAAGGGAATAACGGGCCGGATGATTGAATTTTTGCAGATATTCACCCACAGACTGATTTCCTTGGAGGAGCGCGAGAAATTCACGCTGCTTAACCTTCATAATTCCTGTAGGAATATGATATTTCTGGAACTGATCCTTGAATTTTGCCCAGGTGATTTCTTCATCAGCAGGCCACATGGCTTTTGCATTTTCCCACCATATGGAAGCAGCGCCTTCAAGATAATGAGTTGCAAATGGAACTTTATCATCTTCTTCAGTACGAGCAATCTCAAGCTTCCTCTTAATGGTTCGCAACCAATCGTCTGCATTCAAGGGATCAATAACCTGACTCAAACTGGGAGGCTTGGTCCTCTGAAAATCTGACAGCTTGGAGTGATGACCGTTCTGATTTCCATTCTGTCCAACCATAGCTTGCACACTTCTTAATATTTCAATCAGATCATTATTCCTCCTTTCGTCAAACATACGCAGAATTAGCTTGGTGGAGGGCGGATTTGGCGGTGGAGGCGGTGGTGGAACATACGGCTCGGGGGAGTGTCCTGCCTGTCGTGCGGAACGACGAACAGGAGGATCCTCATGAGCGTCACTACGGCTGCCTCCCCGCTTCATCCTATTTTGGATTTTTTTCCAAGACAACGCAACCGAGATGAGAAGCATCCAAAAATAAATTGGGGAAAAACTAGCAACAAATCCCGAGAGAAAATAAAATAACGCAGAAGAAAAAACGACGAATAAAATAGAGTTCCAACATAATTATACATAGACTCATACATGAAAGATAAACATCATGCCAGGTTCAACTACTCTCATACAGGAAACAAAACATCATGACTCGTACGACTACATCCGTACATGATCCTGACGACTATGGATACTCAGAAGATCTACTGCTCTGCTGGTGCTACCGGGTCCTCTCCTGAAGTGGACTCGGATCCTGAACGGACGATGTTAATGGAAACCTCCGGGTTAAAGGTAACACGACGATGCTTCCTCGAGGGCTCTCCCTCTAGGGCAGGTGCAGGATGAAGCATCGGGGCTACAGGAGTAGTGAGAAGTGAAACCCACTCAGCAGGAGCACTGAGAGGATTCACGGTCGAGGCGCCCGAGCTACTCGAAGGAGTAACCGGTGAAATGGGTGAACTAGAACTGGGTGGAATATAAGGAGTAAACCCCATAGAGGATGGAGTGGTGAAAGATCTATTAGTGGCTAAAGCAGTACGTGCACGAGTCAGCTCTCGAGCCAGCTCGTGGATAATAAGGTAGCTAGCGGTGATATAACGAGAAAGATGGCTAGCAACACTATCAGACTCCGGATCAACGATAGGAAAACGGACAAGACAATTGTCGTGCAAAGAGGGATAGTAGTAGAAACCTGGGTGGTTCTACATCCGGACCTCGTTATAACGAAGCTGGAATCGGAACTGTACAGCCTGAGAAGTGGTAGCAGCGAAACCACTCCGAGAAGTACGAGTGTAAGTGCTGGAATCGGAACTGGTGCACAGAGTAACCACTACGTGATACTCATACACTGAGTCTACTAGACGCTCCTGGTACACACGATAGGCTAGGTCGTCACCGAGGGGGTACAGCCGACGCCGTACGTTACGAAGGAGATGCGGCGATGTGTACGGCATCAGCTGCAACTGGCACGGATTCGGCACTGGAGCCATCTACACTCACAACCATTAGCAGGTTAGCATAAAAATAAAACAAGTGCATACAATGCAACAACCAGCTACAAATGCTACCGGCACTCAACTTAAACTCGTATCTAACGTCCAATTAACACGTCGTAGTCTAGTGTGGCCTACAGTCAGCACGGCTCTGATACCAAGCATTGTGGCACCCCGGCTCAGAGCAACCGGTTTACCATGCATTGCCAGCCCAGAGACCATGTCTTCTAGCAACACACAACATCTTGGTACAAAAAACAACCGTTTTATTGATGCTAGCGTATCATAGTTTATATTACAATAGGTGGCGAGGCCAAGCGGCACACGCGGTGTGGCTGAACAATATGTACATTATTTATTGAACATAAAGGGGCCTCGATCATCACAACTACACGACAGTGGAACAACGTTGTAGCAGAACTCCATAGCACAGGGACATGGATGTGGACACGATCTAGACTCGGACATCACTCCTTTCCAATGAGACTTTCCTGAAATCTGGCATGACATGCCAGGTCAGTACATTGAATGTACTTGCAAGCTCACAACAAGCATAAACATAATGACAAACAATATCATGATATTTAACCAATTGTTTAATAATGCAACAATATATCAAACATGATGTGATCATGGCCTTGTGATATAAGCCCCTCGGACTTGCTTACCAACGGTGATCGCTCTCGGATCACAAACGGACCAACCTTGTGGTCTTAGATCGGGTTACCTCGTAACCAAACGGTGATCTTTCAGGCAATCACAACCATGACCAACACTTGGTCTCCAACATCAAGATGGTCTACCCACCATCATCAAGAGTGCAAAGTTCATAACTTAGTGTGCAAAATTTATTAAACGTTGACCCATGGTGTGACCTGCTTTCGAGCGTGTCCGTAACCGTGGACTCGGCTATCGATAGATTTAATACACTCTGCAGAGGTAGCGCACTGTACCCACACCACGGAACCCATGGCCTCGCACTCCCATTCGGGTGGACCAATAGCATTCCGACGAAACCCCTCCATTGCCATGACGCTCTCTCAGCCAGTCCGACTCACTCCCCACTTGGCTAGTCCTGGGTGGCCCCATGTCTACCAAAGACACCAACGGCAACCGTCGTGGCAAAACATAAACGGTCCCAAACAAGGACAAGGTACCATAATATCAACAACAGGCACACAAGGTTATGTCTGCTTACCGGGCCAGGGTACCGCACGCCCATAACCTTCCCTCATTGGAGGCACCGACCAGAGGCATGACAACGGACCGAATAAAGGCCTTCCCATAAAGGCAAATGTGGCTGCACTAGGAAAACTCGATTAAATCATTAATTCATGGATTAAATATTATACTAGTGATTTAAATGCATGGATTAAATCATTAATTCAAGTTGAAAAATCACAACATTGTAATGGCACCATGAAATGTTGTTGTGGCTTGCTTAGTGCAGATGAGGTTTACAATCCTCCTAGTGATCCTCAAGACAAGCTTCTCCTTCTGAAAATATTTATAAACACAAAAAGAAAACATCAAGAACCCTTGTGAAATTCACCAGAAAATCTAGACAGCAAGGAAAAATCTCATTTTTGGTGAGCTGCTAGATTTCTTCATAAAGAACACAATGCAAAAAGAATCAATTCATTTGGACTTACGGTTACAAAGTTTTGGCTATTTGAAGCTCTCTGGATAGAATTGAATTTTGAATTTAAATAAAACAGAACTGAGGGGGGGTGACGTCGAAGGCGTAAACCTCGCGGGCGCCACCACTTGTACCACTTCGTGCGTGTATAGAGTGGCTGACTAGCGGGCCCAACTAGTCAGGTGAGAGGGAGGGGAAAGGGAAACAGAGGACGGCGCGGCTTCGCCAGAGCACATGTCGGCGAGGAGAGCTTCTTGGCCAGAAAGAGAGGGAGGGATCGAAAGAGAAGATGGAGGCGCACCTGCTCGTACCCGTAGATTAGCTAGAGGTGTTCGGACGGTGTCGGAAACAGCCTCTCTAGCAGAGACAGGAAGCAGAGGTCGCCGAGGATGAAGACAACGACGACCAGAGGCAACACCAGGGGTTCCAACCGGGCGGAATGGCACCATCGAGGAACGACGGAGGCCCTGGATAGGTGGCCCGGGCCTAGGAGGAGCTGGAGCTGCGGAGACGACCCGAGGGATCACCGGCGAGCTCGAGCTCATGGACGGCGGACCCGGACTTCCCGGCTAGGCTACGGCTTTCTACGAGATTGTGGAGTGTGTGGGAGGAGTGGATGATGCTCGAGGAGGCTGGGGAGGGCTCTATTTATAGCCGAGCATCAGGAGGGGATCGGGCTCCATCGGAGGACACCTGGACATGGCAGCCGGCGATGAACGGCATCAGAGAACGAGGGGGAAGGTGACACAGCTCACGCGGGAACTGTGGGCGAGCGGAGACGAGCCCAGGCGCAAGAGGGTGACGACAAGCACAGTGTGCAGCGCAGTGTTGCATTGGCCGGACCACGCCCGTGCTTGCTGCGGCGAGCTCCGGCGTCGGCGAGTGCCAGGAGGGAGTTAATAAGATCGGGATGATGATTGTGGCGAGGTTTGGCAAGTTTAGGCAGTCGGGAAAGCGAGCACGCGCGCAACAGAGCGCTCGGCGGCACTCAGAGCACGGCGACATGTAGGTTGGCATCATGCACACGCGTGGTCACCGCGTGAACTCTGACCTCAGACCGACCTAAGCCCAAACTTCATGTCTAGCATGTTGTTCGTGATAGTTTTAGAGGTTACCACACTTTGATTTGATCGCAGGTGCAGTTGAATGGATTTCAACTGTCTAGTAAGTTTCTGGTCAGTAACTTTGAGAGATTACTGTGGTCAAACTACTAAGAGTTGGGAGCTAGGCTTTGAAGGTTAGCAATCAACTACTAAGGTGATGATGCACAAGAAAAATCAGCCAGACTGGATCAAGTAAAATGGTAGTTGTTGTAGAAACTACCATTTTTGTCCAGAATAGAAAATATTTTCTGTAGAAAAAATATTCCAAAAAGTGATGAAATATTTTTGCTCAGGAAGGTGCCCTAGGGTTCAAAGAGTATTTGGGAATTTTCTCAGATTTTTGTGGGCAAGAAAAATTGGGGTTTCTTTGGAGCACATTGAGCTAGCTAGGGTTTAAGAGAGAGGAATGAATATTTTTCATTTAAGAAAAATATTCAAAATATTATTTTGAGGTGAACCAGAGAGGAAATGATAGTTAGCTAGGGAAATTAGGCACTTGGGTGAAAGTCAAGGGGTACCCAAGTGTTTAAGTCCATCTGAAAAGATTCAAAACTCCAAATTTCAAAACCAAACCAACTGAAAATCAGACAAAGGGAAGAGGGCAAAAACTAGGCTGTCACAAACCTCACCCACTTAGAATGAATCTCGTCCTCGAGATTCGGTTGCTTGGGAAAACCATTCTGGATATTGTGCCTTTAGAAATTCTTCTCGTTCCCAAGTCGATTCTGCCTCTGTGTGATGCTCCCACTGAACTTTGTAAAACTTTCTTGCTTTACTACAAGTGACCCTTTCCATCTGATCCAAAATTCTGACTGGTGTCTCTTCATAGGTTAAATCTTTTTCCAACTCTATTTCAGTCATAGAAGTCTTTTTCTCAAGTGGCAATATACATCGCCGCAACTGTGAAACATGAAACACATCGTGCACTTATCACAATTCAGGGGGTATTTCCAACTGATATGCAACAGTACCTACTCTGGACATAACTAGAAATGGACCAATAAATCTGGGTGCCAACTTTCCACGAGTCTGGAATCTCTTGACTCCTTTCATAGGAGTGACTCGGAGATATACGTGTTCTCCGGGTTCAAAACTGATCTGTTGGTGCTTTGCATCATAATAACTCTTTTGCCGTGATTTGGCCAATTGCAATCTGTCTCGGATTTCCTTAAATTGCTTCTTAGCTTCCATCATGAGATATGTTCTGAAAATACGGCTATCTCCAGTTTGAGACCAATTTAAAGGAGTGTGGCACTTATGGCCATACAAGGCCTCATACGGTGTGGAAGCTGTTGTTATAAGAGAACTCGGCATACGGCAGGCAGTCTTCCCATTTAGGTCCTTGGGCCAAAGCACAGGCTCGTAGCATATCTTCGAGTATTTGGTTTACCCGCTCAGTCTGTCCATCAGTTTGAGGATGATAAGCGGTACTATATTTTAGCGGTGTCCCCAAGTCTTGATGGAGACGTGACTAGAAAGCGGAGGTAAAAAGTGACCCTCGGTCAGAAGTGATTGTTCGAGGTACTCCATGCAGACTGACTATCCTGGATACATACAGTTGTGCAAGTTGATCTACTCGATATGTGGTTCTGATCGGGATAAAGTGAGCTACCTTGGTTAAGGTGTCCACTATGACCCAAATTGCATCATTGCCTCGCTGAGTCTTAGGTAGCCCTGTGATAAAATCCATGCAGCCATCATCCCATTTCCATTGTGAAACTGGCAGCGGTTGAAGAAGTTCGGCTGGCTTCTGATGCTCTGCCTTCACCTTGTTGCATATGTCGCAACAGGCCAGAAAATAGGCAATATCTTTCTTCATTCCATCCCACTAGAATATTTGTCGAAGGTCTTCAGACGTTTTCGTACCTCCAGGGTGAATAGAACACGAAGATTCATGTGCTTCCGATAGGATTTTCTTCCCTAAATCTGCCTGACTGGGTACACAAATCCTTCCACGGAATCAGAGGGTAGCAAATTGATCCTTTGAAAAATCTGAAGGTTGTCCTGCTACCATACTCTTGGCACGTTTCTGCAGGACGGTGTCAGCTGGCTGGGCCTTGCGGATCTCTTCCTCAAGTGTAGGTGCAACTTCCAAAATATTAGCAAGACCAGCATCAACTATGACCAGTTTGAGTTGAGCAATCTCCTCTTGAAGTTCAGGAGGCAAGGATTTCATTATGACATTCAGGCTAACAGGCTTTCAACTGAGTGCATCGGCAACCACGTTGGCCTTACCTGGGTGGTAATTTATTCCAAGATCATAATCCTTAACTAACTCGAGCCATCTTCGTTGACGAAGATTTAAATCTGGTTGAGTAAATATATACTTGATACTTTTGTGGTTGGTAAAAATTTGGCACCTCTTCCTGATGAGGTAGTGTGTCCAAATTTTTAGAGCATGAACCACTGCGGCCAATTCCAGATCATGAGTAGGATAGTTTCCCTCATGGGGTCGTAGCTGTCGCGATGCCTATGCTACCACCTTGCCGTCTTGCATAAGTACACATCCAAGTCCTTGTCTGGAGGCGTCGCAGTACACATCAAAGCTGCGGTAGATATCTGGAAGAGTCAACACAGGTGCGGTTGTCAGCCGTGTCTTTAACTCATTGAAACTTTTCTCACAGTCCTTAGTCCATTCAAACTTCTTATCCTTCTTGAGCAGCTCTATCATGGGTTTGGCAATCTTGCAAAACCCTTCAATGAAATGACGGTAATATCCGGCTAATCCAAGAAAACTCTGAATTTTTGATACGGTTGTGGGTGGCAACCAATCGAGCACATCCTTTACTTTGCTTGGGTCCACGGCTATACCTTCGGCATATAGCACATGTCCGAGAAATCCAACTTGCTTGAGACAAAACTCGCATTTACTAAATTTGGCGTATAGCTGATGGTCGCGGAGTCGTTGTAGCACTGCTCGGAGGTGTTCTTTGTGCTCTTCTTCACTTTTTGAGTATATAAGTATGTCATCGATAAAGACTACCACGAATTTATTGAGGAAGTCCATGAATACTTTGTTCATCATATGCATGAAGAAGGTATGGGAATTGGTGAGACCAAAGGATATAACTATATATTCATAAAGATCGTATCGAGTAGTGAATGCGGTCTTAGGAATATCTTCCTTTTTAATCTTGATGATGATATCCTGTCCTTAAATCAATCTTGGAGAATACCTTGGCCCTATTGAGCTGATCAAACAAGTCATCAATCCTGGGAAGTGGATATTTATTTTGGATGGTGACATCATTTAGCTGACGGTAATCCACACACATGCGGAGGCTGCCATCCTTCTTATCTACGAAGATAGCACGCGATCCCCATGGTGAAGAGCTGGGACGGATATATCCTTTCTGGAGCATTTCATCAAGCTGTTTCTTTAGCTCCACTAATTCTGATGAAGGCATCCTGTAATACTTCTTGTATAACGGTGCGGTTCCAGGCACAAGATCTATTGCAAACTCAAGCTCTCGATCTGGTGGCATGCTTGGCAGTTCTTCTGGAAATACATCAGGAAACTCACTGACCACAGGAATTAATTCCAACTCATCAGCCACAACGGTGAAGACCATTTCATTCTTGGGTATGCTCCCGCGAGCATAGAATTTGGTAGCCTGCCCCTTCTGACTGGTCAAAGTGACTTCTCGGGTCGTGCAAGTTATGCATACTTGATATTGGGTCAACCAATTCATACCCAAGATAACATCCAACTTTATAGACTCAATGATTATCAAGGAAGTTGGAAACCAGACTCGGTTGATATTGATTTCCAGATTACGGTAGACCAGATTGCTCCTGATCAAAGATCCCGGGGATTGTACCAGCATATTCTTGCCCAAAAGCCAACAAGGAAATTTGTTTTGGGCAACAAAACTCCGCGAAATAAAAGAGTGGGAAACCCAGAGTCAAATAAAATTATGGCAGGTATGTTATTAACAGAAACATACCAATGACGACTTCGGGGTTCTCTTGGGCTTCGTCTGCGGAGAGATGATGAACGTGCCCAGTGATGTTTTGCTGGGTAGAGCATGACTCCATAAAGTTGACTTGTGGCCTGAATAGGGCCTTTGCCTTGCCGTCCTTGGGACACTGTCTGGCATAATGTCTGGTTTGCCCACAACTGAAGCAAGAATTGTTGCGCTGGCACTCTTCTCGCACCGGGTTAGTCACAACATTCTTGACTTGTGTGGTGGTCTTGTTAACATTCTGCTGCAAATTGGGCTTGTACTCCACCTGAGTATGCTGCCAGGTACGAGCCTTCTGCACTGGCTGCCCTTCCTTCCTTGGCTCGAACTTGCGCTTGTGATCATTATTACCAGTCCTATTGTCCAAAATGAGCTTGTGCTCCCTTTCAGCAATGAAAGCCTTGTTCACCAGAGTTTGGAAATCTGGGAAATCAAGCATACTGAGGGTACATCGGAGTTGCGGGTTTAATCCCCCCAAGAAACCTGTCAATCTTTCTTTCTTAGGTGGCCACGTCATAAAGGGAGTAACGGGCCAGATGGTTGAATTTTTGCAAATATTCACCCACAGACTGATTTCCTTGGAGGAGCGCAAGATATTCACGCTGCTTAACCTTCATAATTCCAGTAGGAATATGATATTTCCGGAACTGATCCTTGAATTTTGCCCAGGTGATTTCTTCATCAGCAGGCCACATGGCTTTTGCATTTTCCCACCATATGGCAGCAGTGCCTTCAAGATAATGAGTTGCAAATGGAACTTTATCATCTTCTTTAGTACAAACAATCTCAAGATTCCTCTCTATGGTTCGCAACCAATCGTCTGCATCCAAGGGATGAATAACCTGACTGAAACTGGGAGGCTTGGTCCTCTGAAAATCTGACAGCTTGGAGTGATGACCATTCTGATTTCCATTCTGTCCAACCACAGCTTGCACACTTCTTAATATTTCAATCAGATCATTATTCCTCCTTTCATCAAACATACGTAGAATTTGCTCGGTGGAGGGCGGATTTGGTGGTGGAGGCGGTGGTGGAACGTACGCTTCGGGGGAGTGTCCTACCTGTCATGCAGAACGATGAATAGGAGCATCCTCATGAGCATCAGTACGGCTGCTTCCCCGCGTCATCCTATTGTGGATTTTTTCCAAGACAACACAACCGAGATGAGAAGCATCCAAAAATAAATTGGGGAAAAGCCAGCAAGAAGTCCCGTGAGAAAATGAAATAACGAAGAAGGAAAAAAACGGTGAATAAAATAGAGTTCCAACATAATTATACACAGACTCATACATGAAAGATAAACATCATGCCATGTTCAACTACTCTGATACACGAAACAAAACATCATGACTCGTACGACTACATCCGTACATGATCCTAACGACTACGGATACTCAGAAGCTCTACTGCTCTGCTGGTGCTGCGGGGTCCTCTCCTCAAGCGGACTCGGATCCTGAATTGACGACGTTAACGGAAACCTCCGGGTTAAAGGTAACACGATGACGCTGCCTCGAGGGCTCTCCCTCCGGGGCAGGTGCAGGGTGAAGCATCGGGGCTACAGGAGTAGTGAGAACTGAAACCCACTCAGCAGGAGCACTGAGAGGATTCACGGTCAAGGTGCCCGAGCTACTTGGAGGAGTAACTGGTGAAATGGGTGAACTAAAACTGGGTGGAATATAATGATTAAACCCCGTAGAGGATGGAGTGGTGAAAGATCTATTAGTGGCTAAAGCAGTACGAGCATGAGTCAGCTCTCAAGCCAGCTCATGGATCATAAGGTAGCTAGCAGTGATATAACGAGAAAGAGGGCTAGCAACACTATCAGACTCCGGATCAATGATAGGGAAACGGACATGACCATTGTCGTGCAGAGAGGGATAGTAGTAGAAACCTGGGTGGTTCTCCATCCGGACCTCGTTATAACAAAGCTCGACAAGGACCTCGAATGTAGCAAACTGTACAGCTAGAGAAGCGGTAGAAGCAAAACCGCTCCGAGAAGTACGAGTGTAAGTGCTGGAATCAGAACTGGTGCACAGAGTAACCACTGCGTGATACTCATACACTAAGTCTGCTAGACGCTCCCGGTACACACGATAGACTGTGTCATCACCAAGGGGGTACAATCGACGCCATGCGTTACAAAGGAGATGCAGGGACTTGTACGACATCAGCTGCAACGGGAACGGATACTGCACTGGAGCCAGCTACACTCACAACCATTAGCAGGTTAGCATCAAAATAAAACGAGTGCATACAATGCAACAACCAGCTACAAATGCTACCGGCACTCAACTTAAACTCGTTTCTAACATCTAGTTAACACGTCGTAGTCTAGCATGGCCTACAGTCAGCGCTACTCTGATACCAACCGTTGTGGCACCCTGGCTCAGAGCAACCGGTTTACCATGCATTGCCAGCCCAGAGACCATGTCTTCTGGCAACACACAACATCTTGGTATAGAAAACAACCGCTTTATTGATGCTAGCGGATCATAGTTTATATTACAATAGGTGGCGAGGCCAAGCGGCACACATGGTGTGGCTGAACAATATGTACATTATTTAGTGAACATAAAGGGGCCTCGATCATAACAACTACGCAGCAGGGGAACAACATCGTAGCAGAACTCCATAGCACAGGGACACCGATGTGGACACGATCTAGACTCGGACATCACTCCTTTCCAACGAGACTTTCCTGAAATCTGGCATGACACGCCAGGTCAGTACATTGAATGTACTTGCAAGCTCATAACAAGCATAAACATAATGACAAACAATATCATGATATTTAACCAATTGTTTAATAATGCAAAAATATATCCAACATGTTGTGATCATGCTCTTGTGATATAAGCCCCTCGGACTTGCTTACCAACGGTGATCGCTCTCGGATCACAAACGGACCAACCTCATGGTCTTAGATCGGGTTACCTCGTAACCAAACGGTGATCTTTCCGGCGATCACAACCATGACCAACACTTGGTCTCAAACGGTGATCTTTTCGGCGATCACAACCATGACCAACACTTGGTCTCCAAATCAAGATGGTCTACCCACCATCATCAACAGTGCAAAGTTCATAACTTAGTGTTCAAAATTTATTAAACATTGACCCATGGTGTGACCTACTTTCGAGCGTGTCCGTAACTGTGCACTCGGCTATTAATAGATTTAATACACTCTGTAGAGGTTGTCACATCCCTAGTCTGGTATGACCTAGACTAGCTAGTCATGTGTGCATCATGTTTAAATTTCATTTAATTCCGAATTGGGGATTGGTCAAACCCTCAGAATCATTTCTGGAAATGACCCAGATAAAAATTGCTCCAAGAAGGTCCAAGAAAATGTTCATGTTGCTCTCTGAAAATATTGGGCAGAGACAAAAATCAAACCAATATCTTTAGTACCTCATAAGTATTTATTTTGGGCATTTGGAAATTAATGCATAATTATTTGCATTGGATATATATATATGTTATATATATAATATATGTCCAAAAATTGTGCCATTTGTTGGGGAGCTCTGGAATAATACCACTAGTTCCTACAAAAATTGGCATAAGAAAATAAAATGATTTAGTATTTTTATTAAATCAAAACAAATGTCAGAAAATAGAAAAGAGAAACAAAAACAGAAAAAGCTTACCTGACGCTCACCTGGCAGCCCAGCTGGCCCAGCACTGTAGCTGAGGCCCAGCCCACCAGGGCGAAGTGGTCGCCTTCAACCTCTGCCAGTAGGCAGAGGCGTGTCGCTGCGCGCGCGATCGCCGTGGCCAGCTCCCTGCCTGCTTCCTCCACCCCGACTCCTCCAGACGCGCCACGGAGATGCCCAGCACCCCCTGCACCCCTCTCCTCTCTCCCTGGACCTCTCTCCCTCCTCTGCTCTCTCCCTACGACGCCACCGAACACGCCCATCGCCGCCGTTCGCCGTTGCCGTGACCACCGCCATCCCGACGATGCCCCGAGCTGCTCCCGAGCTCCTGCGCCTCGTCACCAACCCCCTCACTGAGCCACGCGACTGGAAGACCCCCTTCTTCCTCCTCGGGTCACCGGAGATCGTCGCCGCCGATTCGTCGTCCACAGGGCCTCCCCGAGCTAGCTGACCCCCTCTCCGACCCCGCTGTGAGCTCCTCTTCCTCTCCCCCTAGCTCCCGTGCTCGTTTGGCCTCCGTAGCCGCCGTCTCCACCGCGCCCAAAAGCTCCCCGCCGCCGGCCATGGCGCCGTCGTGGCTAGAGCCACAGTGGCTCGAAGCCAAGCTCACCGTTGCGCTCAGCGCACTACCAGGAGTCCGTAGCGCCCACTAGCCCCCCTGTCTTGCACCGTAGCGCCAAACCCGCCACCACCCGAACTCCGGCCGCCGCCCAAGTGGTCGCCGCCGTCGACACCGGCCTTCCTGCGCCCAGCTGCGTGCACCCCTGGATGCGGGCGAGTGAGGGCTTCCTCGTGGTGCCCGCAGCGCGTTCAGCCGCCACCCGTAGCGTGTTCCCGAGTGTCGCCACCGCGTTCGCGTGCTCGCCGGCGTTCAACTCCGGCTTGCTGACGTGGCAGCGTCATTAGCAGCTAATGGTGCCACAAATTGAACCCACACCCAATGACATATGGGCCCCACTGCCTAATTAACCCTGATTTAGTTTTGTTTAGATTAAACTAACCCCGTAGGCCCCACAGGTCAGTTTGACCTGGCCACGTCACCTGTTGACCTGACCCCACAAGTCTGTGACCCAGACATCACTGCGTCACTGACCAGTGGTCCCCACTGGTCAGGTTTGACCCGGGGCAGCCCTGTTGACCCTGCTAACGTAATGCTGTTGTCATGCTGACGCAGTAATATTTTCTGTAATTTAAATAAATCAGAAATGATTTATAAATTTCAAAAAATAGTATAAACTTCTAAAAATCATATAAAATCAACCGTAACTCCAAATGAAATAAATTATATATGAAAAATGATCAGAAAAATCCAATATTTCCATCTGCATTGGTTTCATGCATGTTAGAACACTTTAACATTGCTGTTTAGGTGAAACAAGTTAATGCACTAATATGACCTCTTATTTTGGGTTTGCATTTGAATCCTTGATTCATTTGAACTCAAACCAATCTGTTCTAAGTTGCATTAGCCAAACAAACTCATTTTGCCATATCATGATCATGCATCATATTGTGCATTGCACTAATTGTGTTCCCTCTCGTTTGCCGGTGATTGTCCCCTCTCAGTAGACGACGTTCGACGATGAGTTCGATGACACCGATGAAGAACTATACTATCTTCAGAAGTGCCAAGCAAGCAAAACCCCCTTGTTCATTCCGATAAAATCCCACTCTCTCACTCCTGCTCTCTTTTACTGCATTAGGACAACAACGATTCATTTGTTACTTGCTGTGGTAGCTTTACCCCTTTATCCTTTGCATGACCTGTCATTGCCACAGTAAATAGATGAAACCCACTAGCATGAGTAGGAGTTGTTTGAGCCCTGATGTGCCTACTCATTCATTCTTGTTGTCATGCCTGCTATTGCTTAGAGTTGTGTCAGGTCTGATTCATCGGGGATGAATCAGAGGTGTGTGAACATGTCCTACTGTTGAGAGCTAAGTGTGTGAACACGATTTGGTAAAGCTAGCGGTGAGAGGCCATGTAGGAGTACATGGTGGGTTGTCTCATTGCAGCCGTCCTCAGGAACTGAGTTCTATGTTTGTGATCCGTGAACAACTACTACCACACATTGGGATCCTTAATTGACTCTCTCGACTTATTAATCAACATGATCTCTGTCCAGGAGTTGCAACTAGTTTCTGGTGTTTGTAGGTAGTGTTAGTAGTCTACCAAGTGGCACCCAGTAAAGGTGGGCTTGGGACAGACTAGGCACCGTGGCATGGTGTACCAAGCATAGATCCACCCGTCGAGGTGGGCTTGGGAACCCTACTCACATTGTTTGGGGCCGTGAGCGACACCTCGGCCGGATCTCCTTGCGGATGGAACCTGAATAGGCGATAAACCTGGATGAGAGACTTGTGTGGTTAGTCAGGTCGTGGCCGACACCCTCGCTGGGCTTCCACTTGAAGGTTGCCGAGTACATGTCGTGTAAACGACGGTAAGTGGTGAGAGCGTGTGTGAAGAAGTACACCCCTGCAGGGTTAACATTATCTATTCGAATAGCCATGTCCGCTGTAAAGGACTTCTGGGTTGCCTGTACAGTTCATAGACAAGTGAAAGTGGATACTCTAAAATACGCAAGATAAGCGTGAGTGCTATGGATGGCGTTCTCGTAGGGAGACGGGAGCGGATCCATAGTGGTGTATTGATATGGTGAATATGTGGACTCATGTGCGCCACCTCAAAAGAGTTACTTGCAGTCGTAGTTCAGGATAGCCACCGAGTCAAAGCTGGCTTGCTGCAGTTAAACCCCACCACCCCTTTTTTGATAATGATGCATATGTAGTTAGTTCTGATGTAAGTCTTGCTGGGTACATTTGTACTCACGTTGCTTAATTTATGTTTTTGCAGAGAGACTTCAGTCTTGCTAGTAGTACCGCGTGGACTTCGACGTTTAGCTTGTTACCTCAGCTACGATCTTGTGCCCTCGGCAGGATCTGGTAGATAGTCAGGCTTCTCAGCCTTTTTCATTTGTAGATGTCTGTACTCAGATATTTTAAGCTTCCGTGTGTGCTTTGACTTTTGTGCTCTGAATGCTGGGTCATGAGACCCATGTTTGTAATATCTCGCTCCTCGGAGCCTATTGAATAAATACTTGAGTTGTAGACTCATGTTGTGATGCCATGTTGTATTTGCACATATCGAGCATATTGTGTGTATGCTATTGAAATGCTTGGTATGTGTGGGATCTGACTATCTAGTTGTTTATCCTTAATAGCCTCTCTTACCGGGAAGTGTCTCCTAGTGCTTCCACTGAGCCATGGTAGCTTGCTACTGCTCCGGAACACTTAGGCTGGCCGCCATGTGTGCTTCTTCGTTCCCGTGTCTGTCCCTTCGGGGAAATGTCACGCGATTAATACCGGAGTCATGTTAACCTGCTACAGCCCGGTTTACCAGAGTCCTGCTAGCCCAGTTGCTACAGCCCGGATTCACTCGCTGATGACCGACACGTTCGTTGTTGGGTCATGTATGCCTGTCCCTATAAGTTAGTGCCACTTTGTGTTCACGACTAGCCATGTCAGCCCGAGTTCTTTGTCATATGGATGCTAGCGGCACTATCATATACGTGAGCTAAAAGGCACAAACGGTCCCGGGCTAGGTAAGGTGGCACCCGTGGGAATACCATGCGTGAGGCCGCAAAGTGATATGATGTGTTACATGCTAGATCGGTGTGACTCAGGATCGGGGTCCTGACAGCTTTGGTATCAGAGCTTGACTGCCTGTAGGATTACCAAGCCAAACTGGTCGAAGTTCAGTCTAGAAATTCTTTAGTTATATAAGGGAATTGATTGTGGGATGGAATGTAAGGCTCTTTTTACTCCTTATACCTTATGCCCTTCTGATCTGAGTCATCCTATCTTTCCTACGGGGTTAAGGAACTAGGCTTTCTCTTTCTTCTATCAGGATCACGTGTTACTAATCCATAGTCCTATAGGATTGATGGTTCTACGCTTGCGTTCAGTTCCTACTATCTTTTGTATGTTAACTGTTGATCTCGAAACCTTGATATTGTGCTTCTGAGTGGCTATGCCACCATTTTTGTAGCATGTCTCCAATCTTTTGAGCATTTATAGCCGTTATGCTGTCCGAGTCATCCCAGGTTTCTAAATAATCTGATGCAATTGCAAAATCCTTCCCTCTGTTTCGATGTCCTTTCTGGCCGGGTAAACCACACTAAACGGTGAGTTGAGGTACTCTATTGCCTCAACGTATATGTTGGAGCTATTATTATGACCCTAGGTGTCTAGAGTATCACCTAGTAACTTAGCCATGTTTTGTGTTCCTAGTGTGATGATTCTGGCCATCATTCTCGAAAGCATCCTATGATGCCATTTAGTTAGTAGGCATTCTATTCCTGGGTTTTGAACCCGAGATTCACCCTACTTACTTCATGTTGATAGTAATTGCTAGTTCCTTTAGGAAATTAGTAACCTTTGCAACATTCCTCGAAGTTTGTGGTATTTCCTTCTTCCAAATACTATGAACCGTTTATGGCAGAAGTTCTTTGAACCGAAAGATCACAACAAGAATGCTCTCGATGAGTTCTCGATTCTATGTTGATACTCTGCCAGTCCTACCTCTCTGCATGGATTACCCGGAAGAAACTTGTTGAACTTGGTTCGACATACTAATCTATGCATCCACAACTCAGAAAACCGTATGTTCCTTTGAGTTGTCCCTCTTTAGTTGTCTTCTGACCCTCGTCTATCAATTGATAGTCAAGAGTATGCATGCAATCGTTCGTCGATGCCTATTATTCTTGTGGTCCGTCAAGCCATTCTATTCAGGATGACTAGGAGAAACAAACTCCAGTACCTCATCCATATCCAGGATTGAGTCAAAATAGTTGTGCTCCGCAGATCAAAATGCTAATCCAGTTTTTGTTCTGTTCTACCCTGAAGTATTACCCTCTTTATGTCAAGAAAGTCATAGGAATTACACATCATCTTATGAATTCTTGGTGCAGTGATACTTCTCACCATCATTATTCATTTTTTGGTCCCCGTGTTGTTGAACCGGAATGCCGACAAGTGAATCGTGATGTGTGAAATCAATACTGCTAGCAACCTTGTTGCTTGGTAGTTAAAGGGCAATAATTTTAATCTTAGTGTGTTGGTTCTTGAATCACGATTCTAAGATTAATCGTGCTACCTAGTCCTTATTTCCGATGCACTCTCTGATCAATGAGTTAGGATTGAGTCAGTCCCTCGCTTTTGTGATCATATCGTCTTGCCCAAAAAAGCAAGGTTGTTCTTTAGCTTAGTAACATATCGGTGGTTCGTGATTTTCTGAATATCTTCTTAGAAGTATTACTAGGTTGTCACCTGACCACTATGTTGAGTTCGTGATCAAGTTGGTTCATTCCTGTAAACCACCCTTTCTCCAAGAATCCGTGTTGGATACCCCTGAGCTAGTTGGTTAAGCTAAACGACAACTTGGAGAGTGGAAGATAAAAGCTTACCTAACTTAGTTCGTTTCAAAGGGATATCCTGGTGTTGGTGTGTTAGTTGAAGAAAGATGATATCTTCATCGATTGGTCCTGTGATCAGTTATTGGAGCTATTGTCTTATAAAAACTTTGATTTGAGTATGGGCTATCGTCAAATCAAATCAGAACCAACGATGTTCATAATGTTGTCTTACTCATGGCTGTCCCTCGAGCATACACCATTATATCTTTTGGTCTGACAAATACTATCACCTTGTTCACATAACGGTGGAAGTCCAGTGATATGGAAATTCCGATGAGTTGTTGTTGAGCCCATCACCAGCATTTTGTCTCCTCCATGATTTGTGTTGAACATCCAGCTAGTGTTGGAAACTTGTGTAAGCATTTTCTTCATGCCCCGTTCATGAAGTATATGTTGGATGAAAGACGTGACTTCCTTTGATTCACGTGCATTCAATGTAAGTTGTCGTCATGAATTCGAGAAAGTTTATTTTTGCCTCCTACGGAATCATCCCAAGTTAGTCAAGCATATGTGCGAAGTATTATGTGGTTTGGAGACTTGCAACCTTCATCCCATATGTATTCCCTAGCACCCCAAGCCACTGATTGATTTGCTCAAGGAAAAGGAATTGGTTGTGTTAATTCTAGATCATGCACAAGACTCCGATATCCTCGATGATGGTTCTCAACCAGAACTCGGTAGTGTTTTGTTGTAAGACTACCATGTGGTCATGCTTGTCTGGGACAACATGTTCACATGTGTGTAGCAGAACCAGCTCATGTTTTGGAGCTTACTATCGTAGTTCATTTCCCGAGAATCTCGCAACGTCATCTCGTCGATTTGTGTTGCAAACTTTCATTTTTCTTTCTAGACTCGATGAATCTGGAATATCCTGACACCAACCATATCTGAATCTCGGGGAGATATGATGGTTGGAATGTTTTCCCAAGAACTATAATATTGGTCCCTCGATAACCGATAAAGTGGATGCTGTGGCAAACACACCCAGCCGAAAAGACCTATTATTGTAGTATCTTGTTTGAGGAAGTTGGCCACCTCCCCATAAGGATTTCGTAGGATCTACTCCCTAGTTGTTCCTTATGGATTTTTGTGTTCCCGAAGTCCGACCTTTTACTTGATGTTCTAGATATCAAACCATAATTATCTATGGATTACGCTAGCACATCAAGGAGAACATTAGAAGCGGAGTGCTAAATGTCTCTCGGTCGATCATCCAGATTTTGTTTCCTTGGCCTCGCTAAGGTGAAATCTGAGAAAGTGTTATCTTCTTTTGCATCTGCATCATCCATCACCATTCATCATGGTAGTAGGTTGTGTTGCCAGGATCCTTGACACGGATATTGGTAAAACCTTGATGAATATGGAAATGCTCAAAGTTCTTGAGAGCACGCGCAAGCGCTAGGTGTTATCATCGGCACTAACTGGGATTGCTCTCAGTTTCTTCGGTTATGTTATAACTTTTCAAACCATGGACTCACTCTCTTCTGTTGAGCTTCTCCCCAGTTACTAAAATCATCCCTTGTGTTGTTTTCAACAAGGTAATCCACATCATCCATTTTAATTCGGGTATGCCATTCTACCGAACCCCTCCAAACGATCGCTCGGGATTTGCCGTAGGCTGGTATAGAGGGTCTCAATGATCTCTGTATCAAAGGTAATTCTTTTTGCCACTTAAGGGGATATTTCTACGAGTCACCTTCCCTAAGGTGCATCATTATGGTATCATGGCAACTCAACTCCTTGCTACGTTGACAACCATTCACCACCTTCTTAGGTGTGGAATTATTGTCTACCTATTGAACCTTTGTCATGTGTTTCACTCCATTCCTCTAGATGTGTGTTTTGTATCTCAGCTCGAGTGATGTTGCTATGCCTCATTCCGTGAGTTGATCCTAAGTTGTTCGATCTTCGAGAAGATCGATTCTTCTAGAGTTTTCCTTTCCTCTTCTTGTCATGTTAGTTGGAGTTCTCAGAGGAAGACATCGAGTCAAAGATGGTGATCGAATCAACGCCCCTATGAAGTGCAACCTGGATCGTGAAGATTGTGTTAGTTTGCGTTCCCCTTCATCTTACCCTACGCTTGAATCTCGGGACGAGATTCTTGTTTAGTGGGGGCGAGATGTCACATCCCTAGTCTCGTATGACCTAGACTAGCTAGTCATGTGTGCATCATGTTTAAATTTCATTTAATTCTGAATTGGGGATTGGTGAAACCCTCAGAATCATTTCTGGAAATGACCCAGATAAAAATTGCTCCAAAAAGGTCCAAGAAAATGTTCATGTTGCTCTCTGAAAATATTGGGCAGAGATAAAAATCAAACCAATATCTTTAGTAGCTCATAAGTATTTATTTTGGGCATTTGGAATTAATGCATAATTATTTGCATTGGATATATATATGTTATATATATAATATATGTCTAAAAATTGTGCCATTTGTTGGGGAGCTCTGGAATAATACCACTAGTTCCTACAAAAATTGGCATAAGAAAATAAAATGATTTAGTATTTTTATTAAATCAAAACAAATGTCAGAAAATAGAAAAGAGAAACAAAAACAGAAAAAGCTTACCTGACGCTCACCTAGGAGCCCAGCTGGCCCAGCACTGTAGCTGAGGCCCAACCCACCAGGGCGAAGCGGTCGCCTTCAACCTCTGCCAGTAGGCAGAGGCGTGTCGCCACGCGCGCGATCGCCGTGGCTAGCTCCCTGCCTGCTTCCTCCACCCTGACTCCTCCAGACGCGCCACGGAGACGCCCAGCACCCCCTGCACCCCTCTCCTCTCTCCCTGGACCTCTCTCCCTCCTCTGCTCTCTCCCTACGACGCCACCGAACATGCCCATCGCCGCTGTTCGCCGTTGCCGCGACCACCGCCGTCCCGACGATGCCCCGAGCTGCTCCCGAGCTCCTGCGCCTCGTCACCAACCCCCTCACCGAGCCACGCGACTGGAAGACCCCCGAAGCGCCGTCCCCGATCCCTTCTTCCTCCTCGGGTCACCGGAGATCGTCGCCGCCGATTCGTCGTCCACAGGGCCTCCCCGAGCTAGCTGACCCCCTCTCCGACCCCGCTGTGAGCTCCTCTTCCTCCCCCTAGCTCCCGTGCTCGTTTGGCCTCCGTAGCCGCCGTCTCCACTGCGCCCGAAAGCTCCCCGCCGCCGGCCATGGCGTCGTCGTGGCTAGAGCCACAGTGGCTCAAAGCCAAGCTCACCGTTGCGCTCAGCGCACTACCAGGAGTCCGTAGCGCCCACTAGCCCCCCTGCCTTGCACCGTAGCACCAAACCCGCCACCACCCGAACTCCGGCCGCTGCCCAAGTTGTCGCCGCCGTCGACCCCGGCCTTCCTGCGCCCAGCTGCGTGCACCCCTGGATGCGGGCGAGTGAGGGCTTGCTCGTGGTGCCCGCAGCGCGTTCAGCCGCCGCTCATAGCGCGTTCCCGAGTGTCGCCACCGCGTTCGCGTGCTCGCCGGCGTTCAACTCCGGCGTGCTGACATGGCAGCGTCATTAGCAGCTAATGGCGCCACAAATTGAACCCACACCCACTAACATATGGGCCTCACTGCCTAATTAAACCTGATTTAGTTTTGTTTAGATTAAACTAACCCCGTAGGCCCCATAGGTCAGTTTGACCTGGCCACGTCACCTGTTGACCTGACCCCACAAGTCTGTGACCCAGACATCACTGTGTCACTGACTAGTGGTCCCCACTGGTCAGGTTTGACCCGGGGCAGCCCTGTTGACCCTGCTGACATAATGCTGTTGTCATGCTGACGCGGTAATATTTTCTAGAATTTAAATAAATCAGAAATGATTTATAAATTTCAGAAAATAGTATAAACTTCTAAAAATCATATAAAATCAACCGTAACTCCTAATGAAATAAATTATATATGAAAAATGATCAGAAAAATCCAATCTTTCCATCTGCATTGGTTTCATGCATGTTAGAACACTAATATGACCCCTTATTTTGGGTTTGCATTTGAATCCTTGATTCAAATGAACTCAAACCAATCTGTTCTAAGTTGCATTAGCCAAACAAACTCATTTTGCCATGTCATGATCATGCATCATATTGTGAATTGCATTGATTGTGTTCCCTGTCGTTTGCCGGTGATTGTCCCCTCTCAGTAGACGACGTTCGACGATGAGTTCGATGACACCGATGAAGAACTATACTATCTTCAGAAGTGCCAGGCAAGCAAAACCCCCTTGTTCATTCCGATAAAATCCCACTCTCTCGCTCCTTCTCTCTTTTACTGCATTAGGACAACAACAATTCATTTGTTACTTGCTGTGGTAGCTGAACCCCTTTATCCTTTGCATGACCTGTCATTGCCACAGTAAATAGATGAAACCCACTAGCATGAGTAGGAGTTGTTTGAGCCCTGATGTGCCTACTCATTCATTCTTGTTGTCATGCCTGCTATTGCTTAGAGTTGTGTCAGGTCTGATTCATCGGGGATGAATCGGAGGTGTGTGAACCTGTCCTACTGTTGAGAGCTAAGTGTGTGAACATGATTTGGTAAAGCTAGCGGTGAGAGGCCATGTAGGAGTACATGGTGGGTTGTCTCATTGCAGCCGTCCTCAGGAACTGAGTTCTATGTTTGTGATCCGTGAACAACTACTACCACACATTGGGATCCTTAATTGATTCTCTCGACTTATTAATCAACATGATCTCTGTCCAGGAGTTGCAACTAGTTTCTGGTGTTTGTAGGTAGTGTTAGTAGTCTACCAAGTGGCACCCGGTATAGGTGGGCTTGGGACAGTCTAGGCACTGTGGCACGGGGTACCAAGCATAGATCCACCCGTCGAGGTGGGCTTGGGAACCCTGCTCACATCGTTTGGGGCCGTGAGTGACACCTCGGCCGGATCTCCTTGCGGATGGAACCCGAATAGGCGATAAACCTGGACGAGAGACTTGTGTGGTTAGTCAGGTCGTGGCCGACACCCTCGCTGGGCTTCCGCTTGAAGGTTGCCGAGTACATGTCGTGTAAACGGCGGTAAGTGGTGAGAGCGTGTGTGAAGAAGTACACCCCTGCAGGGTTAACATCATCTATTCGAATAGCCGTGTCCGCGGTAAAGGACTTCTGGGTTGCCTGTACAGTTCATAGACAAGTGAAAGTGGATACTCTAAAATACGCAAGATAAGCGTGAGTGCTATGGATGGCGTTCTCGTAGGGAGACGGGAGCGGATCCATAGTGGTGTATTGATATGGTGAATATGTGGACTCGTGTGCGCCACCTCAAAAGAGTTACTTGCAGTCGTAGTTAAGGATAGCCACCGAGTCAAAGCTGGCTTTCTGCAGTTAAACCCCACCACCGCTTTGTTGATAATGATGCATATGTAGTTAGTTCTGATGTAAGTCTTGCTGGGTACATTTGTACTCACGTTGCTTAATTTATGTTTTTGCAGAGAGACTTCAGTCTCGCTAGTAGTACCGCCTGAACTTCGACGTTTAGCTTGTTACCTCAGCTACGATCTTGTGCCCTCGGCAGGATCTGGTAGATAGTCAGGCTTCTCAGCCTTTTTCATTTGTAGATGTCTGTACTCAGATATTTTAAGCTTCCGTGTGTGCTTTGACTTGTGTGCTCTGAATGCTGGGTCATGAGACCCATGTTTGTAATATCTCGCTCCTCGGAGCCTATTGAATAAATTCTTGAGTAGTAGAGTCATGTTGTGATGCCATGTTGTATTTGCACATATCGAGCATATTGTGTGTATGTTATTGAAATGCTTGGTATGTGTGGGATCTGACTATCTAGTTGTTTATCCTTAGTAGCCTCTCTTACCGGGAAATGTCTCCTTGTGATTCCACTGAGCCATGGTAGCTTGCTACTGCTCCGGAACACTTAGGCTTGCCGCCATGTGTCCTTCGTTCCCGTGTCTGTCCCTTCGGGGAAATGTCACGCGATTAATACCGGAGTCCTGTTAGCCTGCTACAGCCCGGTTTACCGGAGTCCTGCTAGCCCAGTTGCTACAACCCGGATTCACTCGCTGATGACCGACACGTTCGTTGTTGGCTCATGTATGCCTGTCCCTGTAAGTTAGTGCCACTTTGGGTTCACGACTAGCCATGTCAGCGCGGGTTCTTTGTCATATGGATGCTAGCGGCACTATCATATACATGAGCCAAAAGGCACAAACGGTCCCGGGCCAGGTAAGGTGGCACCCGTGGGAATACCATGCGTGAGGCCGCAAAGTGATATGATGTGTTACATGCTAGACCGATGTGACTCAGGATCGGGGTCCTGACAGAGGTAGCGCACTGTACCCACACCACGGAACCCATGGCCTCGCACTCCCATTTGGGTGGACCAACCGCATTCCGATGAAACACATCCATTGCCATGACACTCTCTCGGCCACTCCGACTCACTCCCCACTGGACTAGTCCTGGGTGGCCCCGTGTCTACCAAAGACACCAACGGCCACCGTCGTGGCAAAACATAAATGGTCCCAAACGGGGACAAGGTACCATAATATCAACATCGGGCACACAAGGTTATGTCTGCTTACCGGGCCAGGGTACCGCACGCCCATAACCTTCCCTCGTTGGAGGCACCGACGAGAGGCATGACAACGGACCGAATAAAGTCCTTCCCATAAAGGCAAATGTGGTTGCACTTGGAAAACTCGATTCAGTGGCACCATGACCCGGTCAACGATATATTCAAGTTGAGTTATTAGCAGGTTCAACTTAGCGTGAAAGTAACCGGTGTCATAACATGCCATGCAAGTGCAACACAAATATATGCATCATATATCATCAGAAATAACTGGGTCAACTATATCCACACTAAGCATAGACATCAACAACTCATAACACTTCCCTGGTTATGATTAATCATCACTTTAAACAAAATCTTTACTTCACAAATTTTATCATTTTTCACCTCCTAGAAAATAACTCAAAATAATTACTCATATCCATAATCATATTACTTCTTCATAACAAATATTACTTCTAGTTACTTAACCAACTTAGTTAGATTTAAACTTTCTGTAAACTAAGCATATCAACTTAAAAAAGCAACCAATCAAAATATAAATAATATACTAGTGATTTAAACGCATGGATTAAATCATTAATTCAAGTTGAAAAATCACAAATATTGTAATGGCACCATGAAAATGTTGTTGTGGCTTGCCTTAGTGCAGATGAGGTTCACAATCCTCCTGGTGATCCTCAAGACAAGCTTCTCCTTCTGAAAATATTTACAAACACAAAAAGAAAACATCAAGAACCCTTGTGAAATTCACCAGAAAATCTAGATAGTAGGGGAAAATCTCATTTTTGGTGAGATGCTAGATTTCTTCATAAAGAACACAATGCAGAAAAGAATCAATTCATTTGGACTTATGGTTAAAAAGTTTTGGCTGTTTGAAGCTCTCTAGATAGAAGTGAATTTTGAATTTAAATAAAAAAGAACTGAGGGGGGGTGACATCGAAGGCGTATACCTTGCGGGCGCCAACACTCGTACCGCTTCACGCACGTACAGAGTGGCTGACTAGCGGGCTCCATTAGTTAGGTGAGAGGGAGGGGGAAAGGGAAACAAAGGACGGCGCGGCTTCGCCGAAGCACACGTCGGCGAGGAGAGCTTCTTGGCCAGAACGAGAGGGAAGGATCGAAAGACAAGATGGAGGCGCACCTGCCCGTGCCCGTAGATTAGCTAGAGGTCGTTGGACGGCGTCGGAAACAGTCTCTCTAGCGGAGACAGGAAGTAGAGGTCGCCGGTGATGAATACGACGGCGACCAGAGGCGACACCAGGGGCTCCAACCGGGCGGAACGGCACCACCGAGGCATGGCGGAGGCCCTGGAAAGGTGGCCCGAGCCTGGGAGGGGCTGGAGCTGCGGAGATGACCCAAGGGGATCACCGGTGAGCTCGAGCTCGGGGATGGCGGCCCGCGGCCTGCCCAGCTGGGCTACGGCTTTCTACGAGATTGTGGAATGTGTGGGAGGAGTGGATGATGCTCGAGGAGGCTGGGGAGGGCTCTATTTATAGCCGAGTGTCGAGAGGGGATCGGGCTCTGCCGAAGGACACCTGGACACGGCGCCCGGCGACGAACAGCGTTAGTGAGCATGGGGGAAGGCGACGCAGCTCACGCGGGAACTGTGGGCGAGCGGAGACGAGCACAAGGGCAAGAGGGTGACGACAAGCACAGTGTGCAGCGCACTGTTGCGTTGGCCGTACCACGCTCGTGCCTACTGCGGCGAGCTCCGGTATCGTCGAGCGCCAGGAGGGAGTTAAGAAGATCGGGATGATGATTGTGGTGAGGTTTGGCAAGTTTAGGCAGTCGGGGAAGCGAGCACGCGTGCAAAAGAGCGCTTGGCGGCACTCAGAGCACGGCGACATGCAGGTTGGCATCGTGCACACGCGTGGTCACCGCATGAACTCTGACCTTAGACCCACCTAGGCCCAAACTTCATGTCTGGCATGTTGTCTGTGGTATTTTTAGAGGTTACCACACTTGGTTTTGATCACAGGTGCAGTAGAATGGATTTCAACTGCCTGGTAAGTTTCTGGTCAGTAACTTTGAGAGATTACTGTGGTCAAACTACTGAGAGTTGGGAGCTGGGCTTTGGAGGTTAGTAATCATCTACTAAGGTGATGATGCATAAGAAAAATAAGCCAGAATGGATCAAGTAAAATGGTAGTTGCTGTAGAAACTACAATTTCTGTCCAGAACAGAAAATATTTTTTGTAGCAAAAACATTCCAAAAATTGATGAAATATTTTTACTCAGGAAGGTTCCCTAGGGTTCAAAGAATATTTGGGAATTTTCTCAGATTTTTTTTGGCAAGAAAAAATGGGGCTCCTTTGGAGCACATTGAGCTAGATAGGGTTTAAGAGAGGGAAATGAATATTTTTCATTTAAGAAAAATATTTAAAATATTATTTTGAGGTGAACCAGAGAGGAAATGATAGTTAGAGAGGGAAATGAGGCACTTGGGTGAAAGTCAAGGGGTACCCAAGTGTTTAAGTCCATCTGAAAAGATTCAAAACTCCAAATTTCAAAACCAAACCAACTTAAAGTCAGACAAAGGGAAGAGGGCAAAAACCAGCACTACTAGGGAAAAGCCTATACACAGAATCTTACCAGCAGTGTGCTTTAAAATCAGGCGCTGCTGCTACTTATCAGTAGCGCTCACTTTAAAACCGCGCTGCTGATACAAGTTTATCAGTAGCGCGCACACAACAGGACGCGCTACTGCTAAAATTTCCACGACGCCGCGGTGAGGCCAATTATAGTAGCAGCGCGTTGGAACAAAGGGCGCTACTGCTAAGGATCGTAGAAGCAGTGCATTTACGCTATAATCGCTACTACTAAGGTTCCATCTCCTCACGTATCCGATCCAGATCACACTCACACACACACACTCGATCTCCCCCTCGTCGCCCCTCCTCCGATCTGCGCCGCCGTGTCCTCATCCTCCTTGCTGGACTCGGTACCGGCCTCCTCCTCTGTCCTCCCTCCACTAGCCGCTGGCCGACCCCTCCTCGCTCCGCCTTCCTCCTCCATTCTCCCTCCACTCGCCGCCGGCCAGCCCCTCCTCGATCCGCCTTCCTCCTCCGTCCTACTCTCTTCTCCTTCCTCGAGTCGCCCCTCCTTCTCCCTCCTCCCTTCTACATTTTGATTTAGTAGGCTAGTTCATATGCAACATTCTGATTTAGTTGATATGATTCTGTTGATTTAGTAAGCTAGTTGATTTAGTTGATTTAGAACATTTTGATTTAGTTGATTTAGTAGGCTCGTTGATTTAGTTGATTTAGTAGGCTGGTTGATTTAGTTGATTTAGTAGGCTGGTTGATTTAGTTGATTTAGTAGGCTAGTTGATTTAGTTGATTTAGTAGGCTAGTTGATTTAGTTGATTTAGTAGGCTAGTTGATTTAGTTGATTTAGAACATTTTGATTTAGTTGATTTAGTATGCTAGTTGATTTAGTTGATTTAGGATTCTACTGGATTTAGTATGCTACTGGATTTAGTATGCTAGTTGATTTAGTTGATTGAGGATGCTTTGCTCATTTTCCCACATGCTACTGTTTTTCTTTCCTGTGAAGTGAATCATTAATCCTTTGCTCATATTGCTTTAGGAAAATTGTGCCACCACCATCACCACTATGTCGACTGTGCAAGTCAAGGTGCGCCAGCAGCCTCGCAACTGGCAAGCTGTTTGGCATCTACTTCCAGCCGAATTTTCGTCATGCGGTAGTAAGAAATTAGATGAAATGTAACAACTATTTTATTTTTAGTGTTGGCATTACGGCATTGTGTCATTTTTCTTTTCATACATAGACCGTCCCATGAAATGTGAGGTTGACATTCAACAAGCTGACAGGAGACACTGTGACATTTGAGGCTCCTGGGGGGCCGTACACTATGGAGGTCGAGAAAGGACGCAATATATCGCAGATTGGAGGAGATGGATGGGCCCGTTTCCTCGCCCGCATGCGTCTTACTGGTGGTGAGTTGATCAGCTTCTCCTTCAGAGCAGAAAGACCCAAGCTGGCTATCATTTATCTCAACTTGGTGGAAGATGATGAAGATGACGAAGATGATGAAGATGACGAAGATGATGCAGATGAAGAAGATGATGAAGATAATCAGGACCCACTTCATGAAGCCATCGTAGCTCAAAGAATGAGGCTGGGCGAGGAGGAGGTGTGCAACCTATGGGACATAATTCCACCACGTGCTGACTTTGTCGGGGTGCCATTCATGACCCGCCTGACAAGTACCATGGTCGATCGACATGATATGGTATGTTATACTTACAAATGCAAATTATCCGATGATATTCTTAGTGTAGAGTCCAATGATATGTTGTGTGGAATCTAGACTTCATAGAAATATATTTGCAAGAGTATGTGTGAGGCTATTTATTAATTGGTATGTTTTTCTTATTCAGAAATTGCCAAAGAACCTATCTGTGAGTTGTGGTATCGAGCCTGATGAAGAAGGCTCAGCTGGACTACGCCTTACCGCAAGGGGCTCCGTCACCACCTGTACTTACCACATGGACACAGACGGTCGCACACACTTAAACTCGGTTGGGTGGAAGAGATTCCTCGTTGGCAAGAATCTTCGTGTTGGACAGGCCATCCTAATTACTATCAGGAACACCCACCGCCCAGGCTTGAGGATGATGATCGTCGTCGATATCATCTAGAATTACATATGTGTGTGGCTATATCATCTAGAACTACATATGATTATCGTCGTCGATATCATGTAGAACTACATATGATGATCGTCGTCGATATCATCTAGAACTAAATATGATGATCGTTGTCGATGTCACCTTGTACTGCTTGAGGATGCATGTTGAGTATATATGAAATTTTTATCTAATACTCCCTCGGTTCCAAATTACTCGTCGTGGTTTTAGTTCCAATTTGAACTAAAACCACGACGAGTAATTTGGAACCGAGGGAGTACTACCTAGTACCTATAATGCTTTATGAAATTGATATCTAGTAGTACCTAGTATCTGGAAATTGCAGTTTATTGAAGTTGGAGTGGGGAAATGGTGAAAGATATAACAGCAGCGCGGGCGCAGGAAAACACTACAGCTAACTAATAGCAGTGCGTTCAGGAAATGCGCTGCTGATATAGTCAATAGTAGTAGCGCGGGCACAGACAGCGCTACTACTAATAGTTAGCTGTAGCCCCTTATTGGTAGCGCGGGTGCCCGCGCTGCTGATAGCCTCAAAACCCGTGCTACTACTAGGGTTTTCCCTAGTAGTGCAGGCTGTCACAATGAGTAGTACTCCCTCCGGTCCTCTTTTGTCTGTGCATAACTTTTTTCAGTATTTCTCTAATTAGTCTGCGTATATACCCTTTTGCATGCGCCCATTTCCGTCATGCCCCGCATTCACAACATTAATTAGCGTACGCATGAGCAGCTGCTGCCAGTCCAGGCAATAAACTGCAGCATGCAAGCGGGCCATTCTATGCACGTGGGAGAGAGAATAGGCAACCGAAGAGCCTGTCCAATGCATTGCATGCGGCAGCAAACCACCGCAGCTCTCCTCATGCATGCACATAACTTCTCCCGTTTACTTCTCCATCGGGAACCGATTTTCCTCGGCTTTTTCACTACTCCTTGATCTTCATTTGCATCCAAACCACACTGTATTCACATTTTTTTAACCTCTTCACATCCTCCTGGAGTAATTATGAAGCCCCTATAAATAATCATCTTCTTCAGTTAGACTAGCCATCTAATCCTAATTCTCCAAACCATAGCCCTCCGGTCCAGCGGTTCCAAATGGCGAAAGAGATCGAGATGCAGGTTTTTAGTGTCCAACATGTCCTCATCGAAGGCTCGTTGAGCATAGTTGCCATAGTCACCGACCACCCAAGGGTTGTTCGGAAGTGGATCAACAATGTTTCCAACTCCCTCCAAAAGGTGGAGATGAATGTCATTGGTCTCGACACAGAGTACATGGAGCGTGCCACTTGGAAGATCCAACGCGCCGCTGTCCTTCAGCTGTGCCTCGAAGATGATGTTTTGGTGTACCACATCATACACGCGCCCTTCATACCAGGTGAGCTTCATGATTTCTTGTCTCGGGAGGACATATACTTCTGTGGGGCAGCCATCGCAGGGGACAAACAGAAGTTGGAGACGCACAACCTTGATTTGAAAAGCATTGTTGACCTACAAACAAAAATAAAAATTCCTGTAGAAGATTGTGATAAACCGACACAATCCCTATTCGACGTAGCAAATTTTGTGCTAGGAAAAAATCTTCAGAAGGGTGATGAGATGCTGGCATTAAGGTCGTCTGGATGGGAGAATTATCCCTTGACGTACGAGCGGATAAAATATGATGCCCTCAATGCCCGTGTGAGTTTTGAGATAGCTACAAGGTCCAGAGAGCTTGTTGCGAAGCCGTCTCCCACAGAAAATGAGAACAAAAAGAAGAAGAAGAATAAGAAGAAGAAGAAGAAGAAGATGTTGCACCAGCAGCAGGGCATTATGGATGGATGAACTATTTCCTCTCTTGTCAAAAAATATTCCCTCTCTATGTATATTGATATAGATGGACTATTTCAATCATGTGCATGTCTTTGGAACAAGTAGTAGCATGGGTACTCTTGACTATAAGGAACTATTTATCCGCCTAGCTTTCTCTACTACTCCTTCTAGTGATCGGTATGCAATGCATGTGTCCGTAGACATGACAGCTTGTCCAGGGAAGTTCAACTACGGCGACCATCATGTTTCATCCACTGCCACTCGCGATTCCCACGACGCCGCTCCAACCCACGGCACCACATCCCCCGATGTGCGCCTCAACCCTCTCGGCTGCACCGCCCCTCTGCCTTTGTGTGCATGACATGTGGGCCACCTTAAATGCGGCGAGCATCAAGTTTCTACCACAGCCACACGTGATTCCCACAACACCGCACGAACCCATGACACCACATGTCCCCCGACCTACGGCTCTCCCCTCTCGGCCCCACTGCCTCTGTGCCTTCGGGAGCATTACATGTGGACCAGCCACCTATTGTGTCCACATGTTATTAACTCAAAGGCAGGTGTAGTAAGGCGTTGAAGCTCAGTCCTGAGGGCCCTGAGAGGGAAATTTAACTCCTGCGCCAGGCTGGTGCTACCGCTGCACGAACTTGTGACAAACTCGAGATTTGGTTCTTTACTATACATGCACGCAACAATTTAATGGACATTGTAATCTCAACATGTGTTGAGGAGCTCTAAATTTGAATTTGAAACTTATAAAATGAAAAGATTCAAAACAAATAAACTGGGAGAGAGGGAGTAATTGTAGGATGTGTCCCATACGAAACAAGTCCCCTGGTATGTCACCGCGAAGATGCGGTTAGAAAGGAGCACTGCATCTTCGTACTCATACGGCAACAAATCGGCCGCAGACAACATGGTCCACCTTTGACCGCCATGTGCAAGGTTTGTGCTATCTTATTCAATCTCATCGTGGTTCCATCGTACCAATTCATGCGGTGTCCCGTTGCCTAGCTGATCCCAATGTTGGACAAAGGTTCTACGGGAACGGTGTCACCGTTGTAAATGTTGTGCAAATTGATGTTGGTACCCTCCCGTACATATGCAAGCCAATCTCCACTCGCACCGAGCCTAACATGTGAAACAGTGGGCAGGGGGAGAATTAGGAAATGGACACGGAAGTAGTCTTTAGAATGCATTTACTACGTGATAAAACTCATCTTACCTGCTCATCGGAGGAAATCCGAGTGCCCCTCAACGTCGGCATCTCAAGGGGCGTCACCTTGCAACTACTGCCACGCCGCGCTGGAGAGACCCCCAAGGAAACATCCTCGTGCCTTCCATGGAACATCAAGATGCATTTGTATGAATAGTTTATCTTGTGAGAGAAAAGGATGAACGAGGGAAGGCCTCTAGAGATAGAGATAGACACTACTACTACCAATGTGTTGGCTCGTGCGTTGCAATGGATCCAAAGTAGTAGAATAATACTTGTTCACATGCTTGAAATATAAACACTCTAGTTTTGATATACATGTGTCAGCAGACATTACAGCTTGTCCATGGAAGTTGAACCACGACGACCATCACGTTTCTTGTTTCTACCACTACCACACCCACACGCGATTCCCATGACACCGCTCCAACCCTACCTGTAAGCACGACATTCCCCGACGTGGACATGGATCCTCTGACATGGCTATCACTGCCTTACCCTGCCTTTCCTTCGCTGATTGGTGGGACCCACACTTGGGGGTCCCACATGTCAGTGATAGAATGGTAGGATTGTTCATGTCAGGGGATCCTCATCCCCCCGACGTGCGCCTCATCCCTCTCAGCCCCACCGCTCCTCTGCCTTTGTGTGCATGACATGTGGGCTAGCTGAACTGTGGCGACCATCAACTTTCTACCACAGCCACACCCGATTGGACGCGGTTTGCCAGCTCCGCTGTTGTGCTCTGCTCCGTACTCCCGCACCATCGAATTCTCATCCAGCGGCTGGGACACATTTCATCCCGGGCATCAATCCTTAGCTGGAGTACTTCTATACTGCAGGTAGTACCCGCTAGTGTGGCCATCTACACCCTACCAAACACACCAGCCATGTGTTTGGTTCATTGCTACACTTGTGACATGCCACACTTTTCTAGCTACATGGTCACATGTCATAGACTCAACTTCTTGCCAAATCTTGCCACACTTGTGGTGGCCATTTTTTTAGCCACATTTTTTATGGCAGACACACTTTGCCTAAGCTTAGTTGTGGCAAAGTTAGTCATGAATGAAGTTTAACCATGGAGTCTTCTAGATTCTACATGTGACAGAATCTGGTGGAATGTAGATGATATCCAACGGCCAGTAGTGCTCGGATTTGCCATCTTTGTACCGTCGGATTGGCTTCATCCATTTATATAGGGGGTATAGATATAGATGTGCCGGCCCGTTGCAATGGATCCAAAGTATATCTGTTTAGTGGAGTGCACTCTAAACACATTATCTATTTGTTTTTCTCTAATCTTTCGTAGCCATGCAACCAAGCAACATAAGCTTCATGGATGCCCCCCACATCATATTATGCATACTACGTTGACTGAAAAAAAGATAAATCACCCAAAACAAGATCTTCCTGTTTTTTGTTCCTACGATGTTGTGTCGTGCGCGTACTGTTGTATAGTGGTAGTACTAGTTGTATAGTACAAACTTGGTACTAGTAGGAGTAGAGTAGTACAGAATGCTCCTACTCTATCAACGAGCTGCATCTGACACCAAATTTCTTGGCTTCCGTGCTACAGCTAGATCTTCCCCACATTTTTGTTTTCCAACCCGGCAGTGGGCGGGGTGCGGTTTGCCAATAGTTGGTTTGCTCAACGGCGGCCCCGCATGAAAGTGAAAATGCTAGGCAACACGCCTTCCCTAAGCTATGTGTTGTGCCAGACGGGTCGTGGAGTACTCCCAATTCCCGGGCGTGTGGGGGGGGGGGAGTGTGACGCGAACGCGGCAGGCCTTTTCCGTTTACTAGCAATGTGCCCATGCGTTGCGACGGATCCAAAGTAGTAGAATAATAGTACTTGTTCACAAACTTGAAAGAAATCACTCTTTTTTTGATATACTCCTAATATATTACTCCCTCCATTCCTAAATATTTGTCTTTTTAGAGATTTCAAATGGACTATCACATACGGATTATATAGAGATATTTTGAAGTGTAGATTCACTCATTTTGCTCCGTATGTAGTCACTTATTGAAATCTCTAGAAAGATAAATATTTAGGAACGGAGGGAGTACTTTTCACTCAAAATATATTTCTCAGGCTATTTTGATGAGGTGAGGGAGGGATGTGGTTGCTTTCAAGATAATAAGGGGTTTTCTGCAAATTGGAGTAGAGAAGTGGGCTATTGTTGCAAAAATGCCACAACTTACCTCACAGCCGTTAGATGCAGATCGAATGGTCAGAAACGACGGATGGCAGACACACTACCATCACCAACTGAGTCTTTTATAGGAGTAGGAGTAGAGAAACATGTATAAATTGTAACATTTTGGTTCTGCTCCTTGGCATGATCGATAGATACAAATAACGATTGGAAATGCTAGGGCAGGGCTATTTCCGCCAGATAGGCAGGGTACGTAGTAGCTAGGTTGGTGCATCGTCGATTTGGTCACACGCGGTCCTACATGTTCTAGCGTTTCTAGCAAGATGCCCGCGCGTTGCACGAAGTTGATGGAAAAGGTAAGCACAACTTATAAATTGACGGATGGAGTACTAGTTACAGTGATGCATATAATTAAGAAAAGGGATCGCATATGTCGGTATTGACTGGAACGAGAATGCAACATCACAATAAGATGCGATCACAGTGGTGGTTACAGAAGGCAATAAGAAAGATGCATCCATCAACGTATGACCTCCTCCTACTCAACTTAGTGCGTCGGGCCACCGACCGGCGGCTAAGGAGCTGCGGATTTTGTGGCGAGGTCGAGGTGCTTCTCAGCAAAGGCATCCAAGGCTTCCAGACGGTTGAGGAATGCCAACGTCGTAGCGTCCTCACTGGCCTTCTAGATACCTATGTACACGATTTGCTAGTACACGTGGATGTGTAGGTCAACAAATTCTTGCAGGGCGAGGCGCCTCGTGGCGAGCGCGACCTCCAAGTGGACATTCTTCCTGGCGTCGGCGGGCAGTCGCAGGGCCACCAGTGCTTGAAAGAGGTTCCGGCCATCGATGCCGATTAGGGTGGCAGGCAATGAGGAGCCCTGGCGCGCCGGCTAGAGGAGTATGGCAATGTCGTCCACGAGCTTCTTGTGGACGGTGAACTTGTTGGTGGTGGCAACGATCATCTGGTCCAACTGAGAGTCATAGTTGGCGTCGACGTTGGCCATCCACCAGCCGGTCTCCACCATCGTCTGGAGACGATCCTCGGCGCCATGCCGCAGGCTGACGTCGTGGACCATTTGGCACAGCCGCTGGCCGCTCGCGCGCATCGCCGCCACGGGTCTGGAGTGAGCTCTTTTGCGCTTAGTGTAGGTGCTTAGGCAAATGCTTAGGTGCGTACGATGTGGTAGATGAATTAGAATGGAGGGGCGCCTTTATATGAGGGCAAACTACGTTGCATTCACATCATGCAACCTCTTTTCCCGGTCCTCCTCCCATTACTTCCCTCATGCATTAATTGAAGGAGGATGCATTGGCCGTTCAACATTTCGGGAACCGCTACTCCCTCCCTCGTCTGCATTAAAGCCGTATCGAGAACTGCGCCGCCCACTGTCAAATCGAATAGTACTGCACCGCATGCTGCACGCCCGGTTAAACACGCCCCCTCGCCTCCATCAAACCCCTCCATTAAACCCACATGCAAACCGAGAAACCTACTCCGGCCACACGTCCATTCATGAGCGGGCTGGTATTAAGCGCAACACCGGCCGAGCTCCTCCCGTCCGCCCTCAATTTAAACGAGGCCATATGCCACCCAAGCTCCTACCGTCCTCCCTCTATTTACACGAGGCCAGACAGACATCGGGCAAGAATCGCACCCCTCCGCCGCTCCCCCATCTCCTCCTTCACTATTTTCTCCACTCTTTCGATGGCTTCCAAGGAGCCATTCTCCGGCGTATTAACCGGCTGGGTGGCCCGCTGAGCCCTCCGGATATGGGCGAGGCCGCTCGGTGCTTCACCAACCTTGCTTGGCCCGACGGAGCCAGTTACCGCCCCAAGCAGGAGCGTGGTTCGGCAACTCGCCGCTCTAGTTCAGCTCGATGAGGAGTGGCGAGTTGCTCCAGGCCGGCACGACGGCGAGCACACCGGTACGAGCGTCGTTGGTGCCGCGTCATACCGCGCCACCAGTGTCTACGCTGCCGCACCTCCTGTGTCTGCGGTGCCGTGCCTCCTGTGTCTGTGGGCGCGCCTCCCGTGCCTGCGGTAGTGCCATGCAGGCAAAGACAGAAGTTGGGTGCGTGGAGAGCGACGAGTCGGTGGCGAGCTTCACCGTGTTCGCCGCCATCATCGAGGAGAAGTAGAACATGGGAGGCCGCCGCCACTTGGGTCCCATGAAGGCCACCGCCGAGGCGACGACTACGCATTCAGGTGGTTTCTTTGCTTCTTCGTCTCTTCCGAGGACCTTCATCGACCCAGCAAAGTGTCTGCCGGACATGAGGAAGACAAAGGGATCCACGAGCGGCCATTTAGATTATGTACTCCCTCTCCAGCTGGCGGGAAATATTTGTTCTAAGAATGGATAAATTGTATGTACCTATAACTAAAATAAGTCCAGATACATCCATTTCTAGGACAAGTATTTCCAGACAGAGGGAGTATTAATTATACCAAGAGAGACGGATTGGCACCGCTTAGTTCATGTAAATGTAATGAAATACATCATGTTTATATGAAGATCCGGCTTTTTTATACGAAATCCTTCATGCTTATATGAAATCAGACCGTGTTTGCACAAATTTCATCTGGTTGGTTAGAGTTGTGAAAAATGTATTCCGCTGGCGTTTGATGTCATCCTCCACGGAAATAATAGAGTGACATCCAATCCATTTGAGTTAATTGCATGTATGATTGTCCCTCTATAAAAAGTTAATTTCATGTACAGTGTACACTTTACTTCCAGGGTGGCTACAGCTTCGTATAGAAAGTTAAAAAGTAATAAGTCCATCCTTAAGCTTGTATTCTAAGTACTCCGTGGGTTCCACTGTCAGTACAGTAGTGAAAGAAGTATATATTAAATAAGAAATATATAATAGAAAAATCTAAAGTTAAAGACAGAATTCGAACTCATGTCATCGCGTTGCGAGCATCCGACGCTAACCAGTCCAACACATTTTTGTTGTAGACCATGCTGGAGATTTATCTCCATGTCTACTCTTATACTCCATCCGTTCCTAAATATTTGTCTTTTTCAGATTTCAAATGGACTACCACATACGGCCGTGTATGTAGACATATTTTTGAGTGTAGATTCACTCATTTTGCTCCATATGTAGTCACTTGTTGAAATCTCTAAAAAGACAAATATTTAGGAACATAGGGAGTAGAAAACAGAGTTGGGGATGATGGTGTGTGTGCCATCCTGCAATATAGGCCATCGGATTTATATCTAACGGATAGGAAGGAAACTATGGCAATTTTGCAAAAATATACCAAACACCCATCTCCACATTCGCTAATACGGCCTTCCCTCGTTCATCCTTTTCCCTCACAAGATAAACTACTCATACAAATGCATCTTGATGTTCTGTGCAACGCACGGGCATCTAGCTAGTTTCTTTTAAAATAGTTACTACGATAATTGGGTTGAAGTGATATATTTTATGTCTGCCCCGAATGATTTCAGATTCACTAGTAGTAACAAAGAAAAGGTTGCCTTGTTAATTAACAGAAAACAGGGTGAAAACTATCACATGAGGCCGGTAAAAACGAGGCACCCTGGGTTCAGCGTCATCGTCACTACAGCTGTGCGTGCGCGAGAAGTCTACATATCGAGGGGGCTACTGAGCGAGGCACAGAGACACAATGTTCGAGAGAGAAACCAATTGACAGATTACGATCAGATCGAGTTGTCGCCCTTATGCTTTCATTGTTGGGGTGGGGGGAGGGAGGGGGAGGGAGAGAAACACGTATCGAGAGTGTGCGCGGTAGGCACAGAGGCACAACTAGCGAGTGTGTGTGTATGTATGTGTGTGTTTGAAAGAGGAGTAGATAGATTACTATCAAGATCAAGGTGCTGCCCTACTCCTTCGGTGTCGGGTAGTGTGTGTGCGTGTGTGCGTGTTTGAGAGAGAAGCCAATCGATAGATTAGTATCAAGATCGAGGTGTCACCCTACTCCTTCGGTGTTGGGAAGTGTGTGTGTGTGTGTGTGTCGGGGGGGAGGGGGGGTAGTGACACTTACATATCCCTGCTCTTATAAAAAACAGAGTTGGTGATGATGGTGTTTCTGCCATCCCGCAATATAGGCCATCCGATTTGCAAAAAGATACCCACACCCCTCTCCGCATTTGCAAATAAGGCATTCCCTCGTTCATCCTTTTCTCCCACAAGATAAACTACTCATACAAATGCATCTTGATGTTCCATGCAACGCATGGGCATCTTGCTAGTAGGGAGAAGGAGTTTGTGTGACACATATCTAGCTATATTAAGGGATAGGTATATAGCATTTGTGCGAGGCATACTGAAAGCATCATGAAGATAAACAAAATTGTGTGTATGCAAGTGCCGGAAAAAATGAAGCGAGAAACAATGTGTGTGCGCGCACGTGTGTGTGTGTGAGACAGAGAGAGAGGGGAGAGAGAGAGAAAGATAAAGAAAGAAAGAGAGAGAGAGAGAGAGAGAGGGAGAGAGAGAGAGAGAGAGAGAGACAGACAGAGAGACTGACAGAGAGAGAGAGAGAGAGAGAGAAATCTCAAAACAAAAGGTGCTCTGCTGGAATCCCATTGTATGTATTCATATGGTTCTAGAACTCAAGTTAACCTTAGGCATATGTGTGAGAGACATTATTATACTTTGAGACATTAGTGGTTGTGGGTGGGTGGAATTAAAGGGGTGGGCGTGTTCGACAAAGAGATCATGTGTGTTTCTGTGTGAGAGACTTGTAGGACGGGGTAGAAAGACGAATTCTAACATTGACGGAGGGAGAGAAATACACGAAGTGCGCGTGTGTGATTATGATGCCCACAGGGAAATGAGATATGTATGCGTGTGAGAGAGATTGCACAATTCATTCATGTATCACTATCTAGCGATCGTGGACGTGCATCACTTGAACATTAGTCAATATCTACTTCATATCATGGGCAAAGGTACAATATCGATTCAACGCTATAAAGATTGGACACTCACAAATCACATTTTTTCTATTTAAATAAACCATTTCAGTTGTGCATGCCAAAGTTACAGTGATGTTTCTTCAAACAACCAATGTAGCTATCATGTACATGCACCATTGTTACTCTTGCATTCAAAATCATTACTCTTGGATGATTTAAGGTTATATTATGAAGTAATATATGTAATATTCATATATGAATTCAATGGGTACGCAATTTATGAAATGGAGGCTATGTAATCATATGAGGTAACACTTTTAAGTAGCGGACTACAATATCCATTTCTTTTTGTGCTTCGTGTGCCTCTACACTAACACGTCAATGCATTATGTTTAAAGTAAATAACCGATTGCACTAAATTATCTATTTACACGAGAAATACATAGGCTGAGTGTTTGATCCCTTTTTTTTGAACGCGCCACTACACCCATACGATTGGTCGCACCCGTGTGAACGTCCAAGTTATCGGCGCATCATCCCGAGTTATTGTGTTTTTTTCTGGGGTGGACTTCACACCGGTTATTAACTACTGACGCATGCCCCGTGTACACAGTCTCGCATGACCTTCCCGCTAGCACGGTCAAAATTTAGTTGAAACTAGATACGAACGATCCCGCGGGCAGAAAAATCTCCCGCCTCCTTCTAAAATTTGCGCCACCTTAGTCTTTAGCATGCAAAATTCCACTTTTGTCCTTGGTACACGGAGACCAACAGTTACAATACCGCCCTCATCTACATAATAGGTTGGGGCTGCGTTGGTAACTTCCGGTTCCTCCCACTACACGGCACCCCCATTTCCTCTCCCCCTCCCACAAAAACGACTAACTCCACAGCACCAGAGCATCTCACATCACGCCGTCCATACTTCATCGGCCTTTATCCCCTCCCCACTCGAAACCATAGACTGCTCATCCACCGGTGTAGGGGATCTATCGTAGTCCTTTCGATAAGTAAGAGTGTCGAACCCAACAAGGAGCAGAAGGAAATGATAAGCGGTTTTCAATAAGGTTTTCTCTGTGAGCACTGAAATTGTAGGTAATAGATAGTTTTGCGATAAGATAAATTGTAATGAGTAACAAGCAATGAAAGAAAATAAAGTGCAGCAAGGTGGCCCAATCCTTTATGTAGCAAAGGATAATCCTGGACAATTTCTTATAATGAGAAAGGAGCTCCCGAGGACACATGGCAATTTTCGTCAAGCTAGTTTTCATCATGTTCATATCATTCGCGTTCGGTACTTTGATAATTTGATATGTGGGTGGACCAGTGTGTCGGTGTACTAGAGTAGGGGTACCCTAGTATCCCGAACTTGTGCACGGGCAGTTGCAGCGCCCCGCGGCAAGGCTTGCCGGGCGACCGCCAAGATCCTTCGTGGTTCCCTTGGAGCCTTTCAAGAACAAAGTATTTAAGCTCAGGAACTTGCCGCGACACGCCACGCGTCCCGGCAAGGCAACAAGGCCCCGGCAAGAGGAGCTTGCCGGGAAGACCAACCAAGGCATCTCGAGGCCCGGTGAGCGACAAGCTTCCGGGCCCGACAAGACAACGGCCGCGGCAAGGCACTTGCCGCGGCAGGCGGCCACTCTGTACCCACGCTACAGCACATCTTCCGACGTGTCGCTCTGGGGGCCTCTCCAGGCGCGCGTGGCGTGAAGCTGTGCAGCCAGCGGTGCGCGGTGGCATGCAACGCTGACAAAATCGCCATCGTGGCGAACGGTGGCGCCCCTGACGGTCCTTTTCTACACTGTTTGGGCGACGCAGATGGGCATTTAATGCCCTTGTCCCCCGCCGTCAGGGTTAGGTAGGAAACACTATACAAGCAGCTGTACCAACCACCTCGCTTTTTACATTTGTACCCTTGTTTACGTTGCCACCTGTCGGTGACCCCTTTAGCATATAAAAGGAGGGCCATGCGCAACGTAGAAAGGGTTCGGATCATTCGGAAGCCAGAAAAACACTTAGCTCACTCTCGAGCAAGAACATAATAGAATCAAACAAGCAGGGGTAGGAGTATTATCTCTCCGGAGAGCTCCGAAGCTGGGTAAACTGCTCGTGTGCTTCGCCTCGATCCGCTCTTCGTGCGATCTCCGCCCCCGCCGAACCGAAAGGGGCTCGGTCCGCCGGCCCCATAGGTGTTCGTGGATCAGTTTCCCCGACATCTTTGGCGTGCCAGGTAGGGGGCGTCGAGGCTGCGTGAACCTGATCCGGCGTCCACACGAGCTAGATCTTCGTTTTCTTCATCAACATGCCACCGAAGAAGAAGACTTCGGCGGCAGCAGCTGTTCCGTCCGCGTCGATCCCACCGCCACCGGAGCAAATGGGTGGTGGGGTAGACGTTCGTGGAAGGACGGACGTCGACGAGGAGGCTCACGACGCTGCCAGGTCCAAGGGCAAGGCGGCGCAGACCTCGACGTCCGTGCTTGTTCCGCGCCCATCTTAGGAGGCGCAGGACCAACAGCGTCATGGTACTCGCAGCACCATACGTTTGTTGGGCCAAGATCATGCTGGTGGATCCCGGGGCGCTCAAGACCAGCATGCACGCCAACGTGCCAGCACGAGCGAGACACGTTCGACCGGACGGGATAATGCTCCTTCTAACATAGTTAGAAGTCCGAGCACATCCCGCTCCTCGCGCCGTCCGCCACTGCCACCCACCACTCCGGCAGAAGCTTTGGCGCGAGCTCAACTGCTCCTGGATTACCCTCCGACGTCGGACAAGATCGACGAATGGAGGGCCACCATTCAGAGTCTCATCGGCTATGCCAACGGCGACACTTCGTGGCAGCCGAGCGCGTCGCTATCGCGGCAGGGTTGCCAGGCGCGAGCCGGTGGCGATGAAACTGGTGGAGGTGCAACCACCATGCAATCACCACCCCGAAGGCCAAGATCACCGACTCGTCGGATCAACCTCGACAGTGACTCCACCGCATCATCGGATCCACGAGCTCATCGCGATCAGCGCCAAGTTCTTCACGATCGACAACAAGAAGACGCTCGTACTCGCATCGAGCGCCAAAGAGAAGCGCGACGTCAATCCGACAAGCGCGCTGGGCCCTCTATCGACATGCATGCGCCAGGGGAACCAGGCGATCTGTCGTACGCGGTAGGTTGCCCTGCGTTCACTCGTGAGCTGCGGCAAAGTCCAGTGGCCCAGCACGAAAAACTTCAAGCCAGACGTACCGGAGAAGTACGACGGCAAGATGCATCCGTCGGAGTTCCTCAGCATCTACACCATTGCGGTGCAGGCTGCCGGGGGACGGGACGACAAGATCCTTGCCAACTACTTCCCGCTGGTGCTCAAGCCCAACGTCAGATCCTGGCTCATGCACTTATCGGACAACTCCATATCCTCTTGGGCCGATCTGTGCCATCAGTTTGTCGGCGCCTTCACAGGCGGCCACAAGCCTCATGGCCAAGAGAGTGACCTTCATCTGCTCGCCCAGAAGGAAGGAGAGCCCCTGCGCAAGTACATTCAAAGATTCAGCAATGTACAGCACAACATCCCAGATGTCCACCCTGCCGCGGTAATCAGCGCGTTCCACCAGAACGTGCGGAACCGCAGGATGAGGGAGGAGATTGCGATGTGCAAGATCAGAGACGTCAGTGAGCTATATGCCCTGGCCGACAAGTGTGCACGTGCTGAGGAAGGGAGGAGACACCCCGGAGAGAATATAGGAGCAGGAGGATCTGACAGTGAGGATGCCGCCCCGGCAAAGAAAAACCGGCGGCGGAACAACAGGAAAAAGAAAGGCAAAGAAGTGCTAGTTGTTGAGCAGTCCGGCAACGGAGGTGGCGCCAAGACAACCAAAACTGGTAGCTCCGACAAGGAGGTTGCCCAGGATGTGGCGGTCGCCGACAAGCAAGACGGCAACAACAAGCAGTACTGCAAGATTCACCACACTAAGGGCCATGATCTCTAGAGCTGCAAGAAGGTCGAGCAGCTTGTTGAGCAACAGAAAGCTGAATACAAGCGGCACGACAAGGAGAAAGCCCAGGAAGGTGCTGGAGGATCCGGCAAGAAACATCCCGGCCGAGGAGGACGCCGCGGCAAGGCCAAGCAGCGGCAAGGAGACAGACCTCCCCGCGGCCGCGACAAGGAAGAAGATGACGAAGACGACGAGGACATAGATGATGATGAGACCGATGAGCAGGAGTTTCAGAAAGCCACATAGGTCCTGTGCGTTGATGGTGGTGCTTCTTTGCATACTTCGCACCGCCAGCTCAAGCAGTGGGTGCGGGAAGTTAATGCAGCAGAACCACCCGTCGAGTCACGCAAGCCTCTGAAATGGTCCAGTACGCATATCATCTTTGATATTGAGGACCACCCTGATCGCATAACTATGGTCGGGTGCTTGTCGATGTTGTTTTCACCAACTATCCGCAACCTCAAGGTCACTAAGATGTTAGTTGACGGCGGGGCCGGCTTGAACCTGATCTCCTCCGCGGTGCTCCAGAAACTCCAGATCCCTGACAGCGAGCTTGAAGAAACCGGTATGTTCCAAGGAATCAATCCGGGAAGGAGCAAGCCAAAGGGAAAGATCACGTTGCCGGTAACATTTGGCAGCGACTTGAACTTTAGGACTGAGAGGGTTACTTTTGACGTCGCTGACTTTCCATTGCCTTACAATGGGATACTCGGCCGTCCAGCCCTCGCCAAGTTCATGGCAGCCTCTCACTATGCATACAACGTACTGAAGATGCCAGGCCCGATAAGTGTCATCTCTGTCCCTGGCGACAAGAAGGATGCTCTTATCTGTGCCCACAAGATTTACCGGGAAGCAACAGCCGCAACAGATCGCAAATCACTTGCCGCTGAAGCTCCCGGGGAGAGGAAGAAGACCAAGTCCGGCAAGAGCTCTGATGCCCACTCTGGCAAGCGCACCTCTTCGGAGTACTGCGCTACCGTCGAGGACGCACCATCGAGCTCCACCGGCAAGTGTAAGAAGGCAATGGCAGCTCCACCTGAAACCAAGAAGGTGTCCGCCAAGGAGGACGGCACTGGTGGTACCTTCACCATCAATGCCACTCTCGACCCTAAATAGGAAAGCGCGCTCGTTGTTTTCCTGCGGGCGAAGGTCGACGTGTTTGCATGGCAACCGTCTGACATCCCCGGTGTTCCCAGGAAAGTAATTGAGCACCACCTGTCCGTCTGTCCTCATGCGCAGCCCGTCAAGCAGAAAGTCAGGAAGCAGGCAGTGTAGCGCCAAGAATTCATCGCAGAAGAAATCAAGAAGTTGGAAGCAGCAGGCCTTGTCAGAGGAGTGCTCCATCCCACGTGGTTGGCCAATCCTGTTATCGTGCGCAAGGCTAATAGGAAATGGAGGCTTTGTATCGACTTTACCAATGTCAATAAAGCTTGTCCCAAAGACCCATTTCCTTTGCCGCGCATTGACCAGATTGTTGATTCCACGGCCGGATGTGATTTGCTTTCATTTCTTGATGCATACTCAGGATATCATCAGATCTTCATGGCAGAAGAGGATGAGGAGAAGACCACATTCATCACCCCGTGTGGCACGTACTGTTTCGTACGGATGCCTTTCGGTTTGAAGAATGCTGGTTCAACATTTGCAAGAGTAGTCCACCACGCTTTTGAGCCGCAGATGCACAGGAATGTGGAAGCATACATGGATGACATAGTGGTCAAGAGCAAGGACAGGGCGACCCTGATTCAAGATTTGGACGAGACATTTGCAAATCTGCGCAAGATCAACCTCAAGCTTAACCCCGAGATGTGCGTGTTTGGAGTCCCTTCCGGCAAGCTTCTCGGGTTCTTCGTGTCTCAGCGGGGAATTGAAGCCAATCCCGACAAGATCAAGGCCATTGAGCAGATTGAAGCACCAAAGCACGTCAAGGATGTACGAAGACTTGCCGGTTGCGTGGCTGCTCTCAGCAGGTTTATCTCTAGATCTGCTGAGCGCGCCCTGCCATTTTTCAAAATATTGAAAAAGGCAGGTCCAATGAAATGGACTCCGGAGGCGGAGGCTGCGCTGCAGGACTTGAAGAGATACCTGTCCTCCACTCCAACACTTGTCGCACCTAAACCACAAGAGAAGTTGTTGCTGTATATAGCAGCAACCAATCAAGTGGTTAGTGTTGCATTAGTGGCGGAGAGGGAGGCAGATGATGAGCCGGCAACCACGGCAGATGCATCCAGCGACAAGCAGGGGGCTTCGCCGACAAGCTCTGGTCCCGACAAGGATAGATCTGCGCAGGAGCATGATAAGGTGCAGAAGAGAATGGTGCAGCGCCTAGTTTACTTTGTCAGTTCCCTTCTGCAGGGGGCTAGGTCAAGGTACTCTGGCGTGCAGAAATTGCTTTTCGGCCTCCTTATGGCCTTGAGAAAGCTGCGCCATTACTTCCAAGCACATGAGATCATAGTCGTCACTCGTTTTCCGCTGAAGAGGATACTGCAAAATCCCGAAGCAACAGGCAGGATTGTAGAGTGGGCGCTGGAACTGTCAAGCTTTGGCCTCAAGTTTGAAAGTACTTCAACTATCCAAAGCAGAGCATTGGCAGAATTCATAGCGGAGTGGACGCCAACGCCAGATGAAGAAATTCCAGAGACAAGCATCCCCATCAAGGAGGCGAGCAAAGAGTGGCTGATGTACTTTGATGGTGCCTTCTCACTGCAAGGCGCCGATGCGGGCGTGCTGCTTGTCGCACCCACTGGAGAGCACCTCAAGTACGTAGTCCAGATGCACTTTCCCAAGGAGCAAGCAACCAACAATACTGCAGAGTATGAAGGATTGCTTGCCGGTCTCAGGATCGCAGCGGACCTTGGGATCAAGAAGCTCATTGTCAGGGGTGACTCACATCTTGTCGTCCGCCAAGTGAACAAGAACTATCAGAGTCCATTGATGGAAGCATATGTTGATGAAGTGAGAAAGCTAGAATAGCACTTTGACGGCCTACAGATGGAGCATATTCTGAGAGCTCAGAATGACATTGCTGATGGCCTGTCGAAGTGCACCGCACTAAAGTTACCTGTGGAACCAGGGATCTTTGTGCTCAAGTTCACTCAACCATCCGTAACGCCATCAACTGGACAGAACAAAAAGAGGAAGTTGATTTCTGGTGACTATTTTCCGGCAGAGCTCCCTGAAGCCGCCGCCAAGAAGGTCCCCAAGATCAACGCCAAAGATGCTGAGGAGCAGTCTGCTCCAGCAAGCCTTATGGTTTGTTCCGTTGCAGCAGACGCTCCCGACAAGCTTTGCTTCGGCAAGCTTGCCGGGGAACACCAAGCTCCGGCAGAGCCGCAGGTTCTCGCCGTAGAAGCAGGTGTTCCCGCAGCAACAGATGTGCCTTTAGTCCTTGTTGTCAAGCCACAAGCTCCAGCATGGGCATAGCAGATTGTCCATTTCCTTCAGACAGGCGAACTTCCCAAAGAGCAAGAAGAAGCGGAAAAAGAAGCCCGGCTGTCAAGTATGTACCAGTTTGTCGATAGCATACTGTACAGAAGAAGATTCAACGGTGTGAAATTGAAGTGTATTTGCCGGGAAGACGGACAAAAGCTGTTGGCAGAGATACATGGAGGCATATGTGGCCACCACATTGGCGCGAGAGCACTTGCCGGCAAAGTGTTCCGGCAAGGTTTCTTTTGGCCGACAGCCCTCCAGGATGCAACTGCACAAGTAACCAAGTGTGAAGCGTGCCAGTTTCATTCCAAGCAGATACACTAGCCAGCTCAAGCTCTCTAGACGATCCCTTTATCCTGGCCATTTTTGGTTTGGGGGCTCGATATCCTCGGCCCCTTACCCCGAGATGTCGGGGGCTTTGAGTACTTGTACGTTGCAATCGACAAGTTCACAAAGTGGCCGGAAGTGGAACCAGTGAGAAAGGTGACAACACAGTTAGCAGTCAAGTTCTTCAGGTCGATTGTTTGCCGTTTCGGGATTCCTAACAGGATCATCACCGACAACGGCACGCAATTCACGAGCCGCACCTTCATGCAGTACGTCCAAGATCTTGGCGCCAAGGTCTGCTTCGCTTCTGTTGCTCATCCGAGAAGCAACGGTCAAGCGGAGAGGGCAAATGCTGAAGTGCTGCACGGGCTCAAGACCAGAACTTTCGATAGGCTGCACAGGTGCGGAAGAAACTGGATCGAGGAGCTGCCGGTGGTTCTTTGGTCGATCAGGACGACGCCAAATTGAGCCACTGGCCAGACACCTTTCGCTCTAGTCTATGGAGCAGAGGCAGTTCTCCCCACGGAACTCGTATATGGGTCACCTCGAGTGCTCGCTTATGATGAGCCTGAGCAAGAGCAGCTGCGACAAGATGACGCGCTGCTCCTTGAGGAAGATCGTCTTCAGGCTGCTGTATGAGCTGCTCGATACCAGCAAGCTTTGCGCCGCTACCATAGCCGCAAAGTTAGAGCCAGAAGCTTCGAGGAAGGCGACCTTGTTCTTCGGCGCGTTCAGTCTGCCAAGAATTCCAACAAGTTGACGCCGAAGTGGGAAAGCCCTTATCGGGTGAAGCGAGTCACTAGGCCCGGCGCCGTCCGCCTTGAGACCGAAGATGGCATTCCGGTGAGCAACTCCTGGAACATTGAGCATCTTCGTAAGTTTTACCCATAGGGCGCGGTTGCCGAAACCTATTCCGGCAACCACCTTTTGTACAAGTCTTGTCGATGTTGCATGTAATCCTTTGTACAAAGCCGGGCGCAGATCCCGTGCATAAGTAAAGCTCATGTGCTCCGCACATCTTGTCAATTTCATGCATTATATTCTTTCTTGCATGCCTTATCTGACACTTTGTGCAGCACCTACCCCTGGTAAGCAATAATGAGCTGTAAGGCTCCATATCATTATTTTCTCTTCTTTCTTTTTCTCAATGGAAGGAAGATTCCCTCGCGCACAAGTTTGCCGGGGGGAGGAGAAGATAATGGTGTGGAACAGGCGTCGTTCAAGAAAGTTTCGCCTTGACGGAAACCTTGCCGGGAAGCAAACAACAGAAAAGCTAAGTTGCCAAAGTTTGAGCAATTAGTTTTAATTTTTAAGTTATCTTCCTCGAACGACCGTGCTTTGTATGGAAAACCTGTGCGCGGAGGAACCAACTCGTAGCTAGTTGCGCCCTTACTTTGTTTCGAGTCCGCTCAACAATATAAGTGTGCTGCAACTAGTCGCGACAAGGTTTCTTGTCAGAAGCGGCACCGCCAGCAGGCTGCTAACGTCCCGCACTCAGCGCTCGCGGCTCGGATGCCTGTGCCAACAAGTTCCCTAAAAGCGTAGGGTAAAAACATACAAAGGAAGGAATCTTGTAAAGGAAATAACGTAGCAATTGATAACAGAAATAGAGTTGCATTACAAAATAACTTGTCGCAGCTCTAACATATTGATCTTATAATATGGCTAGCAGCGACAAGGAGAAAGAGAAAACGGGCGGCCTAGTCTACGCGATCGCCCTCAACCCTCTTGATCTCGCTCACCTTGTCCACAATGGGTGCGACAAGGGCCTTGAGTGCATCCAGATCGGCTTCAGGCGGCAAGGACTTGAGGACGTTGGTGAGGTTGAGGCCTGGTTGCGGAAGGCCAACTTCATCAGCACCTTCTGGAGAGCCCCCGCGCAAATCCTGCGTGACTCGTCGGCCAGCTGCTTTGGGATCCTCTCCCGGAGCCGCTGGAGTGCCGTCGCCACGCCCTTGAAGAACAGGCTGAGCTTGGCACTGGGTTGGAGATGCTTGTCGGAAGGATACCCAAAGTCCTCCATCCCCAACTGTGCCAGCTCCTCGTCGATGACTGCGGCGATATTCACCAGACCCTCGGTCCAATGCTCCACCGTCTCCCTAAATGAGTTCTGGGTAACAGTGATGCTCTCCAACAGCGCCTTGTCGGCCTTGATCTTCTCCAACAAGGTCACCTCTCGCTCCTTGGCGGCGTCCAGCGTCTGAGTCAGCGTAGCCAGCTTCAACTCGAGATCCGCGTTGGAGTCCTTGGCGGCGCTGAGCTCCTTGCTCCTTTCAGCGAGAAGACCCTGCAGCTCACCATGAGCAGCAGCATCCTTCTCGCGCTCGCGCTTGAGCACATTGCGGTGGCATCCCTTGCTTCCTTGAGAGCCCCGCCAAGCGTTTCCTCGCGCGCGACAAGCTCCTCCTCGTAGCTGTAAAGGTTGGCCTTCCGCTGCACCAACTCGCCTTCTCGCGCGGACTGCTTCTCGGCAGCAAGCCTTTGTTCCTCCTCAGCTTCGGCCTTCTCGAGAAGGAAGGCTGTACGCTCCTCGGCGAGTCGCTCCCGCTCCTGTGCCAGGGACCGGAGGGCTTCTTGGTTGAGGCCCCGGAGCTCCTCCGCACGTTTCTCCATATCGACTCCCTCCCTCACGACAAGCGCTTCCTGGGAAGCCATCTTGGCTTGTCGTGCGCGGTAGAGTGACAGCAGCTTCCGTAGCAGCTGCTCCTCCTCAGGCTCGCCACTCCTGCTGCTTGGCGCATCGACCAACGACAGCCCAGCGGAGGCGAGCAGCTCCTCATCGAAAGCCTCTCCTTCGATCGGTGCCCTGGAGCTCGATGCCCAAGGAATCTTGATGAAGATACCGTCGCCAGCCTTCAAGTAGGCGCCGGGCTGGGGCTCTTCGGAGCCCGGCTCTACGGCAGCGGCGGAGGGATCGGCGGTCGGTGCAGTGCCTGGCACTCCTGCGACCTCAGGGCCGTCAGTGCGATCACCCAACCCCTCGCCAGCCTCTGTGGCGGCAGCCTTGGCGGCCTCTTCGCCGGCGGGCTCATCAGCACCGGCCCTTTCTTCGTTGACGGCGGCGTCGTCGTTGCTGCCACGCGCACCTTCCTCACCGGCATCCTCAGTCGCCATTCGCTCCGCAGCAGATGGATCTGAAGAACGAAGAAGGGAGAAATGTCAAGCAAAAATCCAAGAAAGGGAATTCAGAAGAAGAAGGGCCCAAGGGAAGATTTCAGGCAAGAAGATTACCTGTACTAGGATCTGCGGTCACGGTCTCAACCGCCGGAAGATCACTGGTGCCGTCCCTTGCCGGAGAACTGTCCCTTGCCGGGGCGTTCTCCCTTGCCGGAGAGCGCTCCCTTGCCGGGGACTCCTCCCTTGGCGGGGTAGTCGAAGCAGATGGCACTTCGGGGGCGGCTTCCGGGCCCTCCTGGTGAGGCTGTTCTGCTCCTACACAAATCAACAAGCAAGATATCAGTAGAGAAAAGAGCACCCATGCACGCCTGACAGCAAGAAGTGAACTACAAACTTACGCTGGGGGCTGCACTGGGGGCTGCTCTGGGGAGTAGTTGCCGGGTCCGTCAAGGTGGTTTCAGAAACACCACCTGCCGACACGGTGGGATCATCTTCGATGACAATCACCGAGGCCTTGGCTCTCTTTGCCGCTCTCTGGGCCAGCATCCTGAAAAGGAATGGGTTTAGATTGAAGCAAGTCAGAGACAAGATAAAAGCAACAAGATTGGAGAACTACAAGAACACCAAAGAAACTTACTCTTCTTCCTCCTCGTCGGAGCTGAGCGCGGAGAGATCGAAGTCTGGCTCTCCTCCGGTGCAGCGAGGCGAAGGAGTAGGATCCCTTGCCCGCTTGGCAGGGGCGGTGGCGGTGGCCGGGAAGATCCCGCTCCAGTTGCCGCAGCTGCGTGAGGCGCTCCCGTGGCAACATTGCTTGCCGCGGTAGAGCGTGTCGCATGGCTTGGCGGTTGTTGGCTCGTTTGCCACCCCGCTACGTCCCCGGCCCTGCGGAGGCGCCTTCTTGGCGGGGCCGGGGGCTCCGCCTGCGGCAAGCTGTCTGAGGGCTCGGGCTCTTCCTCGCCGGCCTCGCTCGACTCCTCGCGCTCGGCAAGGCTTGCCGCCTCTGCCGCCTCTGCCCCTTCTATGGTGAACCTGAATGCGCCCGCGGCAGCTGTTGCCGCAGCCTCTTCCGCCCAAGTGGCGATGCGCTGCAGCTCCGCGTCGGTAGTGTCGCGGGTGAGGCTCTTCTGCTCATCGGCGCGGACCGGCACTTCCACCAAGTCGTCGAAGAACGCCTGCACGACGTCATCCGCAGGTTCTTGCCAAGTTGGAACGATTCCGTGGGAATTGCACAACGGCATCATGGCGCGAATCCGGTCAAGCGATGAATTATTGCACAATGGAACGACGCACCTCGGCAAAACGAATGGGTGCTGGGGGTCGCGTTTGAACAACTCCAGGAGCATTGCATCCAACTCCAGGACGGTGAAGTTGAAGTTGAGGCCCGGACGCAGCCGCATTATATCCGCCGAGTTCCTGAACTCCCAGGCGGGTCTCCCCCTCTCCTGCAGGGGGGCGATGCGGCGGCGAAGGAAGTCTGCGCCAACTACGCCTACAGTGAGCCCGGCAAGCCTGAGGCGAAGGATCTGGGTGACGGTGATCTTCAATCTGTCATCTTCCGGGGCCACGTTGCTCCAATCGTTGCCGCGCACGATTGGGGCTTGGCGCAGGGCAGTGAACGGTTGCGGGTCCTCCTCAACGATCCAACACCACTCCGCTCTCCACTCCTCCCATTTGCTGTGAAGCTCACCCTCCAGATATGCTTCCTTCTTGCTGACTCTCGAGATCCAGGCGATCCCCCCGGCAAGTGGCTCTCCTCTCTCGACCCGAGGCATGAAGAAGTGGCGGAAAAGGGCTACATTGGGGTGGACTCTGACAAATTTTTCGCACAAATGTGCGAAAACTGCCATGGTCAGAACGGCGTTGGGGGTGAAATCAAGGAGGCGGAGCCCGTAGGTGTTCATTATGTCGCAGAAGAACTCCGAGAAGGGCGAGCAGAGCCCGCAATAGAAGAACAACGCGAAGAATGGATACCCGTTTGGAGCCAGTTCCAAAGCGGTGGCCGGGAGTACCCTCGTGCGCGGATGCGCTCGCGTCTCCGTCGACCAGAAAAGGTAGTAGTACTCCCTCAGCTCCTGCGCACCGAGCTGAGGGGAGAAGATCGCCCGCTCCTTCCGTAGCGCCGCGAGCCACTGCGCCTCGGCCGACTTCACGCCCTTCCCCTTGTCAGCTTTCGGAGCCATGGCGGAGGTGGTGGGGGAGGTCGACGGCGTTGGTGATGCTGGTGGCGATGGAGGGCGGAGCGCTGCTCTCTCTCGGCTTCGAGAAGAAGGGGGGAGCGGCGGAGATTTCTGGAGTTGGAGCAACAAACGGCAAGGTGGGCGAAATGCCCCTGTTTCCTCTGCTTATAAAGAGGGAGGGGGCGGACGTTTCGCCCTTCCGAATAAAGAAACCACCCACGATCTCTCCCACGACGTCGAATTCGACACGTGCCGTTAGGGAGGGCGCGGTGGATATGGAGTCAGATTCGGCATAGCCCAGGCCGCGTGTGCCCGTGCCCTGTTTTGGGCCTGGCCCAACAGCGCTCGGCACCGTGTATGGCCCAGGCCCGGGGGCTCCTGTCGGTGTACTAGAGTAGGGGTACTCTAGTATCCCGAACCTGTGCACGGGCAGTTGCAGCGCCCCGCGGCAAGGCTTGCCGGGCGACCGCCAAGGTCCTCTGTGGTTCCCTTGGAGGCATTCAAGAACAAAGTATTTAAGCTCAGGAACTTGCCGCGACACGCCACGCGTCCCGGCAAGGCAACAAGGCCCCGGCAAGAGGAGCTTGCCGGGAAGACCAACCAAGGCATCTCGAGGCCCGGTGAGCGACAAGCTTCCGGGCCCGATAAGACAACGGCCGCGGCAAGGCGCTTGCCGCGGCAGGCGGCCACTCTATACTCACGCTCCAGCACATCCGCCGACGTGTCGCTCTGGGGGCCTCTCCAGGCGCGCGTGGCGTGAAGCTGTGCAGCCAGTGGTGCGCGGTGGCATGCAACGCTGACAAGATCGCCATCGTGGCGAACGGTGGCACCCCTGACGGTCCTTTTCTACAATGTTTGGGCGACGCAGACGGGCATTTAGTGCCCTTGTCCCCCGCCGTCAGGGTTAGGTAGGAAACACTGTACAAGCAACTGTACCAACCACCTCGCTTTTTACATTTGTACCCTTGTTTACGTTGCCACCTGTCGGTGACCCCTTTAGCATATAAAAGGAGGCCCATGCGCAACGTAGAAAGGGTTCGGATCATTCGGAAGCCAGAAAAACACTTAGCTCACTCTCGAGCAAGAACATAATAGAATCAAACAAGCAGCAGTAGGAGTATTATCTCTCCGGAGAGCTCCGAAGCTGGGTAAACTGCTCGTGTGCTTCACCTCGATCCGCTCTTCGTGCGATCTCCGCCCCCCGCCGAACCGAAAGGGGCTCGGTCCGCCGGCCCCATAGGTGTTCGTGGATCAGTTTCCCCGACACAGTGCTTGGGTACTTCCCTTACTTGGAGAAGCATCCCACTTATGATTAACCCCTATTGCAAGCGTCCGCAACTACAAAAGAAGTATTAAGGTAAACCTAACCTCATCATTAAACATATGGATCCAAATCAGCCCTTAACGAAGCAACGCATAAACTAGGGTTTAAGCTTCTGTCACTATAGCAACCCATCATCTACTTATTACTTCCCAATGCCTTCCTCTAGGCCCAAATAATTGTGATGTGTCATGTAGTCGACGTTCACATAACACCACTAGAGGAAAAGACAACATACATCTCATCAAAATATCGAACGAATACCAAATTCACATGACTACTAATAGCAAGACTTCACCCATGTCCTCAGGAACAAACGTAACTACTCACAAAGCATATTCATGTTCATAATCAGAGGAGTAATATTATCCATAAAGGATCTGAACATATAATCTTCCACCAAGTAAACCAATTAGCATCAACTACAAGGAGTAATCAACACTACTAGCAACCTACAGGTACCAATTTGTGGTTTGGATACAAGATTGGATACAAGAGATGAACTACGGTTTTGAGAGGAGATGGTTCTGGTGAAGATGTTGATGGAGATTGATCCCCTCCCGATGAGAGGATCGTTGGTGATGACGATGGTGATGATTTCCCCCTCCTGAAGGGAAGTTTCCCAGAACAGCGCTGCCGGAGCTCTAGATTGATTCCGCCAAGGTTCCGCCTCGTGGCGGCGGAGTTTCGTCCCGTAAGCTTGCCCACGATTTTTTCCAGGGTAAAAGCCCTCATATAGCAGAAGATGGGCATCAGGGGGCCACCAGGTGGCCCAGGAGACAGGGGGGCACGCCCAGTAGGGGTGGGCGCGCCCCCCACCCTCCTGGACAGGGTATGGCCCCCTGATGTATTTCTTTCGCTCAATAATTCTTATTAAATCCAAAAACATGTTTCGTGGAGTTTCAAGACTTTTGGAGCAGGGCAGAATAGGTTTCCAATGTTTGCTCCTTTTCCAGCCAGAATTCCAGCTGCCGGCATCCCCCGTCTTCATGGTAAACCTTGTAAAATAAGGGAGAATAGCCATAAGTATTGAGATAAAATGTGTAATAACAGCTCATAATGCAATAAATATTGATCTAAAAGCATGATACAAAATGGACGTATCAACTCCCCCAAGCTTAGACCTCGCTTGTCCTCAAGCGTAAGCCGAAATCGAAAAATATGTCCACATGTTTAGAGACAGAGGTGTCAATAAAAATAAAATACGGACATGGGGGAATCATGATCATTCTTGTAACAGCAACATATATAGATTTTATCATATGATTTCTTATGCTCAAATAACAATCAATTCACAATGTCAAGTATGGTTCAAAAACTTCATTGAGAACTAACAAACTATAATCTCAGTCATTGAAGCAATTGCAATTTATCATAACATCAGAAAGAGTCAACAATAGAGCCTTTCAGCAAATCCACATACTCAACTATCTTGTAGTCTTCTATAATTGCTAACACTCACGCAATACTTGTGGTTATGGAGTTTCAGCCGGACACTGAGAAAGATAGGGGCTTATTGTGTTGCCTCCCAACGTATTCACCTTTAGGTGATGTCAACAATAATAGCCATACTAACTTATAGCCAATTGGATATATATATATATATATATATATATATATATATATATATATATATATATATATATATATATATATAGATATAGATATCATGATCTTTCAAACACGAGGAGCATGCCAAAGGATAAAATGAAAAGGGAAAGGTGAAGATCACCTTGACTCAAGCATAAAGTAAAAACATAAAGTAAATGATAGGCCCTTCGCAGAGGGAAGCAGAGGTTGTCATGCGCTTTTAGGGTTGGATACACAAAATCTTAATGCAAAAGAACGTCACTTTATATTGCCCCTTGTATATGGACCTTTATTATGTAGTCCGTTGCTTTTATTGCTTCCATAACAAGTTCGTACAAAGCTTATTTTCTCCGCACTAATAAGTCATGCATATTTAGATAGCAATTTTTATTGCTTGCACCGATGACAACTTACTTGAAGCATCTTACTCAATCCATAGGTAGGTATGGTGGACACTCATGGCAAAAACTGGGTTTAAGGATATTTGGAAGCACACGTAGTATCTCTACTTGGTGCGAGGAATTTTGCTAGCCTGAGGGGGAAAGGCAAGCTCAACATGTTTGGAAGGTCAATGACAATATACTTTAACTGAGATGTGAGAAAACATAAACCATTACGTTGTCTTCCTTGTCCAATGTCAACTCTTTTAGCATGTCATACTTAATGAGTGCTCCCAATCATAAAAGATGTTCAAGATAATATATTTGTATGTGAACCTCTCTTTCCTTATCACTTCCTATTAATTGCAATGATGACCAAGACTACGTTTATCAACTCTCAACAACTTTTATGCCTCATACTTCCTATGTGTGAAGTCATTACTAACCATAAGATGAATATGAACTCTTTTATTCTTTTTACTTTCTCAAGATCATAGCAAGACAGCAAAGCCCTTGATTCAACACTAATCTTTATTATAGATAGCTCACGGACTCGAATACATAAAGAGATCACAAAGCAAAACTCAAACTACTTGATATTAAAAGTCCATTCTACTAAATCAAGATACTACTAAAAGGATCGAACTAAATAAAACGGTAAAGATAGAAGTGTGATGGTGGTCCGATACCGGGGCACCTCCCCCAATCTTGGCAGTTGCCAAGGGGAGTGCCCATACCCATGTGATTATGTCCTCGGAGGTGATGGAGGTGGTGGTGACGAGGATGTAGGCTTCTTCCTCAATTTACGCTTGAGTATAGTATTTTGCTCTTTTAGGTCCTTGATCTCCTGCTCAAGGATCAATATTATTTTGCACAATTCATGTTTATTTTCCTGCAAGAGACGAAAAGGGATAAACTCGATCTTCATCTTCTTTGCTCTTTCAGGAAGGCTTGACTTCTTAAACTCCACATGCATATCCCCAGGTTGGGGTAATGGGATTTCGTCCTCGTCTGAACTCGTCTCCTTCTTTCCCTTAGGCTCATAGTCTTCTTCTTCTTCAGAGGTCCAGCCATCATGCTCTAGGTCCCCGTAGACCTTAGGGTTTGCAAGGTAATCAACCACATAGATTTCCCCTTCCGAATCCTGAGATGACATAATGCTCTATATCTATAATAGAAACAGCTCGAAATGAAAACAGAGGATATTTGCATGATATGGTGGTCAAAAGCTTCGGGAGTATATATAATGAATTTTTATTGACCAAAATACATAACGTGTAAGAAAACGGAGTCCGGAATGCACACGATGTGTCCACGAGACAGGGGGTGCGCCCAGTAAGGGTGGGCGCGCCCTCCACTCTCGTGGGGGCCTCGTGTCCCTCTCGGACTACTTCTTCCTTCCTAAAATTCTTAAATATTCCAAAACGGATAAAAATTTCCATTGGAATTGTTTTGGAGTCGGTTTACTTACCGTACCACATACCTATTCCTTTTCGGAGTTTGGAACATTCTGGAAAGTGTCCCTTATGTATTCCTCTAGGGTCACGGTTTCAATAATATTAGTTTCAACATTAATAGGATTACCTGAAATATAATGTTTAATTCTTTGACCGTTTACCACCCTCGGACTTGTGCCTTCGAAGTTGTCGATTTTTATGGCACCAGAATGATAGACCTCCTCGATAACGTAAGGACCTTCCCATTTAGAGAGAAGTTTTCCTGCAAAAAATCTTAAACGAGAGTTGAATAATAACACATAATCTCCTACGTTAAACTCACGCTTTTGTATCCTTTTGTCATGCCAGCGTTTGACTTTTTCTTTGAATAGCTTGGCATTCTCATAGGCTTGGATTCTCCATTCATCAAGTGAGCTAATATCAAACAACCTCTTCTCACCGGCAAGTTTGAAGTCATAGTTGAGCTCTTTAATATCCCAATATGCTTTATGTTCAAGTTCTAGAGGTAAATGACAACTTTTCTATAAACCATCTTATAAGAAGACATACCCATAGGATTTTTGTATGCAGTTCTATAGGCCCATAATGCATCATCACGTTTTTTGGACCAATTCTTTCTAGATCTATTGACAGTCTTTTGCAAAATTAATTTGAGCTCTCTATTGCTCAACTCTACTTGACCACTAGACTGCGGATGATAAGGAGATGCGATTCTATGATTAACATCATACTTAGCAAGCATCTTACGGAAAGCACCATGAATAAAATGTGAACCACCATCAGACATAAGATATCTAGGGACTCCAAACCTCGGAAAAATAACTTCTTTAAGCATTTTAATAGAGGTGTTATGATCAGCACTACTAGTTGGAATAGCTTCTACCCACTTAGTAACGTAATCAACAACAACTAAAATATGTGTATAACCATTAGAGGCAGGAAAAGGTCCCATATAATCAAAGCCCCAAACATAAAATGGTTCAATAACAAGAGAGTAATTCATAGGCATTTCTTGACGTCTACTAATATTACCAATTCTTTGACATTCATCACAAGATAAGACAAACTTACGAGCATCTTTGAAGAGAGTAGGCCAATAAAAACGAGATTGTAGTACCTTGTGTGCAGTTCTATCTCCAGCGTGGTGTCCTCCATATGATTCGGAGTGACACTTGCGTAGGATCTGTTCTTGTTCATGCTCAGGCACACAACGTCTAATAACACCATCTACTCCTTTATAAAAGGTGTGGGTCAACCCAGAAGTAATGTCTTAAATCATAAAAGAACTTTTTCTTTTGCTAGTATGTGAAACTAGGAGGTATAAATTTAGCAACAATATAACTAGCATAATCAGCATACTAGGGAGCAGTATGAGAAGCATTAATGACCGCTAATTGTTCATCAGGAAAGCTATCATGAATAGGCAGTGGGTCATCAAGAACATTCTCTAACCTAGATAAGTTGTCTGCAACGGGGTTCTCAACTCCCTTTCTATCAATAATATGCAAATCGAATTCTTGGAGCAGGAGAACCCATCTAATGAGTCTAGGCTTATCGTCTTTATTTTCCATAAGATATTTAATAGCAGCATGATTAGTGTGAATAGTAACTTTGGAATCAACAATATAAGGTCTAAACTTATCACATGCAAACACAACTGCTAAGAATTCTTTTTCAGTAGTAGCATAATTTCTCTGGGCAGTATCAAGAGTCTTACTAGCATACTGGATAACATTCAATTTCTTATCAACTCTTTGCCCTAGAACATCACCTACAGCATAATCACTAGCATCACACATAATTTCAAAAGGTAAATTCCAATTAGGTGGCTGAACAATAGGTGAAGTGATCAAAGCTTTCTTAAGTATTTCAAATGCTTCTACATAATCATCATCAAAGACAAAAGGAATATATTTTTTCAATAAATTAGTCAGAGGCCTAGAGATCTTAGAAAAGTCCTTAATGAACCTCCTATAAAAACCGGCATGACCAAGGAAACTTCTTATACCTTTTATGTCCTTGGGACATGGCATCTTTTCAATAGCATCAACTTTGGCTTTGTCAACTTCAATACCTCTCTCGGAAATCTTATGCCCCAAGACAATGCCTTCATTAACCATAAAGTGACACTTTTCCCAATTCAGGACGAGACTAGTGTCTTCACATCTCTGCAAAACTCGATCAAGGTTGCTTAAACAATCATCAAAAGAGGATCCATAGATGGAGAAGTCATCCATGAATACCTAACAAATCTATTCACAAAAATTAGAGAATATAGCCATCATGCATCTTTGAAAGATAGCAGGTGCATTACATAAACCAAAAGGCATACGTCTATAAGCAAAAGTACTGAAAGGGCAAGTAAAGTAGTTTTTGATTGATCCCCCGCTGACACAGGTATTTGAGAGATACCAGAATAACCATCTAGAAAGCAGAAATGTGTGTGTTTGGATAGTCTTTCTAGCATTTGATCAATAAAAGGTAAAGGGTAATGATCTTTCTTAGTAGCTTTATTTAATTTACGGAAATCAATTACCATCCTGTAACCTGTAATAATTCTTTGCAGGATCAATTCATCTTTATCATTAGGAACGACAGTAAAATCTCCCTTTTTAGGAACACAATGGACAGGACTTACCCATTCACTATCAGCAACGGGATAAATTATAGCTACCTCAAGGAGCTTTAGTATCTCCTTTCTTACCACTTCTTTCATCTTGGGATTCAATCATCGTTGAGGATCTCTGACCGGTTTGTCACCTTCCTCCAATTTAATTTTTTGTTGGCATAAGGTGGGACTAATGCCCTTAAGATCATCCAGAGTGTATCCAATAGCAGCGCGATGCTTCTTCAGAGTTTTCAATATCTTTCTTCTTCTTGCTCTGAAAGGTTAGCGCTAATAATAACAGGATATATTTTCCTTTCATCAAGATAAGCATACTTAAGATTATTAGGTAATGGTTTGAGTTCAAACACGGGACCGCCCTTGGGTGGAGGGGGATCCCCAAGAATTTCAACGGGAAGGTTATGTTTCAGCAAAGGTTCCTGTTTAAGGAACACTTCATCTATTTCCCTTCTTTCCTTCATAAACATATCATTTTCATGGTCTAGAAAATATTGTTCTAACGGATCAGTAGGAGGCACAGCAATAGAAGCAAGACAAATAATCTAATCCTTACTAGGTGATTCTCTATCACGAGGTTGTCTACGAAACTTAGCAAAATTAAACTCTTGTTTCATATCCCCCAAGCCAATTTCAACAATATCCTTTTCACAGTCAATCTTAGCTTTAACAGTATTCAAGAAGGGTCTACCAAAAATAATGGGACAAAAGTCATCTTGTGGGGAACCAAGAACAAGAAAATCAGCAGGATATTTAACCTTCCCACACAAGACTTCAACGTCTCTAACAATCCCAAATGGCTTAATGGTATCCCTATTAGCAAGCTTAATAGTAACATCAATGTCTTCTAATTCAACGGGTGCAATTTCGTGCATAATTTCTTTATATAATTCATAGGGTATTGTACTAGCACTAGCACCCATATCACATAAGCCATGATAACAATGATATCCTATTTTAACAGAAATAACAGGCATTCCTACGACAGGTCTATGTGTCTTAGTATCTCGTCTAGCAATATTAGTAGTCTCACCACAGAAATAAATAACATGCCCATCTAAATCATCATCCAGGAGATCTTTAACCATAGCAATACTAGGTTCAACTTTGATTTGCTCAGGAGGTGTATAAGTCCTAGTATTACTCTTAAGAACAACAATTGAAGTTTTCACATGATCCTTTATCCTAATAGGAAAATGAGGTTTCTCAACATAAGTAGTAGGAACAATAGGATCACTATAGGTGATAGTATTTTCTTCAAATGTAATAGGTGCAACTACTTTCACTTCAATGGGAGGATTATCAACGTGAGTAGCAAAAGTTTCACAGAAAGAAGCTACTATCTCAGAGTCAAGTCCATATTTAGCGCTAAATCCATGAAAAGCATCGGTATCCATAAAAGATTTAACACAATCGAACTTAGGTGTCATACCTGACTCCTTACCATCGTTGGAACCCCAATCTTCAGAGTTGCGTTTAATTCTTTCCAATAAGTCCCATTTGAAATCAATAGTCTTCAGCATATAAGAACCAGCATAGGGAGTATCGAGCAGGTTGCGATCATTAAGAGAAAGCCGAGCATAAAAATTTTGAATAATCATTTCCCAGGAGAGCTCATGATTGGGGCATGAATATAACATTGACTTAAGCCTCCCCCAAGCTTGTGCGATGTTTTCTCCTTCGCGAGGCCAGAAATTATATATGTAACGATGAACAAGATGCATAGGATAGAACTTCTGGTGAAATCCCGACTTCAATCATTTATAATTCCAAGATCTCGTATCATCACATAGCCTATACCATGTCAATGCATCTCCCTTCAAAGATAAAGGGAAGACCTTCCTTTTGACAACATCATCGGGAATACCTGCAAGCTTAAATAATCCACAAACTTCATCCACAGAGATAAGGTGTAAATCGGGATGCAATGTTCCATCTCCTGTAAATGGATTAGCTAGCAGTTTCTCTATCATACCCGAAGGAATCTCAAAGTAAATATTTTCAAAAAGTTCAGTAGGTTGAGGAGCAAATCTTTGCTCTTCTGGTCGGGGTGAAGATACCCCGAACAAGCCCCTCAAAGGATTAGTTTCCATAGTGACAAGTAATAGAAAATTTCAGCACACTATATAAATGTTTCCTTACCAAGTTCCACTCACCAAAAGCGCTACACTCCCCGGCAACGGCGCCAGAAAAGAGTCTTGATGACCCACAAGTGTAGGGGATCTACCTTAGTCCTTTCGATAAGTAAGAGTGTCGAACCCAACGAGGAGCAGAAGGAAATGATAAGCGGTTTTCAGTAAGGTTTTCTCTGCAAGCACTGAAATTGTAGGTAATAGATAGTTTTGCGATAAGATAAATTGTAACGAGAAACAAGCAATGAAAGTAAATAAAGTGCAGCAAGGTGGCCCAATCCTTTATGTAGCAAAGGATAAGACTAGACAATTTCTTATAATGAGAAAGGAGCTCCCGAGGACACATGGAAATTATCGTCAAGCTAGTTTTCATCACGTTCATATGATTCGCGTTTGGTACTTTGATAATTTGATATGTGGGTGGACCGGTGCTTGGGTACTGCCCTTACTTGGACAAGCATCCCACTTATGATTAACCCCTATTGCAAGCGTCCGCAACTGCAAAAGAAGTATTAAGGTAAACCTAACCACAGCATTAAACATATGGATCCAAATCAGCCCCTAACGAAGCAACGCATAAACTAGGTTTTAAGCTTCTGTCACTATAGCAACCCATCATCTACTTATTACTTCCCAATGCCTTCCTCTAGGCCCAAATAATGGTGAAGTGTCATGTAGTCGACGTTCACATAACACCACTAGAGGAAAGACAACATACATCTCATCAAAATATCGAACGAATACCAAATTCACATGACTACTAATAGCAAGACTTCACCCATGTCCTCAGGAACAAACGTAACTACTTACAAAGCATATTCATGTTCATAATCTGAGGAGTAATAATATGCATAAAGGATCTGAACATATGATCTTCCACCAAGTAAACCAATTAGCATCAACTACAAGGAGTAATCAACACTACTAGCAACCCATAGGTACCAATTTGTGGTTTGGATACAAGAGATGAACTAGGGTTTTGAGAGGAGATGGTGCTGGTGAACATGTTGATGGAGATTGACCCCCTCCCGATGAGAGGATCATTGGTGATGACGATGGTGATGATTTCCCCCTCCCGGAGGGAAGTTTCCCCGGCAGAACAGCGTTGCTGGAGCTCTAGATTGGTTCCGCCAAGGTTCCGCCTCGTGGTGGGGGAGTTGCCTCCCGTAAGCTTGCCCATGATTTTTCCAGGGTAAAAGCCCTCATATAGCAGAAGATGGACACTGGGGGCACCAGGGGGCCCGGGAGACAGGGGGCGCGCCCAGTAGGGGTGGGCGCACCCCCCCCCACCACCCTCGCCAGGGTGTGGGCCCCTGATGTATTTCTTTCGCTCAATAATTCTTATTAAATCCAATAACATGTTTTGTGGAGTTTCAGGACTTTTGGAGCAGTGCAGAATAGGTTTCCAATGTTTGCTCCTTTTCCAACAAGAATTCCAGCTGCCGGCATCCCCCCTCTTCATGGTAAACCTTGTAAAATAAGGGAGAATAGCCATAAGTATTGAGATAAAATGTGTAATAACAGCTCATAATGCAATAAATATTGATCTAAAAGCATGATGCAAAATGGACGTATCATTCACCTCGCCGGATCTGCTTCTGCAGCCGCATCTACCCCTCCCACCTCCCATAGAAACAAGTAGACTGCTCATCCACCACTGCACCACAGCCCATTCAGTGTCGGCCTTGTCCACGGCGCTGGATCTGCTTCACTGGTACTCTCGTCAACCGCGGCGCATCTGCAGTGGCTCATTCGTACTCCCCGCCGGAGACGCTTCGTCCACACCCCCCGAGGCGCCCTACCGACGCCCCCGTCGACGGCCTCTGATCCTCTTCGCCAACACCTTCCTCAACCCTACCAGAGCCGCTTCGCCGACACCATCGTCAACCCCACCGGAGTAGCTTTGCCTATACCATTTTCAACACTACCGAGGCCGCTTTGCCAACTCACAAGTCCAAGGCCTCAGATCTGCTTCCTCGCACCCTCATCCAACCTACCGGAGCAGCTTCTGATGCCCCGTCCACGACCGCAGATCCGCATCGTCGACACCATCCTTAACCAAAACAACGGAGCAGCTCCACCTACGCCCTCGTCCACGACCACAGATCTGTTTTGCCCACACCGTAGTCCACCCTACCGGAGCCGCTCCACAAAAACCCTACTCGACGGTTTTAGATCTCCTTACCGGACCCCGACAGCCAGCGCAACGTCATCACCCTTGACGTTTCTAACCTGATTCTCACCGTCTGGCAAGATGCCAAGCACCCACCACGACCTAGGTACTTGTCACCTTTAAACCCGTCCAGCATCACCTGCCCGATGTACTTCAAATATACTAACAGGTCGCTGTTACCTGTTATGCAGCTGGCAAAAACTACAAGGACGATGTTTCTTCTGGATCTAACAGCTTGGCCAACCAAGATCCTGGACCGAGGCATTGCTATGATCTTGTAAGCGTGTCTCTCTCTCTTGTATTGTTCTGTGCCTGCCAGCGTGCTTTGCTAGGATTTTCAACCAGTAATCCCTTTGTGTAGACAATGATTTCTACTACTGGCTGCTAAATTAGATATGTAGATGTCATACATGACACTACCTCGTACCTCCCTGTCGGAGTAATGGGCCACGGGTAGGCTGACCCGGGTCCCAAGATCTTTCAAGACATCGGGGCAGGCCGTGCCCCTCGGCCGAGTCCCAGACGGCGACCTTCGAAGAAGGCCGAGTCCCGGCTGGCGACCTTCAAAGAAGGCCGAGTCCCAGCTGGCGGCTCTGAAGCAAGCCGACTCCGGGCTTGCGACCTTTCAAGGGGCCGACTGTGAGAGTCGGCCCGCGACCTTTTCACGAAGACCGACGCAGGGTACGGTCCCGACGTGGCCGTCCCCTCAAACCTACGGGAGGTAGGCATGGCTACAGTGAGCCGTACCACTAGGAGATCTCCGGTAAGGTGCGGCACTATTGCCATGCCTCCCCTGACTTCAGCCACAGTGCGCAAGGCACTGTGCCCACGACGGCGGCCTGTACGGCCCGAAGACCGCCGGGCCCCCCGTCAGTGAGGGAGAAGAAGATGGCCGGAGAGTCCGAAGACGGCCCTGCGGGAGTCCGCCTTCCCAGAGTCGGCCACCTCTCAGTCAGGGCCCCACGAACCATAAACCAGATTGGACGGGAGGTGGTGATAGTGATCGCCCGACAGACGGCGGCACTGTTCCCACGACCCCATGACCGAGCCTGCGTCATCAGGAGTGTTGCACAGTGCCTGGCCTGTCCGCGGGGCCCGCCAGTCGGCGGGCCCCAGAAGCTGGCAGGGGGGCGGCGGCATGAGAGACAGACAGCTGGGGGCCACACCCAGTCAGTTTACCATTGTACCCTCGGGGGGTAGGCCTATATAAACCCCCCGGGGCACCCATGCGAAGGGTTCGGCCCTGGATAGGTTTTTAGACACATAGCAAGCAAAGGAAGGAGCCAGCCTCGCTCCCTCCCGCCACCCGAAACAGCTCAAGGAGCACCTTTGTATTATCGTCCCATAGTGATCATGCGGAGACCCCGCAGAGCAGCAGTAGGGGTGTTATCTCCCCGGAGAGCCCCGAAGCTGGGTAAGATTCGTCGGCGTGCATGTCTGCGCCTCATCCCGTTTCCAGGCACCGGCGACGTTCTACTCGTCCCCACAATTATAAGCCACCCGTTGCCATATGTCGCATCCAACCCCCGACACTCCCTTCCTAAATATAAGTCTTTCTAGAGATTCCACAATAGGCTACATACGGAGCAAAATGAGTGAATCTACACTCGTAAATGCATCTATATACATTTGTATGTGGTCCATACTGGAATCTCTACATAGACATATATTTAGGAACAGAGGCAGTACATTACACAAAATCATAGGTGGCATGTAGGAATTCCAGTGCACTACATTAGGCTCCCTTAGAGTGCCTACTAGTCTAGCACACAGAGTCATGGCTAGTTTATGCTACACACACAATCATTAATTGGTGGTTTAAATATGTGCAAGGGATATGCAATGTATTATCAAGTAGAGATGTCTGAAATTAGCCGTGTCAACTTGTAGATAGGGTTACACAATGAAAAAGTATAAGATGTATGTGGCAATTTCATGGAACATCACAAAAAAAAGAAGAGCCAGCGGTGAGCCTATACAGTGTGATATGGTACGTCACTCCTCCATTGCAATCATCGTGACATGTTATTTGTATGTCAGTTCTATTGGCCAAGTTTCTTAGGGACAGTTATTATGAGTTATCCTAACAAAATAAGCACCTATGAATATAAGCTCCATGTAATAACCCAACCAGTTCTTTTCATTCCGTTTTCATCTTATCTTTGCTATGATGAGTGAAAAGTGTAGATTGCATTATATTTTTTCATTTTTCTGCCCATATGAAAATTAATTTGACTTGCGAACATCACAAATTGAACCCAGTGCAGTAATTAATATGATAGGAAAACAGACCATCACTATTTACTCAAAATGCAAATAGAAAGATACCATCTACTTGGCACAATCTACTTTGGTCAATGTTTTCCATAGAGATACCATTGCCTAATTTAAACGAAGAACGCATGACCCACATTTAAATGAAGAACAATTATTTATTGAAATTCGAGGGTCCAAGTGGCTGGTTACTATCATATAGCAGCACCACCTGAAAGCATCATATAGCAGCAGCAGCAGCTCATAGCAACTCATCATACAGCAGGAGCAGCAGTGTGCAATTCATCATATACCAGCAGTAGCTCATAGCAATTCATCGTATAGCAGTAGCAGGAGCAGCTCATAGCAATTCATCATATAGCAGCAGCAGGAGCAGCTCATAGCAATTCATCATATAGCAGCAGCAGGAGCAGCTCATAGCAATTCATCATATAGCAGCAGCAGGAGCAGATCATAGCAATTCATCATATAGCAGCAGCAGGAGCAACTCATAGCAATTCATCATATAGCATCGGCAGGAGTAGGTCATAGCAATTCATCATACAGCAGCAGCTTATAGCAACTCATCATATAGCGGCAACATCAGCTCATAGCAATTCATCATATAGCAGCAGCAGCAGCTCATAGCAATTCATCATATAGCAGCAGCAGCTCATAGAAATTCATCATATAGCAGCAGCAGGAGCAGCTCATAGCAATGCATCATATAGTAGCAGCAGAAGCAGCTCATAGCAATTCATCATATAGGATTAGAATGAAAATTTGGCAAAAAATCAGAGGAGATCCTCACCTTATAGGATGAGATCATCCTTCAACAGCACCTCAAGGCCACGGCCTGGGAGGTGGGGAGGGGGAATAAGTTGCCTTCTGATGCAGTGTGCATCAGCTGTAGTTGTGCAGTTCCTGCCGGAGTAGTGCGTTGGACAAACCATAGTGGAGCAGCTGCTGGAGACCATGAGAATGAGGGGCGGCGCCAGAGGGAGGAGCAGCCAGGGAGATTTACCCCTACCCGCCGGCCATGTAGCCTAGCTGGACATAGCATCATCGATGACCAGGCCAGATGGGACCAGTGGCGACGGCTCGCTGGAGGAACCCTAGTGCTGCAGGCAGGGGATCGAGGTAGAGGGAAAGGGGAGAGGACATGCAAGCGGGCATGGCAATGAACACTTGCGTGTTTGTTTTTACTTGAGGGTGAGGTGTGACGCGGGCGTGAGCAGTTGCATTTTGAGTGTAATATAGGTAGACAACAGAATCATTTCACTATTCCCCTTCCCTTCAATTTTTAGTGAGGTTCTACTCGCGTTCATACGTTGCACATGATGTTTAAATGCCCCTTAAATCTGGTCAGTCAAGTGATGGTCTTTAAGCCTCCTTCTTTGCTTCTTTTCTTGATATGTAAGATTTGCTCACACATTTGTTCAGTTGCTTATTTGCATTAGCCAGCCATACTAGGACTATTTGCTTTGATTACTTGATGTTCTTGACCTAACACTCTAATAGAGCTTGTCAACAATTTAAACACTAAGGGCTGCTGTAGTGGGGCATTTTCTAACTCATAGGTGACATAAAAGTTTGGCTGTACACTAAAGTAGGCTCTCCAAGAGTACCTGGAGATCCAGTTCGAAGGTATGCCTAGTTTTTACATAGTGCAGACATAGTAAATGCTCATTTCATTGTGTGCAAGTGCAAGAGATGCGGCATGTTTCATTATGTGGTGTTGTTTTGTTATAATCTCATCCTTTTGTGTTCACAGACTGGAAAGTATGCATATTTATCTTCCAAGGAGACGAGTAACTAGTTTGTGTCACCTTGTAGAGGGGGTGCAGTGAAGATAAGATTGAGGATTTCCAAGTACAAGATGTTAGGAAGGAGCCTTGCAAGAGAAGTAGGAGCTGCGCTGAGCCTCTTCAACCTGTTAAGGTAAGTCACTGTATCCAACTCAACAGTTCAATTCCTTGTTTGTTTCAAGCATAGTTAATTTGCTCTTTTCAATTGCTTTATTTGTCCTTAGTTAATGAGATGCCCAAAGAATGATGCCTGATGTTGGGTACTTGTATAACTATTAGTTGACATAATTAAAGGCCTTACCATTTAATTACTCTGCCGAAGTGTGCCTGAAGCTTCGAAGTCTATTAACCAACTATTATTGCATGAGGCTCACAATCTAGTTTATTATGATTGTTGTAGTATGTTTGTATGAAACCCTCTGTTGTTCATTCTGCTCCCTAAGACTTTAATTGAGCTACAAAATGGTCAACTGCTTGCTTACTTCTATGCAACGTGCTGTCTAAATTTGTAACTTGTCTGTGTTTTGGATTGGGCCCCAACATCATGCTCCTCTGGTGAGCTAAGAGAGATTTCTGTATGCAGGCTGCACAGACTACCTCTTTTATAATTTTTAAAATATCACCTGCTTATGCTTCATGACGTGTAACATTATTGTTAGTCCTGTTTTGCCATGTACAAAATAGTATGTCTTGCTCGCTTCACTGTTGTAACTATATTTTTGCCCTAGTCATGTGTACTTACAAAAAAAATTCAGGATGAACTGACATCAACACAAAGATCTACGAGCAGTGCGGCATGGCTGTTACCGAATGATTATGGATTGGAATTGGAATGTGCTGATGTTTCGAGCATCAACTAGAGGTGGCAAGATAACGTGTACATGATTCTCAACGTACAATCAACAAGTTGAGACTGGACATGCAGGTATTAGATGCAGGACTCAAAAAATGAAACAAGACACTGAGGTAACAACAAAGGAATTGGAGATTTTGAAGACTGAAATTTGTGTTATCTAAATCCGGCCAATCCTATTTTCTGAAGAGATTATAGTTCAAATGGTAAGTTATGTTGATGCGCGTCCATGATGTATGAGTTGTATTTGCCCAGTGTATGTAATTTGCTGTTTGTGTATGCTTTATTATCACTGGTGCCAAACCATAATGCCCAGTGGGTATAATCGGCTGTAATTTCTTTATTGTATAGTGTAGGATTATTCTACGTTTCTATGCCTTAGTCTCTTTATTTTATAGTGTATTTTTTAGAGGTGATAGTATAGAGTACGATAATTCTTTGAATATGCTATATCGTTCAAACGGGGGCCAACTCGCCCAAACGTTGTAGTGAACATGGCCCTCCACTGGCCATACGATCCATGGGCCTTCTATCGTCTGTCGGATCCATGGGCCTTCTAAGGGCCGTCGGATCCATGGGCCTTCTATGGGCCATCGGATAAATGGGCCTTCTACGTCCCATAGGATCCATGGGCTTTCTATGGGACGTCTCATCTGTGGGCCTTGTACGAGCCATATAAGGGGCCGTAAACCGGCTAGAGTGGAAATCATACATTTTATGGGCTGACCATAACGGGCCGTTAATAGGCCGTATTTGATGATGCTATGAAAATGGCCCAACAGATTAACGGGCCACAAACGGGCCGGCTGTATCCACGTGCGAAATTTGGCCCACAAGCAGAAAACGCCAGTAACGGGCTGTAAGTAACCGAATGCTGGAAATGAGCCCAAGAATAAATGGGCCCTGAGAAGGCCGAAAGGTAACACGAGCTGGAAACGACCCAATGGAATAATGGGCCACTAACGGGTATAAAGCGATACACTGTTCATTACGGGCCGGTTTCACCACGGACCATTAATGGGCCAAGAGTTACAAAGGGAATCATATGGGCCAAAATACGTCATGGGCCATACATGGGCCGGAAGTTACAATGGGCTGGAATCATATTGGACGTCCCAGATGACGCTACTGGGCCTAATTCCGTTAGGTCGTAACGGGCCGTGAGTTAGCGGGCTGTAAGTGGGCTTTATGCGAACATGCCGTTAACAGGCTTTTCGTGGGCCGGCCCGCCACCTTTTGACCAAGTCAAACGGGCCAGCCTTTTCACAGGAATGGGCCTCTGTTGGGACGTGCCACGTGTCGACATATCATAGGCGCCTTGCGTCCAATGAGTGGATGACATCTGTCCCAACGGTGAGCCGACACGTGTTTCCTCTAGCCAATGATGATTTTACACGTGGAAAATCCCCATTGGTCGGGGCTGTTAATGGGTTAACGGATCCAAGACCAGACCCAATAGCTTAACGTCATTCCATTACGGTGGATGCCAAGTGTCGGTCACCCTTGACGAAAGCACTTCTGTGACGCACGATTTATCGTCATGGAAGTGGACACTTCCGCGATGATAATTTTTGTAATGTCATGGAACACTTCTATGACAGAACTGCTATGACTATCTTGATTCTATCATGAATGTACATGCATGACAGAAAACGTGACCTACTATGACAAACATGTATCATCACGGAAGTGTCTTTTTTTGTAGTGGAGGAGTCCTACTCCCACCGGGAGTAGGATTCCACCCCCCCCCCCCTTCCCTAGTTGGACTAGGAGAGAAGCAAGGGGGAGAGAGGGAGGAAGGAAAGGGGGGCGCCGCCCTCCTAGTCCAATTCGTACCAGAGGGGGAGGGGGCGCGCGACCTGCCCCAGCCTCCTCTCTCTCTCCACTATGGCCCATTAAGGCCCATACAATTATCGGGGGGTTCCGGTAACCTTCCGGTGCTCCGGAAAAATCCCGATTTCACCCGGAACCATTCCCATGTCCAAATATAGCCTTACAATATATCGATCTTTACATCTCAACCATTTCAAGACTCCTCATCATGTCCGTGATCATATCCGAGACTACAAACTAGTAATACCGGTGCATAATACCGATCGTCATAGAACTTTAAGAGTGCGGACCCTACGGGTTCGAGAACTATGTAGAAATAACCGAGACACGTCTCCGGTCAATAACCAATAGCGGAACCTGGATGCTCATATTGGTTCCTACATAATCTACGAAGATCTTTATCGGTCAAACCGCATAACATCATACGTTGTTCCCTTTGTCATCGGTATGTTACTTGCCCGAGATTCGATCGTCGGTATCTCAATACCTAGTTCAATCTCGTTATCGGCAAGTCTCTTTACTCGTTCTGTAATGCATCATCCACAACAAACTCATTAGTTGCATTGCTTTCAAGGCTTATAGTGATGTGCATTACCGAGGGGGCCTAGAGATAGCTCTCCGACAATCGGAGTGACAAATCCTAATCTTGATCTATGCCAACTCGACAAGTACCATCGGAGACACCTATAGAGCACCTTTATAATCACCCAGTTATGTTGTGACGTTTGGTAGCACACAAAGTGTTCCTCCAGTAATCGGGAGTTGCATAATCTCATAGTCATAGGAACATGTATAAGTCATGAAGAAAGCAATAGCAGTAAACTAAAATGATCAAGTGCTAAGCTAACGGAATGGGTCAAGTCAATCACATCATTCTCCTAATGATGTGATCATGTTTATCAAATGACAACTCATGTCCATGGTTAGGAAACATAACCATCTTTGCTCAACAAGCTAGTCAAGTAGAGGCATACTAGTGACACTCTGCTTGTCTATGTATTCACACATGTATTATGTTTCCAGTTAATACAATTCTAGCATGAATAATAAACATTTATCATGATATAAGGAAATATAAAATAACAACTTTATTATTGCCTCTAGGGCATATTTCCTTCAGTCTCCCACTTGCACTAGAGTCAATAATCTAGTTCACATCGCCTTGTGATTTAACACCAATAGTTCACATCACCATGTGATTAATATCCATAGTTCACATCGCCATGTGGCCAACACCAAAAGGGTTTACTAGAGTCAGTAATCTAGTTCACAACGCCATGTGATTAACACCCAAAGAGTACTAAGGTGTGATCATGTTTTTCTTGTGCGAGAAGTTTAGTCAACGGGTCTGCCAAATTGGGATCCGTATGTATTTTGCAAATTTCTATGTCTACAATGCTCTGCACAGAGCTACTTTAGCTAATTGCTCCCACTTTCAATATGTATCCAGATTGAGACCTAGATTCATCTTGATCAGTGTCAAAACTTGCATCGACGTAACCCTTTACGACGAACCTTTTGTCACCTCCATAATCAAGAAACATATCCTTATTCCACTAAGGATAATTTGACCGTTGTTCAGTGATCTACTCCTAGATCACTATTGTACTCCCTTGCCAAACTCAGTGTAGGGTATACATTATATCTGGTACACAGCATGGCATACTTTATAGAACCTATGGCTGAGGCATAGGGAATGACTTTTATTTTCTTTCTATCTTCTGACGTAGTCGGGCTTTGAGTCTTACTCAATTTTACACCTTGTAACACAGGCAAGAACTCTTTCTTTGACTATTCCATTTTGAACTACTTCAAAATCTTGTCAAGGTATGTACTCATTGAAAAAAAACTTATCAAGCGTCTTGATCTATCTCTATAGATCTTGATGCTCAATATGTAAGCAGCTTCACCAAGGTCTTTCTTTGAAGAACTCCTTTCAAATACTCCTTTATGCTTTCAAAAAATTCTACATTATTTCCGATCAACAATATGTCATTCACATATACTTACCAGAAATGTTATAGTGCTCCCACTCACTTTCTTGTAAATAAAGGCTTCACCGCAAGTCTATATAAACCTATATGCTTTGATCAACTCATCAAAGCATATATTCCAACTCCGAGATGCTTGCACCAATCCATAGATGGATCGCTGCACATTTTGTTAGCACCTTTAGGTTCGTCATGGTCAAGTAACATGACCTCCAGAACAGGATTACCGTACCACTCTGGTGCGGATCTCACTCTAGTTGACCTACGAGGTTCGGTAGTAACTTGATCTGAAGTTACATGATCATCATCATTATCTTCCTCACTAATTGGTGTAGGAGTCACAGGAACAGATCTCTGTGATGAACTACTTTCCAATAAGGGAGCAGGTACAGTTACCTCATCAAGTTCTACTTTCCTCCCACTCACTTCTTTCGAGAGAAACTCCTTCTCTAGAAAGGATCCATTCCTAGTAACGAATACCTTGCCTTTGGATCTGTGATAGAAGCTGTACCCAACTGTCTCCTTTGGGTATTCTATGAAGATACATTTCTCCGATTTGGGTTTGAGATTATCAGGATGAAACTTTTTCACATAAGCATCGCAACCCCAAACTTTAAGAAACAATAACTTTGGTTTCTTGCCAAACCACAGTTCATATGGTGTCTTCTCAACGGATTTAGATGGTGCCCTATTTAATGTGAATGCAGTTGTCTCTAATGCATAACCCCAAAACGATAGTGATAAATCGGTAAGAGACATCATAGATTGCACCATATCTAATAAAGTACGGTGAAGATCTTCGGACACACCATTACGCTATGGTGTTCCAGGTGGTGTGAGTTGCGAAACTATTCCGCATTGTTTCAAATGAAGACCAAACTCGTAACTCAAATATTCTCCTCCATGATCTGATCATAGAAACGTTATTTTCTTGTTACAATGATTTTCCACTTCACTCTGAAATTCTTTGAACTTTTCAAATGTTTCAGACTTATGTTTCATTAAATAGATATACCCATATCTGCTCAAATCATCTGTGAAGGTGAGAAATAATGATACCCTCCACGAGCCTCAACACTCATCGGATCGCATACATTAGTACGTATTATTTCCAATAAGTCAGTTGCTCACTCCATTGTTCCGGAGAATGGAGTCTTAGTCATCTTTCCCATAAGGCATGGTTCGCAAGCATCAAGTGATTCATAATCAAGTGATTCCAAAATCCCATCAGCATGGAGTTTCTTCATGTGCTTTACACCAATATGACCTAAACGGCAGTGCCACAAATAAGTTGCACTATCATTATTAACTTTGCATCTTTTGGCTTCAATATTATGAATATGTGTATCACTACGATCGAGATCCAACAAACCATTTTCATTGGGTGTATGACCATAGAAGGTTTTATTCATGTAAACAAAACAACAATTATTCTCTAACTTAAATGAATAACCGTATTGCAATAAACATGATCAAATCATATCCATGCTTAATGCAAACACCAAATAACATTTATTTAGGTTCAACACTAATCCCGAAAGTATAGGGAGTGTGCGATGATGATCATATCAATCTTGGAACCACTTCCAACACACATCATCACATTACCCTCAACTAGTCTCTGTTCATTCTGCAACTCCCGTTTCAAGTTACTAATCTTAGCAACTGAACTAGTATCAAATACTGAGGGGTTGCTATAAACACTAGTAAAGTACACATCAATAACATGTATAGCAAATATACATTCATTCACTTTGCCATCCTGCTTATCCGCTAAATACTTGGGGCAGTTCTGCTTCCAGTGAGCAGTCCCTTCGTAGTAGAAGCACGTACTCTCAGGCTTAGGTCCAGACTTGGGGCTTCTTCACTTGAGCAATAACTTGCTTGTCATTCTTCTTGAAGTTCACTTTCTACCCTTTGCCCTTTTCTTGAAACTAGTGGTCTTGTCAACCATCAACACTTGATGCTTTTCTTGATTTCTACCTTCGTTGATTTCAGCATCACGAAGATCATGGGAATCGTTTTCTTTATCACTTGCATATTATAGTTCATCACGAAGTTCTAGTAACTTGGTGATAGTGACTAGAGAACTCTGCCAATCACTATCTTATCTGGAAGATTAACTCCCACTTGATTCAATTGATTGTAGTACTCAGACATTCTGAGCACATGCTAACTAGCTGAGCAATTCTCCTCCATGTTGTAGGCAAAGTGCTTGTCAAAGGTCTCATACCTTTCGACATGGGCATGAGTCTGAAATACTGATTTCAACTCTTGGAACATCTCATATGCTCTGTGGCGTTCAAAACGTCTTTGAAGCCCCGATTCTAAGCCGTAAAGCATGGTGCACTAAACTATCAAGTAGTCATCATATCGAGCTTGCCAATCATTCATAACGTCTGCATCTTCTCCTGTAATTCGTCTGTCACCTAGCGGTGCATCAAGGACATAATTGTTCTGTGCAGCAATGAGGATAATCCTCAAATCACAGATCCAATCCGCATCATTGCTACTAACATCTTTCAACTTAGTTTTCTCTAGGAACATATCAAAAATAAAACGGGGGAGCTAAACGTGAGCTATTAATCTACAACATAGATATGCTAATACTACCAGGCTAAGTTCATGATAAATTTAAAGTTCAATTAATCATATTACTTAAGAACTCCCACTTAGATAGACATCCCTCTAATCATCTAAGTGATCACGTGATCCATATCAACTAAACCATGTCCGATCATCACGTGAGATGGAGTAGTTTTCAATGGTGAACATCACTATGTTGATCATATCTACTATATGATTCACGCTCGACCTTTAGGTCTTAGTGTTCCGAGGCCATATCTGCATATGCTAGGTCGCCAAGTTTAACCCGAGTATTTCTGTGTGTGCAAAACTAGCTTGCACCTATTGTATATGAACGTAGAGCTTATCACACCAGATCATCACGTGGTGTCTCGGCACGACTAACTTTGGAAACGGTGCATACTTAGGGAGAACACTTGTACCTTGAAATTTAGTGAGAGATCATCTTATAATGCTACCGTCAATCAAAGCAGAATAAGATGCATAAAAGATAAACATCACATGCAATCAATATAAGTGATATGATATGGCCATCATCATCTTGTGCCTTTGGTCTCCATCTCCAAACCACCGTCATGATCACCATCATCACCAGCGCGACACCTTGATCTCCATCATAGCATTGTTGTCATCTCGCCAACTATTGCTTCTACGACTAACACTACCGCTTAGTGATAAAGTAAAGCAATTACAGGGCGATTACATTGCATACAATAAAGCGACAACCATATGGCTCCTGCGAGTTGCCGATAACTCGGTTACAAAACATGATCATCTGATACAATAAAATATAGCATCATGCCTTGACCATATCACATCACAACATGCCCTGCAAAAACAAGTTAGACGTCCTCTACTTTGTTGTTGCAAGTTTTACGTGGCTGCTATGGGTTGAGCAAGAACCATTCTTACTTATGCATCAAAACCACAACGATATTTCGTCAAGTTAGTGCTGTTTTAACCTTCACAAGGACCGGGCGTAGCCACACTCGATTCAACTAAAGTTGGAGAAACTGACACCCGCCAGCCACATGCGTGTGAAACACGTCGGTAGAACCAATATCGTGTAAGTGTATGCGTAATGTCAGTCCGGGCCGCTTCATCCAACAATACCGGCGAACCAAAGTATGACATGCTGGTAAGCAGTATGACTTGTATCGCCCACAACTCATGTGTGTTCTACTCGTGCATATAACATCTACGCATAAACCTGGCTAGGATGCCACTGTTGGGGAATGTAGTAATTTCAAAAAAAATCCTACGCACACACAAGATCATGGTGGTGTATAGAAACGAGAGGGGAGAGTGTTGTCAATGTACCTCGTAGACCGAAAGCGGAAGAATTATGACAACGCGGTTGATGTAGTCGTACGTCTTCACGATCGACCGATCCTCAGTATCGAACGTATGGCACCTCCGCGTTCAGCACATGTTCAACTCGGTGACGTCCCGTGAACTCACGATCTAGTAGAGCTTCAGGGAAGAGCTTCGTCAGCACGACGGCGTGATGACGGTGTTGATGAAGTTACCGATGCAGGGCTTCGCCTAAGCACCGCTACGATATGACCGAGGTGGATTATGGTGGAGGGGGGCACCGCACATGGCTAAGAGAGAGATCAATGATCAACTTGTGTGTATATGGGGTGCCCCCTGGCCACGTATATAAAGGAGTGGAGGAGGGGGAGGGCCGGCCTAGCTATGGTGTGCCCTGGAGGAGCCCTACTCCCACCGGGAGTAGAATTCCCCCTTCCCTAGTTAGACTAGGAGAGAAGGAAGGGGGAGAGAAGGAGGAAGGAAAGGTGGGGCGCCTCCCCCTCCTAGTCCAATTCGGACCATAGGGGGAGGGGGCGTGCGGCCTGCCCTGGCCTCCTCTCTCTCTCTCCACTATGGCCCATTAAGGCCCATACAATTACCGGGGGGTTCCGGTAACCTCCCGGTGCTCCGCAAAAAAATCCCGATTTCACCAGAAACCATTCCGATGTCCAAATATAGCCTTCCAATATATCAATCTTTACGTCTCGACCATTTTGAGACTCCTCGTCATGTCCGTGATCATATCCGGGACCCAAACTACCATCGGTACATCAAAACACAAAAACTCATAATACATACCGTCACAGAACTTTAAGCGTGCGGACCCTACGGGTTCGAGCACTATGTAGACATGACCGAGACACGTCTCCGGTCAATAACCAATAGCGGAACCTAGATGCTCATATTGGTTCCTACATATTCTACGAAGATCTTTCTTGGTCAAACCGCATAACAACATACGTTGTTCCCTTTGTCATCGGTATGTTACTTGCCCGAGATTCGATCATCGGTATCTCAATACCTAGTTCAATCTCGTTACCGGCAAGTCTCTTTACTCGTTTTGCAATGCATCATCCCACAACTAACTCATTAGTTGCATTTCTTGCAAGGTTTATAGTGATGTGCATTACCGAGAGGGCCCAGAGATACCTCTCCGGCAATCGGAGTGACAAATCCTAATATCGATCTATGCCAACTCAACAAGTACCATCGGAGACACCTGTAGAGCACCTTTATAATCACCCAGTTACATTGTGATGTTAGGTAGCACGCAAAGTGTTCCTCCGGTAATCGGGAATTGCATAATCTCATAGTCATAGGAACATGTACAAGTTATGAAGAAGGCAATAACAGTAAACCTAAACGATCAAGTGCTAAGCTAACGGAATGGGTCAAGTCAATCACATCATTCTCCTAATGATGTGATCCCGTTTATCAAATGACAACTCATGTCCATGGTTAGGAAACATAACCATCTTTGATCAAGGAGCTAGTCAAGTAGAGGCATACTAGTGACACTCTATTTGTCTATGTATTCACACATGTATTATGTTTCCGGTTAATACAATTCTAGCATGAATAATAAACATTTATCATGATATAAGGAAATATAAAATAACAACTTCATTATTTCCTCTAGGGCATATTTCCTTCAATTACCGCATTTTATGAAATCTGGCAAAATGGATATCAAAACCGCTTCCTTAATGGATTTATAAAGAAGAGTTGTATATGATGCAACCATAAGGTTTTTTCAATCCTAAAGGTGCTAAAAAGTGCAAGCTCCAGTAATCCATCTATTAACTGGTGCAAGCATCTCGGAGTTGGAAAATACACTTTGATGAGTTGATCAAAGCATATAGTTTTATACAAACTTGCGGTGAAGCATGTATTTAGAAGAAAGTGAGTGGGAGCACTACAGCCTTTCTGATAATTATATGTGAATGACATATTGTTGATCGGAAATGATGTATAATTTTTTGGAAAGCATAAAGGAGTGTTTGAAAGGAGTTTTTTCAAAGAAAGACCTCGGTGAAGCTTCTTACATATTGCGCATCAAGATCTATATATAGAGATAGATCAAGACGCTTGATAAGTTTTTTCAATGAGTACATACCTTGACAAGTTTTTGAAGTAGTTCAAAATGGAACAATCAGAGAAAGAGTTCTTTCCTGTGTTGCAAGGTGTGAAGTTGAGTAAGACTCAAAGCCCGACCACAGTAGAAGATAGAGAGAAAATGAAAGTCATTCCCTATGCCTCAGCCATAGGTTCTATAAAGTATGCCATGCTATGTACCAGACCTGTTGTATACCCTGTCCTGAGTTTGGCAAGGGAGTACAATAATGATCTAGGAGTAGATCACTAGACATTTGTCAAAATTATCCTTAGAGCACTAAGGAAATATTTCTCAGTTATGGAGGTGATAAAGAGTTCTTTGTAAAGAGTTACCTCGATGCAAGCTTCGACACCGATCTGGATGACTCTGAGTCTCGATCTAGATACATATTGAAAGTGGGAGCATTTAGCTAGAGTAGCTCTGTGTAGAGCATTGTAGACATAGAAATTTGAAAAATACATACGGATCTGAATGTGGCAGACCCGTAGACTAAAACTTATCTCACAAGCAAAACATGATCACACCTTTATGTTGTTGGGTGTTAATCACATAGCAATGTGAACTAGATTATTGACTCTAGTAAACCCTTTGAGTGTTGGTCACATGGCGATGTGAACTATGGGTGTTAATCACATGGTGGTGTGAACTATTCGTGTTAAATCACATGGCGATGTGAACTAGATTATTGACTCTAGTGCAAGTGGGAGACTGAAGGAAATATGCCCTAGAGGCAATAATAAAGTTGTTATTTATATTTCCTTATATCATGATACATGTTTATTATTCATGCTATAATTATATTAACCGTAAACTTAGTACATGTGTGAATACATAGACAAACAGAGTGTCCCTAGTATGCCTCTACTTGACTAGATCGTTAATCAAAGATGGTTAAGTTTCCTAGCCATAGACATGAGTTGTCATTTGATGAACGGCATCACATCATTAGAGAATGATGTGATGGACAAGACCCATCCGTTAGCTTAGCATTATGATCGTTTAGTTTATTGCTATTGCTTTCATCATGACTTATACATGTTCCTCGGACTATGAGATTATGCAACTCCCGAATACCGGAGGAACATTTAGTGTGCTATCAAACGTCACAACGTAACTGGGTGATTATAAAGTTGCTCTACGGGTGTCTCCGATGGTGTTTGTTGAGTTGTCATAGATCGAGATTAGGATTTGTCACTCTGTGTATTGGAGAGGTATCTCTGGGGCCTTTCGGTAATGCACATCACTATAAGCCTTGCAAGCAATGTGACTAATGAGTTAGTTACAAAATGATGCAATACGGAACGAGTAAAGAGACTTGCCGGTAACGAGATTGAACTAGGTATGAGGATACCGACGATCGAATCTCGGGAAAGTAATATACTGATGACAAAGGGAACAACATATGTTGTTATGCGGTTTGACCGGTAAAGATCTTCGTAGAATATGTAGGAGCCAATATGAGCATCCAGGTTCCGGTATTGGTTATTGACCGGAGATGAGTCTCGGTCATGTCTACATAGTTCCCGAACCCGTAGGATCCACATGCTCAACGTTCGATGATGATTTGTATTATGAGTTATGTGATTTGATAACCGAAGTTTGTTCTGAGTCCCAGATGAGATCACGGACATGAAGAGGAGTCCCGAAATGGTCGAGAGGTAAAGATCGATATATTGGAAGGCTATATTCGGACATCGGAAAGGTTCCGAGTGATTTTGGTATTTTTTGGAGTACCAAAGAGTTACGAGAATTCGCCGAGGGAAGTAGTGGGCTTTAATGGGCCATACGGGAAAGGAGAGAAGGGCCTCAAGGGGTGTCCACGCGCCCCCCATGGCAAGTCCGAATTGGACTAGGAAGGGGGCGGCGCCCCCCCCCCCCTCTCTCTTTCCTTCTCCCTCTCCTACTCCTTCCCTCTCTCCCCTCTTGGAAAAGGAAGGAGACTCCAACTAGGATTGAGAATCCTAGTTGGACTCCCCCTATAGGCGCGCCCCTCCTAGGCCAGCCTCCTCCTCCTCCCTCCTTTATATACGTGGCCAAGGGGGCACCCCAAGACACACAAGTTGATCTTTTAGCCGTGTGCGGTGCCCCCCTCCATAGTTATACACCTCGGTAATATCATCATAGTGCTTAGGCGAAGCCCTGCGCCGGTAACTTCATCATCACCATCGCCACGCCGTCATGCTGACGGAAATCTCCCTCGGCCTCAACTAGATCAAGAGTATGAGGGACGCCATCGAGCTGAACATGTGTTGAACACGGAGGTGCAGTACGTTCGGTACTTGGATCGCGAAGACGTTCGACTACATCAACCGCGTTACTAAATGCTTTCGCTTTCGGTCTACGAGGGTACATGGACACACTCTCCCCGCTCGTTGCTATGCATCACCTAGATAGATCTTGCGTGATTGTAGGATTTTTTTGAAATTACTACGTTCCCCAATATAATGCACCACAAGTAGGATATAATTTTCATTGCATGATTATTGACTTTCGTGCACGCTTAGGGAATCACAAACCTTAACACCAATATTCTTACTAAAGCACAATTACTCGTCAACATAACTCATATATCACATCATCATATCTCAAAGCTATTACTAAGAATCAAATTTATTTTGTCCAATGATCTTCATGAAAACTTTTTACTTTATCCTTCTTGGATATCCATCACTTTGGAACTAATTTTCATGAGTTGCTTTTCATAAGCTCAAATAAATGTAAGTGAAGATCATGAGGATAAAATTTTTTCTTTCTCTCAAAATAATTTAAGTGAAGCAAGAGAGAATTTCTTCAAAATTTTACTAACTCTCAAATAAATCTAAGTGAAGCAAGAGAGAATTTCTTCAAAAATAACAAAGCACACCGTGCTCAAAAAGATATAAGTGAAGCACTAGAGCAAGTCCTAGCTCATAAAAGATTTAAGTGAAGCATAGAGAGCAATTCTAACAAGTCATGATAAAATTTTGGCTCTCTCAAATAGGTGTGTCCAGCAAGGATTGATGACTTAAAACATAAAATTAAACAAGCAAAGACACATATCATACAAGGCGCTCCAAGAAAAACACATATCATGTGACGAATAAAAATATAGCCTTGAGTAAAATACCGATAGTTGTTGGAAGAAAGCGGGGATGCCACTTGGGGGCATCCCCAAGCTTAGTTGGTTGCTCATTCTTGGATAATAGCTTGGGATGCCGGGGAATCCCCAAGCTTAGGCTCTTACATCCTTCCTTCATCAATCGTAAGATAACCCAAAACTTGAAAACTTCAATCACACAAAACTCAACAAAACACTTCGTGAGATCCGTTAGTATAAGAAAGCAAACCACTACTATAAGTGTTGTATCAAACCAATCCATATTTTTTTATTATATCTACTGTATTCCAACTTTTCTATGGCAAAAACTCATCAAAGAAAACCAGAGCCATCAAAATAAGCACACAACACAAAGCAAACAGAATCTGTCAAAACAGAACAGTCTGTAGTAATATGATTTTAGCGAATACTTCTGTAACTCCAAATATTCTACCAAATTAGGACGACCAGGGTAATTTGTATATTAATATTCTGCAAAAATAATCATGGGAAAAGCTCTTTTCTATGATTTATGAAAATTATTTTTGTGAGCACAAAGTTTCTGTCTTTTTCAGCAAGATCAAACAACTATCACCCAAGAAGATCCTAAAGGCTTTACTTGGTGTTGGGGATATAACTACTGAGTATAAACCGCCCAGGAGGGGCCGCGTTATGCTCACAAGGAGTCATCCGTATTGAAGCCCATGAAGACAAGGAGTGTGGCGCTTTATTACACAGACTTACAGGCCCAGAGCCCAAGGGCGGATTAGGGCCCATAGACATAAACCGCCATGAGATACGTAACTTGTGTTGTAAGATAGGAAAGGGTAGAAATCGAGCCGGACACATGTATGAGCCGGCCTCGGGATTCTATAAACCATCGGGCGTCAACCTGCGTATATAAAGGGACAACCCGGCGGCGGTTCAGGGACAAGAAACAACAGCTTGAGAGATAGGTAAAGCGGATTCGCTCCCTGCTCATCGAGACCCCATCAATTCCACCACAACTGGATCGTAGGCTTTTACCTTCACTGCAAGGGGCCGAACCAGTATAAACTCCCCGTGTCCTTTGTCCGGTTTAACCCCTTTAAGCTAATCTCATTGCGATGGCTCCACGACTAAGTCCTCTCACTAGGACATCTGACATGATAATTCCACGATAGTTGGCGCCCATCGTGGGGCTATCGCACGATGGTTTCGAGTTCTTGAAGGGCAACTTTGAAGGGCTCAAGGGATACGCGGTTGGCCGGATGACCAAGAGTCATCGCGGCAAGCTATACATCGACGACGCGGGCTGGGGCCCTGATGCCAGCTCAATCGAGTACGGGTACCGGGTCCCCTTTGGAGGAATTCACGTCTTCATCGGCAAGGTCAGCGAACCGGGCCCTGAGCAGGACATCTGCACCGACCTCATCGAGACAGCTCAGCGTGCAAGTCGTGCCCAGGTTCATCCTGCAATGAAGCGTGCGTTCGTAGGATTCATCCATGGTCGGAGTCTGAACCGGTGTCTGATGGTCAGACGGTCGTTTATTCTGATGGCGAATCATCCACCGGTGGGACCGAATCACTATACCAACTGCAAGATGGCCGGTTTGGGGGCTGTTCCGATGGTGACAGTATTCTGGACCCCCTTGAACCGCCGAACCAGGTTGCGATCTTCATGGCGGGTACACAGCCCACGTTGCAATCTTCAACTGCAGCAGCAATGATTTCCGGATAGGCAGCCGTGGCAGGAGTCCCCGCACGCCGGCCGGCTCAAGTTATGTCTGGTTTATTGGACGCTTGGACGACACTATTGACCACAGAGGTTACCCCGGAGACTCAAGATCAGCACAACGCAGAGGTCACAAAGCTGCGAGATCAGATAACTCAGGCCAAGGAGGACTTGGCGGCTGAGGAAACCAGGATGGCTGATGAGCGGGCCGCTTTAGATGCCCAGTCACAGGGAATTAAGACAGAGAATTGCCGGCTCATGCTGGATCAAAATGCTTCGAACGACGTGTTGAGGAGGAGGCATCGGTCTCGTCTGCCGCCGGTTTATGAAGCAATGAATCTCTTCAGCACGCCAGGAGCAGGACCTAGTAATCCGGCAGTGGTAAATCGGACTGAAGCACCTGGGACAGGTGAGGGAGTCCTGGATTAGGGGGTATCCGGACAGCCGGATTATATACATCGTCCGGACTATTGAAGCATGAAGATACAAGACTCAAGACTCCGGCCCGTGTCCGGATGGGACTCTCCATTGCGTGGAGGACAAGCTTGGCGATCCGGATATTGTATTTCCTTCCTTGTACCGACTCCGTGTAAACCCTAGCTCTCTCCGGTGTCTATATAAACCGGAGAGGATGGTCCTTAGAAGGCCGATCACATTTACAATCATACCACCATAGGCTAGCTTCTAGGGTTTAGCCTCTACGATCTCGTGGTAAATCAACTTTTACTACTCATATCTTCAATATTAATCAAGTAGGAAGTAGGGTTTTACCTCCATCGAGAGGTCCGGAACCTGGGTAAACATTGTGTCCCTTGCTTCCTGTTACCATCAGCCTAAGACGCACAGATCGGGACCCCCTACCCGAGATCCGCCAGTTTTGACACCGACATTGGTGCTTTCATTGAGAGTTCCTCTGTGTCATTGCTTTGAGGCTTGATGGCATCTTCAATCGCCAACAACACGGTCAAGGGTGAGACTTTTCTCCTGGACAGATCTTTGTGTTCGGCAGCTTCGCGCTGAGAGCCAATTCGCTTGGTCATCTGGAGCAGATCGACAGCTACGCCCCTGGCCACCAGGTCAGGTTCAGAAACTTGAACTACACGGTGGATATTCGCGGAGACTTGATCTTCGACGGATTCGGGCCTGTGCCAGGAGCGCCGGACAGTCACGACGAGCACGGCCTAGACCTGCTATCGGACAATGCTCGGGATATCACCCCTGCAGTAGCCCCGGATCTAAATCCGGAGCAGCTTGCGTTGCCCAAGGATGGAGGGGTGGACCCAGCCCCGCAGGCCGCATACTCATCGGCGGTGGAGCCGAACATAGGTCTCACCTCTGTGGAGGCCTGTAACCCCGGGCCCCCAGACTCGTATCCGGTTGTTGGCTCTGGTCCGCACACCCTCGAGCCAGCCGAGCCAGGTTGGGCTCCGTTAATGGAGTTTACCGCTGCGGACATCTTTCAGCACTCGCCCTTTGGCGACATGATGAACTCATTAAAGTCTATCTCTTTGTCAGGAGGCTCCAGGCCGAACTATGACCGGCTTGAGTGGGAAGCAGGTAACGAAGAAATTCGCTACCCACCCACCACCCACTTCATTGCCACGGTCGATGATTTAACCAACGTGCTTGACTTCGACTCCGAAGACATCGACGGTATGGAAGACGATGCTAGAGAAGTACAGGAGCCACCGCTCACAGGGCGGTGGACATCCACCTCTTCATATGATATATATATATATATATATGGTGGACACTCTGAAAGAAACCAATGGCGATGAGGCAACAGAGGATAACCCCTCCAAGAAAAAAGCAAAGCATGGGCATCGCCAGCGCCGCTCCAAGCCCCGCCAAGGCAATACCGGCACCAGAGACGAAAACAATCCGGACGGTGCCGACGATGAATACAACCCCGATCAGCCCGCCTTCGAGCAGGCTGAGCAGGAAGATGGGCAGGACAGCCCAGATGAATAGGCAACAGACGGGTATCCGGAGGAGGACAACTACATGCCCCCCTGCGAAGACAAGATTAGCCTCAGTGACGACGAGTTTGGTGTGCCTAAGGACCCCACGGAGCAGGAGCGCTTCAAGCGCCGGCTTATTGCCACTACGAGGAGCCTGAAGAAGAAGCAGCAGCAGCTTCAAGCTGGTCCAGACCTGCTCACAGACAGATGGACAGAAGTCCTGGCAGCCGAGGAATATGGACTCGAGCACCACACGGCTGACCGGCCGCCTCGAGGTCGGGATAAAATGGCATATCAGCCTGAATACCAGCCCGCACCCCCGTGCCGGTTTACTACGGCTGGGGCAATACTCAGGACCTGCGCGATAGATTGGATAACACCGCAGGACAACCAAGATCGATATATGGATCACGGGGGCGCGTCGCAGCACATGACGATGATCGTCATACCGGATACACTAACAGCAAATCCGTCCAGGCCGAACATAACCAGCCAGACGTAGCCAGACTGCGTCGCGACATAGCCCGGCACAGAGGCGCTACACACCCCCTCTGCTTCACCGATGAAGTGATGGATCATGAATTCCTAGAAGGGTTCAAACCCGTAAACATCGAATCATACGATGGCACAACAGACCCCGCGGTATGGATTGAAGATTTCCTTCTCCACATACACATGGCCCGTGGAGACGATCTACATGCCATCAAGTATCTTCCCCTTAAGCTCAAAGGACCTGCCCGGCACTGGCTAAACAGCCTGCCCGCAAATTCCATTGGCAGTTGGGAAAACCTGGAAGACGCATTCCTTGACAACTTCCAAGGCACATATGTGCGACCTCCAGACGCCGATGACTTGAGCCACATTACTCAACAGCCCGGAGAATCAGCCAGGAAATTCTGGACTTGGTTCCTAAGCAAAAAGAACCAAATAGTTGACTGTCCGGACGCCGAAGCCCTGGCGGCCTTCAAGCATAATATCCGTGATGAGTGGCTCACCCGACACCTCGGCCAGGAGAAACCCAAGTCCATGGCAGCTCTCACAACACTAATGACCCGCTTTTGCGCGGGCGAGGACAGCTGGTTGGCTCGCAGCAGCACTATGCCACATTCTGGCACTTCAGACGTCCATGAGAATAATGGCAAGCTACGGTGCAACAGACATAAGCGACGGAACAACGGCGACAACACCGAAGACACGGCAGTCAACGCCGAATTTAGCGGATCCAAATCCGGTCAGCGGAAGAAGCCATTCAAACAAAACAATCAGGGACCGTCCAGTCTGGACCGTATACTGGAGCGCCCGTGCCAAATTCTTGGCACCCCGGACAAGCCAGCCAACCACACCAACAGAGACTGCTGGGTATTTAAACAGGCCGGCAAATAAACGCCGAAAACAAGGACAAGGGGCTGCACAGCGACGATGACGAGGAGCCCCGGCGTCTGAACATGGGGGGAACAAAGAAATCCCCCCCCCCCCCAGGTGAAAACGAACAACATGATCTATGCCACCCACATCCCCAAGCGGGAATGGAAGCGAGCACTACGGGACGTCTATGCGATGGAGCCAGTCGTCCCCAAATTCAACCCATGGTCAGCTTGTCCGATCACCTTTGATCGTAGGGATCATCCTACTAGCATCCGTCATGGCGGCTCGGCCGCATTAGTTTTAGACCCAATCATCAACGGATTCCACCTCACGCGAGTCCTTATGGATGGCGGCAACAGCCTGAACCTGCTTTACCAGGACACAGCGCACAAAATGGGCATCGATCCTTCAAGGATCAAGCCCACCAAAACCACCTATAAAGGTGTAATTCCTAGAGTAGAGGCCCGTTGTACGGGCTCTATAACATTGGAAGTGGTCTTAGGATCCCCGGATAACTTCTGAAGCGAGGAGTTAATCTTCGATATCGTCCCTTTCCGCAGTGGTTACCACGCACTACTCGGACGAACCGCATTCGCTAGATTCAATGCGGTACCACACTATACATACCTCAAGCTCAAGATGCCAGGCCTGCGCGGGGTCATAACAGTCAATGGAAACATGGACCGCTCTCTCCGTACAGAAGAGCATACCGCAGCTCTCGCGGCAGAAGTACAATGCGGCCTCCTTCGACAAACCACCAATCCGGCGACGACAACCTCGAGCACCATCAAGCGAGTTCGGAGCACCCCGTGACAGGATCACTAGGCACGCAAAAAGCACGACTAGTAGTCCGGCCTCCGCTCAAATCCCATCATAGCAGCATTCGTGCCACGCGTACACAATGACGCATTCAAAATACCATGGGCACAGGCGGAGGCGCAGCAGTGGCTCAGTCAACAGTGCGGTATCGCCGCCACACACCTTCGTAGAGTTTCCTTTTACCTTTCAGGACATTGCTTTAGTGTAGCCTCTTCAGAAGAGCCGGATTGTCGGACTTACATAGGAAAGAAAACCAAGGAGGCAACAGGCTTTGCGCACAGAAGGAAATACCCAGGTGGAATCTATTTACGATCATTATACCTGCTTTATCTATCTGTACGTAGCCTGCCCCTGGATAGCATATGTCAAATAATCCTATTTATATCCGCTTAATAAATTCATTGTAAACATACGCTTAAACGTATTATTCATCAATGAGAGATCATATATAGCGTCAGCTTATTATTCTTATTTGAGCATTTTTTCTTACAAATGTTTATTTGATATTGCATCCATACACCTTAGTACATTCAGTTTGCCAGGGGCTTCTTATGACGCCCCATAATACGGCAAGACAAGTCCGAACACTTTCAATAGTGCGGCACCCTGAACTTATAGCACTATATGCATCAGCTCCGAATCATGTCTTGGGTCTACAGTTGGGTTAGCCCGGCTCCCTTGTTTTGGTGCCTTACGTTCCGTTACATCAGCTAAGGTAGCGCAGGGAGAACTACTGCGATTGTGTCCCGATTCTTCCGGACAAGCACCTTAGTAGAGAAAGCCGAAAACTGACCGGCATGATGTGGCGAGACCTGGTCGCTGTTCGAGAGGTCTTAAAATCTTTAAAAAAATCCGCTTTATGCGATAAATTGGCTTCGTCCGATCTAGGCATATATAGCACCCCAATTCGGCCTTCCGGATTCTAGGGGCTTCGCCGAAATTTAAAATTGTAGACTTCTATGGCTAAGTGAAGGTTATAAAGCCAAATAGTCTAAGTGCCTTGTTTGTTGTGCCGGACACCTCCTTAAGGGACCAAACATTTGGATAAAGAGTGTCCGGGTTTTCCACGAACACCCTAGTACTAGTTACGTGGGGGCAGAAGCCGACGACTGGCCTACTTTCAGTATTTTATAAATAGCCGCACAGAAGGTAATATTTTAAATAACAAAAGCGCTACATAGCGCAAGTAACTTCGTCCTTATTTTACAAATATGACAGAAGTGAATTCATTCTAAAATTGTGTCCTTGGTACATTCATCGGCCACGAGACGAGCGCCCTTCATAACGCCTTCATAATACTTCTCCGGATAGCGATGCGCCTTGCCCTTCGGCGGCCCGTCCTTCACCAGCTTCTCCGCATCCAGCTTGCCCCAATGCACCTTTGCACGGGCGGAGGGCACCCTCAATGCAAACGGATCGCTTGATGACTTCGAGCCGCAGACAGGCATTCACCATCCGCTTGATCAGGCCGAAGTAGCTGGTGGGCAGGGGCTCACCAGGCCACATCCGGACTATGAAATCCTTCATGGCCACTTCGGTCGCCCTGTGGAGTTCCACCAACTGCTTTAGTTGGTCCACTCAGAGGCGTTGGATGTTTGGCCCTTGCATACTGGGACCAGAACAACTTCTCCGCTGAGCTCCCCTCCTAGGCATGGTAGAACTCCGCGGCATCTGATATGCTGCATGGCAGATCTGTGAATGCCCCTGGAGAGCTCCGGACTCGGGTAAGTAAAAGAAACGCCTCCTCCACATGTTTGCTTTGCATAAATAATTTCTTACCCGCCGCTATCTTTTTGGCCTCCTGGATTTCCTGCTATGCTTTCTTGGCTTCGGCCTTGGCGTCTTTTATACTTGAAAGGGCCTTCGTAAGCTCGTCCTCTTTCACCTTAAGCTCATGCTCCACGGCCTCGAACTTCTTGCCGAGATCCTGGAGCTCTTGTTGTACCTCTCCCACTCTAGCATCTTGCTTTTCGCGCTCCTTGAATTCGAAGGCCGCCTTGTGTTCGGCCTTGGACAGCACTTTCTTGAGAGACGCCACTTCGATGGTGGCCTCTGTTACCAAATCATGATGCTTCGTTGTTTGAATAACCAATTTTATCTATCATTCATTATATGAGAGAGGGGAATCATTCACCTTTGTTCTCTTTGAGCTGCCTCCTCGTAAGGTCGAGCTCTCCCTGTGCCTGCTCCAGGTCCTGTTTTAGGCCAGCGATCTTAGCCGTATGGACAGCAGCGGCAAGCAGCACAGCCTGTTTATTCACATTCAAACTTATTGTTCGACTCCTGTGGATTATAATTGACCCTCCGTTTGGTATTTCTTTCTAAACACCAAACAGAGTATCAGGGGCTACTACCTATCGGGTGGTAATTTCACACATTTTTATTACTTACCTCAAAGCCTGTTAGGAGGCTAGTGCAGTTTTCGGTTAGTCCACTCTTGGCGACAAAACCTTCTGAATCACCGCACTCGTAAGAGTACGATGCTCTTCATCCATGGAAGCGCCTCAAAGCGCTTCCAGCAGACAATCCGATGCCTCGGGCGTAGCGGAAGTCCTCGGCACAGACGGCTCGCCCTCCTTAACGAGGGGCTGCCTGCCTGAGTTTGGAACCACGGGAGGTTCCGGAACGGTGTTCGGCTGAGAGTCTAGCTTACTGCGGCTCTCACCAACACGATCCGCGGGGATCTTGAACCCCGCGTGTCCGACGTCTGGGATGCCACCTTGGGGCGCCTCCAGATCCACTTGCTCCCACCCTGGGAGCCTTTGGGACAACACCTCTGTGTCATCCGTAGGTTGAGGAGTAGTGGCCGTCGGAAGTGAGTTCATTTCCGACTCACTCAAGGACCCGTCCTAAGACGATACCTTGGGATGGACCCTGGCCGAACTACATGCAAGTTCGGTGTTATAAGCAGAATTATAATAGAGTGCGGATACTTACGATCGCACTAGAGGCTTCTTCCTGGGCAGCCACCCCTCCTTGCTATCGGCGGCGATGGCGAAGTAGTCCGGAAGGGACGCCTTTCCCTTCTTGGACGTCCCAGCCTCCCCCTCCGGGGCGGCCTTCCTCTTTTTCTCCCCCCAATACGGGGAGGTGGAGTTTCTTCTTGTTTTCCCCTGCCTCCACGGGAGGAATCTGCCTCGTCATCATCAGACGACGAGGGTATGACGGCCCTACGCCGGGGGCCTCTCCTGGCCTCCTGGTCCGCCCTCTCAGGTCCCCCGTCCTCTCTGGATGGGGTGACCTCCTCTTCTTCTTCTTCCTCCTCTTCGGGGGAGGAGTGTGCCTCGTCGTCTTTGAACGAGGCTTCCGGCGCGACCTTACACCGGAGACCCTTTCGGATCCCCGGGGCCTTCTTTCCGGCCTTCTTCTCCGGCACCTTGTAGGGTGCCGGGACCAGCATCTCCGTCAGGAAAGCATCAACCGGGTCTTCTAGCAGCGGAGCCGGACAGTCAATCTGCTCCGCTATCGCCACGTGATACAGAATAAATAAGCACAATTACTTGAGGCTCCCTCATGAATATATTAGGAAAAACTGAATCTGGTGAATTCACCTCAGCAGGAGGCCGCGCGGCGTGGAGCCCACGGTCCTCGGATGTGGGAGGAGGTACTTCGGAGTCCTTGAGCAATGCCTTCCACGCGTCTTCATGCTTCATGCCGTAGAGCCTCTAAAGCGTCCGGTGTTCGGCCGGAACGAACTCCCACAGATTGAATGCCTGTCCTTGGCACCGCAGAATCCGGCGAACGAGCATGACCTGGATCACGTTGACAAGTTTGATGTTCTTGTCTTTCATGCTCTTGATGCAGTTTTGGAGCCCGGTCAGCTTTGTCGATTTGCCCCAGGACAGGCCCTTCCTTTCCCAGGAGGTGAGCAGCATGGGGGTTCCGAATCAGAATTCGGGGGCCGCCGCCCAGTTGGCGTCGCATGGCTCGGTGATGTAGAACCACCCCGACTGCCACCCCTTCACGGTTTCCGCAAAGGATCCGTCAAGCCAGGTGACGTTGGGCATCTTGCCCACCATGGCTCCTCCGCACTCCGCTTGCTGGCCGCTCACGATCTTCAGCTTCACGCAGAAGATTTGCAGCCACAAGCCGAAATGAGGCTTCGGAGGAAAGCCTCACATACGACGATGAATGCCGAGATGTTGAGGACAAAGTTCGGGGCTAGATCATGGAAATCTAGCCCGTAGTAGAACATGAGCCTGCGGATGAAGGGGTGAAGTGGAAACCCCAGTCCACGGACGAAGTAGGCGAGAAACACGACCCTCTCGTGGGGTCCCGGAGTTGGAGTGACCTGCCCGACGTCCGGTAGCCGGTGCGCTATGTCTGCGGCCAAGTATCCGGCCGCCCAAAGATTCACGATGTGCTTATCCTTCACGGTGGAGGCCACCCACTTGCCTCCTGCTCCGGACATGTCTAGCTGTGCGGAGAAGATTTGGACTAGGGCGCTAGAGCTCGGGGAGGTAAGGATGAGCGAAGGAGGAAGAGGGTGTGCATGAAAATGAGGGTCCTTTATCCCTTTATAGAGGCAACGAAAGTGGTGCGCCTCCCCACTAGCCCGTTGAGAATCGCTTACTTCCCAAGCGCCATGATTGATGGCCCGGTGGAATTACCCTACCCGTATTGATGAGAATCCCGTGATAAGGGGACACGATCTCTGCTTTGACAAGACGTGTCAAGGAAACTGCCTCACAATACACGTTGTGGCTGGTCGTGGGAAAACGGTTCGAATAATGACCTGACCGTAATGACATATCACGTCGTCTAAAAAGTTGTCAGCTGAAGTATCATTCTCTCTATGGTGGTATGTGAAGATCATTTTGCAGATCCGTACACGGTCTACGTGTTCAATAATAACCTTGGAGTATTCGGAAGGAGGAACCCGCCTTGCAATGCCGAAGACAAGACTGCGTGCCGGACTCATCGTCATTGAAGCCTAGTTCAGGGGCTACTGAGGGAGTCCTGGATTAGGGGGTATCCGGACAGCCAGACTATATACATCGTCCGGACTATTGGAGCATGAAGATACAAGACTCAAGACTCCGGCCCGTGTCCGTATGGGACTCTCCTTTGCGTGGAGGACAAGCTTGGCGATCCGGATATTGTATTTCCTTCCTTGTAACCGACTCCGTGTAAACCCTAGCTCTCTCCGGTGTCTATATAAACCGGAGAGGATGGTCCTTAGAAGGCCGATCACATTTACAATCATACCATCATAGGCTAGCTTCTAGGGTTTAGCCTCTACTATCTCGTGGTAGATCTACTCTTGTACTACTCTTATCTTCAATATTAATCAAGCAGGAAATAGGGTTTTACCTCCATCTAGAGAGCCCGAACCTGGGTAAACATTGTGTCCCTTGCTTCCTGTTACCATCAGCCTAAGACGCATAGATCGGGACCCCCTACCCGAGATCCGCCAATTTTGACACCGACAACAGGGGCGCCGGATCAACCACGCGTGATGGACCCGCTTCGACGGACCAATGACCCGGCGCAGTACATGCCAATGCCACCGGGTCAGTTCTCCACTCCTTTGGATAACATGATCGCTGCGGCGTCGCGGTTGGCAGCTATTCCAATCGAAGGAGAGTCTCCAACGTTGGTTGAGACGCGGCGGGCAAGGGATCTTCTTAAAACTCCTATGGTGCAGCAGCATGCCTATTCGTATAGCCGGGACAGAAATCATTCAACCCCTCACCCGAGCAAGAGTTACAGCAGGAACATTGATGAACCGGATGTGTCAAGCAGTGCGTGGAACCGTGACGCCCCTCGAGGGCCTAATCTGGCATTCGGTGGTTCAAATGCTCAAGACATGGTGGATAACGGTCGAGCGTGTCGAGAAGCCGAATTAGCAGCGTAGCACACGGACCATCAATTTACTCCGGTTCGTCCGACGACATCAATGGAATGAGGTCTTGCTTTCAGCTCTTGGGGGGTGTTGTGCCTCACCTGGGCTCTATGCAATGTACGGCTACCCAAGGATTTCAAAGGGCCGTGTAAGTTGCCCAATTACACCGCTGATTTACCCCCCGAGTCATGGGTTGAAAGTTATGAGATGGCAATGGAGATGCTGGATGTGGATGAAGCGGCTTGCGTGAAATATTTCACCATGATGTTGGATGGAATGGCTCGCACTTGGCTGAAAAGCTTGCCGGTTAACTCCATTGGGTCATGGGCCGAGTTAAAGGCCCGGTTTATAACAAACTTCAAGGACACGTGCAAGCAACCCATGTCGATTGTGGATCTGGCCGCCTGTGTCCAAGAAGAAGGCGAGTCGACAACCCATTGGGTGCGCCGGGTTTTGGAGATCTTGCATTCATCGGACTGCATTAATGCCGATTCAGCAGTCATAACATTGGTGGGCAATTGCTGGTTTAAGCCGCTGAAGTTGAAGTTGGGACGACTCAAGCGTCACTGCAATGACATGGGAACACTCATGGCAGCTTTTTTTAAGTATGTCGATTCTGATAGTACCAAGGATCCTGAGTCTGACAATGAGAAGCCGGGGAAGGGAAAGAAAAACAGCGGTGCGAAAGGACAACAACATAGCCAGGCGGGCCATGGGAATAACGCTAAGCGTAAAGCGGACAATAATTCCGATTTTGTGGCTAACACCAATGCACAGGACAATGGCCAGCGTCGTAAGGGTAGACCGCCCCCGCGGAGTGGAGGATCAGGTGTTAATCTTGAGCGCCTATTAAATCAACCTTGCCCGAGGCACGGGACGCGAGAGAAGCCAGCCACGCACCTCTGGAAGGACTGTTTTATTATGAGGGAGTTCAAAAACTCGGATCTTTTCCAGTATGACCATGGACCGTCCGGCGGTTCAGGATCCGGGTCACAAGGGCCGGGTTACGGCGGAGGTAACTCCGGTTCAGGATTTCAGGGTAATCAGGTCGGACATGGCAATCAAGACAATCAGGGCAACCAAGGTGGTTATAATCAACAGGGAAATCAGCAACAACAACAGTCAGGTTATCAGAGTCACCCGAAGCAGTTAAATAGTGGGTAGTATCATGTCTTCACTACTAGCCTATGCAAGCATGATCAGAAGCTTCACAAGAGGGCAGTGAACTCTGTTGAACCAGCGGTACCCCATTTTTTGCGCTGGTCTGAACAGCCGATTGTGTGGAATCGAGAGGATCATCCGCCCCGGGTTGATAATCCGGGTCACCTAGCTTTGGTGGTGGCACCTCAGGTTGGATGTTATAAGCTCACCAAGGTGCTCATGGATGGAGGAAGTAGCATCAACATCTTGTATTATGAAACCTTCCGTCGCATGGGGTTGATAGATAAGAATCTTAAACCATCAAACACCGTTTTTCACGGTGTGGTGCTTGGCAAGTCAGCTTATCCGGTTGGTAAGATAGCTCTGGAGGTTGCTTTTGGAGATGATCATGATTCAAGGTCAGAGACATTGACTTTTGAAGTGGTGAAAATCAGGAGTCCATACCATGCCATGTTTTGACGGCCGGATTATGCTAAGTTCATGGCGACGTCGTGTTATGTTTATTTGCAGCTCAAGATGCCGGGTCATAAGGGAACCATCACCGTACATGGAAGCCGAAAGGTTTCTTTGGAATGTGAGGAAGGTGATGCGGCTTACGCTGAGTCAATTTGTGCAACAGAGGAGTTGAAATTCCATAAAGACAATGTTGATCTGGCAGATATGACATATCTAAAAAAACAACTACAGAGCACGATCCGGCTTTGAAGTTTAAATCGGCTGATGAGACTAAGATGGTTGATTTTGTTCCTGGCGATTCATCCAAGCAGTTTAGCATCAGCGCTAACTTGGATCCGAAATAGGAAAGCGCGCTCATCGAGTTCATCCATGAGAACCGGGACATCTTTGCATGGAAACCTTCTGACGTGCCTGGTGTACCGAGGGAACTCGCTGAGCACACTCTGAATATTGATCCCAAGTTTAAACCGATCAAGTAGTTTCTCCGCCGCTTCAATGAAGAGAGACGCAAGGCCATTGGTGAGGAGGTAGCCCGGCTCTTGTCAGCGGGGTTTATTGTTGAGGTTTTTCATCCTGAGTGGTTGGCTAACCCGGTGCTGGTACTCAAAAAGAACGGCACATGGCGTATGTGTGTGGATTCCACAGATTTGAACAAGGCTTGTCAGGCTGATCCCTTTGCTCTCCCTCGTATTGATCAAATCATTGATGCTACAGCGGGAATCAAGGAACCCAAAAAAATAGATATGTGACACAGTTGTCGCCTCGGTTTTTGGAGGTTCATTAATAAAAAGAAAACACTTACAGGTTTTAATAAGCAAGTGAAGTCATGGCGATTTACTACAATCTTGGAAGATGACGTCACGGTGGTTTACCAAGTTCGTATGGAGATGACGTCATGGCGGTTTACAAGGTTCATACGAGGATGTTCAAGAAGGAGTTTTTCTAAGTGTTGAAGATTGACATGAACAGGTTCAAATCAATCTGGGGCCTAATGTTGGGGATATAACTACTGAGTATAAACCGCCCAGGAAGGGCCGGGTTATGCTCACAAGGAATCATCCGTATTGAAGCCCATGAAGACAAGGAGTATGGCGCTTTATTACAAAGACTTAGAGGCCTAGAGCCCAAGGGCGGATTAGGGCCCATAGACATAAACCGCCATGAGATACATCACTTGTGTTGTAAGATAGGAAAAGGTAGAAACCGAGCCGGACACATGTATGAGCCGGCCTCGAGATTCTATAAACCATCGGGCGTCCACCTGTGTATATAAAGGGACGACCCGGCGGCGTTTCAGGGACAAGAAACAACAACTTGAGAGATAGGTAAAGCAGATTCGCTCCCTGCTCATCGAGACACCATCAATTCCACCACGACTGGATCATAGGCTTTTACCTTCACTGCAAGGGGCCAAACCAGTATAAACTCCCTGTGTCCTCGACTAAGTCCTCTCACTAGGACATCTGACGTGATAATTCCATGACATATGGCAAAAACACTAATTAAAACACAATCATACCAGTAGCATAATTGTGTAAACACACAAGAACAGAAAGCAAAAAGCAAAAATAAATTTTATTCATTGGGTTGCCTCCTAACAAGTGCTATAGTTTTACGCCCTTACCTAGGCGTAAGGCAAGGGTCTAAGTTTGTCATCCTTGGTTTGAGATCCATAGGATGCCCTCATGATTGATTCATAAGGTGGCCTGATTTTTGTTCTAGGAAAGTGTTACATACCCTTTCTCAAAGGAAATTGGAACTTGATATTACCTTCTTTCATATCAATCACGGCACCGATAGTGCGTAAAAATGGTCTACCAAGAATAATTTGGATAGACGGATTGCAATCAATATCAAGAACAACAAAATCTATGGGCACATAGTTACTATTTGCAAGAATAAGAACATCATTAATTCTTCCCATAGGCTTTTTAATAGTAGAATCCGCCAAGTGCAAATTCGAAGAACATTCTTCTAGATTAGTAAGACCAAGCACATCACAAAAATATTTCGGAATTGTAGAAACACTAGCACCCAAGTCACACAAAGCAAAACACTCATAATTTTTAATCCTGACTTTGATAGTAGGTTCCCACTCATCATGCAATTTTCTAGGAATTGAAACTTCTAATTCCAATTTTTCTTCCAAAGCTTTCATCATACCATCAACAATATGTTTAGTAAAAGCTTTCTTTTGTTCATAAGCATGGGGTGAATTCAACATGGATTGCAACAAAGAAATGTAATCAATCAAAGAGCAACTATCATAATTAAAGTATTTGTAATCCAAAATAGTGGGCGCATCACTAGCTAAAGTTTTGACCTCTTCAAACCCACTTTTATCAATTTTCTAAACAAGATTTTCACCCTTCGAAATATTGGGATGCCTTCTACCTAAAGTTGACTCTTCTCTGGTCCCTTTTTCATCATTCTTAACTTTACTAAACAAGGAATCAATAGAAGAAACACCAATCATTTTAAGATCTTCATCACTTTTACGAAAATAATCACTAGAGAACGCTTTTTCTAAAAATTCTCTTTTAGCTCTAAGCATGGCGGTTCTTTTCTTACTTTAATCCATAGAAACATAAAGAGCTTTAATTGATTCATGAACCTTAGGCACAAAAAATTTCATCTTGAGATTTTCCACATCATGAGCAATTCTATCAACACTTCTAGACAAATCGTCAATCTTATTCAACTTTTCTTCTATGGAAGTGTTGAAAACTTCTTGCGTGTTGATAAAGTCTTTAATATTATTCTAAAGATAAGAGGTATTCCTATTATTATTGTAACATTGATTTCCATAGGAATTACCATTATTAGAGGAATTGCTAGGAAAAGGCCTAGGATTAAAATTTCCCTCTATAAGCAATGTTGTTGAAATTATTGCGAGAAATAAAATTTACATCAATGGCATCACTATTTTGCTCAATCAAAGTAGACAAAGGCATATCAATAAAATCAATAGGAGCAATTTTACTAGCAACCAATTTCATAAGAGCATCAACTTTATCACTCAAAGAAGAAATTTCTTCAACCGAATTAACCTTTTTACTAGTAGGAGCTCTTTCGGTATGCCATTGTGAATAATTTGCCATGATATTATCAAGCAATTTGGTGGCTTCACACAAAGTAATTTCCATAAAAGTACCACCCACGACGGAATCTAAAAGATTACGAGAAACAAAATTCAACTCCGCATAAAAAAATTGTATGATCATCCAAAGATTTAACCCATGAGTTGGGCAATTCCTTAGCATCATTTTCATCCTTTCCCAAGATTGTGCAACATGCTCATGTTCAAGTTGCTTGAAATTCATGATCTGGGTTCTAAGGGAAATAATTTTTGCGGGAGGAAAATACTTAGTGATAAAAGCATCTTTGCACTTATTCCAATAATCTATACTATTGCGAGGCAAAGAAGAGAACCAAACTTCTGCAGAATCACGCAAAGAAAACGAAAATAATTTCATCTTGACCACATCATTGTCCAAATATTTTTTCTTTTGCATATTGCATAATTCCACGAAGGTGTTAAGATGGGACGCGGCATCCTCATTAGGAGTACCGAAAAATTGGTCTTTCATAACAAGATTCAGCAAAGCAGTATTAATATCACAAGTCTCCGCACTAGTGGCGGGAGGAGCAAGTGGAGTGCCAATAAAATCATTGTTGTTGGTATTTGAGAAATCACCTAACTTAGTAATCTCTTGAGTCATGATGACAACACAGCAAGATTGCACTAGCAAGGAAACGACGAACGAAAAAAGAGAGGCAAATAAAAACGCGAATTTTTGTGAAGAGGAAAACGAGAGGAAAATGGCAAATAATGTAAATGTTGAAGATCCTGGTATATGTTGAAGATCCTACCCGAGCGTTGTGGCACCCCGGCTCAGAGAAACCGGAACGCCCCGTATTCCAGCCCAGAGATCGAGGAGAAGTCTTCTGGAATACGACACTGCTTAGCATAGAACAAACCAGCTTTCTATTATTACACGAATATGAATACAAGGTCTCCGATATTACAAGGAATAACCTCGGCACAGCGACACTACGCCATCCTTAGTTGCTCTATGCAAGCAGTAGAACAACTCGAAGCAACGGAAAACTTCTAGCAACAAAACAGTGACGACGGTGATGAACTCCAGTCCGCAGGGACTCTGGCTGGAACGCTTATCCTAGCTCGCACGAATGGAAACCATGACAAGCAAGCAATCAAATCCGGCATGACCTACAAACTGGCATGACATGCTAGGTCAGTACATTGAATGTACTTGCAAGCTCACAATAACCAGAAGCATTCAAGACATACAACAGCATGACAATTACAGGTTAAACACGGATTAACATTATATTATCCGAACAACATAGCCTGAACAACATGATACAGCTAGAACAATATGAGCATGGCATGGACATATAAACATGATGACACTATCATGCAACATGATGACATTATCATGCACCAACTTACTCTACTCGGGTCATCTCAGAACCATCACATGCAGCACACACCAACCTCGGACATCACACGATCATCTCAGGATCAAATCAAGCTTGGTATAAACAATACCATAGTTACCATTAAATGACCACAAGGAGCTTGATATTTACCCACAATTCTCGCACAACATCACGAATATCCAACAACTCGGTATCCTCGATACCACGATGATCATTCACGGATCACAAATGGAACCAATCTGGTCGCAACAAGTTACCTCGTAACCAAACGGTGATCATTCATGGATCACAAACGGAACCACTCTGGGCTCAACGGGTTACCTCATAACCAAACGGTGATCATTCATGGATCACATAACCAACTTATCTCATCATCGAATCAGGGTTGTTATTAATCAAGTTATTATTAATACTGTTGACTCACAGTGTGACCAACTACGAACTGGGCCCTTATCCGCGGGCGCGGCTATTGATAGATTGAATATACAGTCTGCAGAGGTTAGTACATTGTACCCACGCCACGGAACCCATGGACTCGCACTCCCATTCGGGTGGACCAGCGGTGTTCCGACAAAACCGTCCTACTGCCATGACACTCTCCCGGCCACTCAGACTCACTCCCCACTGTGCTAAGTCCTGGGTGGCCCCGTGCCTACCAAAGGCACCAATGGCCACCGTCGTGGCAAAACGGCCACAATCATGGCAAAAATGGTCCCAAATGGGGATAAACCGGTTACAACAACTACAGGCACACAAGGCTTATGTCCGCCTACCTGATCAGGGTAGCGCGCGCCCATAACCTTCCCGGGTGGGAGGCACCGGCGAGAGGCACGACAATAGATCCAGTTAGGACCTTCCCATAAAGGTAAGCATGGTTTCACTTGTCAGCTTGATATGGTGGCACCATGACTCAGCCAATAGTTGTTCAAGTTCAATTTAAACCGGTTAAACTTGAATGCAAATATGTTGAGCCATGATAAGATAACATGATGAAATGACAATGCATGAGCATGATATCAACATAAGCATGAAGGTACAACATAACTATCCACCATATCAACAATGAATCATATCCAACTGAGCATGGCATAATGATGAGCATGAATATTACAAGTACAACACTACTCAGCATAACATGACCATTATCATCCACAATAAGTACCATGCAAGAGCACATCAATCACATAACCGAGTAAACACTTAACTAACTGACAGCAAGGAACAATACATATTAACGGTACTAGGTAACCAACGCCTGTCATGCACCTAAGAACATGACCAACCCAACATGTATTGCTATCAAGCATGAACAATATGAAAGTAATACTAGCAAGTAGAACATGATAACAGAGTGTAAGAAAACATAGCAAGACGGTAACCACCGTCCATAAGCATAACCAAAATAACGACAGAAGCAGCAAACAAACATACAGTTATTAAATATCCAAGTTGAACACCAATGCTACTGCATGGCTATCATGAAAATGGTGGTTGTGGCTTGCCTGGGGATGAAGAATGTACCGGGGAGAAGTGCGGAAACATCGCGGAAATATTTGCCGGAAATACTTCTCTCTCGAGAGGGGCTAGTTAACGGCAAGGGCAATATGGTCATTTTCAGAATGTTGGAACATAATGATAATGATATCAATAGAACGGGCTCGACGAAACGAAGAAGTGGGCTTTCGATTCACCTCATTTGGAGTTGTGGGTAAAAAGATACGATTGTTTTCTATCAGGGACTTATTTGTAAGAAAATCCTCACAAACAGGCCCTTAGCCAGAAAAACTGAAAGCGCTTTCTCAGGAAATACGTTTTCCCTAACGGAGAACGTATTTTGGCCCGAGGGAGAGGACGAATACGCTTTCGTGGAGGGGAGACGCACTCGTGGGAATACGCCTCCACTTATCCACATCAACGTGGACGGGGCCGTCCAGCTCGGTCGCTTACAGGCGGTCCCCACCCCTTTCTCCCTCCTCCCGCTCCTTCTTCTTGCTCGCACCTGATAGAACAGAGAGAGGGGGCGAGGCAGAGGCGCGGATGGACTTGGTCGGAGGATGGACTCATCGGCTCCGGCCAAGGGGAGGCCACCGGCGAGTGCGGCGCAGCCCACCGCATCCATCCAGAGAGGAAACGAGCGCCGGGGAGGAGAGGAGGGGTGGCATCGTGCGGGGTCAGAGAGCTAGGTGGTGGTGATTGATCTTGGGGCACGTGTCCAAGGTGGCTTCGGTGTTGGGGCAAGGACACGGGGAGGACCGCCGGGGTCTGGATGGAGCTATGGTGACGTCAGCAGGGAGGGGGAGGGCTTGATAGCTCGGATTTAAGCCGAGCTTTGCGGCGGGCATGGCAGCAGAGGAAGGCGAGGCGAGCTTCTCGAGCTCTTGTGAGAGGCTGGGGAGGGGTAGTGGAGCGAGGCAAGGCTAGTGGTGAGGAGAGACGGGGTCGGGGAGGCCTTAATTAGGCGCGGGGTGAGGTGCCGAGCTGTCGTCGCCGCGGACGCATGTGCGCGTGCATGAGCTCGGAGGCAGACGACGAGGGAGGCACATGAGGGAGAGCTCACGGGGAAGAGGCGGCCAAGGGAGCGCAGGGAGGAAGAGACGAGGAGGAAGACGATGGTCGGCGCACTGTGGTCCCGTGGGCGTTCGACGGCGACCGTCGGTGAGGAAGCGGACGGAGGGCCGTGAGCTGTCCAGGGGTGGCGACTATGAGGTGAAGACGTTGGACACGGTCACGCGCGTAAAGGAGATGAGAGGAGGAGGTGCCGAAGCACAAACGGCCACTAGACGCGGCAACTGCACATAGAGCACGTGCACAGGCTTGCCATCGTCACGGTCACCGCATGCACTGGCATGTAGTGGGGGAGATGGGCTTGAACATGTTGTCTAGTGGTAAGTCCTTCTAGGGGGGGTTTCAACTGCGGTGGTAAATCGATGAAAACTGCTCTAGTTAAATGTAAGTAACATCTCAAGTTTACTGCAGTAAACTTGGCTAGGAACTGCTGATCAACAGGAAGGGAATTGGTGCCAGAGAGTTTGTCTGGGGTGATCAGCTTAGGAAGGACTATAATACTGTTAATTTTGAGAAGATTTGTACCAAGATACACCATAGTTGCTTCACATTTGGATATTTAGTCCGGAATCAAGATCAGGAAGGTGCACTCACATGGAGTATCAACTTGAGCTGAAATTTGGCAAGGCATTATGATTTGGTCATGGTAAAGATGTTGTAAAAGTTTCATACCAATTGACAAGCCAAAGTGGTACTTGTTTCACAATCATCCTCACTGACCAGAATCTTGCAGTAATTTTAGAGAAATATTGGCTTGATGAAATGGTGCCAATTTTGGTGGAGAGATGTTATCTGGATAGGAAAACAATCTGGTATTTTCTCAGAATTAATGAAACAATATAAAATGCACTTGCTTCACAACCTAAAAATATTGCTAGAATCAAAGATTTGGTCCTGTGCTCACATAGATGATTGGATGGGGCTGATATTTGGAGGAATGTGCTAATATGATCACATGAAGGAGTGTGCAAAATTTCAACTCATTTGGATAAACCTAGCTAGTACTTCCTTCACAATGCCTTCTGTCTAACAGAAAGTTTGAAAAATTGCTAAGGAAGATTGGCTAGGCCAATAAAGTTGAATTTTGTCATGAGTCAATTATTTGGACATAAAAGAACGCCCAACAAGTTTGGGAGCAAACAAGATTAGATAGGTGGCACTTCCTTCACAAAATGCCACTCTGACAAAAATGAAGAATAATTATTGGGGAATTATTCTTGGGCTAGGACAGGAAAGTTTGGGCATATTTGAGCAGCATATGACCCAAAAGAATTATGAGAATTATTTGGGAATTTTTGGATAGACAGAAATATAGGTTGCTTCACAACCTAGGGCAGACAGGATTATTCCTTTAATAGAAAAAGGAATATTCCTGAGAGAAATAAATTAGGGTTTGGTCAAGGAGTGGAGTGACATGATCTTTGCAAGGTTTTGAGAAATATGAGCAACTTGGGAGGGGGATGAGGATGATTTCCCAGGTGCACGGCCATAGAACCACTCCAAAAAGAAAAACAGAGCAAAAACCAATTAAATTAAAAGAAAAAGAAAAGGGCCAAAATCCAGGCTGTTACAAACCTCCCCCCTTAAAGAAATCTCGTCCTCGAGATTTGGTTGCTCAGGGAACAAGTATGACTTTAGGACACCGTTTCGAGCTCGGGTATCCTTTTTCCTTTAGTTATTGTTCCTCCAAGAATTTCAGATGATTAAATTACCTTGCTCTGGGGTGGCTTGCTTCACCTTTCCCCAAATTCTGATGGGTCTTTGCTCATATACCAATTCCTTTTTACTGACATTTATTCTCCATAAATGTGGTGATACCCAATGGATCTGAGCATAAATTTTCTTTTGGTCATGAAAACCTTTTTACTTCGGTCATGGGGTTGCTTCAAATAAATGCAGGCCTTCTGGTTTCAATAAATGCTGAGAATTAATCATGGCCATCTTCTGGCGGGATCTGACTGCCCATAAGTGGTACTGATTTATTTTGATTTATTCCTTTGGCTCGAGCATGAGATATGTACCAAAGATTCAACTGCCTTTTGTCATGAGCAAGATAACGGGTATAGACATATAACTGTAGCATACCTCAAATATTAACATCTTGAGATTGTCCTGACATGTATGCTGGTGGGAAGATACTTTTCATGACAGGTTGTCTGGGTACTAGGTTACACAAGTGGATATACCTGGTCCAAGCTGATTGTTCAGATTTTGACTTTCCCATGTTGTCAGTATACCCATATGTGGTAATAAGCTGTGCGATGCTTTATACTGTCGCTGAAGTCAAACTGCTGAGGTTGCAAAAGAATCTTGGACTTGACAGAACAGATTTGGATATTCCGCACAAACCATTTTTTTTCTTTAAGCGAGTCAGCAGGATATGAAGTCCTTGCAGAGCAAAATAATCCACTGAGGGTATGCCTTTGTGGCTCCATATGTAATCTGGCCACTAACTGACTTGGGTATCCGGACCCTAATGGTCGTGCAAAAATCATCATACCTTTGCTGTCAGTCTCACCCTTTAACGGCCATGTTTTTCTTTGTTAGGATATCTTACTGAAATAGGTTGGCCACATATATCCTTGATTCTTCGTATGACCATGGTCGTGGCTAGTGCAATATTTTTGTCATTACTCCTGGTGCTTGGATTTCACACGGATATGACATATACTCGGGGCTTGTAGGTGTACAGAGCTCTTTGTTGAGGCCAACCATACAAGAGTTCATGAGATCTCCTTGTAGGTGCAAGAATATTAGCCTTGGTGGCCACTGTCAAGACTATTGATTTTGTGATGTCTTATCTAGATCTTATAGATCCTTGTATTACATAAGATGTGTATCTCTTCTTAGCTTCATTTGCATGATTCATGAGGTTGAGGGATCCTTACTTTCCTTAGGTATATCTGTTGGATCCTTGATGTACCTCATATGAGTGACTGATATTATTGGGGATGCATGCTCACCATATGTGTAAGAGTCATATGCAACTGAACACTTGATTCTTGAGGTAGGCATATGTTTTGACTGATTTGTGCTTCTGACCAAAAATATTGTGGATCTGAATCTTGAGATGTACTGCCATATATTGCCAACTAATCATATAATCTCTTAGGACGGTACAATAGTGTGGTACTGACGCGGACTAATTGACTTACAAGAGAAGCCATCCGAGTAGCTTGCTGAGGAAGACTTGTTAACTTCTTCTCAAATCTTTTGTCTGGGTATCGTGTCGAAGAAGGCTCTATAGCTTATACACGAAGCTTTGTCTAATTATTGTGCTAGAGAAGCCTGAGTTTCGTACTTGAGAAGCTTCTCCTTGGGTTTACTTGTTGAGAAAAATTCATTTCTGTCTGTCAAAAGCTTTTACCGAGGAATCTTGCTGAGAAAGACCAGGTATCATGGGCCGGAATTTGTTCACATATCATGCTGAGGAAAATCGAGGAGCCTTGCATCATAAATTACTTCCGATAACGTGTGGAAGAATAATGAGTTTCTTACATCCAAAGCTTCATACTAATATGCAGACTGAAATCTACACGCCCATAATATTTTGTGGTTGATTATTTGCATGAGAAAATTTGTTTGACTGTCTTCCTTGAGCATATCACATTCTGACTTTATTTTGGATGATAACATATTCCAAGCATCATGCATTACTGAGGCAAAATTTTGTATATGATCCATACCTCTAACTGAAAATATACCGTTGATCTTGTACCTGACTTGCCTTGCTGCTGACTTGATCATTACTGCTGTGAGATTTTGTATTGATGTGGACTTTAGTTATCAGTACTGTTGTGAGGAGTGCACACTAATGCAAAATTGATTATCAGCCTCAAAATCAGATATTCCCATTTCACTGCAGTCGACTGAGAATTCCATTCTGTTTAGCTGAGTTTTCAAATATTTGAACTCCTTGCTGATTCTTTGGGTCCGGTGTCGGTTGATGAGCAACTCTTTATAGGGGAAAAATAATGTAACACCGGGGCCCAAAAAAATAAAGAAGCAAAAGAAAACTCAACTAAACAAAAGCACACAACAGCAATCAATTCACAGACAATCAATGTCACATATTACTGTTAGTCACACAATATGCATGCATACTTAAGCACACAAATCTCGCGGGATCTCCGGTTCTATTATCTAGCATGTTGTGACGGTGTGCACGAGGACGAATAAATGTGTCGAAGAATTGGTGTAAACAGCGCTAGCTTAGCCAGGTAGCAACCTGGACTAGCTCGGAGGCGAGGACGCACTCGATAAACCTGTAGTGGGACACGAAGGTCGCAACCACATTATTATCAAGCGGATGGAAAAAGATCCGTACTCGTCCAAGGAATAGGATAGCGGGGAAAACTGAGGCTGCTGACATTGCCCTTTCTTGATAACTAAGATCATTAAGGGTTGCCAATACGACAGAATAAAAGAGCGATTCGGGATAGAAGTATATCCATCACCGAAACGATAGGCGGGGCTGAAAGGAGGATATCAGCGAGATACCTGAGCACCATTTTTGCAAACACTGTCGGGATCACTTGGCATCACTCTGCTGGGACAGAAATGACACCAAACACCGAAGAACGGGCAAGAAAAGAAAACCGGAGAAATGCAAAGGCTGAGCAACAGTGGATCCGAACCGATGCCAACTACACTCACCTGATAAACCGTTAGCAACAAATACTAAGGCTATATGCATGCTATGCGACAAACAAATGCAGGAACCAAATGCAATAAACAAGACGGACTTTAAACTACCGATTTCTAGCGGTTTCTACCGCTTGCGCTGACTAGGGCGTCCTACAGCCAGACCTGCTCTGATACCAAGCGTTGTGGCACCCCGGCTCAGAGAAACCGGAACGCCCCGTATTCCAGCCCAGAGATCGAGGAGAAGTCTTCTGGAACTTCTGGAATGCTTAGCGTAGAACAAACCATCTTTCTATTATTACATGAATATGAATACAAGGTCTCTGATATTACAAGGAATAACATCGGCATGGCAACACTACGCCATCCTTAGTTGCTCCATGCAAGCAGCAGAACAACTCAAAGCAGCAGAACAGCGGCGACGGTGATGAACTCCACTCCGCAGGGACTGTAGCTAGAACGCTTATCCTAGCTCGCACAAACGGAAACCATGACATGCAAGCAATCAAATCCGGCATGACCTGCAAATTGGCATGACACGCCAGGTCAGGACATTGCATGTACTTGCAAGCTCACAATAACTAGAAGCATTCAAGACATACAACAGCATAGCAATTACAGGTTAAACACGGATTAACATTATATTATCCGAACAACATAGCTTGAACAACATGATACAGCTAGACTAATATGAGCATAGCATGGACATATAAACATGATGACACTATCATGCAACATGATGACATTATCATGCACCAACTTACTCTGCTCGGGTTATCTCGTAACCATCACATGCAGCACTTACCAACCTCGGACATCACACGATCATCTCAGGATCAAATCAAGCTTGGTATAAACAATACCGTAGTAATCATTAAATGACCAATACGAACTGGATCTTTACCCACGATTCTCGCACAACATCACAAATATCCAAAACTCGGTATCCTCGATACCACGGTGATCATTCACGGATCACAAACGGAACCACTCTGGGCTCTACGGGCTACCTCGTAACCAAATGGTGATCATTCACGGATCACAAACGGAACCACTCTAGGCTCAACGGGTTACCTCATAACCAAACGGTGATCATTCATGGACCACATAACCAACTTATCTCATCATCGAACCAGGGTTGTTATTAATCAAGTTATTATTAATATTGTTGACTCACAGTGTGACCAACTACGAACTGGGCCCTTAACCGCGGGCGCGGCTATCGATAGATTTAATATACACTCTGCAGGGGTTAGTACATTGTACCCACTCCACGAAACCCATGGCCTTGCACTTCCATTCGGGTGGACCAACGGTGTTCCGACAAAACCGTCCTACTGCCATGACACTCTCCCGGCCACTCCGACTCACTCCCCACTGGGCTAAGTCCTGGGTGGACCCGTGCCTACCAAAGGCACCAACAGCCACCGTCGTGGCAAAAACAGTCCCAAACGGGGACAGACCGGTTACAACAACTACGGACACACAAGGCTTCTGCCCGCCTACCTGATCAGGGTAGCACGCGCCCATAACCTTCCCGTGTGGGAGGCACTGGCGAGAGGCACGACAATAGACCCAGTTAGGACCTTCCCATAAAGGTAAGCATGGTTGCACTGGACAGCTCGATATGGTGGCACCATGACTCGGCCAACAGTTGTTCAAGTTCAATTTAATCTAGTTACACTTGAATGTAAATATGCTGGGCCATGATAAAATAACATGATGAAATGACAATGCACGAGCATGGTATCAACATATGTTGGAAATATGCCCTAGAGGCAATAATAAAAGTATTATTATTATATTTCCTTGTTCATGATAATTGTCTTTTATTCATGCTATAACTGTATTATCCGGAAATCGTAATACACGTGTGAATACATAGACCACAATATGTCCCTAGTGAGCCTCTAGTTGACTAGCTCGTTGTGATCAACAGATAGTCATGGTTTCCTGGCTATGGACATTGGATGTCGTTGATAACGGGATCACATCATTAGGAGAATGATGTGATGGACAAGACCCAATCCTAAGCCTAGCACTAAGATCGTGTAGTTCGTTTGCTAGAGCTTTTCCAATGTCAAGTATCTCTTCCTTAGACCATGAGATTGTGCAACTCCCGGATACCGTAGGAATGCTTTGGGTGTACCAAACGTCACAACGTAACTGGGCGGCTATAAAGGTGCATTACAGGTATCTCCGAAAGTGTCTGTTGGGTTGGCACGAATCGACACTGGGATTTGTCACTCCGTGTAAGCGGAGAGGTATCTCTGGGCCCACTCGGTAGGACATCATCATATGCGCAATGTGACCAAGGAGTTGATCACGGGATGATGTGTTACGGAACGAGTAAAGAGACTTGCCGGTAACGAGATTGAACAAGGTATAAGGATACCGACGATCGAATCTCGGGCAAGTATAATACCGCTAGACAAAGGGAATTGTATACGGGATCGATTGAGTCCTTGACATCGTGGTTCATCCGATGAGATCATCGTGGAACATGTGGGAGCCAACATGGGTATCCAGATCCCGCTGTTGGTTATTGACCAGAGAACGTCTCGGTCATGTCTACATGTCTCCCGAACCCGTAGGGTCTACACACTTAAGGTTCGATGACGCTAGGGTTATAAAGGAAGCTTGTATGTGGTTACCGAACGTTGTTCGGAGTCTCGGATGAGATCCCGGACGTCACGAGGAGTTCCGGAATGGTCCGGAGGTAAAGATTTATATATGGGAAGTCCTATTTTGGCCACCGGAAAATGTTCGGGATTTTTTGGTATTGTACCGGGAAGGTTCTAGAAGGTTCCGGAGTGGGGCCCACCTGCATGGGGGGGCCCACATGAACGTGGGTAGTGGGGGAAAGGCCCCACACCCCTGGTCAAGGCGCACCAAGATCCCCCCTTAGAAGGAATAAGATCATATCCCGAAGGGATAAGATCAAGATCCCTAAAAAGGGGGGATAACAATCGGTGGGGAAGGAAATGATGGGATTTCTTTCCTCCCACCTTGGCCAACGCCCCAATGGACTTGGAGGGCAAGAAACCAGCCCCTCCACCCCTATATAAAGTGGGGAGACGCATAGGAGCTTCACACGAAGTTCTGGCGCAGCCCTCCCCCTCTCCCAAGTCCTCCTCCTCTCCCGCGGTGCTTGGCGAAGCCCTGCAGGATTGCCACGCTCCTCCACCACCACCACGCCGTCGTGCTGCTGCTGGATGGAGTCTTCCTCAACCTCTCCCTCTCTCCTTGCTGGATCAAGGCATGGGAGACGTCACCGGGCTGTACGTGTGTTGAACGCGGAGGTGTCGTCCGTTCGGCACTAGGATCTCCGGTGATTTGGATCACGACGAGTACGACTCCTTCAACCCCGTTCTCTTGAACGCTTCCGCTTAGCGATCTACAAGGGTATGTAGATGCACTCTCTTCCCCTCGTTGCTGGTCTCTCCATAGATAGATCTTGGTGACACGTAGGAAAATTTTGAATTTCTGCTACGTTACCCAACAGTGGCATCATGAGCTAGGTCTATTGCGTAGATTCTTTGCACGAGTAGAACACAAAGTAGTTGTGGGCGTTGATGTTGTTCAATATGCTTACCATTACTAGTCCAATCTTGTTTCGACGGTATTGTGGGATGAAGCGGCCCGGACCGACCTTACACATACTCTTACGTGAGACAGGTTCCACCGATTGACATGCACTTGGTGCATAAGGTGGCTAGCGGGTGCCAGTCTCTCCCACTTTAGTCGGAACGGATTCGATGAAAAGGGTCCTTATGAAGGGTAAATAGCAATTGACATACCACGTTGTGGTTTTGCGTAGGTAAGAAACTTTCTTGCTAGAAACCCATAGCAGCCACGTAAAACATGCAACAACAATTAGAGGACGTCTAACTTGTTTTTGCAGGGTATGCTATGTGATGTGATATGGCCAACAAGAATGTGATGAATGATATGTGATGTATGAGATTGATCATGTTCTTGTAATAGGAATCACGACTTGCATGTCGATGAGTATGACAACCGGCAGGAGCCATAGGAGTTGTCTTAATTTATTGTATGACCTGCGTGTCATTGAACAACGCCATGTAATTACTTTACTTTATTGCTAACCGGTAGCCATAGTAGTAGAAGTAATAAGTTGGCGAGACGACTTCATGGAAACACGATGATGGAGATCATGATGATGGAGATCATGGTGTCATGCCGGTGACGATGATGATCATGGAGCCCCGAAGATGGAGATCAAAAGGAGCAAAATGATATTGGCCATATCATGTCACTATTTGATTGCATGTGATGTTTATCATGTTTATGCATCTTGTTTACTTAGGACGACGGTAGTAAATAAGGTGATCCCTTACAAAAATTTCAAGAAGTGTTCCCCCCTAACTATGCACCGTTGCTACAGTTCGTCGTTTCTAAGCACCACGTGATGATCGGGTGTGATGGATCCTTACGTTCACATACAACGGGTGTAAGACAGATTTACACAGCGAAAACACTTAGGGTTAACTTGACGAGCCTAGCATGTACAGACATGGCCTCGGAACACGGAGACCGAAAGGTCGAGCATGAGTCGTATAGTAGATACGATCAACATGAAGATGTTCACCGATGATGACTAGTCCGTCTCACGTGATGATCGGACACGGCCTAGTTGACTCGGATCATGTAATCACTTAGATGACCAGAGGGATGTCTATCTGAGTGGGAGTTCATAAGATGAACTTAATTATCTTGAACATAGTCAAAAGACCTTTTGCAAATTATGTCGTAAGCTCGCGCTGTAGTTCCACTATTTAGATATGTTCCTAGAGAAAATATAGTTGAAAGTTGATAGTAGCGATTATGCGGACAGTAGAAAGCTTATGTCCTTAATGCACCGCTCAGTGTGCTGAACCCCAAACATCGTTTGTGGATGTTGCGAACATCAGACACACACGTTTTGATAACTACGTGATAGTTCAGATAAACGGTTTAGAGTTGAGGCACCAAAGATGTTTTCGAAACGTCATGGAAGATATGAGATGTTTCGAGGGCTGAAATTGGGATTTCAGACTCGTGCCCACGTCAAGAGGTATAAGACCCCCGACGATTTTCTTAACCTGCAAACTAACGGAGAAAAGCTCAATTGTTGTGCTTGTGCTCAGATTGTCTAAGTACAACAATCGCTTGAATCGAGTGGGAGTTGATCTTCCAGATGAAATAGTGATGGTTCTCCGAAGTCATTACCACCAAGCTGCTAGAGCTTCGTGATGAACTATAACATATCAGGGATAGATATGATGATCCTTGAGGTATTCACGATGTTTGACACCGCGAAAGTAGAAATCAAGAAGGAGCATCAATTGTTGATGGTTGGTGAAACCACTAGTTTCAAGAAGGGCAAGGGCAAGAAGGGATACTTCATGAAACGGCAAATCAGCTGCTGCTCCAGTGAAGAAACCCAAGGTTGAACCCAAACCCGAGACTAAGTGCTTCTGTAATAAGGGGAATAGTCACTAGAGCGGAATTACCCTAGATACTTGGTAGATGAGAAGGCTGGCAAAGTCGATAGAAGTATATTGGATATACATTATGTTAATGTGTACTTTACTAGTACTCCTAGTAGCACCAGGGTATTAGATACCGGTTCAGTTGCTAAGTGTTAGTAACTCGAAATAAAAGAGCTACGGAATAATCGGAGACTAGCTAAAGGTGAGCTAACGATATGTGTTGGAAGTATTTCCAAGGTTGATGTGATCAAGCATCGCACGCTCCCTCTACCATCGAGATTTGGTGTTTGCGTTGAGCATAGACATGATTGGATTATGTCTATCGCAATACGGTTATTCATTTAAGGAGAATAATGGTTACTCTATTTATTTGAATAATACCTTCAAATGGTCTTACACCTGAAATGAATGGTTTATTGAATCTCGATCGTAGTGATACACATGTTCATGCCAAAAGGTAGTAATGATAGTACCACCTGCTTGTGGCACTGCCACTTAAGTCATATCGGTATAAAACGCATGAAGAAGCTCCATGTTGATGGATCTTTGGACTCACTCGTTTTTGAAAGGATTGAGACATGCGAACCATGTTTGTTGGTAGATATGCATGAAGAAACTCTATACAGATGGATCGTTTGGACTCACTTGATTTTGAATCACTTGAGATATGCAAATCATACCACATAGGCAAGATGACTGAAAAGCCTCGGTTTCAGTAAAATGGAACAAGATAGCAACTTGTTGGAAGCAAACACATTTTGATGTGTGCAGTCCAATGAGTGCTGAGGCATGCAGTGAATATCGTTATGTTCTTACTTCACAGATGATTCGAGTAGATGTTGAGTATATTTACTTGATGAAACACAAGTCTGAATTATTGAATGGTTCAAGTAATTTCAGAGTGAAGTTTAAGATCTTCGTGACAAGAGGATAGAATGTCTATGATATGATCATAGAGATGAATATCTGAGTTACGAGTTTTGGCACACAATTAAGACATTGTGGAAATCGTTTCACAACTAATACAGCCTGGAACACCATAGTTTGATGGTGTGTCCGAACATCATAGTTGCACCTTATTGGATATGGTGCGTACCATGATGTCTCTTGTTGAATTACCACTATTGTTCATGGGTTAGGCATTAGAGACAACCACATTCACTTTAAATAGGGCACCATGTAATTCCGTTGAGATGACACCGTATAAACTATGGTTTAGAAAAACCTAAGTTGTCATTTCTTAAAGGTTTGGGGCTGCGATGCTTATGTGAAAAGGTTTCAGTTTGATAAGCTCGAACCCAAAGCGGATAAAATGCATCTTCATAGGACACCCAAAACAGTTGGGTATACCTCCTAATCAGATCCGAAAGCAATAAGGATTGTTTCTTGAATCGGATCCTTTCTCGAGGAAAAGTTTCTCTCGAAAAGTTGAGTGGGAGGATGGTGGAGACTTGATGAGGTTATTGAACCATCACTTCAACCAGTGTGTATCAGGGCACAGGAAGTTGTTCCTGTGGCACCTACACCAATTGAAGTGGAAGCATATGATAGTGATCATGAAGTTTCAGATCAAGTCACTACCGAACCTCGTAGGACGACAAGGACGCGTACTACTTCGGAGCGGTACAGTAATCTTGTCTTGAAGGTCATGTTGCTAGACAACAATGAACCTACGAGCTATGGAGAAGCAATGGTGGGCCCAAATTCTGACAAATGGTTAGAAGCCATGAAATCCGAGATAGGATCCATGTATCAGAACAAAGCATGGACTTTGGTGGACTTGCCCGATGATCGGCAAGCCATTGAGATAAATGGATCTTTAAGAAGAAGACGGACGTGGATGGTAATGTCACCATCTATGAAGCTCGACTTGTGGCGAAGAGTTTTTCACAAGTTCAAGGAGTTGACTACGATGAGATTTTCTCATCTGTAGCGATGCTTGAAGTCTGTCGGAATCATGTTAGCATTAGCTGCATTTATGAAATCTAGCAGATGGATGTCAAAACAAGTTTCCTTACCAGTTTTCGTAAGGAAAGGTTGTATGTAATACAATCCAAAAGTTTTTTGTCGATCCTAAGGATGCTAAAAGGTATGCAAAGCTCCAGCAATCCTTCTAGGGACTGGAGTAAGCATCTCGGAGTTGGAACGTATGCTTTGATGATGATCAAAGATTTTGGGTTTATACAAAGTTTATGAGAAACTTGCATTTCCAAAGAAGTGAGTGGGAGCACTATAGAATTTCTGATGAGTATATGTTGTTGACATATTGTTAATCAGAAATGATGTAGAATTTCTGGAAAGCATATAGGGTTATTTGAACAATAAGCATTAAGATCTATAAGATAGATCAAAATGCTCAATAGTACTTTCAAAATAAGCACATACCTTGACATGATCTTGAAGGAGTTCAAGATGGATCAGTCAAAGAAGGAATTCTTGCCTGAGATGTAAGGTATGAAGTTAAGACTTAAAATCTCGACCACGGCAGAATAGAGAGAAAGGACGAAGGTCGTCCCCTATGCTTTTATCATAGGCTCTCTACAGTATGCTATGCTGTGTACCGCACCTGTAGTGTGCCTTGCCATGAGTCAGTCAAGGGGTACAAGAGTGATCCAAGAATGGATCACAAGACAGCGGTCAAAGTTATCCTTAGTAACTAGTGGACTAAGGAATTTTCTCGATTATGGAGGTGATAAAGAGTTCGACGTAAAGAGTTATGTCGATGCAAGCTTAACACCTATCCGGATAGCTCTGAGTAGAAATACCGGATACGTATAATGGAGCAACTCCAAGTAGAACAGTTATTTGGAATAGCTCCAAATAGAGCGTGGTAGCTACATCTAGGAGATGACATAGAGATTTGTAAAGCACACACGGATCTAAAAGGTTCAGACCCGTTGACTATAACCTCTCTCACAAGCATAACATGATCAAACCCAGAACTCATCGAGTGTTAATCACATGGTAAATGTGAACTAGATTATTGACTCTAGTAAACTCTTTGGGTGTAAGTCACATGGGGATGTGACCTTGAGTGTTAATCACATATCGATGTGAACTAGATTATTGACTCTAGTGCAAGTGGGAGACTGTTGGAAATATGCCCTAGAGGCAATAATAAAAGTATTATTATTATATTTCCTTGTTCATGATAATTGTCTTTTATTCATGCTATAACTGTATTATCCGGAAATCGTAATACACGTGTGAATACATAGACCACAATATGTCCCTAGTGAGCCTCTAGTTGACTAGCTCGTTGTGATCAACAGATAGTCATGGTTTCTGTAGGATCGAAAGTATGTCTAGAGGGGGGGTGATTAGACTACTTGACAATATAAAAATTCAGCGTTTTGATAAAGACAAGTTTTTGGCAAGTTCACAATGATGATCAAGTCAAGTATCACCCTACACATGCAATTCTAGAGTATAGGCAGCGGAAAGTAAATTGCACATGTAGTAAAGAGAGGTGGAGAAGAGCGAACGCAATTTGGAGACACGGAGATTTTTTCTCGTGGTTCCGATAGGTGGTGCTATCGTCAATCCACGTTGATGGAGACTTCAACCCACGGAGGGTAACGGCTGCGAGAGTCCACGGAGGGCTCCACCCACGAAGGGTCCACGAAGAAGCAACCTTGTCTATGCCATCATGGCCTACGCCCACGGAGGACTAGCCTTACTCGGGGTAGATCTTCACGAAGTAGGCGATCTCCTTGCCCTTACAAACTTCTTGGTTCAACTCCACATCTCGACGGAGGCTCCCAAGCGACACCTAACCAATCTAGGAGGCACCACCCTCCAAAAGGTAATAGATGGTGTTGATGATGATGAACTCCTTGCTCTTGTGCTTCAAATGATAATCTCCCCAACACTCAACTCTCCTCACTGATTTGGCTGTGGTGGAAGAAAGGATTGAGTGGAAAGCAACTTGGGAAGGCTAGAGATCAAGTTTCATATGGTGGGAGTGGAGCTACTTGATCTCAACACAAGGGTAGGTAGTTTTCTTCTCAGAAATGTAAGGTAGGAGTGGTAGTACTTTCTGATGGCTCTCTCCACGAGTGAAGAGGGGGTGGAGGGGTATTTATAGCCTCCACACAAAATCCAACCGTTACACACATTTGACCAATCTCGGTCAGACCGAAGTTGACAACTCGGTGAGACCGAAAGTTCAAATCATGTGAACGTTGGGATTTTCGGTGGGACCAAAAATACAAACTCGGTGAGTCCGATTCGTGCAAAGACAAGAGCTTGCCAATCTCGGTGGGACCGACTTCATCATCTCGGTGACACCGATTTGATGACAGAAGGTTACAGAAGCTTGGCAACTCAAGTTTCGGTGAGACCGAGTTCAGAATCGGAAAATCCGAGATTTCTAGGGTTTGGCTATATGGCTGAGGTGGTTCATCTCGGTGTGACTGAGTTTAGGAAATCGGTGGGACCGAGATTACTTATGAGTGTATTATGGAAGTGAGAGTTGCTGATAGTTTAGGAGATGTATCACTAAGCACTTTGAGCAACCAGATCATTATCATAACCTCATCCCCTTTTAATAGTATTGGCTTTCCTATAGACTCAATGTGATCTTAGATCACTAAACATAAAATGGAGTCTTGAGCTTTTGCCAATGCTTGCCTTAGCATTTTGAGGGGTCCACTTCTTCAGTCCTTGCCATACCCATATCACTGAACTTTCTGAAATGATTCTCAAGAAACTATTAGTTCAATGATATATATGTTGTTATTAATTACCAAAACCACCCAGGGATTAGTTGCACTTTCAATCTCCCCCTTTTTGGTAAATGATGACAACATATAGATCAAAGCTTCGACAAAGGATATAATCAATGAATAATATCGTCGCTTTGAGAAGTATGTGATAAGCAAGAGCTCCCCCTAAATTTGTGCATTATTTAAGATTTGCGTTTGAATGCAAATGCACAATCGATTAGGATCATGGGTCACTCTTCCATGTCACATACATCTTGGTGGAGCGCACAAAATGATAAGAATGAATAGCATGCACCCAATCACCAAGACATGAGTAAATGGTCATACAAGCTAGGAATAGCATATGATAAGCATTAAGCACACATTAAGGCATAGTACGACCAAGCACTCATCAAACAAAGTATCAAACACACAGAATGCCCAAAAGTATCTCAAAAAGACCGCAAATGAACGAAAGAGCAAAAGCGCAAAAACAACAGCACTCTCTCTCTCGAAGTCCTATGATCTATACAATTTCTACCCCTTTGGCAACAAGTTACCAAAAAGTTCGAAAAGGCATAGAGCTAAACGTCACTAGGGACTCTGCTGGCGGCTCCTGTCTGGGTTGATGTTGGAGTTGATATGGCTGCATCGGCGAAGACTTCTGCTGATGTCTGTGGAGCTGGAGGAGTGGTCACTGGAGCTGGAGCTGGAGCAACTGATGGAGCTGTGGGAGGTGCTGAGGCTGTAGTCCTGGTGTCTGTCACTGGAATAGCAGCTGATCGGGGTCCTGTGGGAACCGGAGCAGTTTGTTCATAAGCATCCTGGACTAGGTCATCCTGCATCTCACGCATAAGCTCTTCCTTCTCCCTCTTTGCTTCCTCGATATCTACCTCAAGCTTGTTGACAGTTACTTGCACTTCAGTCAGCTTCACATCCAGAGCATGGATCTTGTCTTCAACAATCCTCTCAAGGCTCTCCTGAGACTGTACAATGCTGGCCAGGCGTTGTTCAATCCTTTGGGTAGCTTCAAGGAGCTGCTCTCCAACACTCTTTGGTTTAGCTGCTGCTGCTGCTGCTTCCTTCTCAGCTTTGGCATTCTTGGCAGCTTCAATCTTTGCTTGACCTTCAACAGAAGTTGGATCCTCCTCATCCATCACAACATCATTGTCCTCATGCTCAGGCTGCAGTGGTAGGTGTTCTCTATCCAACAAGAATGTGCCCGTGCCAAACTTGGCATTGATAAGCATCTGAATATGCGGGGCAAATCCACACGACCTTTTCTGGTCAGCTGCAGTCCTCTTAATAGTCTCAACTATCAAGTCCATCACCTTGAAAGGTGTCTTCTCATCAAGTATATGCAGCATGTTGATAGAGTACCCTCTGATCATGCGATGATCTCTAGACTTGGGCATCAAGGTATGCCTCAGAATAGTGTTTGTGGTAGGTAGACCTGCCTGGAGATAGTACACTGAGCCGAGCTTCCAAATTGCTAAATCCTTAGCTGGAACCTCCTTGTACATATTCTTCATAGATTCATGGTTCTTCTTGGGAATACCATAGACATCAACATCATCCTCTCTCTGCACTGGAGCATTCAGCAGTTCTGCCCATTCTTCTACAGTTGAAGAGAATCTTTGGCCTTCAGTCATCCATGTGATCTTTCCATCTGGATAGAAATGAGCTGTGGCATAGAATTGCATAATCATTTCGTCATTCCAACTTGTCAGCTTTTGACCTACAAAGTCTGCAACACCACATGCAGTGAAGCTCTCATGCACATGTGGAAAGAAGTCTCTGTGCTCTTCACTGTCAATGTATTTCCAATCAACATATCTTGTGTCTGCAACTATTGGCTTCTTGTCCATTAGCACAGTCTCATAGAAGTCCTGCTGCTCTCTGGTGTGAAATCTGGGATCAACAGCAGTTCTTCTCCTCACAGCATATGGATCAGCTTGTCTCCATAGCCTGAGACCTCTATCCTTCCTTTCCTTCATGTTTTCAGCTTGAGGATGAGCATCATTGTGAAGTGGCAGTTTTGGACGAAGTTTCAGCAAAACTGGTGCCTCATCATCTGACACAGCTGGTGGCACATCATCTTTCTTCTTCTATGATGCTGGGATGTTCCTGACAGTCTTCTTTGGCTTGGCAGCAGGCTTTGCTGGAGCTGCCTTGACTGGAGCAGATGGCTTGGACTTTGAAGTGGCTCCAGCCCTGATGGCATCACCCATGAGCTTAGGCTTCTGAGGAGGCTGGGGTGCTTCCTCATCCTCATCTTCCTCTGCTGCATCATCATGCACAATCCTCTTCCTCTTGGAAGTTTTCTTCACTTTGCTTGCAGTTGCCTCTCCCAAATTCAGCTTCTTAGCAACAGTTGACTACTTGACTTTGCTGGTGCCTTTCTTGGTTTGCTGCCCTTGAGGCTCTTTGGCAACAACCTTTCTCTTGGGCTTGGAGGAGACCTCTTCCTCAACAATGAAATCAGAATCTTCTTCATCAGAGTTCCTCTTCTTTCTGGCCCTGGTGGCTGCAGGAGGCAAACCACTTGGTGTGCTCCTCTCACCATCATCTGATGAGCTGCTGGGTTCATGACTAGTGCCTGCCTCTGGAATATCAGCAATAGGTGACTCAGACCTGTTCTGGCTGTCACTGGCATCTGACATGGCTGACAACCTGTGAATAGATAAGGTGTAGGCAGAGTAGAAGAGTTATCACAAACTGCAGAAGATTTTGCAAACAAATGAGTTCAAATTTCAGTTTTAGGTTTTCACAGAAGACATTTCGGTCAGACCGAGTTTAAAATTCGGTGAATCCGAAGTGTTCAAACAGAACCATTTACACCACTTTCGGTTGGACCGAAGTGGGTTTCGGTCCTGCCGAAAACACTAGGGTTTCACTAAATCCTCATTTCGGTCACACCGATTTGCACAACTCGGTTGGACCGAAAGGTGCAGTGCAATGGCCAGAGGCCAAATCGGTCATACCGAGAATGTAAAATCGGTCTCACCGAGATGTGTTCGGCGGAAACCTAACCCTAAAACTTTTACTCGAATTTCGTTCAAAGGAACTAATCTTGTGTTCAGGAAGATTTCAATCGTGGCAAGATTACAGGCAAACCAAACGTGCATTGAATCGGAGATGAGAGCACGAGTGGGATCGAAACTCACCCTAACTTGGTGGAGTTCCTCTACAGCGGCAACGGCGCGGAGAGAATGTCCGTTGACGGTGACGGAGACCTGCGGCGAGGGCGCACAGGCGACGACGGAGACGATCCGGAGACCAGGCGACGGCAGCAAGGGGTGTGGGGGTGAAGCGTTTTGAAGTAGAAATCAACGCGCGGCCCTCGGAGTATATATACCCCTTTGCTGTCGGTGGGACCGAGTTGTAAAACTCGGTGGCACCGAGATGGATAACTGCAGGGCAGTTATGCACTTCGGTCACGCCGAAATTCACAACTCGGTTTCACCGAGGTGAAAACCTAGATCAATCCAAATGCTTTCGGTTTGACCGAGTTTGAGTGGGTTGGTCTGACCGAAATCACTTAGAAGGTTTTGGAAGTTAGCCTTTGACGGATCGGTGGCTCTGAGTGCTCCTCACTCGGAGGGTCCGAAAATGACTTGTTCAAAGTTTGCGATGTAAGCATGAATAGAATTTGAGACAAGAAAGCATAGATAGCTAGGGGAGGTACTTAGGCATTCTTGTCCATCCATTTGGTCAAAAAAAAACAAAAAGACCAAAGCAACAAATGGATGTCCTCGAATGGATTAAATCATGCATCCAACATGCTCACACAATAAGATAGCAAATGAAATATGTGTCAAACATGCACAAACAAAACTCTAGCTACTATCACACAATTTGTCGATGACTAGGTCATCTATATATGAGTATATTGACTTAGGAGTCAAATGAGAACATTTGATCATAGGTCATACTCATCGTTTAAGCACAAGTGGGGTTACCACTTTTACATAAAGCATTGATATGTTCACATCATTTGAAGATGCTTTAGCTCAATTCTTTAGAGCAAAGCTCCCCCTAGATGTGAGAACCCCTTTTAAAGGGTCAAACTAACCTTGGGTTGTCGTAGAAGACTTCATGTAGATGTTGAAGATGTGGATGCTCAATGTTGATGAAGATCATCAAGAGTTGGGAGCAATCCTTTGGATTTGGGCACTTTCAATACCTACATGGGTTAGTCCCACAAGGAACAAACAAGGATATCCATGGACATAGATTGAAGTACACAATGGATGATGTCCATGAAAGCAATGATTACCTTGTCCCTTGACTTACCAACAAGAGGGTTTGTGACTCCATGAACTAGTGCAAGATGTGGAAGTTGATTGCACGAGTTCTTGCCAAAATGAATGTGAGTGAAGTATGTTGGCGGAGTCACCCTCAAGAACTCTCTAGTTCTTCTTCTTCGGGATCCACATCATCTTGATGGGAATCCTTGGGGTTGTAGTTGAGCTTGACGAAGTAGAACTTGACGTTTCCTTGGGAACCCACTTGACCATGGCTTTAGGTGCTTCAATAAATGCATCAATCTCCTCTCGAAGCTTGTCCTTGCCTTTTAGCTTGTGGTCTTGTGGTGGAAGATCATCTTGAGCTTGTTCCACATTGGAAGAAGTAGGATCGTACTTCTCCTTTTGAGAAACAAACTTTGGAGTGGGATATTGACCTTCTTCCCATTCAACACCCTCGGCTTTGAACTTTCGCTCAAAACCAATTCCTTGATTCTTCCGATGCCTCCCTTGCTTGCGAACAATTTCCTCAAAGTTCTTGCTTCCGGCAAGGCTCTTGTAGACACCTTTCTCTATAATCCCTTTCAATAAACTATTTTCTTGCTCAAGTGTAACTTGGCTTGAAACATTGTTAGTGGAATCAAGAGAACTACTAGAACCAATATTGTTGCTTCTAGATGAAGAATTTTTCTTATGCTTGTCATGCTTAGGTGGCAAGAAATTAGACAAGAGAAGTCGTTTGGCAAGATATGAAGAACTCTTCTTTCGAAGATCGTCATTGATTGCTTTTAGGAACTCATGTTCTTGCTCTAGATTGAGCTTCTCGAAGCGTAGCTTCTCACGAGATCTTAGGAGCTCTCTATGATCTTCTTGAGTTGTTTCATGAGCTAACTTAAGAGTGTTTAGTTCTTTAGTTAGACGCTCAATCTCCTTCATAGCATTGTCATTCGACTCTTCTCGACTATAAAGACTACTTGCATGTACATCATTACTAGGCTCACTAGATTTATCATGTAAAAGCTCATCTTCACCAAGCAAGTCATCCTCATCACTATCAAAGTCAATGAATTCAGGGTGTGATACCTTGGGGCCTTTAGCCATGAAGCATCTTCCAATTCCCTCATTTGGTGAATCAAATAAGTCATAGGAGTTGGAGTTGGAGGACACGAGAGCAAGACCGGCAACACCTTCATCTTGACTGTAGTCGGAGTTGGAGTGATAGCTTCTTTCGGAATGATTGTCGGAGTCGGAGCCGGAGACCCATTCACCTACATGAGCTTGATGTTTTCTTCTTGTGTAGCTCCTTGATGACTTGTCTTTCCTCTCCGAATCCTTGCTTCTCCGAGAGGGTCTTCGTTCATAACGATCATCTCTACTCCTTCTCTCTTTCCGAGGTGACTCTTCTCTTGAGCTTCTTCTTCTTGGAGATTCTTCTCTTCTCTTGTGGGGAGCCGAACACTCATTTGAGTAGTGTCCGGGTCTTCCACAATTGTAGCAGTTTCGATCACGACTAGAAGATCTCTTTTCATCATATGATCTAGACTTTGAGCTTCTCTCTTTGTTTCTACTCTTGTAGAATTTTTTGAAGTTCTTCACCATTAAGCTTATCTCTTCATTGGAAACTAGCTTGTCCCTTGAGGTTGTGGGAGCATCACTTGTAGCTTTGTAAGCACCACTTGACTTGTTGTGAAGCTCTTCCTTATCTTTAAGTGTCATCTCATGAGCAACAATTCTTCCAATGACTTCGGTTGGCTTGAGATTCTTGTAGTTTGGCATCATTTGGATCAAAGTGCACACGGTGTCATACTTTCCATCCAAAGCTCTGAGAATCTTCTTGATAATGAATCGGTCGGTCATTTCTTCGCTTCCTAAGCCGGCAATCTCATTTGTGATAAGAGCAAGCCTAGAGTACATTTCAGCGACTCCTTCACCTTCCTTCATCTTGAACTTGTCAAGTTGACCTTGAAGAACATCTAGCTTTGATTCCATCACGGACTCGGTACCTTCGTGCATTTCGACCAAAGTATCCCAAATCTCTTTTGCATTCTCAAGACGGCTGATTTTGTTGAACTCCTCGGGACACAAAGCATTGAATAGAATGTCACAAGCTTGAGCATTGTTTTGCAACATCCGCAATTCATCCGTTGTAGCTTCGCGATCCGGAACTTTTCCTTCCTCGAAGAATTCACCTTGCAAACCAACACAAATAATGCCCCATGCGGCTGGGTTATGGCCAAGAATATGCATTTTCATTTTATGCTTCCAACTAGCAAAGTTTGAACCATCAAAGTAAGGACCTCTACGAAAATTACCCTCACTAGACGCCATACTCTCCTAGGTTGTGAAACCAAGCTTATGGAGTCCAATGCAATGGAAACCAATACAATGGAGACCAAAGCTCTGATACCACTTGTAGGATCGAAAGTATGTCTAGAGGGGGGGTGATTAGACTACTTGACAATATAAAAATTCAGCCTTTTGATAAAGACAAGTTTTTGGCAAGTTCACAATGTTGATCAAGTCAAGTATCACCCTACACATGCAATTCTAGAGTATAGGCAGCGGAAAGTAAATTGCACATGTAGTAAAGAGAGGTGGAGAAGAGCAAACGCAATTTGGAGACACGGAGATTTTTTTCTCGTGGTTCCGATAGGTGGTGCTATCGTCAATCCACGTTGATGGAGACTTCAACCCACGGAGGGTAACGGCTGCGAGAGTCCACGGAGGGCTCCACCCACGAAGGGTCCACGAAGAAGCAACCTTGTCTATGCCATCATGGCCTACGCCCACGGAGGACTAGCCTTACTCGGGGTAGATCTTCACGAAGTAGGCGATCTCCTTGCCCTTACAAACTTCTTGGTTCAACTCCACATCTCGACGGAGGCTCCCAAGCGACACCTAACCAATCTAGGAGGCACCACCCTCCAAAAGGTAATAGATGGTGTTGATGATGATGAACTCCTTGCTCTTGTGCTTCAAATGATAATCTCCCCAACACTCAACTCTCCTCGCTAATTTGGCTGTGGTGGAAGAAAGGATTGAGTGGAAAGCAACTTGGGAAGTCTAGAGATCAAGTTTCATATGGTGGGAGTGGAGCTACTTGATCTCAACACAAGGGTAGGTAGTTTTCTTCTCAGAAATGTAAGGTAGGAGTGGTAGTACTTTCTGATGGCTCTCTCCACGAGTGAAGAGGGGGTGGAGGGGTATTTATAGCCTCCACACAAAATCCAACCGTTACACACATTTGACCAATCTCGGTCAGACCGAAGTTGACAACTCGGTGAGACCGAAAGTTCAAATCATGTGAACGTTGGGATTTTCGGTGGGACCGAAAATACAAACTCGGTGAGTCCGATTCGTGCAAAGACAAGAGCTTGCCAATCTCGGTGGGACCGACTTCATCATCTCGGTGACACCGATTTGATGACAGAAGGTTACAGAAGCTTGGCAACTCAAGTTTCGGTGAGACCGAGTTCAGAATCGGAAAATTAGAGATTTCTAGGTTTTGGCTATATGGCTGAGGTGGTTCATCTCGGTGTGACTGAGTTTAGGAAATCGGTGGGACCGAGATTACTTATGAGTGTATTCTGGAAGTGAGAGTTGCTGATAGTTCAGGAGATGTATCACTAAGCACTTTGAGCAACCAGATCATTATCATAACCTCATCCCCTTTTAATAGTATTGGCTTTCCTATAGACTCAATGTGATCTTAGATCACTAAACCAAAAATGGAGTCTTGAGCTTTTGCCAATGCTTGCCTTAGCATTTTGAGGGGTCCACTTCTTCAGTCCTTTCCATACCCATATCACTGAACTTTCTGAAATGATTCTCAAGAAACTATTAGTTCAATGATATATATGTTGTTATTAATTACCAAAACCACCCGGGGATTAGTTGCACTTTCAGTTTCCTAGCTATGGACATTGGATGTCGTTGATAACGGGATCACATCATTAGGAGAATGATGTGATGGACAAGACCCAATCCTAAGCCTAGCACTAAGATCGTGTAGTTCGTTTGCTAGAGCTTTTCCAATGTCAAGTATCTCTTCCTTAGACCATGAGATTGTGAAACTCCCGGATACCGTAGGAATGCTTTGGGTGTACCAAACATCACAACGTAACTGGGTGGCTATAAAGGTGCATTACAGGTATCTCCGAAAGTGTCTGTTGGGTTGGCACGAATCGAGACTGGGATTTGTCACTCCGTGTAAGCGGAGAGGTATCTCTGGGCCCACTCGGTAGGACATCATCATATGCGCAATGTGACCAAGGAGTTGATCACGGGATGATGTGTTACGGAACAAGTAAAAAGACTTGCCGGTAACGAGATTGAACAAGGTATAAGGATACCGACGATCGAATCTCGGGCAAGTATAATACCGCTAGACAAAGGGAATTGTATACGGGATCGATTGAGTCCTTGACATCGTGGTTCATCCGATGAGATCATCATGGAACATGTGGGAGCCAACATGGGTATCCAGATCCCGCTGTTGGTTATTGACCAGAGAACGTCTCGGTCATGTCTACATGTCTCCCGAACCCGTAGGGTCTACACACTTAAGGTTCGATGACTCTAGGGTTATAAAGGAAGCTTGTATGTGGTTACCGAATGTTGTTCGGAGTCCCGGATGAGATCCCGGACGTCACGAGGAGTTCCGTAATGGTCCGGAGGTAAAGATTTATATATGGGAAGTCCTATTTTGGCCACCGGAAAATGTTCGGGATTTTTCGGTATTGTACCGGGAAGGTTCTAGAAGGTTCCGGAGTGGGGCCCACCTGCATGGGGGGGCCCACATGAACGTGGGTAGTGGGGGAAAGTCCCCACACCCCTGGTCAAGGCGCACCAAGATCCCCCCTTAGAAGGAATAAGATCATATCCCGAAGGGATAAGATCAAGATCCCTAAAAAGGGGGGATAACAATCGGTGGGGAAGGAAATGATGGGATTTTTTTCCTCCCACCTTGGCCAACGCCCCAATGGACTTGGAGGGCAAGAAACCAGCCCCTCCACCCCTATATAAAGTGGGGAGACGCATAGGAGCTTCACACGAAGTTCTGGCGCAGCCCTCCCCCTCTCCCAAGTCCTCCTCCTCTCCCGCGGTGCTTGGCGAAGCCCTGCAGGATTGCCACGCTCCTCCACCACCACCACGCCGTCGTGCTGCTGCTGGATGGAGTCTTCCTCAACCTCTCCCTCTCTCCTTGCTGGATCAAGGCATGGGAGACGTCACCGGGCTGTACGTGTGTTGAACGCGGAGGTGCCGTCCGTTCGGCACTAGGATCTCCGGTGATTTGGATCACGACGAGTACGACTCCTTCAACCCCGTTCTCTTGAACGCTTCCGCTTAGCGATCGACAAGGGTATGTAGATGCACTCTCTTCCCCTCGTTGCTGGTCTCTCCATAGATAGATCTTGGTGACACGTAGGAAAATTTTGAATTTCTGCTACGTTACCCAACAACATAAGCATGAGGGTACAACATAACTATCCACCATATCAACAATGAATCATATCCAATTGAGCATGGCATAATGATGAGCATGAATATTACAAGTACAACACTACTCATAGCATAACATGACCATTATCATCAACAATAAGTACCATGCAAGAGCACATCAATCACATAATCTAGTAAACACTTAACTAACTGACAACAAGGAACAATACCTATTAACGGTACTCGGTAACCAACGTCAGTCATGCACCAAAGAACATGACCAACCCAACATGTATTACTATCAAGCATGAACAATATGAAAGTAATACTAGCAAGTAGAACATGATAACAGAGTGTAAGAAAACATAGCAAGACGGTAACCACCGATCCATAAGCATAACCGAAATAACGCCAGCAGTAGCAAACAAACATACAGTTATTAAAGATTCAAGTTGAAAACCAATGCTACTGCATGGCTATCATGCAAATGGTGGTTGTGTCTTGCCTGGGGATGAAGAATGAACTGGGGAGAAGTCCAGAAACATCGCAGGAAGATTTGCCGAAAATACTTCTCTCTCGAGAGGGGCTGGTTAACACCAAGGGCAAAATGGTCATTTTCAGAATGTTGGAACGTAATGAAAATGATACCAACACAACGGGCTCGACGAAATGAAGAAGTGGGCTTCCGATTCACCTCATTTGGAGTTGTGAGCAAAAAGATACGATTGTTTTTTTGCCAGGAACTTATTTGTAAGAAAATCCTCACAAACAGGCCCGTGGGCAGAAAACTGAAAGCACCTTCTCAGGAAATACGTTTTCCAGAATAGGAAACGTATTTTGGCCCGAGGGAGAGGACAAATACGCTTTCATGGAAGGGAGACGCATTCGAGGGAATACGCCTCCACTTATCCACGTCAGCGTGGACCGGGCCGGCCAGCTGGGTCACTTACAGGCGGGCCCCACCCCTTTGGGTTACCTCGTAACCAAATGGTGATCATTCACGGATCACAAACGGAACCACTCTAGGCTCAACGGGTTACCTTGTAACCAAACGGTGATCATTCACGGATCACATAACCAACTTATCTCATCATCGAACCAGGGTTGTTATTAATCAAGTTATTATTAATATTGTTGACTCACAGTGTGACCAACTACGAATTGGGCCCTTATCCGCTGGCGCGGCTATCGATAGATTTAATATACATTCTGTAGAGGTTAGTACATTGTACCCATACCACGGAACCCATGACCTCGCACTCCCATTCGGGTGGACCAACGGCGTTCCGACAAAACCGTCCTACTGCCATGACACTCTCTCGGCCACTCCGACTCACTCCCCACAGGGCTAAGTCCTGGGTGGCCCCGTGCCTACCAAAGGCACCAATAGCCACCGTCGTGGCAAAACAGCCACCAGCATGGCAAAAATGGTCCCAAATGGGGACAAACCGGTTACAACAACTACGGGCACACAAGGCTTATGTCCACCTACCTGATCATGGTAGCACGCGCCCATAACCTTCCCGCGTCGGAGGCACTGGTGAGAGGCACAACAATAGACCCAGTTAGGACCTTCCCATAAAGGTAAGCGTGGTTGCACTGGTCAGCTCGATATGGTGGCACCATGACTCGGCCAATAGTTGTTCAAGTTCAATTTAATCCAGTTAAACTTGAATGTAAATATGCTGGGCCATGATAAAATAACATGATGAAATGACAATGCATGAGCATGATATCAACATAAGCATGAGGGTACAACATAACTATTCACCATATCAACAATGAATCATATCCAATTGAGCATGGCATAATGATGAGCATGAATATTACAAGTACAACACTACTCACAGCATAACATGACCATTATCATCAACAATAAGTACCATGCAAGAGAACATCAATCACATAACTGAGTAAACACTTAACTAACTGACAACAAGGAAAAATACATATTAACGGTACTCGGTAACCAACGCCAGTCATGCACCGAAGAACATGACCAACCCAACATGTATTGCTATCAAGCATGAACAATATGAAAGTAATACTAGCAAGTAGAACATGATAATAGAGTGTAAGAAAACATAGCAAGACGGTAACCACCGATCCATAAGCATAACCGAAATAACGCCAGCAGTAGCAAACAAACATACAGTTATTAAAGATTCAAGTTGAAAACCAATGCTACTATATGGCTATCATGCAGATGGTGGTTGTGGCTTGCCTGGGGATGAGGAATGCACTGGGGAGAAGTGCGGAGACATTGCAGAAAGATTTGCCGAAAATACTTCTCTCTCGAAAGGGGCTGGTTAACAGCTAGGGAAAAATGGTCAATTTCAGAATGTTGGAACATAATGAAAATGATACCAACAGAACGGGCTCGACGAAATGAAGAAGTGGCTTTCGATTCACCTCATTTGGAGTTGTGAGAAAAAACATACGATTGTTTTTCTGCCAGGAACTTATTTGTAAGAAAATCCTCACAAACATGCCCTTAGGCAGAAAAACTGAAAGCGCCTTCTCAGGAAATACGTTTTCTAGAATGGAAAACACATTTTGGCCCGAGGGAGAGGACAAATACGCTTTCGTGGAGGGGAGACGCATTCGGGGGAATACCCCTCCACTTATCCACGTCAGCGTGGACGGGGCCGGCCAGCTAGGTCGCGTACAGGCGGGGCCCACCCCTTTCTCCCTCCTCCCGCTCCTTCTTCTTGCTTGCGCCCGACAGAGCAGAGAGGGGGCAAGGCAGAGGCGTGGCTGGACTTGGTCGGTGATGGACTCGTTGGCTCCGGCCAGCTCCGGCCAAGGGAAGGCCACCGGCGAGCGCGGCGTGGCCCACCGCATCCATCCAGAGAGGAAATGAGCGTCGGGGAGGAGAGGAGGGGTGGCACGTGCGGGGTCAGAGAGCTAGGTGGCGGCGGTTGATCTTGGGGCACACGGCCAAGGTGGCTTCGACGGTGGGGCGAGGACACAGGGAGGACCGCCGGGGTCTGGGTGGAGCTATGTTGAGGTCAGGAGGGAGGGGGAGGGCTTGGATAGCTCGGATTTACGCCAAGCTTCGCGGCGGCCATGGAGGCAGAGGGAGGCGAGGAGAGCTTCTCGAGCTCGTGTTAGAAGCCGGGGAGGGGTAGTGGAGCGAGGCAAGGCTGGTGGTGAGGAGAGACGGGGTCGGGGAGGCCTTAAATAGGTGCGGGGCGAGGTGCCGAACTGTCATCACCGCGGACGCGTGTGCGCGTGCATGAGATCAGAGGCAGGCGACGAGGGAGGCACATGAGGGAGAGCTCACGAGGAAGAGGCAGCCAAGGGAGCGCAGGGACAAAGAGACGAGGAGGAAGATGACGATCGGCGCATTGTGGTCCCGTGGGCGTTCGGAGGGCGGTGAGCTGTCCAGGGGTGGCAACGATGAGGTGAAGACGTTGGACACGGTCACGCGTGCGAAGGCGACGAGAGGAGGAGGTTCCAAAGCACAAACGGCCACTGGACGCGGAAACTACACACAGAGCGCGTGCACAGGCTTGCCATCGTCTCAGTCACCGCGTGCACTGGCATGTAGCGGGGGAGATGGGCTTGAACATGTTGTCTAGTGGTAAGTCCTTCCAGGATAGGTTTCAACTGCGGTGGTAGATCAATGAAAACAAGTAACATCTGAAGTTTACTGTAGTAAACTTGGCCGAGAACTGCTGATCAACAGGAAGGGAATTGGTGCCAGAGAGTTTGTCTGGAGTGATCAGCTTAGGAAGGACTATAATACTGTTAATTTTGAGAATTTGGACCAAGATACACCATAGTTGCTTCACAACTGCATATTTAGTCCAAAATCAAGATCAGGAAGGTGCACTCACATGGAGTATCAACTTGAGCTGAAATTTGGCAAGGCATTATGATTTGGTCATAGTAAAGATGCTGTAAAAGTTTCATACCAAATGGACAAGCCAAAGTGGTACTTGTTTCACAATCATCCTCACCGACCAGAACCTTGCAATAATTTTAGAGAAATATTGGCTTGATGAAATGGTGCCAATTTTTGTGGAGAGATGTTATTTGGGTAGGAGAACAATCTGGTATTTTCTCAAAATTAATGAAGGAATATAAAATGCACTTGCTTCACAACCTGAAAATATTGCCAGAATTAAAGATTTGGTCCTGTGCTCACATAGATGATTGGATGGGGCTGAAATTTGGAGGAATGTGCTAATATGAGCACATGAAGAAGTGTGCAAAATTTCAACTCATTTCGATAAGCTAGTACTTCCTTCACAATGCCTTCTGTTTGACAAAAAGTTTGAAAAATTGCTGAGGAATTGGCTAGCAAAATAAAGTTGAATTTTGTCATCAGTCAATTATTTGGACATAAAAGAATGCCCAACAAGTTTGGGAGCAAACAAGATTAGATAGGTGGCACTTCCTTCACAAAATGCCACTCTGGACAGAAATGAAGAATAATTATTGGGGAATTATTCTTGGGCTAGGACAGGAAAGTTTGGGCATATTTGAGCAACATATGACCCAAAAGAATTATTAGAATTATTTGGGAATTTTTGGATGGACAGAAATATAGGTTGCTTCACAACCTAGGGCAGACTAGGTTATTCCTTTAATAGAAAAAGGAATATTCCTGAAAGAAAGAAATTAGGGTTTGGTCATGGAGTGGAGTGACATGATCTTGGCAAGGTTCTGAGAAATATGAGCCACTTGGGAGGAGGAATGAGGATGATTTCCCAGGTGGCAAGGCCACAGAACCACTCCAAAAAGAAAAACAGAGCAAAAACCAATTAAATTAAAAGAAAAAGAAAAGGGCCAAAATCCAGGCTGTTACAGTAACGGCGCCAGAAATTCTCCTTGATGGTTGTTGCTACTACGTCGGTATTTCCCCAAGAGGAAGGGATGATGTAGCATAGCGACGGTAGGTATTTCCCTCAGTGATGAAACGAAGGTTATCGAACCAGTAGGAGAACCAAGCAACACAACGTAAACAGCACCTGCACACAAACAACAACACCTCACAACCCGACGTGTTAAAGGGGTTGTCAATCCCTTCCGTGTATGGCGCCTCAAGATAGGCAAACGGACGGCAGGTAAATTATAGTAGATTGATAGATCGAACGCCAAATAAAATAAATAGAGATAAAACGCAGCAAGGTATTTTTGTATTTTTGGTTTAATAGATCTGAATAAAAATGCAAAGGAAAGGTAGATCACAAGGCAAATATATGAGAAAGAAGACCCGGGGGCCATAGGTTTCACTAGTGGCGTCTCTTGAGAAAATAGCAAACGGTGGGTAAACAAATTACTGTTGGCCAATTGATAGAACTTCAAATAATTATGACGATATCCAGGCAATGATCATTACAAAGGCATCACGTCCAAGATTAGTAGACCGACTCCTGCCTGCATCTACTACTATTACTCCACACATCGACCGCTATCCAGCATGCATCTAGTGTATTAAGTTCATGGAAAAACAGAGTAATGCAATAAGAATGATGACATGATGTAGACAAGATCCACTTATCTATTGCGGCAGATACGGATCCCATCTTTTTATCCTTAGTAGCAACAATACATACGTGTCGGTTCCCTTTCTGTCACTGGGATCAAGCACCGTAAGATTGAACCCACTACCGGGCACCTCTTCCCATTGCAAGATAAATAGATCAAGTTGGCCAAACAAAACCCAATATCGGAGAAGAAATACGAGGCTATAAGATATCATGCATATAAGAGATCAAAGAAACTCAAATAACTTTCATGGATATAAAAAGATATAACTGATCATAAACTCGAAGTTCACCAGATCCCAACAAACACACTTTAAAAAGAGTTACATCATATGGATCTCCAAGAGACCATTGTATTGAGAATTCAGTGAGAGAGTAAGAGCCATCTAGCTACTAACTACGGACCCGAAGGTGTACAAAGAACTACTCACGCATTATCGGAGAGGCACCAATGGAAGTGGTGAACCCCTCCGTGAAGTTGTCTAGATTGGATCTGGTGGTTCCGGACTTTGCGGCGGCTGTATGAATATTTCGTCGACGCTTCTAGGGTTTTGGTAATTTTGGGGTATTAATAGAGCAAAGAGGCGGTCCGGGGGCACCCAAGGTGGGCACAACCCACCAGGGCGCTCCAGGGCCTCCTGGCGCGCCCTGGTGGGTTGTCCCCTCATTGGGACTCCCCCCAGGTGAAACCAGGGCCCATCTGCTTCCTTCTGGCCCATAAAAAATCATCGTGGAGTTTCGTGGCATTTGGACTCTATTTGATATTGATTTCATGCGATGTAAAAAACATGGAGAAAAACAACAACTAGTACTTGGCACTATTTTAATAGGTTAGTACCAAAAAATGATATAAAATGACTATAAAATGATTATAAAACATCCAGGATTGATAATAAAACAGCATGGAACAATCGGAAATTATAGATACGTTGGAGACGTATCAGACCCCTCCCCCGCCTACCAGGTGAGGGACTACGCTGCGAATATGGCCAGTGGCTTTGGCCTTATCTAGGATGACAGCAAGGGCATCAACGACCATGTTGAACAAAAACGGCAAGAATGGGTCGCCCTGACGGACCCCATAGAGAGTGGGGAAGTAGGATCCAATCTCACCGTTAATGTTCACAATGGTCCGACCGCAGGAGACGAGTTGCATAACTCTGGTCACCCACCGATCATCGAAGCCCTTGCGGCGTAGGACTTCCCGAAGGAAGGGCCAGTGCACCGTGTCGTAAGCTTTGTGGAAGTCGAGCTTCAGAAAGACCGCACGATTGTGCTTAGACCGGACTTCGTGAAGGACTTCATGGAAGACCAACACCCCATCCAGAATAAACCGCCCTTGGATGAAGGCAGATTGGTTGAGGTGGGTAACAGTGTCCACAAGAAGGGTCACCCTATTGGTGTACCCTTTCGCCAGGATCCGGAATATCACATTGATCATGGTGATAGGCCTAAACTGGCGGATGTTAGAGGCACTCAGAACTTTGGGGATGAGGGTGATGACCCCATAGTTAAGACGCCCAACATCCATGGATCCTGAGTAGAACTTCTCGAATAGGGCCATGACTTCCGGTTTGATAGTTTGCCAGAACGTTTTGAAAAACGTCACTGGCAGTCCATCCGGACCCGGGGACGAGGAGGGGTTCATACCCTTAATGGTGGTGAGGACCTCGTCCTCAAACAAGGGCGCCACCAAAGCGGTGTTTGCCTCGACAAAAACCAACTGGTTCACCGACCAAGTGTCGGGGGCCAGTGAGGCCCCACCCCGAGCGGTGGGGGGAAAAGGGCTTTATAGAAGTCGTCGACGTGGACACGGATGTCCGAGGGGCGGACAAGAGGGGTATCTCCATCCCACAAGCAATGGATGGAATTCCGCCGCCGCCGCCCATTGGCAATCGCCTGGAAGTAGGCGGTGTTGGCGTCCCCGCGGAGCACCCACCGTTGGGTGCCGCGAAGCCTCTAGTATGCCTCTTCATCCGTGTAGATGGCCGAGAGCTGATCCTCGAGATCATATCTCAGCATCCACTCATCCGGGGAGATCCCGGAAGTGTTGGCGCGGGTGTCCAAGGCTTGGATAGCTGACATAAGGGCCCACTTGCGTTCGCGGAGGTCCCGACCAAGGTTAGCGCCCCATCCCATCATGAATTGGCGCGCGAGCTTGGCACAGAACTGCCACGAGTCAATGGCGGACATGGATCAGTGAGGGGTAGTGCGTGCGGAGATCCACCTAGCCACGACCGCCTCCCGGAAGCCGGCCTGGTTGACCCAGAAGAGCTCAAACCGGAACCGCGGCTGGATGGGGGGCGCTTGTCGACGGTGGAGAGGAGGAGGGGAACGTGGTTCGATCCAATCCGGGTGATCGCACGTAGTGAGGCCAAGGGGCAACTAATCTCCCACTCCTGGGAAACTAGGACGCGATCCAAGACGGATCGCGTCGGATCTACTTGACGGTTTGTCCAGGTGAACCTGGCACCCGTCCGTTCTAGCTCGCGGAGGCTGACCTCCGCGATACAACAGCTGCATCTGGGGGAGGTTGATTCGGTCATTGCTCTTCTCATCCGGGGAGCGGATGAGGTTGAAGTCCCCTCCCACAACTACAGGGAGGAGGGAAGCAGAGATCTTCTGCTGCAGCTTAGCTAGGAAGGTCTGGGAGCGACGCTGATCCGCCTGTCCATAAACGATCACGACCTCCCATTTGAAGATGAGTGCCCGCTCAAAGATCTCCATACTAACGAAGAATTCTACCCTGTCCATGCCGCCCACCTCGAAGGTGGCATCCTTTCCATGTCTTTGTATCTTTGTTGGGCAATTTTGTCCTACACAATTAAAACAAATTCAAATGATGCAATCACTTGATATGATACAAATGATGTGCACAACTTGGGACGTGAAAACGAACTTACATAGTCGGATTCCACGGTTCCACTTGGAGGTGCATTGCGAACTTGTTCCAAGCAAGCAGCCCAATGGCTACAAATCGTATTGATCACGTCCCAACGACCTTGGAGTGACCGAAAGATCCGTGGTGACCTATTGAGATGCTTCGCCATCATGCGGAAGTATTGATCTTCGATTCTTTACCAATACCTCTTGGAGGTTTGAGATGTACCCGTGCAAGCATCAAGAGACACCGCACACCAAGCCTGGATCAAGATTTGATCTTCTAAGATTGTGTAGTTCTTCAATCTCACGCTTTTTTTGCTTGCGCTTTATCATACGCCCACTCATCTACCTCCTCCACTTCATCTTCACCACCGTGATCATCCACGCCACCCTCCATTTCATTGTAATCGAAATCAGCGAACGGGGCTTGATCGATGTCGACGGCGTTGGTGTTCAACAAGTTCACTAACTCGGCAGTGGCATTGTTAGAACCACCGCTACATTGAACGACATCAAGTCACGAGCTACCACAATGGCGAAAAGCGAAGCAAGTACAAGGGATCTAAGATGCATACCTTCCGACCATTTCATCGAACACCTAGCCTGCGGTGGAAGCATTGCCATTGAATGGCATCGTCGGGGAACATCTTGCCGGGGCGGAGGGAGTGGACGAAGGCGCCAGCCTTTTCGTAGGAACCTTCTTGCACTTCACGCCCAAAACTTTGCTCACCTTCTCCGCCGGCGGCCAGGCAGATCACGCAGTGGCGGTGGCGCCCGGCGCGCGTGCCTTTCCAGCGGGGCCAGCCGGATTGCCGCCCTACACGACAACGTTGCCCTGCCGCTTGCGGGCAGGCGCGATGGTGCCTTGGGCGACGACGGGGGCGACATGACTGGTGACGAGATCCACTAGAGGGGATTGTGCGTGCGCGATCGACCTCCATGGTGATGGGGGACGGCTGGGAGGCTTCCATGGCGGCGAAGGATGGCTGGGGAAGATGGACCAGAGCGGGCGGTGGCGGGGCAATGACGGCCGAGGAGGGTTGGGGGAGTGGGAACGGTCGTGCGGAAATTTCCCTCGCGCCAAATCTCGCTGCGGATAGGGGGGGCGAGCTCGGGTCGGCCTCCCACCCCATGAATCTAAAGGTTGAGGGCGAACTTTTGCCGCGCCCCGCAAAATTTTTTACGGGTTGGACGCGTTTGCGGGGTCTACTGGGGCAGAATTTTCCGCGCCAACCCGTATTTCTGCGGTTATTTTACGGGTCGTGGTGTTATACGGGGTCTGCTAGAGATGCTCTAAGGTATGCAGTTGTAACATAGATAAAACTCATGAGAGGCACAGGTAGAGGCGGAATCTTATTTGGCGCTTAACGCGTCAAAGACATGCCTATTAGTACAGGGCGCCCTCTACCTATCCCGCTAGGTTCTAAGCGGGCTGACCGGTTTTGAGAACCTTCTAAAAATACGGGCCCTCTTCTCCACCGGTTTTGGGAACCTTCTAAAAGGGTTTCTTCGGTTTTGGGGGCTAAGTTTTCTCTATTTTTTGTTTTCACTAGTTTGTGTTTGGTTTTGTCGGGTTATTTATTTTACTTTTTATTTTATTTTTCATTTTAATTTTTTGAAACAAGGATTGTTTTTTCGAATCCATGAACAAATTTTCAAATCCACCAACATTTTTAAGTTTTGAGAAAAACTTAAATGCTCAAACATTTTTTTAAATCGTGAATATTTTTCCAAATTTGTGATTTTCAAGAAAAAGCAAAACTTTTTCAATCTTGTGAATTTTCTAGGAATTTGTGCACTTTTCTAAATTCGAGAACATTTTAAATTCATGAATATTTTCTCAAAATATGAATTTTCTAATAAAAAACCTGGAGGGCCAGTTTTTTTTCTAAACTAGCAGTGCTTGGTTTTTCTCTATGCAGTGAGCGAGCGAGCAAGTTTGGCAAGAGAGGCTAGTGCTAATTTGGTCCTCGACGCACTACTTTTCGTGCAAGCGTCGAAATGCCAATTAGCGCTCAAAGCACTATGGAGGACCTCTCGAGGTGGAGTACTTCCCAAGGCTGAACGAAAGCGAGGTGGTGGTGGACCGAGCCTGAGAGCATCACCATGAATAAATTGGTGCCCAAAAAAAATTTAGGGTAGGAAAGAGAAGATTTTTGGGCACCATGACTGTTGTTGCTCTAACAAGTGATGAAAAAGTGGTGCCTTATTGATTTCCTTCTTCTCTTGTACTCCAAAGTTGCATATAGATGTTGAAACAAAACATGTCGTGATAGACTTTGTGAGATCACAACACAAATAATGAAACAACATACCAAATTCAAGGTCAAATCAACTATTCAAAATCAAGTTCAACATATCAAGCTGCAAGAATTGTGCATTACAACCACAAACAAAAGTGCATACATGAATACATAGTTGTGGAAAGGTTGGCGGGGGAGCAACCCTCTTCTTATTGTTTTGGCGGGAATCACGACAGGGACCGTTGCGGGTCTGACGGGAGTAGGATCCGGCTTGCCTGCTCCCTCGCCATGCTCCCATCCGTGCTCCCACTCCATCCTACGGCTGTCATTTTCTCCTTTTTTTTTCTAATCTAATCATCTCCCCCCCTGATTTTAAGGGGTGGGGCCGGGCCTTATTTTGTTCCAATTAAATCATGCCACGTATGCGGGAGCACGGATGGGAGCACGCTGGGGGAGCAGGCAAGTCTCGTCCACGGGAGTAGCGGTGAGTCCGGCGACAGCGGCAATCACACTTGAGTGACCTTCCATGGCAAATTGGTGGCCGATGAGGGTCGCGGGTTGGAGGAGGTTGGGCGATGGGAAACTTCCGTGCGACGATTGGGAGTTCGCGCAGCCGATATCGTATTTTGCGGCAGATGCATGGATTCTGCAAATTTTTAGCACTTTGGACTGCACCAAAAAAGTTCCATCACCACTTGCGAACAACGCATGTGTTGAAGCAGTGCTTTTGACCCAAGATGACCTAAATCGTACACCCGAAAAAAAAAAGGGACCTAAATCGTAGTTTCTGGGCATGAACGGTGTTTCTCTGAGTCCTCGACAACGCGGCGGCGCAGGTGAAAGCAAGGACAATTCCGTGCAATTGCGTTGGTTCACGCATGTCCAGGCTCAAGTTACTATCTTCATGTGCGTGGCATGGCCCGTGAGGCAGGTGCTTATGTTTTAGGACCGTGAGGCAGGTGCTTAATTGTGTGCGTGTGTGTAGGTGTGCGTGCTCTCTCGCGCTCTCTCTCTCTTTCTGTGGACGGATCGATGGGCGTAGGACATGCATGCCAGAAACGGACGGCGGATCGATCTTACACGCCCACCTCCTGGGATGGCACTCTCGCCGATACCTCGTAACCAATAAACCAATCACCACGCCACATCTGCATGCAATATGGCTACATCACAACGGAATGCATGAAAAAGGCGTTTACAACGGATTGGCTGAGTGAGCCAACACATGAAGGGCAAGCAACATCTCTTGACTTCTTTTTGTATGCAAGTTGTTGCTAAAGCTATGCTCCTTAAAATAGAGAGAGTACAAAGGGCACACGGTTGGTCAGACGGATGAAAGTGGACAAGACATTCGTGAACCAAATCCTCAGTTAAAGTTAAATTCTATGACGAAAAACTATTTTTGTGGAAACTATTTTTAGGGCCTCCACAGTCTACACATAGGTGCATTTTTCTAAAAGAAAAAAAATCCTTGGCCACTAAAAATCTTCTAGAAATATATTGACTTAAATTACTCGAAACAGGTTTCGACCCTGCTTTGTTTAAAGCAAAGTAGCAAACCACATGTCCATTCATCAAGTTTAAGTGCCGGAAAGTTCAAAAGATAAATAAATTTATTGAGGCAACAACATAAACATGCCAAAAAAAAGAAGAGAAAAAGAAGATGATGCATGGCTCCAGGGAGCCGGACCAATCATGAGCCTAGCCAATCCATGTCCATTGCCTAGAAAGTGAATGTCTATGTTGAAAGGAGGTCATAAATTTAAATATGCATGCCATACAAAAACATGCCTGATCACTATCTTGTTACACATCATTACATGGTTCAGGTCATCGTCGTGAACACTAATTAGAAGATGCGTCTCCTCCTATCTGTATGGTTGGCCTAGGCCTCTACGAACTGTCCTAGGTCCGGAGCCTGCCATTCACTCTCAGGGCCTCATGGACAATGCTCCATAGAAAGCGGACAACAAGACATGAGAAGAACTATGGGTCCTGAACTGGTGAGACACCACAAAGGGTACACAACCCATCAATAGGGCAACACAGGGGGCAAGAATGTGTGTCCTCAGACCAAAACTGTTGCACCGGTTGAACACGTGTTCCGACTCGCTACGATGTGTTTCATACTATATTATATATTGGTATTTATTTCTCGAGCACTCTAAAGAAGTATCTTGAAGATCATAAATTCCATTTGGTGCTCAAGGTCCATGAAGCTATTTAAAAAAAAAAACCACATTTCAAAGTTTTAAAGTTTCAAAGTCACACACACACTGACACACGCACATACCCGCACCCACCCCTCCTGGCCACTTTGATTGACGAGACGGCCATACCGCCCGTGACACGTCCGTTTCTTTCTCGCAGTCGCAAGCAGTCTCACTTTCCGTTTTCGGCATGCCGGGCTACTCCAGGAAGGAAGCAGCCACAGTCCTCCTCCTATACTACACAGCTGGTGCGGCGACTGTCAGCTGCCGAGTGCGTCCATCGCCTGCGCCACACGGACTCGTCTCTTCCCCTTTCTCCCCTCCGTCGTCCCCTGGCACCGGCCACTCATCCCCCACCTCGATGAACTAGCAGGCTCATCCCAGGGGAGATCACGCGCGCCCACCCACGATCCGAGGAAGCGCGAGGAGCTAGCAGCGGGTTGAACTCTGAAGCAGATCGTCAGCCAGCCGACCGGCGGAGCAGTTGGATCTCACTGGCTTCCTCCACTGCAACCACGTTCGGCTCGAGTAGGTCACGCTCGATCCAAGGCCCAGCAGCCCCAGCTGATTTGATCATCAAGAACGTAAGTCCCCCAAAACCCCAAAATTCCCCGCTCTACTCCCCCTTTTCTTCAGCACGCTGGCCGAATTCGTCCAATCCAGCGTACGTAACAATAGATCAGCTTGGTCTGGTACTCTGGTCTGATGTCTTAAGAAAAGAACCGAGAGTGGCTGAGATCTGAAAACTGAAAGCGTGGTTTTGCTCCTTTTTTCCTTGTCTATTTCGCAAAAAGAAAACAGAGATTGGGCAGGTTTTGGTCTTGATTAGCTCCAGGTTATGGTCTAAATTGTTGTTTTTGGTTTATTTTTTTTCAAGAATCTACACTGCTTCAGCACGTTTAATTTTCCCAAACTCTAGCCCATACAGTACATAATTTAATGGTAGAGAAGTTGTTAATTCCTCATTCATCAGTGTCACAGAAAAAACGAACAGTAGTTGGCACAGATAGTTATCATCACGTTCTCAAATAAAAAGAAGATAGTTATCAACTTATCATCACCCATGTATGTTCAATTGTTCAGAGTCTCGTACTTGAGCCAAGTTCAGAAATGAAAATGTGGCAGCACAAAAAAGGTGCCAGACCTACACCGCTGTGCATATCTTGAGGATGATAACATATTTTAACCAAGCCTCTGGTCATTCAAGGCACACGAGGAAACATGTATTCAAAGTTTCAAACATGCATGTGACTTCAAAATTTCAGTATAAACAGAACAGTCTACAAGATTATTCATGATATTTCTTAACACCCTGTGAATTCAACTTAAACCCGTGAGACGAGTCTAACAAAACTCCGGTAAACATAGCATTGCTATTTGAACTTCCAGGGACATATGTTTCCGTAGTACAATGTCAACTGACCTGCTGTGAAGCTAAATAGTTTTGCTCTTATGTCTATTGAAAATGCAGCACAATCTTGTTCTGGTTGACACACAGATCTGGCAAAAGGAAGCTAAGCCGGTGTCAAGCTGAACAATGGAAGCTGTTTCCCCTGCTTGAGCGCCAGGAAGAAGGAGGTCCCACGTTCTGCCCCAGCCAATCCACACACCAGCAGCGTCCCTGGCGCCGTGGCACGAACTTTCTCCTTCGAGGAGCTCGCGGCGGCGACAAGAAACTTCAGCGATGCCTGCCGCATCGTTGGTCGGGAGGATGGTCTTTACAAAGGCTTCCTCAAGAGCATCAATCAGGTGACGATCCAATTCTTCTCCTTTTACTTGTTAGTTTCATATACGTGCGTACCATGACGAGTTGACAACATGATCAATGTGAGGGAAAAAATGATTGATCAATCAACATCTGCATCTGTAGGTTGTTGCTATAAAGCTGCAGCATGCAGTTGATCCAAGTGGATCATCGGAGCAAGATAATGGAGAGTTTCTTGCCCTTGCGCTGATGATGAGCGGGCTGCGCCACCCAAATATTGTCAATCTTATTGGCTTTTGTGCGGATGGCCATCACTGGATCTTGGTTCACGAATACATGCCATTTGGTTCTCTAGAAGATCACCTCCACGGTAAGTAAGTGCGTAGTGTGCTATTTATATGCATGCCAACAATCTAGCTACAAAGCTTATAACTGTGTTCATGATTCGTTTGAGGTTGTGTTAGTTAACCACCTGATCATCTTGTGACCATCAGGTTCATCTCCAGGCAAAGCACCGCTGGACTGGAACACGAGGATGAACATTGCTGCCGGTGTGGCCAGAGGGTTGGAGTATATGCACGACAAAGGTGTCCTCTACCGATGCGTCAAAAGTTCAGACATCTTGCTTGGAGACGGCTACCACCCAAAGCTGTCCCAATATGGACTGGCCGAGCATGACAAGGGCTGGTGTACTGGTATCGCCATGAGGACGACATTGGGTACTACGGCCCCCGAGACCGCGATGGCCGGGAAGCTGCTCCCGGGGTCGAGTGTTACAGCTTCGGTGTCGTGCTGCTGGAGATGATCACCGGGCGGAGGGCCATCGATCACACCCAGGATGCCATGGAGCATCGGCACCTTGTCACATGGGTAAATTAATTAGCCATGGTTTTGGGATTCTATTTTGCTACTTCTTGTTTCGCCATGAACGATCCGAGTGATGTTGTGTACTGATGTTTGTTGTTGGATCAGGCCCGAACAATGATGAAGGACAGGAGCCACTTCCGCCGGATGGCAGACCCGGCACTGCAGGGACGATATCCGTCCTTGGACTTGCAGGAGGCCCTCGAAGTTGCTTCGGTGTGCACCCACGACAGTCATGCCGTCGTCACGGCTCTGTCGCGCCTCGCCTACAATGTTGATCCACCCGAATCATCACACCACGCAGCACCTAATTAACTTAGGAGGTAAACGGTGTCGTGTCATCTAGATGTGTCGATCATGATCAAGTTGCTTGATATGCTATGAACTGTGACCGGGAATAAGTTGTGTTTGTGATCGTTGCTTGTTCTAGAATAACTAATGCTTGGCCTGCATGATTAAGAATGTTTAAAACACACTCCTGTGTAACTGCCTAACTGGCAGAGGTTAATTGCCCAAGAGTGGTGGATTTGGAAATTGTGTTGGTTCCAGGGGTGGAGTGAAGTCAGGACATGAGCAAGAACCAGGACTAGGCAAATTAGCAGACGCATTATCAAGGCCCATATTACTAGGGTAAACATAAATAATTATGCAGGCAACCCCATTTATATATAGACGCGGTGCACCATTGAGTATCCTCAAAACTAACAATATCAAGTGAAAATATCCTCTTCTTTTCTTCTACTGATTGTATTCAAGAAATAAATCCCTCCGTTGTACTGTAAGCAGTGCTAAGTGTCAAATCACGCTGAATGTTGAATGCACCATCTGCCACAACGCCTTACCATTTCTGACCGATGAATTGATTGGGCGGGATTAAACTTGAACTGAAAACAGAAGTACAAACAGAGAAAGGCATGAGCAGCAAGAAGCAGAGGATCACTGGATAAGCCAGGGTCTTCTTTTTTCCCTAATATAAAGGATTTCCTCTTATCTATTTCAAAGAAAATACCTAGTGTGCTACAACCGTTTCAACCAGAAAAGGGAACAAAGAAACCAAAAGGCCTACCTACCCGGCAACATCTCCAACTCTGCTCAAAGCCACACCCTAGCAAAGTTGAATTAGTGAGTGACAGAGCCGAGAATTCTGAGACAGGCTTACAAAAACATGACATCCAGAAGCCAAGCCCGAAGCGCCTCCGCTATGACAGCAGAATATGATTTTAAGGCTCTGATCTCCCTCACAACCTGACAGAACAGCCCAAAATCCTCAACGATTCACTCAAATGACAGGATAGCTGTAGGCTGTAGCGGAGCACGCCTATATATCCTGCTAGCACTTGATGAATTCAGCACGTCAATTACTGACATACCGTTACAAGTTTACAACTCATATATGCAGAAGAATAACACAGGTACAGCTCGGGCAACACCAAGGCAGACACTTTCATGCTCTGGTAGAAAAGTACTTTCATTCCTTTGCCGCCAGGACGTCCGCCTTCTTAAAACGTTTGGGTTTGGTTTCCCTGAATTCTGGCCGGAAAAAACATGGCTTGGGCAAACGCCATCTGTATGTCTTTTCTTGCGATGGTGGATTTCCGTCGCACTCGATAGTATCAGCTTCCCTCAAGTAAGTGTCAAAATAATCATGCCCCAACAAAGCACCAGTAGTAGTATCCATGTGTTCTTGAATGGCATAGCACGGGAGGAACGGCGTCTCTTTGTGATAATAGAAGTTCATTCCGAGAAGATTCCCACGGGTATCAATAAGAGGGGCTCCAACCCGAGGCCTGGTAATTTTACAAGTGCAAATTGTTAAACGCAGCCTTGTAGAGATAGACTAGGGATAGATGTTTAAGTAGTTTCGGTGCTTATCTCTATCTCTCCTGAACCGAACCCCTCTCTCTTATCCCTTGTTCTCCAAGCATGTAATCTCAACAACATCTTGTATGCGCTGTTATCCAGGGAGGTGCGCCCCTGCCATATAAACATGCAACGCGCCCCTCCAACGAGGTAAGACGCTTTCCGCCTATCGCACATGGTAATCAGAGCATCTCTCTTCCAATACATCCAGCTTTCCAATCTCCATTAATGCCTAGCATGTCTTCCTCCGGGCTCCGCCCAGTTCGGCCTCAACAACCAGGTCACGGAGAAGCTCACCCGTACGAACTACGTACTGTGGCGCGTCAAGATCACGCCGCAGCTAAGGGGAGCCGGCGTTTTCGGCTATGCCGACAGCAGCACGCCGGAGCCAGCCCGCGTCCTCCCTGGCAAGGACAAGGACGGGAAGGACTCCACCGTGCCCAACCCTCTCCACCCCATCTGGGTCCGGGAGGATCAACAAGTGCTCGGGTACCTGCTCAACAATCTCTCCAAAGAGGTGTTGGTGCAGGTGACCACGATCACCACGACGCACGCGCTCTGGACAACCCTGGCGGCCATGTTCTCCTCGCAGTCGCTTAGCCGCATCAACAACATTCGCACGGCTTTGCTTCATGTGCAGAAGGGAACTCAGCCGGTCGCCACCTTCTTCGCCCACATGCGCGGCCTCGCTGATGAACTCGCCGCGGCCGGCAAGCCGCTGCAAGACGACGAGATCGTCTCCTACATCATCCACGCGCTGGACATGGAGTACCAGCCTCTGGTGTCAGCCCTCGACGCTCGCACCCCCCCCCCCCCCCTGTCACCCTGGATGAGTTGTTTACCATGCTCAGCAACTTTGACCGGCGCATGGCGCTCTACCAGGGGGCGGGTGGCTTCAAGTCATCCGCGAACGCCGCCTCACGTGACCGCAGCGGTCGCCGCGGCGGTCCTCCACGAGGCAAGGCACGCTCTGGTGGTGGCGGCAACAACTCCAACCCTCGCGTCGGACGATCCCCCTCCACCAACCCCAAGGGACACGGCGGTGGTGGTGGCCGCGGCTCCAACAAAGCACGCCCCGATGCACCGCGCTGCCAGATCTGCGGCAAGCTCGGGCACGGTGCTCGGGACTGCTGGTACCGCTACGACGATGACGATGAATCCTCCCAGGACGAGGACAAGGTGGCGGCTGCTGCAGACGGCTCCTACAGCGTCGACACGAACTGGTATGTCGACAGCGGGGCCACCGAACACATCACCAGCGAGCTCGAGAAGGTGACCACGCGGGAGAAATACCGCGGCAAGGACCAAATCCACACTGCCAGTGGTGCAGGTATGAGGATTCGTCATGTTGGTCACACAATTATTAAAACTCCCCATCGCAAACTTCATCTTAAGAAAATCTTGCATGTCCCTAGTGCTAGCATGAATATTCTCTCCATTCATAGAATTGCCATTGATAATCATGTCTTTCTAGAATTTCATCCTTTTTTCTTTTTGATCAAGGATCAGGCAACGAAGAAAGTTCTCATCGAGGTAGATGCGTTCGAGGGCTCTACCCGTTGATTCCGGAGCGTCGAAGATTCAATAAACGAGCCTATGGTGTTGCCAAGCTTTCGTCAACCCGATGGCACGATCGATTAGGCCATGCCTCTTTTTCTTTAGTTGAAAGGTTGCTTAGGAAAAATAAGCTCCCGTTTGTTGGTGAGCGCAATATTGAAACAGTTTGTGATTCATGTCAACGTGCTAAAAGTCATCAGTTACCCTATCCTATATCAACTAGTGTGTCTACAAAACCATTGCAATTAATCTTTTCCGATGTTTGGGGTCCTGCCCCTAGCGCCGTTGGTAGACACACTTATTACGTGAGTTTTATCGATGACTACAGCAAATACTCATGGATCTATCTTCTTAAGAAAAGATTCGATGTCTTTCAAGTTTTTCAAAACTTTCAGGCTCTTGTTGAGCGCAAGTTTGACAGCAAGATCATTGCTGTTCAATCAGACTGGGGGGGGGGGTACGAAAAGTTGAACTCTTTCTTCCAAAATCTTGGCATTTCTCACCATGTGTCATGTCCTCACACTCACCAACAAAACGGCTCTACAGAATGTAAACACAGACACATTGTCGAAGTAGGACTAGCTCTCTTAGCCGGCGCCTCCATGCCTCTCAAGTTTTGGGATGAGGCTTTCCTCACGGCTGTCCATATCATCAACATGCTTCCTAGTCGCGTTATCAATAATGAGACTCCGGTAGAGAGGCTCCTTCATGTCACACCTGACTACAAGTCACTTCGTGTGTTTGGTTGTGCGTGTTGGCCTAATCTCCGTCCTTACAACAAAGGCAAGCTCATGTTCCGCTCAAAGCAATGTGCTTTTCTTGGTTATAGTCCACTTCATAAAGGTGTCAAGTGCCTTGACATCTCCATTGGTCGTGTCTATATTTCTTGTGATGTGATCTTTGATGAAACCAAGTTTCTCTTTGCTGATCTTCATCCTAATGCTGGTGCTCAATTATGTCAAGAAATACTCCTTTTGCCACCTCATCTATCCGGCCTTGATCATGGGGGAGAAAATATTTGTGATGATCCAGTGGTGACTGTCGTGGTTCTAAGTCTGACAGTAGAGTGGGGGGTAGGTATGGAGAGGCAAGGTCCTAGCTATGGAGAGGTTGTAAACACAAGCGATGTACGAGTTCAGGCCCTTCTCGGAGGAAGTAAAAGCCCTACGTCTCGGAGCCCTGAGGCGGTCGAGTGGATTATGTGTATAGGTGTTACAAGAGTCCGAACCCTTCTGCCTGTGGAGGGGGGTGGCTTATATAGAGTGCGCCAGGACCCCTTCCAGCCCACGTAATGAAGGGGTTTAAGTACATTAAGTCTGGGACGTTACTGGTAACGCCCCACATAAAGTGCCTTAACTATCATTAAGTCTTATTCAATTACAGGCCGTTGCAGTGCAGAGTGCCTTCTGACCTTCTGGTGGTCGAGTGTATCTTCATGGTCGAGTGAGTCTCCATGGTCGAGTCCTTCTAGTCAGTCGAGTGGGTTCTTCGTTGGTCGACTGGAAGGTGATCTCTTCTAAGGGTGTCCTTGGGTAGGACATCTAGGTCAGGCCTATGACCCTACCCTAGGTACATGAATCCATCATTAGCCCCCGAATGGATTGAGGCTTGAATGAGGAAGGAGTTGATGTTGTTTCCGATTGATTTTTGGTATACTGGCTATGCGTCATTCGTGACCAAGATCTTCTTGGTTGATAACGAGCAACTTTTCTTCAGTCGACTCGATCCATTCTTGTCTTTCGTCGAGTGATCTTTTAGACTTTGCCGGTTCCCGAGCGACGGATCGCAGGAAATCTCGCGTCTGACAGACCGATCTGCTGCTCGCGGATTCCACGGGATACGAAATTTGGGGAAGCGTGCGAAGCGGAACGAACCGCGGCGTTCGGACGGGACAGGACATAGACGCCTCGATCTCCGCGCCGCTTTTTCCGCCACGTATCGTGTCAATGCAACTGTTTCGGGATATGATTAGGTTGACCGGGTCCACCTGTCATCCACTCGGAAGGGATGTTATAATTGCGACCAGTGAGGGTTTCTGAACAGTGCTCCATTCTTTCTCCTCTGCTCTCCTCGTCTCCGCCCAACGCACCCGCTTTCACCTCCGCAAAGCTCTTCTTCGCGCACCTCGCCGGCAACCATGGTCAAGGAGAAGACGGCGGCGCTGGAGCGCACAAAGAAGGCGTCAGCAGCGGAGAAGGCGCCGGCGGCGGAGAAGGCGAAGGGGAGATCCACCAGCCGCAGCGGGTCTTCGTCGAGATCTCGCCTGCCGAAGGGCTGGGTCCAGGGAGATTGGATCCAGTCGACCATCAGGGAGAAGGATCTCCTCAACATGGCCGACGACGGGCTGATCCCTCATGGCGTCGCAAGACTTCCAGGAAAAGAGTGGCAACCCCAGCCGGAAGAGGGTGAGTGTGTGCTCCTGGCCACTCATGTCGATCGAGGATTTTCTCTTCCACCGAGCGTTTTCTTTCGTGGTTTTTTGAACTTCTTTGGAGCCCAACTCCACCAGTTTACTCCGAACTCCATCGCGTATCTTGCTGCGTTTGTATCCATGTGCGAGAGCTTCCTGGGCTGTCGACCGCACTGGGCTTTGTTCAAGCACATCTTCACGTGTCGTTCTCAGACCGTGAAGAAGGCGAGTCCAGGCGATGAGAAAACCCAAGTTGTCCAAATGTGCGGGGGCCTGGGAATTCAAGTGAGGAATAAGAGCACCTTCCCAGCAATGACGTTTCCCGAGTCGGTCAGGGGCTGGCAGTCGACCTGGTTCTACTGCCAGAATGAGCCGACGCCGGGGCAGTCGAGTGGACTCCCTCCATTCACCATGAGCCGAGTGAACAAGCCCTCCTCTCTGAAGGTGGTTCCGGAGGAGAGAGCCGATGTGAAGATGTTGATGGATCGCGTGGTGCAGTTGGTTCGGGACGGCGTGACTGGCATGGACCTTCTGGAGGTTTTCCTTCGACGGCGTATCCAGCCTCTTCAGTTCCGGAGCCATTGCATGTGGTTGTACTGCGGAACTGAAGACGAGACTCGAGTCCACCCGGAAGCAGTCAACGACGCCACGGTGGAAAGATGGATGGCCGCGGTCACTGGGAACAAGGATAATCCCCGTGGATCCAGGAGGGTTCCTCCACTCGACCATTACAGCGTTCCTGATAAGGTATATTTGCTCTGCCTTCCATTGTATATTTGCCGAATTTGTTTCTGTATGTTCTGCACCTTGGTCGATTGATCTCTGTCTTGACGTCTTCCAGGCCCTTACCGAGCTGTATTCGATGCCCAATGGAGCTCAGGCCTCGACTGAGGAGGGAGAAGCCAGCAGGGGCGAGAGCCAGGATGAGTGGGATTCAGACGCTGCCGAAGATGACGACGATGACGACGACGATGATGAGGACGAAGAAGAGGAGGAGGAGGAGGTTGCACCACCGCGCTTGGAAAGGCGGTCGAAACTTGTTCATGACCCCACCATATCAGGGTAAACATGTTGCTTAAGTTCTCTTGTTTTGTATAAGCTTTATCTCTGGTTGATACTTGAGTTGGTCGACTGATTCTTTGGAACTTCAGTGCTGCAACTTCTGAGACCTCAGGCAAGGCTGACGACCATGAGATGGAGGACGCAGCAACCTCAAATCCTGGTACTATACTCTCAATTCTGTCCTTAGTCGACTGACTCATGATTTCTAACTCTTGATTCTTTTTCTGAAGCTCCATCCCATGACATTATCACCCTTCCTGAAGATGATGATGATGAGGATGAAGAACCGCTGAGGCACAGGAGGAGCAGGAAGGCGTCTGCTGGTAAGGCAACCCAGGATGCGACGGCGCCCGAGACTGTGGTCACGGAGGGGGAGAACCCCACTCGACACACCGTGTCTTTCGCGGTGCCGTTGACGAGTGCTCATCCCACTTCGTCGAGTTCTGTACAACCTTCGCTCTTCACAACACATCGCGTCCCAGAGGACCAAGCCAGTGCTGCTAAGGAGGCGATACGCCAAGCGGGGATCATGATGGATCAGGTGAAGATCATCCGGGATGCAAGCCAAGCAGCTTATGACGCTAGCTCCGCCCTTCAAAGCAATGTTCAGGTCAGTCGACCACCGCCTGTTCTGTTAGGATATGCTATCAAAACTTTTTCTTTCTGAAATCCATAGCAATCACCCAGTGGGTGTGTCGATAAAAAACTCCATGTTAGCGGGGGCACGCTGAGTGCACCCGCTGGGTGTAGTCCCCAAGGCTAAGGTCAACTGTTGGCAGTCGGCCTTAGGCTTTATAAGTAAAGGCTTTTCGTCATTCGACTGGATCGAATGGATTTCTGAAACCGGTGGGGGCACGCTGAGTGCACCCACTGGGTGTAGTCCCCGAGACTGTGGTCGATTGCTTGCAGTCGACTACAGTCTGAAGAGCACGTCTCTTTTTTTTTGGGTCGACTGGTCGACTCTGTCTTGAACATAATTAGTGGGGGCACGCTGAGTGCACCCACTGGGTGTAGTCCCCGAGACTACGGTCGGATGCTTGCCTTCGACTGTAGTCTTAGAAATGTGTGATTTTCTCTTATCCACTCGGAAGTGAATTATCATTGATATTTTTTCGATTGGTTCTTCGTAGAAATCCTGTGACCTTGCGGCTCGCTATACCGAACTGGAACAGAAGCACATTCAGCTCGAGCTGGATCTGAAGCTGGTGCAGGAGAATCTGACGAAGGCGAAGGAGGAGACCAAAGGTATATTCGGTGAGACCTTGACAACTCCTTTTTCCTTCCATTTGTTTCAAAATCTGACTTTGCTGTGACTTGCAGGCAAGGTGAAGGAGGCCCAGAAGAAGAAGGACTTTGAGCTAGCTGAGAAGACCAAGCTTGCTGATGAGAAGTTACCTTCAGTCACCAAGCTTGAACAGGAAAACACCAATCTGAAAGCTGCTCTGGCGACTGCCACCAAGGATGTCGACCGACTGAAAACTGACAAGACTACCTTGACCGAGAAGATCAACCAGTTGATTGGGAAGAAGAATGACCTGGAAGGCTTCCTGGGTGGTCTTGCCAAGAAATTGTTCCTTATGCTCGAAGGTAATCCTTTACACTCGACCAACATTTTCAACTGTGATGCTTCCATTCGACCATTGTCTTGATTCGGCGTTTTGTCCTTGCAGAATTCTGTCGAAACTTTGAAGAAGAGACTAGCCAGTTGGAGCCGAACCTTGACCCTGTCAATTCTCCGGTGAATGATGAAGTTGCCATGAATGTCTTCCGACTAGAGTCCCACGTTGCAGCTGTCGTGGACTATCTTGCAAGGCTGAAGGCCGCCACTTCTCGCATCGACTCGACGCTTTGGCCCAGGGCGACACTTCAGAATGACCTCGAGTCGTTGATGGCTCGACTAAACGCAGTTCCCGACCGTGTGCAAGAGTGGAAGAAGTCCTCGGCTCGGTGTGGCGCAGATGTTGCCCTGTGTCTGGCCCGAGTCCACTGCAAGGACGCGCGAGAAGAGAAGCTGGTGGCTCTCCGAGTGGCCAACACCAAGAAACACGACTTCAGGTCCTTCATGGAAACTTTCATCGCTGCTGCTACCCGGATCGCAGACGGGATCGACCTCGACGAGTTCGTTGCTCCTTCCAGCCCTCCACAGGAGGGGTAAAAAACTTTCTTTAAGCCCGACACTTTAAATTTGCCTCAGTATGCCGAGTGGAATTGTAACCAATAAACCTTAACAGGCTTAGTGCCTGAGCACTCTCGGTTCCTTTAGGTATCGACCTAAACTTGGATTTGATGTTTGGATATGATTGCTCTTGGCTCGAATTGTCCTTTGCAGGTTCACAGCGAGATGTCCACTGCAGTCGACTTATTCCTTAGGAGAGCACTGGGCTGCAGCTAAGCCCCCGAGTGAGAGGTTTGCTCTTCACTCGGTAGGATTTTTTATAACTTAGGCGAGCGATGTGCTGCAGCTAAGCCTCCGAGTGAGAGGTTTGCTCTTCACTCGGTAGGATTTTTTTATAACTTAGGCGAGCGCTGGGCTGCAGCTAAGCCCCCGAGTGAGAGGTTTGCTCTTCACTCGGTAGGATTTTTTATAACTTAGGCGAGTACTTGGACTGCAGCTAAGCCCCCGAGTGAGAGGTTTGCTCTTCACTCAGTAGGATTTTTGATAACTTAGGCGAGCGCTGGGCTGCAGCTAAGCCTCCGAGCGGAAGTCTGGCTTACCACTCGGTAGGATTTTTATCACTTAGGCGAGCGCTGGGCTGCAGCTAAGCCCCCGAGTGAGAGTTTTGCTCTTCACTCGGTAGGATTTTTGATAACTTAGGCGAGCGCTGGGCTGCAGCTAAGCCTCCGAGCGGAAGTCTGGCTTACCACTCGGTAGGATTTTAATCACTTAGGCGAGCGCTGGGCTGCAGCTAAGCCTCCGAGCGGAAGTCTGGCTTACCACTCGGTAGGATTTTAATCACTTAGGCGAGCGCTAGGCTGCAGCTAAGCCCCCGAGTGAGAGGTTTGCTCTTCACTCGGTAGGATTTTTTGTAACTTAGGCGAAACGGATTCGCGGCTAAGCCTCCGAGTGGAAGTCTGGCTTACCACTCGGTAGGATTTTAATCACTTAGGCGAGCGCTGGGCTGCAGCTAAGCCTCCAAGCGGAAGTCTGGCTTACCACTCGGTAGGATTTTAATCACTTAGGCGAGCGCTGGGCTGCAGCTAAGCCCCCGAGTGAGAGGTTTGCTCTTCACTCGGTAGGATTTTTTGTAACTTAGGCGAAACGGATTCGCGGCTAAGCCTCCGAGTGGAAGTCTGGCTTGCCACTCGGTAGGATTTTTATAACTTAGGCGAAACGGATTCGCGGCTAAGCCTCCGAGTGGAAGTCTGGCTTACCACTCGGTAGGATTTGTACAAACTTAGGCGAAACGGATTCGCGAGTAAGCCACCCACTGGGGGAAAAAGCGACAAAAATTATGAAGGAATTATGGCACTATTATTTCGAAATCCATGAACTACAGAAGTATTTTATTACAACTCATCCGAGTGGAAAACTTTAAGTGTAAAACGGGCGGAGCAGATCCGCATTCCAAGCTCGGGGCTCTTCGATATTGTGTTCGACGTTGTAGAGACGGTATGCCCCGTTGTGGAGAACTTTGGTGACGATGAAGGGTCCTTCCCAAGAAGGAGCGAGCTTATGCTGGTTCTGCTGATCCACTCGGAGAACTAGATCTCCTTCTTGGAAGGCTCGACCCCTCACATTCCTGGCGTGAAAGCGACGCAAGTCCTGTTGATAGATGGTCGATCGGATCAGAGCCATCTCCCTTTCTTCCTCTAGAAGGTCGACTGCGTCCTGACGCGCTTGCTCAGCTTCTGCTTCGTTGTAGAGTTCAACTCGAGGAGCATTGTGAAGAAGATCACTCGGCAAGACTGCTTCAGCTCCATAGACCAAAAAGAATGGAGTTCTTCCGGTCGACCGATTGGGTGTGGTCCGCAAACCCCAAAGCACCGAAGGAAGTTCGTCGACCCATGCTCCAGCCGCGTGCTTGAGATCACGCATCAGTCGGGGTTTTAAACCCTTGAGGATTAAGCCATTGGCTCGCTCCGCTTGTCCATTCGACTGCGGATGAGCGACCGAAGCGTAGTCGACTCGTGTGCCTTGAGCGTTGCAGAAATCCTTGAATTCTTCCGAGTCAAAGTTCGACCCATTATCCGTAATGATGCTGTGCGGGACTCCATATCTGAACGTCAGCTCTCTGATGAAGGTAACCGCAGTACCGGCGTCGAGATTCTTGATTGGTTTAGCCTCAATCCACTTCGTGAACTTGTCGACTGCGACCAGTACGTGCGTGAAACCACTTTGACCTATTCTCAAGGGACCGACCATGTCCAACCCCCATACTGCGAACGGCCAGACGAGTGGAATGGTCTTCAGAGCTGACGCGGGCTTGTGTGACATATTGGAGTAGAACTGACATCCTTCGCACTTGTCCACTATTTCCTTTGCCATCTCATTCTCCCTTGGCCAGTAAAATCCAGCTCTGTATGCTTTGGCTACAATGGTCCGAGAGGACGCATGGTGACCACAGGTCCCCGAGTGGATATCATTGAGAATGATTCGACCTTCTTCTGGCGTTATGCATTTTTGACCAACCCCAGTCGGGCTTTCTCTATACAGCTGTCCTTTGATAACTTTAAAGGCTTTGGATCGACGGACGATCTGCCGAGCCTCTTCCTCATCCTCTGGGAGCTCTTTTCTCAGGATATACGCGATATAGGGAATTGTCCAGTTGGGAGTGACCACCAAAACCTCCATGACCAAGTCGACCACTGCTGGGACCTCAACCTCAGTCGGATCTGTGGCACTCTTAGGCTGTGAAGCTTCCTCTGTGAAGGGATCCTCTTTAACTGACGGAGTGTGTATATGCTCCAAAAACACACCACTCGGAATGGCTTCTCTTTTGGAACCTATCTTTGCCAGATCATCTGCTGCTTGATTTTTCAGTCGGGGGATGTGATGGAGCTCCAACCCCTCGAACTTATTTTCCAGCTTCCTCACTGCATTGCAGTATCCAGTCATGGCTGGGCTTCTCACGTCCCACTCCTTCATCACCTGGTTGACCACTAAATCTGAATCGCCATAAACCATCAGGCGACGGACGCCGAGTGAGATGGCCATGCGTAATCCATATAAAAGGGCCTCATACTCTGCCTCATTGTTGGAGGAATCAAAGTGAATCTGGAGCACATACCTAAGCTTATCTCCTCTGGGGGAGACTAGAACAACCCCAGCACCAGAACCATTCAGCATCTTAGAGCCATCGAAGAACATGGTCCAATGCTCCGAGTGAACTTCAGTCGGCTTCTGTTGTTCAATCCACTCAGCGAGGAAATCTGCTATTGCCTGGGACTTAATGGCTTTCTTTGCCTCAAACTTGATATCAAGGGGAAGAATTTCAATCGCCCATTTCGCCACTCGACCAGTTGCATCTCTGTTGTGCAGAATCTCTGATAGTGGGGTGTCGCTGACGACTGTGATAGAATAATCAGAGAAATAATGAGCAACCTTCTTCGTGGTCAAGTATATTCCATACACAAGCTTCTGATAATGAGGATATCTCTGCTTGGATGGAGTTAAGACTTCAGACAAATAATACACCGGGCGCTGAACTTTGAAGGCTTTTCCTTCTTCTTCCCGCTCGACCGTAAGTACTATACTGGCGACTTGTCCTGTGGCTACAATATAAAGCAACAGAGGCTCTTTGCTGATTGGAGCAGCAAGCACCGGCTGGGTGGAGAGCAGAGCTTTTAGCTCGGCAAACGCTGCATCAGCTTCTGGAGTCCACTCGAACTTGTCTGTCTTCTTCATCAGTCGGTAAAGAGGTAATGCCTTTTCACCGATTCGTGAGATGAATCGACTTAATGCGGCCAAGCATCCAGTAAGCTTCTGGACATCGTGCACTCGCACAGGGCGTTTCATTCGGAGAATAGTGCTGGCCTTCTCTGGATTAGCGTCGATCCCTCGCTCGGAAACGAGAAAACTGAGTAACTTTCCACCAGGAACTCCGAATGTGCACTTCGATGGATTGATCTTGATATCATACCTTCTGAGGTTGGCAAATGTTTCGGCGAGGTCAGCAAGCAGGTCGGAACCTTTTCGCGACTTAACGACGATATCATCCATATACGCTTCCACATTCCGACTGATTTGAGTGAGAAGACATTTCTGAATCATTCGCATAAATGTGGCTCCGGCATTCTTGAGGCCGAATGGCATGGTGATATAGCAGAAGCACCCGAATGGAGTGATGAAAGCTGTTTTTATTTCGTCGGGTCCATACAGACGGATCTGATGATACCCGGAATATGCGTCTAGAAAATACAATCTCTCACATCCCGCGGTCGAGTCAACAATTTGATCTATGCGAGGGAGAGGAAAATGATCTTTCGGGCAGGCCCGATTGATGTGCTTGAAGTCAATGCACATGCGGAGTGAGTTGTCCTTCTTGGGAACCATGACGACATTAGCGAGCCACTCGGAGTGGTATATCTCTCGGATAAATCCTGCCGCCAACAGTCGAGCCACTTCCTCACCAATAGTTTTTCTCTTCTGGACGGCAGACCGCCGAAGATGCTCTTTGACTGGTTTTGCTGATTTGTTGACTCTGAGGCGATGCTCAGCCAGTCCCCTGGGAACACCCGGCATGTCAGCTGGCTTCCATGCAAAAATGTCCCAGTTCTCATGGAGGAACTGGATGAGCGTTTCTTCCTATTTGGGGTCGAGTGTCGTGGAGATGTGGGTCGGGGCTGCATTGGGGTTGGTCGGGTGAATGTGAACAGGCTTCATCTCACCAGACGACTGAAATGCAGATTCTATGGCTGGTTTCTTGGATCGCAACAAATCACTCGGATCTGCGTTTTGCTTGTATTCTTCGAACTCGACCGCTGTCACCTGGGAATCGGCAATCTTCGAGCCCTTCTGAAAGCACTCTTCCGCCTTTTTCCGATCGCCAGTGACAGTGATCACTCCTTTGGGACCTGGCATTTTCAGTTTGAGGTACACGTAACATGGTCGAGCCATGAACTGTGCATAGGCGGGCCTCCCCAAAATGGCGTGGTACGCGCTCTGAAAATCCACAACCTCAAAGGTCAACTTTTCCTTGCGAAAATGCTTTGAGTCGCCAAAAACCACGTCTAGAGCTATTTGGCCGAGTGAGTCGGCTTTCTTCCCTGGTATGACTCCGTGGAAACTCATGTTGCTGGTGCTCAGTCGGGACATCGGGATGCCCATTCCTTTCAGTGTGTCTGCATACAACAAGTTCAGCCCACTACCACCGTCCATCAGCACTTTCGTCAGTCGAGTGCCTTCGACAACTGGATCGACCACCAAAGCTTGCCTCCCAGGGGTGGCAATATGAGTCGGATGATCAGATTGGTCGAATGTGATGGGTGTTTGGGACCATCTCAGATAACTTGGTTTTGCTGGGGCAACCATATTCACCTCATGGTTAATGACTTTCAGTCGACTCTTGCTTTCCACATCCGCGAAGATCATCAGGGTAGAGTTGATATGCGGATATTCTTCCTCACTGTCCTCTTTGTCTCCGGCCTTGTCTGACTCCTTCTCCCTGTCCTTAGACTGTTTTCCCTGAAACTGCTGGATCAGGAGTCGACACTGGCGAGTGGTGTGCTTTGGGTAAATGATGTTGCCCTCTTCATCTTTCTTCGTGTGGATGTGGCATGGCATATCCATCACGTCGTTTCCTTCTTTATCCTTTACTTTCTTAGGATTCCAGGATCCTTTTGGCTTCCCTTTGAACTTTCCCTGAGTCACGGCCAGGGCCTCTCCAGGAGCTGCTGGCTCGGCTTTCCGCTTCTGTTTCCGACTGGAATTTCCCTTCTCCAACTGACTTGGCTTATTCTTGCCGCTTCGGAGTCGGTCCTCTTCCTCGCCATTGGCGTACTTGGTAGCAATCTCCATCATTCGACTCAGGGTCATGTCCCCGGTTCGACCAAACTTCAGACTCAATTCCCTGTTCTTGACGCCATCTTTGAAGGCGCAAACTGCTTGATGATCAGACACATTTTCCACAGTATGGTGCAGAGTGATCCACCTCAGAATGTACTCTCTGAGAGTCTCATTGGTCTTCTGCACACAAACTTGCAGCTCTGTCAAACCAGCTGGTCGCTTGCAAGTTCCTTCAAAAGTTCTGATGAACACTCGGGACAAATCTTCCCAAGTGTAAATACTGCTAGGAGGTAACTGATTCAACCACGCCCTGGCTGAACCTTCCAGCATGAGGGGCAAGTGCTTCATGGCCACCTCGTCATTCCCACCACCAATCTGAACAGCCACTCGGTAGTCCTCAAGCCAAGTTTCAGGCTTGGACTCCCCAGTGAATTTGTTGACTCCTGTCGCCAACCTGAAATTGGGGGGAATCACTGCGGCTCTGATAGCCCTGTTAAAACACTCTAGACCAGAAACATGCACTCGACTGCTCGTGGGTACATCTCTCTCGGGTCCACCTCGATGGGCTCTGTTCCGGTCGACCAAGCCTTGCACAATAATGGATCGCGCGTCGAAGCCTGGTTCCCTGGGGTCGACTGGAACTCTTCGCCCCGCACTGAACTGATGCCTATCATCCTGTCGCCGAGGAGCGTAAGACCCTTCCCTCGGAGGGGAAACGGGCACTCGACGCCTGTCATCTCGGTCGTGTCGGTCTCCATACTGATCTCGCCGGTTGTCGCGCCCTTCCCGCCGCGGAGGCGATCTGGGACTGTGAGCCGACTGAACCGTATTCGCAGTGACAGATCGACTGTGAATTCTGTTGCGCGACTGCGACACGGCTGAGTTCTGGTCCCCTGCTGCTCGGAGCAAATCTCTGATCTGCATCAAGCCTCTCCCAGCTTCCGACTGTGAAGGCTGGATGGACTCTGCTATACGGGTTGCAGCTGCTAAATTCTGAATTGGCGTGCGGTATACCTGAGTCGGCGGGAAGAGTCGATGTCGACTGGCTTCGGGAACTCGTCGCCGCGCGCGCTCGTCGAGTGCTCGCTGAAGGTTCTCCAGACGAGCGCGTTCAGCCACATTGGCCAAACGTGCCTCCTCCAAGGCGCGAGCCTCGGGGGTTTCTCCCGTAATGGGAGTATGCAGGGCATCCATGTTCCTGTGGCGAAGCTCTTCTCTCTGCAGAGAGTCGAGTGTCTCGGGCTGGTACTCTTCGTGGTCCTATGCGGGGTCACCTCCACCGCCCGCTCCGCCACCATGGGCGAAGCCGGGAGGGCTGCGGGGCCCGTCGACCATGAGAATTTCCGCCGCTGGATCACTGCTATCGCATTCGGATGCAGTCTCTATGGAGCCAGTCGACAGATCGAACAGGCCGTAGAGAGATTCGTCGGGCTCGATTGCCGCAACTTGCGCGATGGCCGTCTGGCGAGCCACCGTGTGCTTCACCCACCGCTGAAGCCTCGACCGACCAGAGCGCTTGCGCTGGTGGGAGACTGGACGGGTGACCGATAAAGGAGTCGACCGATAGGGGGCCGACGGTTGCCGCAGCAGAACGCCGCGGACACATGCGCGGAAATGCGTCGCACCGCGGACGGGGAGCGCATCAACGTCGAGTGGAGCCTCCTGGAGCCACGCGGAGTCATCGGCAACAAAGGTGAGAGCGCCAAGACGGATCTCGCGCCCCTCGACCAAAACTCCAGCAGTCATCATGATGAAAGTACTCGGAAATACCGCAACTTCTCCACAAAATCGCTAAGACACCTGCCCCACGATGGGCGCCAACTGTCGTGGTTCTAAGTCTGACAGTAGAGTGGGGGGTAGGTATGGAGAGGCAAGGTCCTAGCTATGGAGAGGTTGTAAACACAAACGATGTACGAGTTCATGCCCTTCTCGGAGGAAGTAAAAGCCCTACGTCTCGGAGCCCTGAGGCGGTCGAGTGGATTATGTGTATAGGTGTTACAAGAGTCTGAACCCTTCTGCCTGTGGAGGGGGGTGGCTTATATAGAGTGCGCCAGGACCCCTGCCAGCCCACGTAATGAAGGGGTTTAAGTACATTAAGTCTGGGACGTTACTGGTAACGCCCCACATAAAGTGCCTTAACTATCATTAAGTCTTATTCAATTATAGGCCATTGCAGTGCAGAGTGCCTTCTGACCTTCTGGTGGTCGAGTGTATCTTCATGGTCGAGTGAGTCTCCATGGTCGAGTCCTTCTAGTCAGTCGAGTGGGTTCTTCGTTGGTCGACTGGAAGGTGATCTCTTCTAAGGGTGTCCTTGGGTAGGACATCTAGGTCAGGCCTATGACCCTACCCTAGGTACATGAATCCATCAGTGACTAACCCTCTTAACCGTGCACATGAGCTTTGTGATGTTGCAGGAGAAAACGGAAGTGAAAACAGAGAAGAAAATGATGCACAAACTCATCTCCAAGCGCCATATTTCATGTGTCACGATGTGGGGAGCAAATCTGCCTCGGACTGCGCTGGATCCGCCTCGGGATCGCTGCAGGAGCAGCAGCACAAGCAATCTGCACCGGGATCCATGCGGGCTGACGCGTCAGAGCCGACAGCGGGTCCGCCCGCACGTGCGACCGACAGCGCCTCCACGCGCGCCACACGCTCGCCCACAGCTGGCGCCGACCCCACATCCGCTCCGCTCCATTCAGCGCCTGACACCTGGCAGCACTCGGGTGGTCGAAGCGGCGCGCGTTTCCTGGACGAATCGCGCTGCTACAAGCGGCGCGTCGAGACACGGCTGACGGGCGCTGGATCCGGCGCTGATTCGTGTGGGCCCGCGCAATCATGCGCCTTGATGAGCCGGTCGGGAGGCCGGGATCTTCTGCGGCGCCTACAGCACCTGCGTCAAGGGCCGAAGCCACAGAGGATCCGGGGCGAGCACGAGGCGAATCTGCCTGGGAATCCGCAGCGCCCATAACTCCTGTTCCTGACGTAGGATCTTCTGTGGCCGTCCACCCTGCTGCACCGTCACAACGACAAACACGGCTGTGACAAGGTGTGATAAAACCCGTTGATTATAAGCATATAACAAAATATGGCCTAGTTTGTTCTACAGGTGAACCCGATGAACCAAGTACACTTGAGGAAGCACTTGGTGATGAAAAGTGGAAAAAGGCAATGAAGGAAGAATATTTGGCACTTGAGAAAAATAACACATGGCATCTAGTACCTCCACAACAAGGTAAAAACCTCATTGACTGCAAATGGGTTTTTAGAATAAAAAGGAAATCTGATGGTACTATTGACCGGTACAAGGCAAGACTTGTTGCCAAGGGCTTTAAGCAACGGTATGGGATTGACTATGAGGACACCTTTAGTCCTGTTGTTAAAGCTACAACCATACGCCTTGTTTTGTCCATTGCTGTTTCTAGGGGCTGGAGTCTCAGGCAGCTGGATGTACAGAATGCATTTTTACATGGCGTTCTGGAAGAGGAGGTATACATGAGACAACCTCCTGGGTTTGAAAATGAAAAAGCACCCTCATTTGTATGCAAACTTGACAAAGCACTCTATGGGTTAAAGCAAGCACCGAGGGCATGGTACTCACGCCTTTGTCACAATATGCAGACACTTGGTTTTGTTCCTTCCAAGTCTGACACTTCCCTTTTCATTTACAATAAACTGAACACATCCATATTTGTTCTCATGTATGTTGATGATATTATTGTTACAAGTTCATCTGATGAAGCAATAACTGCATTGTTGAAGGATTTAAGTACAGATTTTGCTCTTAAGGATCTTGGAAATCTTCATTATTTCCTAGGGATTGAAGTGAAGAAACATGATGATGGACTTCATCTCTCCCAAGAAAAATATGCCACTGACTTGGTAAAAAAGGCTGGCTTGCAAGGTTGTAAACCCTCACCCACTCCTTTGTCAAGTTCTGAAAAACTGTCTCTTACAGAAGGTACACCTCTAAGCAAAGAGGACAGCACTAAATACAGAAGCCTAGTTGGTGCATTACAGTACTTAACTTCAACAAGGCCTGATATTTCTTTTGCTGTGAACAAAGTATGTTAGTTTCTTCATGCATCCACCACTGTTCATTGGACTGCTGCTAAACGTATAGTTCGATATGTCAAAAATACTTTGAGCATTGGTCTTAACTTCAGCAAGTCACCATCCACCTTGGTCAGTGCCTTCTCTGATTCTAATTGGGCAGGCAGTCTGGATGATAGACGCTCCACTGGTGGGTTTGCAGTATTTTTTGGTCCTAATCTAATATCATGGAGTGCAAGGAAACAGGCAACTGTGTCTAGATCCAGTACAGAGGCAGAATACAAATCATTGGCGAATGCAACAGCAGAAATTATGTGGGTTCAGTCCATTCTTAAGGAACTTGGTGTGAAAAACACTAAAGCTCCATGTTTGTGGTGTGACAACCTTGGTGCCACTTATCCGTCTGCTAATCCTGTGTTTCATGCTAGAACAAAACACATAGAGATAGATTTTTACTTTGTCAGAGAAAGAGTTGCCAACAAGCAACTTGACATTCGGTTTGTACACTCCAGAGATCAAGTTGCTGATGGATTCACCAAGGCTTTGCCCACACGGAGTTTTGAAGACTTCAAGTATAATCTCAACTTGATGAAGTTGTGATTAAGGGAGGGTGTTAAACGCAGCCTTGTAGAGATAGACTAGGGATAGATGTTTAAGTAGTTTCGGTGCTTATCTCTATATCTCCTGAACCGAACCTCTCTCTCTCTTATCCCTTGTTCTCCAAGCATGTAATCTCAACAACATCTTGTATGCGCTGTTATCCAGGGAGGTGCGCCTCTGCCATATAAACATGCAACGCGACCCTCCAACGAGGTAAGACGCTTTCCGCCTATCGCACACAAATCATAAGTGAGTTTGCTTTGGCGCAACAAGTGGCCATTATATTGAATCCATAAAAAAGGAATCCCACAGCTATTACATCCATTCCATGTGTACGAAGTTGTTGTGGCAGGACCTTTAGTGCAAGAAGATGTCGACACCCCGTGATGTCAACACAAGCTAGGTTGTATTGTAAATTGCAGATTTTCAGTATCGAAGGCACACTTCAATCCTCAAGTTAGGATTAATCCTGTGAACATCACCAGAAGCTCTAACCAAACTTACTAAAATGACAATTGTTGCAGAGGAGGACGCATTGCACTTCATAACAAACCCCGTGCAAGCGAAAAACGTTGCATCTTCGACTCTCCTTTGAATGAAGGAAGCTAGTGACACAACACTTTGGATAATCTGTGAAGCGACGACTTTAGGGAGTTCAGACTGTATCTCACCGTCGAATAAATCTTCAAGGAAATTAAGCACACTTGTATATCCTTGTCTTGTAGTACCTGCATCAAACCTGCTATGCTGCTTAACCCCCATCCTGACTATCCCCTTCTTGACCATCTATTTATGGATCAGAAGCATTTTCTGGTAACTAGCATAGCTGTTCATTCCAACTAAGTCCCAATCAATAACCCTGAACCGAAACAGCGCCATAAGGCTACCACTCTCCTGCAAGGCTCAAACTGCATGTCATGATAGAGTCGAGATGTGCAGCATGGAAGCCAAGCCACCCACGTACCAAATCTTGACGACGGCACAATCGAAATATGCACGGTATCCTCTCCTCTAACCACCCAGTGACAATGTGATCATTCGCTAGTCGTACCTTGATCGTCAGGTTGTCAACGATCTTTCCTTCATTGCCTGTGCCAGCAGTAGAGGCACAAGAGGAACCAAGCTTGCAGATGTCAGGAACCATGTAGCGTTGGCGGCGCGTCATGTGTGGATGCATAGAATGAGGTAGAGATGACGCTGGACTGGACTCGATCGTGTGCGCGCGCAACAGATCTCAGAGATTTGGAAACGAACTCGCCTTGGCAAGGGTTTCGCGGTGCCCGCCGCTTTTTATGTCCCGACTCCCGACTCAGTCCCGAGTTGAGGATACCGACCCAACCAGACCTCCTATCCGATTGGATGGATTCCCATATAAATCAGGGCAACCCTGTTTATATCCGTGCGTGATTCGCCCTCAACCCTAGATCCCCAAATCCCCTCCTCCCCGAGCTGCGCGATGTAAGCGTCTATTTTTCTCATCATCATCTGCTTATTACGTTCCAACACTTCCTGATTTCCAATGCAACACTAGGGCTTCATAAAATTGGAGCATCTTACATTCTTATATGCAGTTATGGTTATGCACACAACACTAGCTAGGGTCATATTTGTACTGATTTTCAGCACCTGGCGCACATATACACTTGCTATTCTTTCAGTATTGTCACTGCTTGTATTATCAGTATTTTTTTTGTGAGAAATTGTATTGTCAGTATTTTTCACTGTTTGTATGACTGAGGACTGGTGAAACAAGCATACCCATCATCTTAACGTGTGTAAGAGGAAAAAATTTCAGCAAGCTAGGTCCTCATTTACATCCTTAATTTGGAATGTCTCAAAGGAGAGAAACCGTAGAACTTTTCAGAATGCTTCCATGTCAGTGCTTCATGCCGCCTTCCTGCTGGTTAAGGAGGATCTTTACAAGAGGAAGTTGGCCATGGCGTCTTCCTATGTCCTTTTTGTGAATAATTTTGTATTGAATTATTTTGCTTTTCTCCTATCTTATTGAAAATTGGCAGATCCCCTGACTGTTAGAGTTTCAGTTAATGTCGGGGTATTATTATGAACTTATGTCTTTATGATCGAACCTTATAGGAGGCCTTAGTTTGCTCTAGTAATTAAGCATTTTCGATTTACTTTCTGCTGCTACAGGACTGCAAGCGCAAGTTTGGAGAGGGAGCAGAGAGCCATAAACAGAAGAAACGGACGTGAGTCGTCATTCGCTTCAAGTGGGAGTCATGTCCCAAAAGCCACTAATGGTAGGATGAGCAAAGGCATGAAAGCAATGTTAAAACGTGAGTCATTGGTTCTGAATTTTTTTTCGTGCATATGTATATACTGCTCTAATAGAATACTCACAGTTCCGCTGAATCATTGTTCGTCAATAATTTTAGTTCACGCGGTTCAGGCGGCGTACGCTGCTGCTGAGGAGAAACGATGTGCTCTTGAGGAGGAACAGTTTGGCAGACTTCCTGATCGAGATGGGTCGGCCAGTTCCTTTGAAGAGAGACAGTTTGGTTATTTGGTTGGACGTGGTCAAGAGTACTACCGAACCTGCACCAATACAACCAGAGATCTGTCTTCCATTGTCGTCTCGATTGCTTTGTTTGACGGTGATTGTACTTATGAATTTTCCATTTTGTATTTATTTGTACTCAATTCTGATAAGTGATAACCCAAATCATGTTCTTGTGCAGGAGATGAGATGTTATTTGCATGCTCGGGCATATGTGTATCACACGGGTCAACTCAATTTCAGCTGACAAGATTTGCGACTTCGGCGTGTTTGGTTACCGCATATAATGATAACATGAACAAAGATGATAACTTGAGGGTTGTTACTTAGTATTTAATCATTGTGTTCCTCATTTTGCTCTGTTCATGAGTTTAAGCCAAGTGTGGCCGTTCTACGCTGATGTACTGTTTTCGTCATCAACAGATTGATGTACGCCTTCCTAGTAATGCAATGACAGAAGGGTTTTTGGGACTGTATGATCGAGATATTGCTATTGTCACGACGGCGGGCCTCCCAAATGTTCGTTCCCTAGAACTGGATCTTCAGGCACAAGCAGTACCTGCCTCCCCTGGTTCACGTATACTAGCTGCAGGGCGTAGTTTCACGTCAGCCAGTTTGATGGCCATGCGTGGGTCTATCTGTATGGAACATCCCAGCAGGTGGATTTCTGATGATGGGCAGCGTATCACAGAGGTATATAATGTATCACGACACTGTGAATGTGCCATATTTCCTTTATATACAAACCCTACAACTTTACTTCTGTTTTAGGCTGCATTAGGAGGGCCATTGATATCAGACGATGGAAGATTTCTTGGCATGAACCTTGACAATAAGCAGTGTGAGGCGAACACGACGTATTCCTTTTTCATGTCACGGGACTTACTTTATCAACGTTTGAAGCATTTTCAGATACTCGAGTATGTCTTTTATTACACTTCAGTATATGTGAGCTGTGTCTTCCCCAATTAGTTTATTTATGTATGTTCAGGAACCCTTTCTTGTTCCGTTTCTCGTTTAAGCAAGTAGGCACTTTCATCATTATACTTACTGCATTGGACCTTGCTAATATCCGCTTTCAACCACATCTCCTGTTGCTAACTTAGTTCTCTTGCTTAATGTTTATAAGCATGATTTCCAGGTCTTCTTTTAAGTTTTATTTCCTTCTGTAAGATTTGGTTCCTGTGTTGGTGTGGCCACTGTTTTGTTTTCTCTAGTTCCAGTGTGCTGTATTATTTATTTATCATAACAACCTTAGTGCGTTCTATTGCAGTCCTGAAGAATTCGACATCCGCTCATATTCATCGCCTTCAGGTGTATCCACCATAGTCCCTTCAGGTGTGACTGATCATGCAAGTCATCATTCTAAATGTTACCTATTGATCTGGCAGAATGTTATGTGATCGTCATTATACATATCAATTGTTGAGTACTAATAGTGATAACTTTAATTATTCCATCAGGATTTAGGAAATCTATTAACCGGTTAAAATCCCAGGGCTATCCCATGCCACCACCACTTGTGCTCGAATGTAAGTGATTGCTTTCGCTCTTGCTGACTTCTCCGTCGTGCACTTCTTTATAGCTAACTCCTGAGTTTGTTTCTTTAACCAGTCAATGGAGAATTGCTTGATCATTTTGAAGAGCAATTTGGTGAATTGCGTGCTTGGAAAGGGTATTCTTCCGATGTAATTCCCTGTCTTTTTTGGAGTTTTGCATCTGGAAATCACTTCGGAAAAAAGTTGTTTCTGATATATCCCGGCGTGTCGTCTCACTTTCTTCATTTGATGGTGATTTTTTACAGTTTTATGCTAATTAATTTTCAATGACAATACTTGTTCCTCAGTAACAAATGACTGAAACTATGATGTGCAGGATACTCAAGGTATTTTTCATGCACGGGCTTGTTTATAAAGTGGCCTGGAAGCAGCGGAACACGCTCAGTCATTCTGACTTCGGCCTGTTTGGTTAGAAGTCGTCGTAATGCAGAGAACATTGATAATGACTTGAGGGTTGGTGTTCCTAATGATTTCTCATGGTATGTTAAGTTATATGATGGTTAGCTGAGCTCACTTTACCATTGCAGATTGAGGTGTTTCTCCCATCAAAACAACGTGCCAATGGGAGATTGGAATTTTACAACTTAAACTACAACATTGCTATTGTCAGCGTCGAGAAGAGTTTTCATCGTATATATCCAGAAGATATTTTCAACACAGCACACCGGTCATCAGAGAAGTTAGTAGTTGCTATAGGACGTGAAGCTAACGAAGGACTATTAATGGCCTCACGTGGTGAAGTGAAGCGTAGAAACAAGGATAGTGAACTTGATTGCAGAGCTCTTAAGCTGTCCACATGTAAAATCAAGAAGGTACAGTGGTGAATTTCTCTTACTGTTTCCCGCAAAAAATAATCTCTTACCGTAATGTTGCATGGTAGGCAGTCTAGAAAGTAAAACCAAGTTATCTCTTTAATCACAATGCATGTGATGAACTACATCTCAGGAGTTGCAACTTCTCCACTAACTTCGGGCTTCTATTTATATTTTCATACTAACTAGGTTGGGATTGGAGGCCCTCTAATTAATTTTGGTGGGAATCTCGTCGGCATGAACTTCTATGATGGGCATGAAGAAACTCCTTTCCTGCCAAGGAGTAAGGTTGTCGACGTTTTAAAGAAAAAGATTGGTCTAGCACTATCATCGGAAAGGTATATTTTTTTCTTTGTGTTACGCTTTGCTAGTTGTAGTTGGTATGCATACACTCATTCTGCTAACTGACATTGAAAGAAATATATTGGACAACAGAGGACTGAACCAGCCTGAGGAAATACAGGGAGGGTGGAAGGAAAATAGGTATTCTTTCTCTTTCTCAGCTCCATTTGTTTGTGGTAGCATATACTGTTTTATTCAACTTTGAACTTACATTGGAAAACAAAATGTCGGATACTAGGTGGCCCGTGCCCACGCCATATTGGTATCATGGTGTACTTGAGGTGGATAGGTGGATTTTACCGGACGTTCATGGAAGGAATCTCCAATAGAGAGTCACTCATGTTGTTGGATTGATCTAGAAAGTATTGACTTCTACTCATCTTAGCAACTATCTAATGGACCTGTAGTGCTGGGTTTATTCTATTGGGTTGATCTAGAAGTATTTGACAGACAGTACAACTGATTATTACTATGTGACTGAATGAACCCAGCTGTTGCACTTTACAAGTTGGCTCGAATGTTTGACTTGAGCTAAATGCACCCAGTTTGTCACAATGTTATCAGGTTTATTTTGATTGGCATTATGATTGCTTTTTCATTGTTGGAAACGCAACATGTTTTATTGATTATTTTATTGTTGTTGTTGTTGGAATCAGAGATATTCCTTTTTTTTGCAATCCAATACTTCCTCTATAACTATGCTCCCTGGTTTTAAAGAGCCCACATTCAATTGAGGTCTCCAATTGAACTTGGGTCACCTGATTTTGATCAGGTCAATAATTTCTCAAAGCTCTCTTATTTAATTTGTTTATTTATACTATACACTATGCTTCCTAATTTTTAAGGCATCCCAAGTAATTGAGGTCTTCAATTTAGATTGAGTCACTCGATTTTGTCTAGGTCAACAATTTCTCAAGGAGCTCTCCATTCAATTATTTTAATTCACTATGTTCCATAATTTTGAAGTTTTTTTCATTCAACTGAGGTATTCAATTTTGGATTAGGTTTACGATTTTGACCGGACCAATGATTTTACAAATCAATCAACAACAACCGGCCTATAAAAACATATCACCTCCCCCACTGGCACCCTACCATCATCTAGAGAAAAAGTGCCACCTTGTGGCAGTGTAGCACCAATATAGTACATGCACCCACCTACGCAAAAAAAAAATCCCCTGTAAAATATAGGTTGGTTGTCGATAACACATAATCACACCTTGAAAGGCCCACTAAATCACCGCATTATAAATAAAAATAAAGCACACTCCATCATCTCCCTCACCCACCAAACTAAATATTCCAACAACTTCATAATATAAGGAGTATTAGTTTTTTGAAAAGTCAAATTTCTATAACTTTGACCAAATTCAGAGCAAAAAATATCGACATCCATAATATTAAATAAAAAGTATGAAAATTCATTTCATGATGAATCTATATCATACCGATTTTATATTATGGATTTTGATATATTTCTGTACAAATTTGATCAGACTTAAAAGGTTTGACTTTTCATACATCTTATATTTTGAAAATGAGTGAGTAATTTTTTTAAGAAACCCAACAGCACCAACGGCGCAGCAAAGCGCACACAACCCTTCTAGTATTAAATATATGTGACAAACATGCGGGATAAACAAGAGGCACACATGACACATCAACACCATCCATCTGTGGTGGTGAAAATGGTGTATAAGCTAGGCCCCGATGGTCGATCCATGTTGGATTTCGTGATAGTCCCTCTTTGTTCGTCATAATGAGGCTGGCAATTTGACAGCCATCCTTATGTTGCTGGTCTCTGACGGTTTCCATGACAAACCAGAGAAAACTGTCATTATCAATGACGGTTTCTGATAATGTCACCAGAAATCCGTCATGATTAATAGGTTTTTTCTGTAGTGAAAGAAGAATAGATTGGAAGTTTATCGTAAAAAAAGTACCTCGAATCATTCAGACCTGGTGCATCTGACTCATAAAATCAAAAGTACCTCAAGCCTACTGCAAGTCTACAACAGTTGGGCGTAGAGGTCAACCCCATGCAAGTGGAAAAAAATGATGAAATTAGCTACCTGATAGAACTTTATGTTGTCATCAAACTAATTAAACCGCAAGTCGATGAAGTTAGTGCTATGACCAAAGTGCGCCTTCGCTTCCGGTTGCCTCTTAATCCAAGATAGCTAGCTCCAACATGCATGGGAGATCAAAATGCCATGCCATAGCATTATTAATGAACTAACTATGTTTCATCACAATTTTCGTTATCATCACTTAGCTAATCCCTCATATAGTATGACTGACAAAACATGGTAAGAAACTTCTCTCTTAAACTCCCCCAAATAATTCCTATTACATACTAAACATTGGATTGGGGACTAAAATGACATGGTCAATGTCTAATCTCTAAATAGCCCATCCTATAGTTGCCAAAAATTGTGTTGCTAAGTTTTGACGATGACCACTAGTCCGACCATTGAAACACACATAGTTTGTTATTCTAGATAGGTGTATGTTGGAAGACATGTCAAGTTTTAACTAGCAAAAATACAAAAGACATGTCAAGTTTGCTAAAACTAGTGATTAAATTACCATTTGTAAAAATAACGAGCCTTTTTTGGTGCCCTCCTCTGTGGTTTATCTGAATATTAAAGTCACTTTCAAAATGGGGCTTCAATAATGTTTTTTAGAAGTCGATACTTTTTCCCTTTGAGAAGTCAATACATTTTTTTTAGCAACGGGACAACCATATTTTTTTCTGAGACAAACGGGACTTCCATACTTTTTTTTGAGGGATGAACGTAAATTTCATTCATCAAAAACCACAGTTTGTGGGATACATGCTGGATCGTGGGGGTGTAAAAGCCACAAATGGTGCCCCTGAGCTAATCTAAGGGAGTATTTGGCTAAGCTATGCGCATTGTTATTAGAACGACACCCTTCATACAAGATATGGCTGTTAAAACTCTCTGCCCTCTTCCTGATCTCGTGAATGATTGTGCCATAAGTGCCCCTGGCATTCTTGTTAATGCCCTCTACTACCTGCTTAGCATCAGAGGCAATGGTGAAATTATGGAGCGCCAAGTCTTCTGCCAGAGCATATGCTTCATGGCAAGCGATTGACTCAAGAATAGCCGGGTCCTGGATACCGATAACCACCAGTGAGGAACTACCCAAATATGTGCCATGCTCGTCGCGGCAGACTGTTGCGGCCGATCCTTTTCTGCGAGCAGTTGACACACCGGCGTCAACATGAATCTTCGCAAGGCCCGTCGATGGTGCCCTTGGTCTCACCCTCGCTGTAGGGCCTTGCTGGATCGCGGCACCCGCCTGCCTTGCTAGTTGTTGACTTGATAATTTCCAGGTCCATCAAGTATCTGTTAATGAAAGCATGTGTTGCCGCAGGACTCTGAAATTCCCCTTCGTGTATGGCTTTCCTTCTAGCTGTCCAAGTTGCCCATAACGTCACAACCAGCTTTAGGAATGCAGCATGTGATAATGACTGAATCATCAAAAACAACCATGGTTTGGCTGTTGTTTCAGAGGTAGCCCTCAGCTGATCTACAAGTTCACCATCTACCAAGGCCCAAATGCAACGGGACATGGTGCAGTCCAAGAGCGAGTGCCTCCATAAGTCGTGGCCGCCGCACAATCCACATGAGCTTGTTGTGGACATGTTTCGGTGTTGTCTGGCATCCTCTGTCGGCAATGAATGTTTAGTGAGTCTCCAGAGAAACATGCGGATTTTCCCTGGTACCTGAATGCTCCATAAAGATTTCCATGAACTCCTTTCTTGGGCTGTGTTGGACGTCGCCCCAGTGCCATCAAGCCAAGCCTCCCGACGTTGCTTTGTACAGACAAGCATCTTGTAGGCTGACCTAACTGAGAAAATACCGTTTTTCTCAAAATTCCAAGACCAAAAATCTGCAACGACTCTGGTACAAATCGGGATACTGGTGTCACAGTTGGGATGTCAATGGGTAGGAGCACCTGTTGGATCCGGTTCATGTCCTAACTGGTTGTGGTGGCATCAATTAGTTCTGATACATTTTGAGGATGGTTATTTAGCAAACATCCATAAGGCCTCATCATCTCATGTCTCGGCAGCCAGTTGTCATTCCATATATTGGTGCTAGCCCCATCGCCAATTCTTCGTATCAGTCCTTGTTTTAGTATGTCCCTCCCCTCGACTATGGCTCTCCATATTTGGCTCGGGTGATTGCCGGGCACTTAGCGATTTTGGTGATTGAAGGATCCTCCAAGCTTGCTCGGCTAGCAAAGCCAGGTTGAAGAGCTCAAAATCCTTGAATCCCAAGCCTCTCATGTCCTTTGGTTGTTTCATATCTTTCCAGGCAACCCACGCAGGTTTCCTCTTACCATCTCTGCTGCCCCACCAGAACTTGCGGATTAGCATATTTAAGTGTTCACACAAGCCTCTTGGAAGCTTGAAACAGGACATGGAATAGACCGGTACCGCCTGCGCAACCGCCTTGACTAGTACCTCCTTCCCCGCCATGGCCATGGTTTTTTCAATCCAACCCTGCACCTTATTCCACAAGCGATCTTTGAGGTATTTGAAGGCACCATTTTTGGAGGAGCCCACATCCGATGGCATCCCGAGGTAATTTTCACTCAAAGTTTCATTTGGGACATTGAGTAAACCTTTGATTTCAGCTCTTATCGAGTCGGGAACTCCTTTGCTAAAAAGTATGGATGATTTGTCATAGTTGATTCTTTGCCCCGTGGCCCGGCAATATGTGTCCAACAACTGGTGCACCCCTGATGCTCTCGCTCCATTCGCCTTGGAAAACAGCAGGCTGTCATCTGGAAAGAACAAGTGACTAACAGGCGGCGCCGAAGGAGCCACTTGAAGTCCGCTCTGGTTAGATGACTCTTCTTTTGATTTTATGAGGCACGAAAGGCCCTCTGCTGCTAGCAAGAACAAATAAGGAGAGATAGGGTCCCCCTGTCGGATCCCACGTGTCGGTATGAATTGTTGGAGCTTCTTACCATTGAACAAGATAGAAAACTTGACTGACGTGACCATGCTCATCACAATCCCGACCCACTTTTCTGAGAAACCAAGTTTCAGCATGATTGCTTGGAGATAAGGCCATTCCACCCTGTCATATGCCTTCATCATGTCTAGTTTTAGAGCACAATGCTGGTTCTTCTTTGCTTTGTTCCTTTTCATAAAGTGGAGACACTCGTATGCCGTTATGATGTTGTCCATGATGAGCCTACCTGGAACAAAAGCTGACTGCTCTTCTGATTATGTCCGGCAGAACTAACTTCAAGCGGTTGGAGATGACCTTAGATGTTATCTTGTACAGTACATTACACAGGCTGATAGGGCAGAACTGTGTTAGCAGAGTTGGGCTTTTTACCTTTGGGATCAGAACCAACAAAATGTTATTGATACATTCGGTCGACTCCGTGCCCTCCACAATTCTAAGCACAACGTTTGTTACCTCATCGCCGCAAACCTCCCAGTGACGTTGGAAGAAATGTGCGGGAAAGCCACCTGGACCCGGTGCCTTCAGCGGAAACATTTGAAACAATGCTTTTTTAACCTCGTCCTCGTTCATGTTCTGCACTCCCTCCGAACTGTAGAGGGTGTTATGAAAAGCTGTAGTGGATGAAAGCTGGGCCTCGCTCACAAGAGTTGGGCTTCTCGGAGGAGTGATAAGGCTCAAAGGCCCACTTCTTGGAGCGCATCGAGGAGTGACAAAGGCCAAAACTTTCTCACCGGCGGCGCTCGTTCCCCAATCCCCTCGCCGCCGGCGCCTTCGCCATGCTCCGCCTCCGGAGCTGCGTCGTCGCGCACCTGCTCCCCTCTCCCATCACCTCTCACGGCTACGCTCTCCGCCGACTCCTCTCCGCCACCACCGCCGTTTCCCCACCCACCGGATTCGCCGTCGAGGAGTACCTGGTCGGCACCTGCGGCCTCACCCGAGCACAAGCGCTCAAGGCCTCTGCAAAGCTCTCCCACCTCAAGTCCCCCGCCAAGCCCGACGCCGTCCTCGCCTTCCTCGCCGGCCTCGGCCTCTCCAGCGCCGACGTCGCCGCCCTCGTCGCGCGGGATCCCAAGTTCCTCTGCGCCGGCGTGGAGGCGACCCTGTCCCCCATCGTCGTCGAGCTCACGGGCCTCGGGCTGTCGCGTCCTGAGATCGCGCGACTCGTCCCGCTCAGTGCCAAGCAGTTCCGCTGCAAGTCCGTCGTATCCAAGGTGCACTACTACCTGCAGCACTTCGGCCCCTACGAGAAATTCCTCCGAGTATTCAAGGGTAACCACCATCTCCTCTCGCACAGCCTCGAGAAGGTGGTCAAGCGGAACTTGAAGTTGCTGCAGGAGTGCACGCTAGGTGCTTGCGATGTTGGCAAGCTGGCCATCTTTATGCCAAGGATGCTCACCGCCAACGTGCAACAAATCCGGGCGATGGTTGCCTCTGCTGAGGCTTTAGGCGTGCCTCCTGGCTCTGCGATGTTCAGGCAAGCTCTGCGGTCTGTTGCGTTAGTTAGTGAGGAGAAGATGGCCACCAAAGTGGATCACTTAAATAAGGCAACAAGGTGGTCGGATGCCGATGTCGCCATTGCTGTGTCCAAGTGGCCGATTCTGCTGAGGTGGTCCAAGGAAACGCTGCAGCGCAAGTCCGACTTCCTCATCGCGGAGGTGGGATTGGAACCGGCGTACATTGCTCGTCGGCCAGCGATGCTTAGTTTTAGCCTGGAGGGCCGGCTCAGGCCCCGGTACTATGTTATGAGGTTTCTCAAGGAAAATGGATTGCTAGATCATGACAGAGACTACTACACTATGGTCTTGTTTGGCGAGAAGGTGTTTGTGGAGAAATTCATATGCCCTCACAAGGAAGCTGCGCCGCACCTCCCTGAAGACTATGCTGCTGCTCGCAGAGGGGAAATGCCGACTAATTTCAGATTTGTATGAGCTAATTTCGCGGAGGAGAACTTTAGCCTGGAGGTCCGGCTCAGACCCTGCTACTATCTTTTCAAGTTTCTTAAGGAAAACGCATTGCTCAAAGGTGACCCGAGCTGTTATACAATCGCCAAGTTCACTGAGAAGGCATTCGTGGAGATGTGCATATGTCCTCACAAGGAAGCTGCACCGCGCCTTGCTGAAGACTATGTGGCTTCTTGCCGAGGAGAAGTGCCAACTAATTTCAGAATTACATGAACCAAGAGCATGCTATGAAAATTGGTAACTGTATACGGTGCGACGAATTCCTATTTCTGTGTACTTTGCCTAGCTGGATGTTGGTTCTACACTTTTAGATGCTGGTATGGCCGTTGTTAACGCTGGGTTTAAGTGATGATTTGAATCCTGATATCTTAATGGATCATTTAGTAGAGGAAAAATCATGGCTTGTTATGAACTTGTTCATCCTGATGCACACATATTGGAATTAAAAAAGTGCGAGAATAGGCCATTCTGCAATGCATTAAAATTTCTATGCTGGCTTACATTGTTCCGTTATAGCCCGGACGGCCTGACTATGATCCCAGTTCTGTGGTGTAAAGGTTCATAAGGCAATTAAAATTCGAAAATCCTTATTGCAACACAAAGATTTTGCTTGGCTCCGTAAGTTGGCAAACTTTGCTTCAATGCTCTTGCCTAAGAAGATGATGGCCTCTGGTATAGTATGAATGAGGCATGCTAGTTTGGTCATTGCTAACACTTGACGAAGCTAGTAATTAGATTCATGAGTACTGATCGATATGTCCATGTCATCATAAAATTTCCTTTGAATGACAATTCTGGACCCTTTATTTTTTGGGGGGAACTATTTTGAACTTGCTGATGTTCACAGTATGTTGAATCAATCCGAGGAGGCAGTTAATTTTGACCCAGTTTGTTGATTACTTGTTCTAATTTCGGTGAGCTGAAAATCTTTCTTCTTTGTGCAGTATGTTTGTTTGAAGAGATTTAATGTTGTGAAAGTGATTCATGCCTTACTAGTATGAAACTATGCCAAAAACAGCATACATCAAAATGGCTTCAAATGTAAGATGGCCTTGAATTTATTAATTTGATTGGGGACTGATCAAGACAAGCATAGAAGCTTAAATCAGAGTACTGGCATCTCTACGAATAAAGTTGTCCCATTATCCAAATATAAGAGCATTCAACTAGTTAATGCTACATGCATGGCCCTCTGATCTCTCCTCCATTTCATTGGTTGATGTCACATTGAGAACCAGAATTTGGCAGAATTTAGCGTAGGCACAGCTCTGGCTGGCTACTCCCAAAACAATGAGGCTTGCAAACAGGAAATTTCTGAATTTTCTTCTGCTTAATAATGGGCCTAACAAACTGGAAAGGACGGAGCGGTGTTCAACTGGACCGGGCCGACGCCGGAATCAAGCTGCCCGCCGGCGACCGACTGGACCAGTGCAGGTCCCTCAGGATGTTATCGATGGCAGCGGCGTGCTTCTCCTGCAGGCAGACAGGTACAGGACAATGATACATCCATTCACACACACGTAAGTTGAGCAAACGTGGTGACCACGTACCTGGTCACGGGCTCTGTCCCGGACGCCGCCGCCCACCGGCCGGCCGCGCTCGTCGTACAGGATCATGCCGCTGAACTTCGGCAACCGGCACTTGACGCCCATGAGCACCCTCCTCTGCCATATCGGCCGCGCCGGCGTGCCCAGCGCGCCCGAAGCCCTCGGCGCCGCCACGGCCACGGCCTCCTCCGCCTCCGGCACTCCGCCCCCTGCCAGAAGCCCGTATCCAGTGACGCCGCCGCCGCTGCCGCCACGCCCCATCACGTCGACGGCGCCGTCGTGCTGCACGGCCCGGCGGCGGGCGTAGGCCTTGTCCTTCCACAGGGCCACGGACAGGCAGAGCCCCATGGGAGCAGCCGAGCAGGAGCTGCCAAAAGCTCTGTGTCTGTGTGTCTGTGTCTGGATCGGGATGCAGAGCGCGGCAGTATGCCGGGCCAGTGTGCGCGGGGTGGGATCCTTATGGCAGGCGGGCGAGCGAGCGTGGCGGGGGCCGGGGGACCAGGCGCGCGCACCGCACAGGCCGCCCGTGAGCCTTGCCGCTCCCATGATGCCGCTTGTTCACGTCTCACCGCCCGACGTGTGGCGGTGTGACCGCACCGCACCGCGGCGTCCGTGTCAAGCAATGCCTGGATGGGTGGGACAAGCCCCGGATCGGAGGTGACCGCAGGGTTCACTCGCTGCGCTGGGCCGGTGGCGTTCCTGCTTGGGTCAATTGCTTGCGCTGAGCTCTCTCCCCGGCCAAATCTGGTTGATAGTGATTTTGCTTTTAAATTTTATGTTTCCAACTGAAATATATCAGCCTGGAATCCACATGACGGCGCTCATCTTTAAGTTATACCCCTTAAAGCTTTGCAGGATACCAACCAACGTGAGATTGTTTTTGGAGTGCATAGCCATGGCCTTGCAACAATGCCTGGGGTTTCAACGCATTCCCCTGAAAAACATGTGACCTCAAAAATCAATGCATGGGGTTTCAAAGCGCAAAAAAGGGGAAAATCCTTCAAACTCGGTATTATTGAGATAGCCACAACACCCAACCTTCAAACATTTCCCGAAAACAAATCCGCGGGCGAAAAGTTTATGAGACATCCGACGGTGGCACCAGCAAAGGATGGCCATGGCCTGCCTTCACATATGGCGTCCAACGTTCCGCCGGTTCCGGTGGTCAAACGGTGATTGAAGATTACAGCTCTCGTCACCACCATGGTTGCAACGCTGTAACATCAGCTAGCATTCTATGATCTGTGAGACTGTGACCCCATCGAATCGGCCTTGGCACACATTACTCATGGTCCAGCTCACAGTTCATGTCTGGATTTGTTTATACTGCTGGAGAAAAATAAACCGACAGAAGGACGGAGAAAGGGAGAAACAGGGGAAATCAGCACTGAACTGACCTTCCACAGAATCTGGCCACCAGCCATTAACAGTATGACAGCTCAGGATTCAGAAACCATGACGCCTAACGGCGGAAATCGGGAGGCACGGTTTCTTCTGTGAAGTACTCTTTTCTCACGGTCTCGGCATCACAAAATCTTACCTTATATACAGAACAAGCAACAACTATTAGAGGTTAATTCATTTGATGAGATGTCTTGAGAGAATCAGTACTGATCAAGACCATTCAAATAAAAGTAAAACAGTACTGACCAAGGAGGCATATTGTTTCAGCAGAGGTTTAACAAGCTGCCACATTGGCTGAAACACAAATGGTGCATCCACAAATAGAACTTCGCCAAGCCGCTTGGGATAGTAATAGTAGAACACATCGATCTGAAAAATCTCTGGAAATTAACATCCATTCACAACAGTAAGAGCATCTCCAATTGAAGTGCTTTTTGCAAAGGGCCAACTCCAACGGATGATGCAAAACGGAGATGTAAAACTGCAACTCCAATAGGGATGCAAAATGGAGATGTAAAAACTAGTGGGCGGCGGCCGAATCGGGGCAGCGGCAATGGGGACGGCGGCGGCGCGGCGCCATTCGGGGGAACGGCGTAGGGACGGCGGCGGAGGTGGAGGAGGGCCTCTTTGGCCGGAGGAGGAAGCCACGGCCGCAGCCAATCGCCCACCGCAGCCGCTCTGGCTTCGAAATTTTGGCCGGCCAAGGTTGGTTCGCCACCGGGTTGTGCCCCCGCGCCATCTGCCGCTTCACGCCTCCACCGCGTGGCTTGGCGTCCCGCTGCTTCTTCGCAGGCAGCTCCGGCGTGACGGCGACCGGCTGAGGTGGGGCAAATCCGGGGCGGCGGCATGGAGGCGGAGGCCAAATTGGGGACCATGGTCGCGCCGACGGCGGCTGCAGCAAGGTGGGCCAGACAAGCGGCGACGGAGGACGCGGCGGGGTCATTGGCATCGGCCATGGCGGCGGCTGGCAGTCGGGCGAACGGGCGGCGGTCGCGCGGAAGCCAAATGAAGGCAGTTGGGCGGTTGGCACGCGACTGCCGTTCTTACATCTACTGTAGGTGGAGATGCAAATTTGCATCGCGAGGTGTTGTAGTTTACATCTCAGGGAGGCGGAGATGTTTTTTTTTTTTTTTTTTGCATCTACATCATCTGTTGGGGAGGGGTTTTTGGGCCTCGGAGATGCAAAAGTTAGTTATTTTTGCATCTACATCATCTATTGGAGCTGCTCTAATGAACTAGTTGTACGCAAAGGTGCGACAGCTATAAAGGCTTCAAAATCTTGAAAGTACAGGATATCCATGCAAGACCCCGTCAGAAAAATAACTCTAGATGCCTTTGCATGTAAATAAAATTTGCTGTTCGAGGGTATATAGAAAACATTGTCTTTCAACCATCGCCACTTTCTTCTTGGAAATGGATATAGAAATGGCAATGAGGCAATTATATCATTTGAAATCTCATATACCATTGCAGTCTTTGCAGATCAAAGTATTCTAACAAATCAACTTTTATTTTATGTTCGATAGATTTAATGAAAGGAGTATGAATAATATTCAAAACGTATGTGACTCTCATCTGGATTGCTTCGTTAATGTCTTACAGCTGCCAACAGAATCAGGGAAAATGATGGCATCGGCTAAGAAAAGGATTGAGCTTACCAAAAACTTTAAGAATTGGAGATCACCATTTTCTACACCAAAGCCTCGAAGATCGAAAATTCCAAGTATATTATCTGTTCCCATGGGAAGGTTACGTAAAGCCTTTTCGACCAAAAAGGCACATAGCTTCTCATTTTCAAGTGGGTCTTGTTTCTGTAATAGCAGTATTGTGACCAATCAGTCATATAATTAATAAAAAAGGCATCTAATTCACAAAAGACATCATAATGATAAATTGCAGAATAAATAGAGCCAACAGGTATGCCAGTTCAGATTGAAGTGAACAATTTAAATTTGTATTTACTCTCAAAAGTTTTGCCTCATAGTTTATCACTAGTCAAAGCATAACTCTGCATCATTACTTTCTCATTTGATTTTCTAACACTTAGCAAGTGTGTGTATTTTCATCCAGGGGAAGGAACATCAGTTTGTTCAGAAACTTGTCTTGAAATTCAGATGTGGGAAACTTACAGAAGGGAAATGTTTGGCTGCCACTACTACTAGCACAGGCCTGCCGTTGATGTCAAAAGAATCATGCACATATGCTTTGCCAGTTTGGTACAATCCTTTCACTGATTCTTCTGATAATTCCGACACGCGGAAATCCTGACGCCATTTCTAGTGCAGATGAAGGAAAGCTTAAGTCGCAAAATACGAGGACTATTATTCATATTGATTACAATTTAATGGACAAAATGCTAGGCCCTCCATGAAACTACATCATCTTTAGGAAAAATCCTCATGTTGGGAACCAATGCGACTCCTTTTGTCAGGGATAAGAAGTCCCTCGGAGTAAACAGACATTGTGCAATTGGTAAAAACAGTTGCTCCGAATTATATTTTTGTAGATTGCTTGGGAGAATTCGCCTCTGTTCTTCAAGTTGAGACTGTTGCAAGTCCCTCGCAATTGAATGTTCGTATATATACCCAAGAATCTAGTTACCTTGAAGTACTATATATTTACAATTTTGCTGCAGCCGTTGAGTAAGAGTGTGTGAGACTCTAACAAGCAAAATAATCAGGCTTGACAACGAGAACTTAGGCAAGCGATGCGTAACCGAACTGTAAAATTGTTACGGAGTAGCTCAGAAGCAAGCATACACTGAAACACTACTAGGATCTTTGTGAAAACTGGAAAGAAAGGAGCTAAGCTAATATGTATCAGCATTTTGTAGGGGAGGATACGATGGCCTTGGCCAGTTTGGGGACGGCTTCATCTACAGCGAACTTCCTGTCCTTCAAGAACCAGAGGATCATCTCGTCGTCATCCCTGCCGCTCCTGCCCGTCGGGAGGCCCGGATGCTCCCTTTGGAGCCTCTCCTTGACCTCCAGGACGAGCTGCACAGCCAATGCGAGATCCACAACCAGTGGGTTAGCTTCTAACGAATTACCAGTATAAAGCAGATCAGCAGCAAAGGGATCAATCGAGGAGATCCCCAATCGAGAGCCAAATGCGTGGTTAGGGGCGGGCGCGCTGACCTTTGATGTGGAGGCGCCGGTCGGAGCGGCGCTGCTGCAGCAGCGCACTGCCCTCCTGGCCCCGGCGAGGCCCCGCGGAGGCGGCGGAGCTCGGACGACGGAACGGAGCGAGCAGGTTGCGGCCATTGCCTCCGCTCTGCTCTGCTCTTTCCCTTTCCCTTGGCTTGGAAATCTTATCCGGGAGTTTGATGGTTCGCCAGCCACTGACGGCGTGGTCCCACTTGCAATGACGAAGGGAGTTGCCAGGAGGAGGAGGAGGAGGAGATGGGGGACGCCCGGAGCGCGCCCGTCTCGCCGGCGCACGCAGCACTGAGTACGCGCTCGAGCCAGGCACCGCGTTCGCGCCCTTGGGCTCCGGCGCCGTGGCAGAGATGGCCGACGGCTGCAGCGGCCCCGGCACGCCAGCGCGAGCCGATCGACCATGTCAAATGTCATTGTCACGTGTTCTTTCTCATTCGGCGGTCGATGCTTGGGCGGCAGGGAAGCAGAGGGAGCCTGCGGAGGCTGAGCTCGGCTGGCCGAGCTCGAATAGCCAACTCCAGGATCACAGTTCGGAGGGGATCAAATGTCCGCGAACAACACGTTTTGGAGTATGGTTTTCGCTTCCGGTGAGATTTCGAAGAAACTTACAGAATTTCATTGATTTCAGCAGCCACTAGAATATTTACCTTTCAGCTAAAATATTTCAGCAATTTTAGCAGTATGCATGAAATATTTGCTTGATTTCAAGTGAATATTTCGGTCTTTCGCTCAAACGCTAATCAAAATAACTGAAATTCATAGAATTCCGGTGTTTTTTGGTTGTTGCTGAATTTTTGTGAGACTGAAAGTGTTGGGGATATAATCACGCGGTATGACCCGCCCTGAAAGGATTGGGTTAGGCCGTTGGCGACTCTCGAAGATGGTCCTCGAACGGGCCTAAGGGATCAAGACGCAGGGCTGGATGGCCGGCTCATAAGACGGGCCGGCTTAAGGCTCAAGGCCAGAAGACGGCGCGTGGCCTGGAAGTAAGCCGCCCAATGATGACTTGTCATAGAAGGCAAGGTGACCTAGAGTTAGGATCGGTCACGAAACATATGACCCGACCCGGACTCTTGTAAGCTGGTGGCCTCGACCTACATATAAAGGCGAGTCCCTGGTATAGAATAGGGCAAGTTACAATCAATCGATAGCTAGGCCAAGAAAATCCGCTCCCTTGTAATCGATACTCAAGCAAAAAAGCAACAAGAGCAGGAGTAGGCTTTTACCTCCACCATGAGGGGCTGAACCTGCGTAAATCTGTGTCTTTCGACCCGCTCAACCCCGACAAGCTAATCACCGTTGCGATGGCCTCGTGACTAAGTCCTTTTCACTAGGACATCTGCCGTGACAAAACCACTACAGTTGGCGCCCACCGTGGGCCAGCGCACGGTGGTTTCGAATTCTTGAAGGGCTTTTTTCCGGGGATTGAAGGATACGCGCGTTGGTAGGATGACCAAGAGTCGCCACGGCAAGCTCTACATCGACGACGCTGGCTGGGGCCCCGAGGCCGACTCAATGGAGTACGGGTACCGGGTCCCCTTCGGCAGAATCCATGTCTTCATCGGCAAGATCGGCGGATCTGAACCTGAGCCGGACCTCTGCACCGACATCGTCGAGCCGGCTCGGCGCACACAACCCGCCCGGGTCCAAGTCGGGTGAAAGCATGTTTTCGTGGGCTTCACGCAAGGTGTGGAAATTGCAGGAGATTCTGCATCTGGAGGAGAGACTCTCATCTACTTAGGTGAGGAGTCCTTGACCGGAGAGATGGAGTCAATCTACCAGTTTCAAGACGGCGGGCTTGGGGGCTGCTCCGATGGAAAAGTATTCCGGACCCCTACGAGCCGTCGAGCCAAGCCGCCATCTTCATGGCAGGCAATGGCGGAGCTATAGTCTCAACTCTTGGTGGGCCAGTACAAAGAAGAGCCTACTATTTTTTCTCTCACGGCCCATTCGAGTCTCAACTCCTCACTGTTCTTCCTAAGGGTTTGGCGGGCCATGGCCCATTTGGGCTTGCAGTAGCTCCGCCGGTGATGGCAGGCATGGCGCCGACTCTTACCAACACGGCGGTTGGAGTGACAACAGCAACTAGCCCCTCAGGATTCGGGTCAGCCAGGCCTCAGGCTCAAGTCTTATCTGAGTTGATGGATACTTTGACAACCTTAATGGGGACAGAGGTCACGGCGGAAAACCAAGCGAAGCGCAACCCAGAGATCGTGAAAGCTTAGGGAACATATGACCAAGGCCTAGGAAGATATCAACGTTGAAAACACTCAGATAGCGACGGTACAGACTCAAAACAAATGCTGAGTCGGAGCGCCTGAAGGCCTTCAGGCGGAGGCCTAGCGTTTAAGTCTGGATTAAAACGCTTCTAATGCAATTCCTCGGAGGAGACACCAGACCCATTTGCCCCTAAACTATGAGCCCATGAATTTGTATAACAGTGTATAAATATATCATAAAACAAAAATAATACAGACGAATAATAGTAACATGGGGTTATTGGACACGCTACTGCTATTTATTGGTAGCGCCGGAGAGACCCACGCTGCTGCTAACTGAGTTAGCAGACACGGGGGTTTAATCCCGCGCTACTGCTAAAAGTTAGCTATAGCCCGCGCTACTGCTAACCTCTAAATCAACACCACTAATAGGCTTTTTCTAGTTGTGTCTACTACTATCTGAGTTAGCAGTAGCACGTGTAGGAACCACGTTACCGCTAATGTTTAGCTGTAGCGCCGTACTAATAGCGCGTCTACCCGTGTTACCGCTAGACAAAAACCCACGCTACTGCTAGGGTTTTTCTAGTAGTGGCGGACAAGTAAGAAAAGTACGCGGCCTGCGCTGCGAGTTGAGGGGAATCCTATTTGGCGCTTATGCGCCCGCTCGCAAACTGGCACCTGCAGGGCGCGGCTAGTTGGGCCCAGTCCATCTTCTGGTTTCTTTCTAGAAAAAGCTGATAAAAAGTTAGCGTTGTTCCGGATTCAAACCAGGGACCTAAACGTTCGCAAAACAACGCAGCAACCACTCGGACAACAACCCGCTTGTGAAAGTTTACTTCGTTTTCCTGTTCTTATTCTTTCCAAAGATCGCGATGCCCGTGTATTTTGTCTTTTTCTTGTTTTTTCTCTGTTTCTCTTTTGTTTCTTTTTTCTTTTGCAAATGCGTGAACATTTCTTATTTTTATTTTTATGAATCAATGAACTCTTTTTAAATTTTGTGAACTTTTTTGAGAATTGATGAACTTTTTAAAATGGATGAACTTTTTTCATTTTTGATGAACTTTTTTTCAAATCCGTGAACTTTTTTCAAAACCCAGTGAACTACTTTTTCAAAATGGATGAACTTTTTTCAATTTTAATAAACTTTTTTTAAATCCGTGAACTTTTTTCAAAACCCAGTGAACTACTTTTTCAAAATGGATGAACTTTTTTCAATTTAATGAACCTTTTTTTTCAAATACGTGAACTTTTTTTAGAATCACTGATTTTTCTTCAAATCCATGAACTTTTTTCAAAACCCAGTGAACTACTTTTGAATTCGTGATTTTTTTTCATTCAAATTGGATGAACTTTTTTCATAACCTCGTGAACTACTTTCGACACAACCAAAACGCAACACAACTGGCCACCTTCAACGCCTGCTAAGAAAGAAATCTACACAAGCGCGTAGCATACTCCTCCCATCACTCCCGCCTGCTGACAACACGTAGAGGGAAGGAAAGACCACCAAAAAATCCTCAGACTATCTTATTACAGCAAAGGAAATCAAAAAACCCTCAGGCAACAAGATGAGTGAACTATCTAAACTCCGACTTCAACCATCCTCCAGTCTTGGCACCCAAGTCGCCCATCCTCGTCTTGACTGAAATAGATCACTGGCGACTCGATCCAGCAGCTTTGCGCCCCGTTGTAGCTCCACTTTTGCGTCCTCTTTCACCTACAAGCAACTCCAATCATTAATCCAATGCAACATTCTAAACATCAAGACACTAGGATCATTAGGCCAAACATGTTGAAAACACGCTGAGTTTCTAGCTTTCCAAATGCTCCAGATTAGTGCTGCTATCCCGACAAAGATTTTCTTTTTATTTTCTTTCCCAAAAGCATCTAACCAGATATGTATGCACGTGTCCATGTCACTGAAATCACAACTAGTAAGCGGACACCGAAAAAAAGGTGGTTGATTGATTCTTTTTCGTTACAAAAAAGACATTTCGTTTCACATTTCCCTCCTCTATGTAACAGAATATCTCTAGTTAGTATACTCTTATTCAAGACCAACCAGACAAAGGTTTTGATTTTTGGAGGAATTTTAACTTTCCAAAGAAAACTGTTAGGCCATTTGTCTCCTATTTGAAGAACAAAGTAGAAAGATTTCACACTAAAGACCCCTGTTTTGGCAGGAATCCAGTGCAATTTATCACTCTCCTCGGTTAACTTCACTAATCTACACAATTCAGTCATGTCCCGCCATTGAATTTCTTTTTGCCCCACCAAAGCTCTTCTAAAACGAAGAGTAGACATTTTGGAGGAAACAACTTCATGCACTGTAATGTGTTGATTTACAGAAATATTGTATAAACTAGGAAAAGCGTCAAATAACCTCTGTTTCCCCAGCCATAAATCTTCCCAAAATCTGGTTTTTTTTCCATTTCCCACCTTAAATCTGCAACAGTTCAAAAACAAAGGTTTGCATCTTAGCAATCCCTGCCAAAAATGCGAGTCACCTTGTTTTTTATTAACCTGTCCGAGGGTGGAGTTCTTAACATATTTATCCCACAACAATCTTTGCCATAAGCTTTCTTCATTAAAAAGCTTGCACAACCACTTGGATAGCAGTGGAATATTCATAAAATCCAAATCTAAAATCCCCAAACCACCTAAATCTTTTGGTCTGCACACTCTCTCCCAGGCAACTAGATGATACTTATGTTTGTTTTCCTCACCACTCCAAAGGAAACTCGATCTGGGCCTGTCCAATCTTTTTTTGACTCCCTTTGGTAACCCATAAAAGGAGATCATAAAAAGGACTAGGCTAGTCAGGGAAGAATTAATCAGGGTCGTACATCCAGCCATGTTAAGAAACCTCCCTAGCCAGCCCCCCATTCTCTTCTCAGTTTTGTTAACTAAAGGATTCCAATCACTATTCTTCAACCTACGAACATCGACTGGGATTCCAAGGTACTTAAACGGGAGTGCCCCTCTTTTGCAAGTGAGAATCTCCTCAAAAAGTTTAGCTCTACCATCCTCCAAGCCCACACATATTACTTCATTTTTATGAAAGTTGATTTTCAGTACCGACATGATTTCAAAAATGCCTAGGATTCTCTTGATGTTTCTAGCCTGTTCCAAGTCATCTTGGAAGAGGAGTATAGTGTCGTCTGCATATTGCAGAATGCAAACATCATTCTCTTCATGATTTTTGGCCAGGCCACAGACCAGACCCCCTTCAAACGCTCTATCCATCAAAATAGCTAAATTATCCACAGCAAGATCAAAAAGCAAGGGTGACATCGAGTCACCCTGCCGCAATCCTTGATTTGTTTTGAAATAAGGTCCGATTTCTCCATTCACCTTAACAGCTACCTTTCCTCCCATCACAGTTTTCATTACCTAATTTATCCATTTGTCTGGGAATTTTTTCATTTTAATAGTTTGAAAAAGAAAAGGCCATTTAACCTTGTCAAACGCCTTCTCAAAATCAATCTTAAAAAGAACCCCTTGCTTCTTTGCTTTGTGCATAGAGTTCAAGGTTTCATGTAACACCAGAACCCCTTCTAAAATGTACCTTCCTTTTATAAAAGCAGTCTGAGAATCTCTAATTACTCCAGAAATTATTATAATCAATCTATTCACCAAAATTTTGGTGATTATCTTGAAAATAACATTCAAGAGGCAAATTGGTCTATATTTTTGTATCTTATCCGCATCACTCCCTTTAGGAAAAAGAGAAATCACTCCATAATTCAGCCTATCTAGATCTAAATTATGTTCGTAAAATTCCTCAAGAAGTGCCAACAAATCATCTTTAACAAGCTCCCAAAAATGTTGATAGAATTCAATGTTAAAACCATCCGGACCAGCCGCCTTGTTCTTCTCCATGACAAAGACAACTTTTTTCAGTTCGTCCATTGTGAATTTCTTGACAAGGAATTCTTGTTCATTTGCAGTGAGTGTTTCCACACCACTAGAGTCCATGTTTAAAGTCCTGATCTCAGGTTCATTAAAAAGTTCTTAGTAAAACTGGGTGATATACTTCTTCAAATTCTCCTGCCCTTCAATCACACCATCATCATGCACAAGCTTAATGATTCTATTTTTTCTAAGTCTGCCATTCGCTTTAGCATGATAATATTTAGTGTTAGCATCTCCCTTCTGTAACTCTGTGTCATGAGATCTCTGAAGCCACCTGATTTCTTCTTCTTTAAGGATTTCCTTCAGAGACTCATGGCAAACTTTTTTTATTTCCTTGTCATTATCACATAGCTTCTCTTCTTCTTCCATTTTGTCTAATCTATTCAATTCCTCTAAGATTTCTTTTTCCTTTCTTCTAAAAATTGCTTCAATATTCAAATTCCACCCTTTCAAAACCTTCCTCAGCTCTTTCATTTTGTTATGAAACCTGTCTAGTATGGAACTCCCAGGAAAATTTGTTTCCCACACCTTCCTAACTATCTCATTTAAATCTGGCCTTTGAAATCAACTGTTTTCAAACATGAAAACTGAAGTTTTTGCAGGTGCATTTCCAGTTTTCACGAGCAGTGGAGTGTGATCAGAGAGCTCTCTGGGCAAGTCTTCAATGTAAACCAAAGGATATTTATCCTCCCATGAGGTGGAAATTAGTACTCTGTCTAATAAGGCATAAGTGGGATCCTCATGATTATTAGACCAAGTATGTTTCCTCCTCAAGTCAATTAACTTGTACTGAAGGAAAGGTTAAGTAGACTTGTTTCCTCACTTTACACAAGAAAGTCAAGCATGGTCCAGTGGTTAGCACTCTATGCTGTTGGCATTAGCGGTTGGGAATCGTTGGAGAACGGCGCACCGTACGAACTTTCCGCCGGTCGTGACGCCACGCTGGCGTCGTGCGCCCACGCAATCACCCCTCGCACAAGACGCGTGTATTTGGTGGACCCAGGCAGACCGCCCCTTCCTGCCTTATCTTTTCCCCTCGCACTTCATCCCCTACCTTCAGCCACACCCCTCCCAGCGTCATGTTTCTTCTCTCCCTTCCATCTCCTCCTCTGCCCATCCCCTTCCTTCTTCCCTGCAGCAAAATAAGGCGAGGAGGGGCACAAAAAGCTGGCGCGTGACGCGTCCTGGCCGCTGCAAGCAACCTTGCGGCAGCTACGAGCGAACGCCATGGCTGGCTTCGAGCGCTCCTCTCCATGGTCGCCGCAGCCGAACGCGCTAGTCGCCATGGCTAGCTTTCGATTTCCTTCCGTGAGAGCTGCATCCCGGACGACGGTGGTGGTGGTGGAGCCGTTCAAGCGATGAGTTTCAACCGGCAAGGCCAGGACCTCACTGACCGGAAAGCTGCAACCGGCCACACAATATGCTGGAAGCGGTGTTCTCTGGAGCTGGAACCATCGTCCACTTTTGCTGCAATCAGCAACCGCCAGGGGGTGAAGAAGGCGAGGTACGGTGCTACTACCAAAGAGTTTTTTTGCTGGAACCGGATCCTGGAGATGCTGGAACCATCTTCTATTTTTGCTGCAACCAGCAGCTGCCGGGGTGAAGACGTCGAGGTACGGTGCTACTACCATATAGTTTTTTTTGCTGGAAGCGAACGGAGAAAAGGTTGCAACCTCTATTGCTCGGTGATGCAACGGGACGGCGTCGAGATGTGTTTTGCTGGAACCGGCAAAAAATATGCCGGAACCCATAAGAACTTTTGCTGGGAAGATACACAAGAATTTTTGCAAGTGGTCGATGCAATGGTGGTTCTTTTTTGCTGGATTCGATGTTTTTTTTGCTGCAACCAGCATGTGATTTTGCTACTACTCGCAAACTAATGAAGTTTGTGTTTTTGCTGAGGACAAGGTGCTTCAAACTGAACGACGGTGACGAGCGGAGACGCCGGCGGTGCCTCAGGGATGTTGCAACCATGGCGACTAGAGCTGGAACCGACCGATGGGCGAGTTGCAGGCGTCAATGTCATGTGGCGGCCGAGGGATGAGTGCAGGTGGCACGGGTGGCCGGCGAGCAAGAGACGAGTCCTTTTTGGTGCCGGGGCCGGCGGTGCAGCTACTAATCCGGTCGAGGGGGGAGCGGCGCTGCCTCCGGCGAGGAGCGGTGTCGCGGCGGGGGACCATCTGTAGATTTGGTCAACGGGCACGAGCAGGAGGAAGGGCAAGGGCACGGAGTGAGCTGGGCGTCGGGCGGAATCTAACGGCTCCGTAGCTCGCATCGTATAGCTGGGGTGCGACCGGCCCAAAGTTTGGGCCGGCGCACCGGCGCCTATCATCCCCCTTAGCGGTTGCAGTTCAAGTCCCGTTTCTCCTGATTTATTCTTTAATTTTTTCATCGCGTTGGATTTTTTAGCAGATTTTTGGCCGGCCCGCTATGCCTCGCAGGCGGCCCGCTACGTCGCGCCTGCGAGCGCCAGCAGCGCTAACGGGCGCTTAAAGCGCTGAGTAGGAGCTATTTCTGGCCGGCCCGCTACGCCTCGCAGGCGGCCCGCTACGTCGCGCCTGCGAGGGCCAGCAGCGCTAACGGGCGCTTAAAGCGCTGAGTAGGAGCTATTTCTGGCCGGCCCGCTACGCCTCGCAGGCGGCCCGCTACGTCGCGCCTGCGAGCGCCAGCAGCGCTTAAAGCGCTGAGTAGGAGCTCCCGCGAGTCGACTTGCTGGACAAAAATACATGAACGGAGCCGATTAGTAATATGGGCCTAAAAACAGATATCCTCTTCGACAACACTGCCTAGAAAAGACAAAAAAAAAATACAGCTGGCCCATGCACAAGAGGCTGGACCAACAAAAGTAAAAGAGCACCCCTCAAAAGAAAAAAGAAAGAAAAGAAAAGCAACGCATGAACGGGCGACAGCGACGTGCGCGACTAGCGACGAGGGACACACGCGGTGCGAATCTAAATCTGTACGAGATTTGAAGTGGAATAGATTCAATGATTAAAAACTTAGATTTGACATGCTTAAAAACATCTAGATGTTACTCCTACTTAGCAATTTCGATATACAAAACAGGTTGTGACTAGGTTAGTAACAGAGAAACACGGTCCTGATTTTGAGTATTGGATGACTTCTCATCTATCTTGTGGAATCTGAACGGTTGGTTAGATTGGATCACATCTATTCCTTTTCTGGCCGATTTATATCCCAGTTTTCTTTTCAATTGAAACATCCAAGGGATTTACTGATAGATCTCAACCTTAATAATTCTAGCCCACAAAATCAACAGTTTCTATTTTTCCTGTTTTCATCGATTAATATGAAAATATCTAGGAAGTTTGTATTAGTACAAGTATAGATAGATATAGATATAGATATAGATACTAAAATATATACAGATAGATAGATAGAAATAGATATATAGATACTAAAATATATCCACGTATCCTTTATCGTCAATTTGATACAAGAATTGGATGCACCTAACTACATTTAATTAGAAGTATCCTTTACCAATTTGATACTACAGGAACCACACATGTGCCTACATTAAATATCAACACACCCAAGTTGGGTATGCATATCTATTAAGCGTTTGAAATCAACTACTCCATCGCCAACAATTATTAGGTTGCATCCACGTATCCATTGCCAACCATTTGATACAAGAGTTAGATGTGCCTACATTAAGTTAGAACATATCCAAGTCATATATCTCTCAACTAATTAAAAATAGTCCAATTCTGAAACTTGCACTAAAACCGCTATATAAGAGGCCGAGTGGTGCAAAAGTCATGCATTAAAACATACCGACAGTACTACACAACATAGAACATGACCAACCGTAAAGTAGCTGGAGTGTTGTGCCTCCTAGTCTTTTTGGCTATCTATTCTCGTTCGCGCAATGCACAAGCAATTCATGGAGTAGATCACTGCACCATCGATAAAAATAACGTGATCCAATACTGCTCGGGTTTCATCGAAAAGAATCTTGGTAACCAGGTTCCGCAACCGTGGACCCTATGTTGTGTTACAATGAGAGGTGTGACGGACATCCATTGTGTCTGTGATCGGTTCACCGCTCACGAACTGACTAGGATTAGTCTACCCAAGTTCGCCCGTATGACACATGTATGCGGCAAAGGGTTGCACCCACACACTCATTGTGCAGGTTGGTATATTGTTATATTTGTACACACAGACACACACAGACACACACATCTTTTTTTGCGCATGCGTTGATATATGTGCACACTTTACTATAATTGCTTATGAATTTTGCAGGTTACCTTGTTCCAGTCATAAAGCTACGACCTCCACCCCCGGCAAGTACCTAGGCCTTCAGTGTAAGAACATTCCCATAATGGGAATAATTGAATAAAGCAAAGAACGATGTCAGCTGAATGGCATTTGCATAATGTATTTGTCCTCTTTTGGTGTGTAATAAAAATATTGCGCATAGCCTCGTCAATTGTGGTTGTTTGCATTGGTATGATCATTGGTTCTCATTGATTCACATAATTTAACGGGCATAGAAATAGAAAAAAAAATTGGCTTCCAATATGCGAAGGCATGTCCTCATCGGTCTTATATGATCAGAAAACATAGAAAGGACAAAAAATGGGCACACCCTCCCATAAAATCTTTGAAGAGGGTAATATTGTCCAATAAACATGTGCCTCTGCTTCCTGTGATTGCTCTTATTTTCTCTCCTCAATTTGGTTTGGAGATAGTTCTAACATAAATTGGACCACGACACAACAACTTCTATCTTATTTGTTCTACATCACTTCCATAACACAGGTTTCCAAAGTGGACATGTTTAATAAGTACAACCACACAAGATCCCAATAAAAAATGAGATGTATATGTAATTATGTATATGTGCCCTTAGTTTGAACGGTGTGGGAATCTTCTTTGTTAGTGGAAATCATACGCATCTGATGTAGGCTGTAGACCATTGCTCAGTTGTCGCTTCTGTTGGGCTTAACTGATGCCTGATACACCTGAAAGAAGCACAAAGTGCGTCATTTCGCATCACTGCTTGATGATCTAAGCCATATATCACTGTGTCCATGAGCGCATAGGTACAAAGTGAACTTGCGGGACGCGAAGAAGCTGGTGGGGTTCGAGGGACCATGTCGTCGTCGTATTCGGTAACCTTCACCGCTTTCACCGTTCCCATCGGCCTATAGGAAGGGTTCAGCAACTCCCTTTCTGCCAGTGTTGCAATCTTCTCCTGTGTGGTAAGTGTTAGTTCTCCCTTGATTGGTCCAGCTGTTGGAAAATTTAAATCTTTTTATATTGGTTTGGCGATCTTACAAGTACTACCCTTTTGAGAAATAATTTGGTAAACATACATCTATCTGTTTATTTTTTGGGTCATTTTGGTAAATTTTAATTTAAGAATGATGATTTTGTATAAAGTGATGCAACCATGATTGTCGTGACAATGTTGCAAAGTACGAGGTACCAGCTACTACCTCCGTCTTGGTGAATAAGTCATTCACTTAGTTCTAGGTCAATGATTTAACTATCTAAATATGTATTATATGTGACAAAAAAATATATATTTGGAAACTACATCCGTGTAGAAATCTAGTGATATGCTTTTGATGACATATAACACATATTTAATTTCTCAAATCGATGATCTAAAACTATGCGAATGACTTATTCACCTAGACGTAGGTAGTAGATAGCAGGGGAAAAGGTTTACACACGATTATTCAAAATGACAATGTTGGACCGTCACTATTCAGATCAAGTGAGGCCTACGGACTCCATGCAGATTTTTAATGGTGGGAAAACTTCAATTAAAGTTGAATTGAAGTCAATATCAAAGTACAAGAAGTGTATGATCGTTATTTTTCGCTTGTAGCACTACTAGTTTGGCCTCGTGACATTTCATAGTCGTTCAAATAATTTGTACTGTTAAAGCCCAATCCGTACGTGGTCGTCATTGGTACCCAACATCCCACCACCGATCCAAGGAGTACCCCTTCGTATCACTACAAAGAAAACACTTCCGTGACGATACGTGTTTGTCATAATATGTCACGCTTTCTGTCATGCATATACATCCATGGTGATTTTATGACAGAATCAAGATAGTCATATATGTGTTGTCGTATAAGTGTTGCATGACAATACCAAAATTATCATTACGAAAGTGTCCACTTCCATGACGATAAATGGCGTGTCATGGAAGTGTTCTATGACAATACCAAAATTATCATGGAAGGGTAACTGACACGTGGCATCCACCATAACGGGTCGCTGTTAAGCTATCAGGTGGCAAGGAGGAGTAGATGGTGAACGCCCGGAGGCCGGAGTGCGCCCGTCTCGCCGGTGCACACCCATTGAGTACGTGTTCGAGCCCCGTGCTACCTCTTGAGCATGCGTTGATTTCCCTTGAAGAGGAAAGGGTGATGCAGCAAAGCAGCGTAAGTATTTCCCTCAGTTTTTGAGAACCAATGTATCAATCCAATAGGAGGCTACACACAAGTCCCTCGTACCTACACAAACAAATAAGAACCTTGCAACCAACGCGATAAAGGGGTTGTCAATCCCTTCATGGCCACTTGTAAAAGTGAGATCTGATAGAGATGATAAGATAACATTTTTGGTATTTTTATGATAAAGATTGAAATTAAAAATAGATTGGAAACTTATATAATGGAAAATAGACCCGGGGGCCATAGGTTTCACTAGTGGCTTCTCTCAAGATAGCATAAGTATTACGGTGGGCGAACGAATTACTGTCAAGCAATTGATAAAAAAGTGCATAATTATGAGAATATCTGGGCATGATCATGTATATAGGCATCACGTTCGTGACAAGTAGACCGACTCCTGCCTGCATCTACTACTATTACTCCACACATCGACCGCTATCGAGTATGCATCTAGAGTATTAAGTTCGTAAGAATAGAGTAACGCATTAGGTAAGATGACATGATGTAGTGGGATAAACTCAAGCAATATGATATAAACCCCATCTTTTTATCCTTGATGGCAACAATACAATACGTGTCGTTTCCCTTTCTGTCACTGAGATCGAGCAACGCAAGATTGAACCCAAAGCTAAGCACTTCTCCCATTGCAAGAAAGATCAATCTAGTAGGCCAAACCAAACTGATAATTCGAAGAGACTTGCAAAGATAACCAATCATACATAAAAGAATTCAGAAAAGATTCAAATATTGTTCATAGATAATCTTGATCATAAACCCACAATTCATCGGATCTCAACAAACACACCGCAAAAAGAGTTACATCGAATAGATCTCTAAGAAGATTGAGAGAACTTTGTATTGAGATCCAAAGAGAGAGAAGAAGCCATCTAGCTAATAACTATGGACCCAAAGGTCTGTGGTAAACTACTCACACATCATCGAAGAGGCTATGGTGTTGATGTAGAAGCCCTCCGTGATCGATTCCCCCTCCGGCGGAGCGCCGGAACATGCCCCAAGATGGGATCTCACAGGTACAGAAGGTTGCGGCGGTGGAAATAGGGTTTCGTGGTGCTCCTGGATGGTTTCGGGGTACGTAGGTATATATAGGAGGAAGAAGTAGGTCGGTGGAGCTACGAGGGGCCCACGAGGGTTGAGGGCGCCCCCCTGCCTCGTGGCCTCCTTGTTCATTTCTTGACGTCCACTCCAAGTCCTCTGGATCACGTTTGTTCCAAAAATCACGCTCCCGAAGGTTTCATTCCGTTTGGACTCCGTTTGATATTCCTTTTCTGTGAAACACTGAAATAGGCAAAAAAACAACAATTTGCACTGGGCCTTGGGTTAATAGGTTAGTCCCAAAAATAATATATGTAAGTGCATCTAGTGCCACTTAGTGATTTTGGTGTATTGAAGACTTATAGGTTAAGGGACTAATGTGTTTATGAGTGTACACAGGTCTATACGTTTGTGAGGAGTTTGAGATTTACAGTAAAAGTCGACCCCTAAAAATGAATATCTTCGACTGAAGATTTTGGATTTCTGAAGACTTTCTGAAGACTTTGAAAGTGAAGAAATTGGTGTGACCATGAAGACTTGGTAATCATTCAAGGAGAATGAAGCATGAAGACTTTTATTTTCGTAGTTTCATTTTCTCTTTCTCGAGTCATAGGAAACACCGTACTGTTAAAGGGGTCGAGGAAATACTAAGAATTTTTTTCCATGTGATGCTCAACTCAAAGTTCTACACCTACCAATCCCTTCGAGTGAATCCATTGGAAATCTCATACAGTTCAGTCAATTTCTTCAGTGACAGAGACGAAGTTCTTATGGTCTTTGAGGAATTTGTTCTGACTGAGGAATTAGGAATTCGCTAGTGTGGATTGCCTAAATAGTGAGGAACATGATAGCCCTGAGGTATTTGATACTCAAAATTCTGACCGTTGCTGTGCTACGCGCTGGCTGTCCCAAAATATCTACCCACCTAACAGTCATATCATTGAAGGGCATTTATGTCTTATCATGTCGGGCTACTCCCTAGGATATAAATAGCAGCCCCCTACAGCCACTAGCTGGTTGGCTGCTCCGAGAGAAACTGACACTTGTCATTTTAGAGCAACCCATCCTCCGAGGACTTTGAACGAAAATCATCAAGTGAGGAAAACCCAAACCCAAACACCTACAAACCCAAAGTGATTGAGCATCACTGAAGAGATTGATCCTGCGTGGATCCGACGCTTGTTATCTTAGAAGACTGTGCTTCTTCCAGACGGTTAGGCGTCATGGTCTAGAGCATCCAAGAGGAAATTGTGGATCGCCGAGTGACCGAGTTTGTGAAGGTTTGGAAGTCACCTGAAGACTTACCACGAGTGATTGGGCGAGGTCTGTGTGACCTTAGCTCAAGGAGAATACGGTGAGGACTGTGTGTCCTCAGGTTTAAATACCTAGCCGTTCCAACCAGTTGTACAACTGAGACAGCAGTTGGAACTGGTCTACCAAATCATTGTCTTCACCAAGCTTACTAGTTCTATTTACTCAACTCTTTCATTTCCTCATAACTATGTTATGTGCTTGCTCATATCTGTTTAAAGACTTTGACTGAAGACTTTCTCAATTTCCTCAGCTCAATTTCTTCAATCTGTTTGTCTTTGTCCTGTGCTCTCCTATGTTTACGCTTTCTGTACTCTGTGCTTGTCTTCATTTCATCATGATGACCATGCTTGTGTTCTGCTATGTCTACATCTGAGTACTTATTCCGCTGCAAGTAGTTCTTCGCTTAGCAATTTCCTCACCCTGAAATTCCTCAGTAAAGAATTCATAAAAATCGCCTATTCACCCCCCTGTAGTTGATATAACGCACTTTCAATTGGTATTAGAGCAAGGTACTCCCTTGTTTTGTGTGATTTTGGTTAACCGCATGGAGTTTTAGATATGTCGACCATAGGAATGAAGACCGTGTCACGCCCCATCTTTGACGGTCATGAGTATCCCAAGTGGAAGGCCATGATGAAGAAGCGCCTCATGGCAATGAACATCGAGCTGTGGACCGTCACTGAGATTGGTCTTACCGATCTGTGCAAGATGGCAGACGCTGATGACATTCACAAGCACACTCTTCTCAACCTCACGACGAAGGATGTCATTTGCTCCTGTCTATCTCAAAATTAGTTCAGGAACATCAAGCATCTCGATCATGCAAAGCTTATATGGTATCGTCTCTCCGAGGTCTATGAAGGTCATTGAACCCGTCATGATCCTTGGTTTGAGGACTTCAAGGAATCTCTCAAAGCGATGACATTCGAACCAGAATCATCATCTTCTACACCATGCCTTATGGCAAAAGGTGCTAAGGTAACTGAATGCTACCTATCCGAGTCCAGTGATGATGAATCTGGTGATGAATTTGGACCTAGTTATGTTAAACTTGCTTCCCTTGCCACTAAACAACAAAGAGCTTTGGAAAAAGTTCAATACATGCTAAATAAGAGCGATGATATGTTGGGTGAAGAAATGGATCAGTCGAAAGCTTTGGCTGGAAGTCTTCAGAGACTTTAGTCTAAGTTTGACACCCTTCAAAGTCATCATAACACTCTCTTATCTGATCATGAGAAGCTTTCTTATGAATTTCTTCAAAGAAAGCAAGATCTTGAAAAGCTAAGAGTGAGTTATGAAGATCTTCAGAAGGACCGCGATTCATTACTTGCTCAACAAATCAGCGCTTCCTAGGAAGAATTCATTCCTCCATGTTTGAAGTGGAGTGAACATGAATCTGCTAATTCTTCACCTGAATGTTCAAATGCTTCTAACGTTAAAAATTCTTCACCTGCCTCTCCTATCACTAATTCCTCATCTGAGGACATTGCTAGTATCACTGATGATGCAAGGCTGAAGGAATTGTACATGATAGGCATGTACAAAAGCCTCAAAGGGCATCAGGCTCTTTGTGATGTGCTTAAAAAGCAGATCCTTAACAGGAACCCTAGGAAAGAGGGTATTGCCTTTGAGAGGAAACTTAACGCTGATGGGACTTACTGGAAGCCTGAGCAATATCCCAAAACCTCATGGGTTGCTGCAAAGGGACCTCCAGTAGATCCATCTACTTTATCTGGCTTTACATGTGAATCTCCTCATTCTTCTGATGAGTCATTTGACTCCAATTATAAACTGTTCAAAAATCAGAATGGTGAAGTATTTGCTAGATATGTTGGCACTAACTGCAGGAACGGTTCCCCCGTGAAGAAAATCCGGGTTCCCAAAAAGTGCCTTGAAAATCTTCAGGCGAATGTCATCATGACACCACCTGTGAAGAATAGGAACCCCAGATCAAATTCTTCATATGGACCAAATTCTTCATATGGATCCAAGTCTTCATATGGACCAAATTCTTCATATGGATCCAAGTCCTCATACAGACCAAATTCCTCACGTGGATCAAATTCCTCAAAAGGATCAAAGTCCTCATATGAACATCATCATGCTAACACCTCTGTTTTGCAGGGAAGAGCTAAGGGCTATGAATATGAGCATTATTCTTCTAATCATTATGTTCAGAAGTCCTCGAAGAATTTCTCTGCTTGTTCATATGCTTATCCTAACTCCTCTTATGTGAAACGAAGTGGACTGGCTTCTATGCCACCTTTCTCGTATGGAGCTCGCAGAGTGATGAACTCTTTGCCACCCCTTCAGATGTGGGTGGTGAAGAAAAAGAACTAATCTCTTATGCAGGGTCAGGTCTCCAGACGTGCTTAAACGTCTGAAGAATTTGCTGGAGACCTGAAAATGCCTAATAGGACGCAAGCTAATCATGAAGAAATGAATCTTCATTTCTCACGTCCTCATACTGTTTTATCTGTTCTATTGGTTGATGAAATTGATCTGATGAATTGATGTCATATTCGTCACTAATGAAGTATATGAGTTTGTAAGATGCACTAATTCATCTGCAGGATGATCAACCCAAAGCCAATGAGTGGGTCCTTGAAAGTGGATGTACAAATCACATGACTGGTGACAAGAATCTATTGATGGATGTTCCCTTATCTCCATCGCATCTGAAGCATATCATCTTCGTTGACAAAGGCAAAAGTCAGGTATTGGGTCTAGGTAAGGTTGCGATCTCAAAGGATTGACACATGGACAAAGTCATGCTTGTCGAGTCCTTAGGATACAATGAAAGTGCATTATATCGACCAGAGGAGGGGGGGGGGGTGAATAGGCGATTTTTATGAATTCTTCACTGAGGAATTTGCTGGTGAGGAAATTCCTAAGTGAAGAACTACTTGCAGCGGAATAAGTACTCAGAAGTAAACATAACAGAACACAAGCATAGACATCATGATGAAATGAAGACAAGCACAGAGTACAGAAAGCGTAAACACAGGATTGTTGGAAATATGCCCTAGAGGCAATAATAAATTAAGTTATTATTATATTTCCTTGTTCATGATAATCGTTTATTATCCATGCTATAAATGTATTGATAGTAAGCTCAGATACATGTGTGGGTACATAGACAACACCATGTCCCTAGTAAGCCTCTAGTTGACTAGCTCGTTGATCAACAGATGGTTACGGTTTCCTGACCATGGACATTGGATGTCGTTGATAACAGGATCACATCATTAGCAGAATGATATGATAGACAAGACCCAATCCTAAGCCTAGCACAAAGATCGTGTAGTTCGTATGCTAAAGCTTTTCTAATGTCAAGTATCATTTCCTTAGACCATGAGATTGTGCAACTCCCGGATACCGTAGGAATGCTTTGGGTGTACCAAACGTCACAACGTAACTGGGTGGCTATAAAGGTGCACTACAGGTTTCTCCGAAAGTGTCTGTTGGGTTGGCACGAATCGAGACTAGGATTTGTCACACCGTGTAAACGGAGAGGTATCTCTGGGCCCACTCGATAGGACATCATCATAATGTGCACAATGTGACCAAGGGGTTGATCACGGGATGATGTGTTACGAAACGAGTAAAGAGACTTGCCGGTAACGAGATTGAACAAGGTATTGGGATACCGACGATCAAATCTCGGGCAAGTACAATACCGCTAGACAAAGGGAATTGTATACGGGATCGATTGAGTCCTTGACATCGTGGTTCATCCGAGGAGATCATCGTGGAACATGTGGGAGCCAACATGGGTATCCAGATCCCACTGTTGGTTATTGACCGGAGAACGTCTCGGTCATGTCTGCATGGTTCCCGAACCCGTAGGGTCTACACACTTAAGGTTCGATGACACTAGGGTTATAAAGGAAGTTTGTATGTGGTTACCGAATGTTGTTCGGAGTCCCGAATGAGATCCCGAACGTCACGAGGAGTTCCGGAATGGTCCGTAGGTAAAGATTTATATATGGGAAGTCCTGTTTTGGTCACCGGAAAAGTTTTGGGTTTTATCGGTAACGTACCGGGACCACCGGGAGGGTCCCGGGGGTCCACCAAGTGGGGCCACCGGCCCCGGAGGGCTGCATGGGCCAAGTGTGGGAGGGGACCAGCCCCAGGTGGGCTGGTGCGCCCCCCCACAAGGGCCCAAGGCGCCTAGGGTTTGGGGAGGGGGCGCCCCACCTTGCTTGGGGGGCAAGTTTCCCCCTCTCCACCCCTTGGCCGCCCCCTAGATGGGATATAGGGCTGGCCGCCCCCCCCTAGGGGTGGAAACCTAGGTGGGGGCGCAGCCCCCTCCCCCCTATATATAGTGGAGGCATAGGAGTAGCCCAACAGATGAGTTCCTTCTCCCGTTGGCGCAGCCCTACCTCTCTTTCTCCCCATATCTCGCGGTGCTTGGCGAAGCCCTGCTGGACTACCACGCTCCTCCATCACCACCACGCCGTTGTGCTGCTGCTGGATGGAGTCTTCCTCAACCTCTCCCTCTCTCCTTGCTGGATCAAGGCATGGGAGACGTCACCGGGCTGTACGTGTGTTGAACGCGGAGGTGCCGTCCGTTCGGCACTAGGATCTCCGGTGATTTGGATCACGACGAGTACGACTCCTTCAACCCCGTTCTCTTGAACGCTTCCGCTTAGCGATCTACAAGGGTATGTAGATGCACTCTCCTTCCCCTCGTTGCTGGTTTCTCCATAGATAGATCTTGGTGTTTCGTAGGAAAATTTTGAATTTCTGCTACGTTCCCCAACACACAGGATAACACAAGAAAGAAGACAAACAGACTGAAGAAATTGAACTGAGGAAATTGAGAAAGTCTTCAGTCAAAGTCTTCAAACAGATATGAACAGGCACACAACAATAGACATGAGGAAATGAAAGAGTTGAGGAAATAGAACCAGTTAGCTTGGTGAAGACAATGATTTGGTAGACCAGTTCCAACTGCTGTCTCAGTTGTACATCTGGTTGGAGCGGCTGAGTATTTAAACTCGATGACACCCAGTCCCGGACACACAGTCCTCACCGTATTCTCCTTGAGCTAAAGTCACACAGACCTCACCCAATCACTCGTGGTAAGTCTTCAGGTGACTTCCGAACCTTCACAAACTCGGTCACTCGGCGATCCACAATTCCTCTTGGATGCTCTAGACCTTGACGCCTAACCGTCTGGAAGAAGCACAGTCTTCAAAGGAAACAAGCGTCGGATCCACGCAGGATCAATCTCTTCAGTGATGCTCAATCACTTTGGGTTTGTAGGTGTTGGGTTTGGGTTTTCCTCACTTGATGATTTTCGCTCAAAGTCCTCGGAGGATGGGATGCTCTCAAATGAGAAGTGTCAGTTTCTCTTGAAGCAGCCAACCAGCTAGTGGTTGTGGGGGGCGGCTATTTATAGCCTGGGGAGCAGCCCGACATGATAAGACATAAATGCCCTTGTCTGATATGACCGTTAGGTGGGTAGATATTTTGGAACCGCTGGTGCATAGCACAACAACGGTCGGAATTTTGACTATCAAAATCCTCAGGGCTATCATGTTCCTCACTGTGTAGGTAATTCACACTGGCGAATTCCTAACTCCTTAGTCAGAACAAATTCCTCAGAGACCAGAAGAACTTTTACTCTGTCACTGAAGAATATGACTGAACTGTATGAGATTTCCAATGGCTTCACTCGAAGGGATTGGTAGGTGTAGGATTTTGAGTTGAGCATCACATGGAAATTTTTCCTTAGTATTTCCTCGACCCCCTTTAACAGTATGGTGTTTCCTATGACTCAAGAAAGAGAAAATGAAACTAAGAAAACAAAAGTCTTCACGCTTCATGTTCCTCGAATGATTGGCATGTCTTCAAGGTCACACCAATTTCTTCACTTTCAAAGTCTTTAGGAAGTCTTCAGAAATCCAAAGTCTTTAGTTGAAGAACTTCATTTTTAGGGGTCGACTTTCTCTGCAAATATCAAACTCCTCATAGACTTATAGACCTGTGTACACTCACAAACGCATCAGTCCCTTAACCTATAAGTCTTCAATACACCAAAGTCACTAAGGGGCACTAGATGCACTTAAAATCTCCCCCTTTTTGGTGATTGATGACAATATAGGTTAAGTTTTCAACGGGGATAAATATATGAAGTGTAGATACTGATGTTGAGGAATTTGATTGCAAGATATAGAAGAACTCCCCTTGAAGATGTGCATAGTGAGGAATTTGCTTTTGAAGCAATGCACACTTGAAGAGTATAATCATGGAGATCTCCCCCTATATCTTGTAATTCATACACGCATTTGATATATAATATGAAGAATTTGAAACGCATGATGAAATATGGTGACTGATATAATTCAGCATGCGTGCATTAACAGTAATGAGGAATAAGCATGCAGAAGAACACAACAAAAGTATCAGGTCACCATAGAGTTTAAGATTACAACTCGATCCAGCAAAGTCATCAGAAGAACGAGAGTTGTAACTTAGCAAAAAACGCCCATATAATATAGACCCGCTTGAAGACTAACTCAAATTTCTCCCCCTTTGTCATCGAATGACCAAAAGGGTTGAAACTAAGGACTAACGCCCCTGAAGAATATCATGATGATGGAGGTGCGCTAGCGTTGTCCGGGTCTTGAGTCATTGTAGGGCCTACTGCAGTGTCGTCCAATTCTTCATGCTCGTCCGTGGCGCGTGATGAAGAATATGAGCTAGCCACCAAGGAAGTAACCTTGACCTTCTTGAATCTCTTCGGAGGAGGAGCAGACCAGTCAAAGTCTTTCTTGAAGCCCATTTGCTTCAGATCTTCTTCACCATATAAATGTGACCGAATAGCCCAGGTGCGATCAAACACTTCATGGAGGTAGTAGTGGTTTTTCTTCACTGCATTATGTGTAGAAGTCATGTTGTGAAGAATAGAGCCAAACTGACGCTTAACCCACTTGTGGTTGCGATCCAACTTCTGGTGAAGACTTATAAGCAGTTCACGGTCAGTCATCACACAAGGAGCAGTAGCTTGAGGACTTGACTTGGTAGCATTGGCAGCAGTATCATGAGTGGCAGAGTCATCATTGGTGGAGTAAGATGCAGCTTTGCGGAACTGACCATCCAATGGACGAATGCCTTCATCGATAATGGTTGGTGACTTGCCCTTCTCATCAGATGAGGAAATTGTTCGCTTGAGGACTTCAATAGGGGGCAAGTAGCTGAGGTGATTCTAAAAATCAGCCTTGTAGTTGAGTGAAGACCTTGTTATGATGAATCTCATGATCCATGGCGCGTAAGGCTTCAGCTCAAATGGTGAAAGTGCAACATTCGCCAGAGTCCTCATGAAGAAATCGTGATAATTTATGGGGATGCCATGCATGATGTTGAAAAGCATATTCTTCATCATTCTGATAATTTCTTCATCGGATGAGTCATGGCCTTTGATGGGACTCATGGTCTTCGTCAGAATGCGGTAGATGGTTCTTGGCACATAGAGTAATTCCTTCACGAGGAATTTGGTCCTTGGAGCTTGACCTGGCTTCAGCGGCTTCATGAGCACTTGCATATAGTGATCAGTGAGTTCAGGCTCATCATACAGACAACGAGCACCGTCAGGTGGGGGACTGATTGGCAAGGCACGAAGTAATTCAGAGGCTGGTGCCTTGTAATGAGTGTTTTCAGTCATCCAGTCCAACACCCACGAGTTGATGTCAGTAGCATCACCTGTGATATGCAGAGTTGTGTAGAACTGAAGAATAAGCTCTTCATTCCAATCAACTATGTCAGAGCAGAAATTTAGCAAGCCTGCATCATGAATCATGCCGAGGAATTGAGAGAAGCAAGGCATGGATTCCATGTCCATGTGAGGAATGTGCTCGTGGTCAAAGACTTTGTCCTTGTGGAAGAGTACCGAGGAATAGAAGTTGGCCTGACTGGCAGTCCAGAAACGCTTCCTTCTAAGACGAGAATTGTCATAGGGGTTGAATTCAGTGAAGAACACGTGCTCGCCGAAGAAATCATCAGCCTTGAATTTTTGCTTCTTGGAGAAGGGATCCTTTGGCTTGGGATGAGGAGTGTCAGTCAATTGCAGCACCACTTCAGGAATCGCAATCTCAGGTTCCTCAGGCTGAGGAATTTCAGGCTCTTTTGCAGCTTTAGCCTGGGTCTTCAATTCCTCATTGACATTTTCTTCAGCACTAGTGGCTGGAATTTCTTCATGAACACTTGGGGTTGCATGAGGTTCTTCAAATCCCATTTGCACTTCAGTGGCAGCAGGGGACTGAGGAATTGCTTGGAGCGGAGTAAACATTGGAGAGTTGGGATGCTGACTGTCCCAAAATTCATCATTGAGCACAGGAGTGGTACATCCAATGTCCACATCCTCATCTTCTATTTCTTCAACACCTGCCTCTTCAGCAGTGAACTGAGGCATAGGTGAGGAAATGAGTGGAGATGAAGGGATTTTATCTACTTCAATTTCTTCGTCCAACTGCTCTGTTGAAGCTGTAGAAGGAGTTTCTTCATCAGATTCATCGGGAATCACATAATCTTCACCAAAAGGAACAAGGTCCTTTGATGGCATTGATGAGACTGGAACGACATCGATTGGATTGTCAATTGAATTGGACAGAGTCTTCATCTTCTTCAGGGCTGAAGAATTTGATGAAGTTGATGCCTTCCTTTTCTTCATAGCTGCACGCTCTGCAGCCTTGGTCTTCTTCGCATCTGATGTAGATGGAAGGATCGGAGTTGGTGTAGGCGCAGGAGGTGCAGAGGACTTTGGTTCATTTTCCTCAGGCACAACTGATGCAGTTGCCCTGACTTGTTCACTTTCTTCAGGCACACCACTAGGATGCCCTGGCAATATCTTCAGTGGCTGGAATGGAGTCATCAACCCTGGCACTCTCATTTTCTTCAGCAGCCTGATTGTTATCAGCGGTGCTGGCATGTTCTTCATTAGGCTGAGCAGATGCTTCAGCCTGAGTAACTTCAACATGCACAGGAGCAGCAACACCTGAAGTGAATTTCTTCGTCAGATTAACGAAATGCACCTTGGCACCCTTCCAATCAGCATGGTAGCGATAAAATTCATCACTCAGTTGTTTGATTTCAACTTGCAAGGCAAGGAGCTAATCAGGAGTGAGAGTGAGGACATTGTCCTTGAGGTAGCGCTGTTTCTTGTACTGCGCTTTCTTCAAACTTCTGCCTTGTTCAAATTTCCATTTTTCTTCCTCAATGAAGGCAGTTAGAACATGACTTTGATCAGGAGTGAGGTTCATCTCTGGCAAAGGCGTGTTAGGATCCTTGTGCCACAGGTCAATGTAGTTGAGGATCAACTTTGGATCCAACATCAGCGGCACATTGCTGCCTTTGGCTCTAGCGGCCCTGGCTTGCCTATCTCTGATGATTTCGGCAAGTTCTTCATCATCAGCCTCATCATCATCAGAGGGCACTTGGAAGGCGACCTGCTTCTTGTGAGGACTTGGTCGAATACCTCGTCCAGCAGTGGCCTTTTTCTTCAGCAGTGAAGGACCAGCTGAGGAATTTCAAGCAGCCGAGGAGCTTGCAGATTCTCCTGAGGGAATTGAGAAGCCTTGAGTCCTTTGGCATGAGGCGAGATGCACAGGTGCCGAGGATTTGGTCAGAGCAGCTGAAGACTTTGACGGAGGAGCTGAGGACTTTGAAGGAGCAGTCTGAGTAATTTGCCATGAGGGCCTTGAAGAATCTGGCCTTGATGGCATAGCAGAGGAGCTTGGCCGTGAGGGCATTCAAAGGTGAAGCACTGGACTTATGCGCAGGCTTCTTATGCATTGCCTTCTTTGGCTGACTAGCAGAGGCCTCAGCAGAGGCAGCAGGAGCAGCAGAGTCTGTGTTGAATTTCTTCACTGCTTCCTTTGCTTGCTTGGCCAATTTGGCCTGGCGCTTTGCCCATTCATCAGCATATTCCTCACCGCGCTTGAGGCTGGTGGGATCTGCCACTTGGCCTGGTGCCAATGGAGGTCTTGAGCATGGAGGATTGAGCGCAAATTTCTTCATATACTTGGGAGTAACATACCTGTACTCCCTCCATTCCCATGCCCATCTCCTCTCTATATTTTGAATGCGCACCTTGCGCTGATTTCTATCTTCCTCAGGGGGTGTGCAGTACCCAACATCATTGTCCTCAGGGATTTCAAATGCAGTATTGACCTCAGGCCTCTTTCCTCCCTTCTGTGGACTTTTGTCAGCCATTTTCTTCATCTGAGGAATATGAACAACTCAAGTTTCTGAAGAGGTGTGCAACTTTTCTTCGAGGAATGCTGCAAATGAGTTAAGTTGATGAGAACCTACTGATTCAGCAGCGGACATTTGTACCTATGAACAGAGTATAGTTGCGAGGAATTTGGAGAGGTCATATCTGTTCTCAGAAGGTTGTTCAAAAAGAATAGGTTTTGAGGAATTTGACCAGATGAGTCTTGAGGAGTTCACTGAACGTTCTTTGTCTTAGGTTCCAGAGTTGTATAGATTGAAAATCCACACAATTGAGGAATCTTGAAGAAAATCACTGCTTAGAGAAACGAATCAAGAGCAGATGACATGTGAGGTGTTCATGTTTGTGAAGATTTGAAGAATAAACACCTTTGAAGATTTTGAAGAAAACTTGAGAATCAAGGCGAGCAGTAAAAGTAACTTTTAATTACCTGAAGTGAAGAACACGACGAACTGGGAAGTGTAGATGTGAAGTTCGTCAGTTCAGATTTTCCACGCCCTAACTCGGCAGAGGAAGACGGCTACGGCGGCGGCGGAGTGAAGAAATCCGCAACCGGCGCGAGTACGACGACGACGAGGTCGAGGCAGTGAAGCTCTTCCTCACCGGCGATGATGAAGTAGCGGCGGCACTAGGGTTTTGGGGAGCTCGAGCGGGAGAGAGCGCGAGGGAGGTGAAAGTGAAGTGAGGAAGAGACAGGGGTATTTATTGAGAGAGTGAAAAATTGTTCACCCGAGGAAATCGGACAAACATGCCCCTGGCCCCTTCTCATTCGCTTGACATGTGCCACCCACGTACTGAGAGGTGGCAATCGTGTAGGATAGTGGGTGAATAGATAAGTATTGTCGTGAGAAGGGGAACGGTTTGAGTGGCAAAGCCGAAAATTCAGATAAGATAAGTTTAAAAGTTTCGTTTGTAATTTATTCAGCTGTCAAGGACACAGTGAAGATTTTGAACGAGTTTCAAATAGAATGCATATGAGGAATTTGTGAATAGACGAGGTTGAGTTTAGCATAGAGGGGGAAGGGTCCGATCACATTCACTTAGCAGAAGAAATCAATTTGACGAATTAGACATAAAAATCATATATATATATATATATATATATATATATATATATATATATATATATATATATATATATATATATATATATATTCAAATGAAGAACAACACCGGAAAGAGTGAAGACAATGCAAAGTTGAAGAATTTGAAAAAACTGAGGAATTTCAAAAACGAAGAAAAACTCATATTGATGATTTTCAACTTTGGTTGGTGGCATAACCCACCATATAAGAAAGCTGATTTCAGACACCGCGTACAATTGTCGTAGGGCTCTAAGAATCAATTTCTTCATTAATTTCTTCACACTTAGAGGGTTAGTCTTCATTAATTGAAGAAAAACGTTACTTCGTGTGTTGCGCATCTAAGTCATCAAGTCAACATAAGTGTTAGGATGGGTGTCCATTTCAGAGAACATTCAAAGATTCTAGGATATTTAGCTCACACCGCAACTTGCTAAATCTCTTCTCATCCAAGGGCTTAGTGAAGATATCGGCCAGTTGATATTTAGTGCTAACATGGTCGATGGAGATGTCGCCCTTCAACACATGATCACGAAGAAAATGATGACGAATCTGGATGTGCTTGGTCTTCGAGTGCTGAACTGGGTTATGAGCAATCTTGATGGCACTATCATTGTCACAGTAGAGAGGCACATTCTTCACGTTGACGCCATAGTCCTTGAGTGTTTGCTTCATCCATAGTAGTTGAGCACAGCATGATCCAACAACAATGTACTCAGCTTCTGCAGTGGAGAGTGATACGCCGTTCTATTTCTTCGAGGACCAACAGACCAAAGATCGTCCGAGGAAATGACATGTGCTTGATGTTGACTTGCGGTCCACGCGATCGCCAGCATAGTCAGAGTCTGAATATCCAATGAGATTAAAATAAGAGCCCTTGTGTCGGGGGTTGGGTGCGACATATGCCAATGGATGGCTTATCATGGTGGGAGCGAGTAGAATGTCGCCGGTGCCTGGAAGCGGGATAAGGCTTAGACATGAACGCCGACATACTTTACCCAGGTTCGGGGCTCTCTTAGGAGATAACACCCCTAGTCCTGCTCTGCAGGGTCTCTGCATGATCACTAAGGCTCAAGTGATACAATGGTGCTCCTCGAGCTGTGTGCTAGAGGTAGAAAGAGGCAAGGCTAGCTCTCTTCCTGCTCTAGGGGGTGGCTAGTTCTAAATGGAGTGGAACCCTTTGCATGGGTGGCCTGGGGGATTTATATAGGCCTACCCCCCAGGGGTACAATGGTAATCTGGCCGGCTGCTGGGCCCGACTGTTAGTGTCTTCAGCCTCCGGCTTCTCCATCGACCGCTGGGGCCCGCCGCCTGGTGGGCCCCGCCGACTGGTTGGTGGCTGTTCCCTGTAACCGTGTTGTTGATGACGGGGGCTTGGTCATCCTAGTGTGGCTACAGTCCCGCCGCCTAGTGGGAGGACACTGTAGCCACACCTGGTCTTATCAGCTTAATGGCGCTCTTGCCTCGGGACAAGGGACGGCCGCCTGCTGGAGGCCGGCCCCTCTCTGATCTGCCTGGTTGAGCTTCCGTCATCTTCCTTGGGGTCACTGCCCGATAGGGCCCGCCTCTGGCAGGCCGTACCAATAGGCCGTCGTGGGGAACAGGGCTCCGCCTGCCTGGAGCGACGTCAGGGTAGATACGGCATAGTGCTCCGTCGTGCGGAGATCTCCGTCTGTACGGAGCACTGTAGCCATGCCTGTCTCGAATGTGGGAGGCGTCGTTCCTCACTGTAGCCATGCTTTGATTTGTACTCCCGATGGGAGCTCGGCCGCCCCGTAGTCGCGAGGTGTCCGCCTTCCCGTTGCCGCCTTCTCTGGAAGGCGGCCGCCAGGAGCCGGCCACTAGAAGCACCGTAGTCATGGGTCACCCGCCCTCTGGCAGCCGGCCGCTGAGCCAGTCGTCCCCAGAGGGCGGAGTTTCGGCTTGGGGCCCAGCTAGGCGGAGCTGGCCCAAAGTCTTGATAAATCCAGGGACTCGGGTGAGCCTACCCGTGGCCCATTACTCCGACAGTAGTCCCCGAAGCCAGTGATGTGTCGTGGTCGAGGGGCTGCGAAGTCTCAGCGGCTTCCCCCCTCACCAAGCTCTGGGAGAATGTCGATCCGTCTTGCGGCTAGCCGACTGCTCAAGCCAGCCTCGCCGAAGCAGAGCCGTATGGTTGATTTTGAACTTCAAGGCGGGAAACAGGTGGCGTGCCTGTTAAGCTTCCCAGGCAGCCGCCCGCCACGGATGCGCCACGCGGCGTGCGTCAGCCCGGTCAGTCTGCCACCCCACGCTCTGGACGGGACGTGACACAGGGCCGGGCCCGCCACTACCATGCCTTGGCAACCGGGCGGATTTACTGCACCGAAGGAGGTGGTTGCCGTTCCGCATGATTCTTTACAGCATGGTGAATGCGCGCGGGAAACGGGGAGTCGTGGGGATGTGGGCGCAGTAAATCCCACGACCCCACGTCCCGTCCCCTCGGCTTCGCAGCCCGGGCGCTATAAGTAGGGAGGGGGGAGAGGTGCGGCGAAGCTCTTGCGCCCCCTCCCACTCTTCTTCTCCTCTCAGCCTCTGCTGCCGCTGCTGCTGTAGCGCCGCTACCGTTGCTCACCGCCGACGCGTTTCTCCTCTCCACGCCGCCAGCCGGAGCCATGGGCAACTGGGATGGATCGACCGTGATCGAGGATCACATCACCTTCCTCCGCGACACGCGCCGGATGCCCAGCGCGGCCTTCGTCAAGGCGCGAGTGCCGCCGGAGACGGAGATTTTGCCAGTGCCGTAGGAAGGCGAGTGGGTCGTCTTCCGCTCGCATTTCCTGCGCGGCTTCGGCCTCCCGACGAGCGACTGCTTCCCCACCTTCCTCAACATCTACAATCTTCAACCTCACCACCTCACGCCCAACGCCATGACCTTGCTCTCCGCCTTCGTCACGGCGTGTGAGGGCTACCTCGGCATCCTCCCCACAATCAAGCTGTGGGGAGCATTCTTCTATGGAAAGCTCGGCACCTCTGCCAAGGAGACGGCGTCCGAGTGCAGGGGTTTCGTCGCCGTGCGCCGGCCGGCGAAGCGGAACGCCTTCCCCGTCATCAAGCTGGCACAGTCGATGAAGATGTGGCAGCAGTCTTATTTCTACGTCGAGAACGTGGACCCTGCTACCGACTTCCTCAACCTGTCGGCCTACGAGGCCAGCCACCCCACCGGAGCTCGCGTCTCCTGGAAGTACAAGCCGAAGCCGGTGTCGGCGGACGCAGCGGCCGCCATCGGCTGACTCCGAGTGCTCCAAGAGTGGGAGGGCCTCGTGGCCTCCGACCTCCTCGTCGCCTTTGTGGAGCGCCGGGTCCTCCTGCTCCAGAGCCGCCCTCATCCGATCTTCCGGATGGGCGGACATCGCGACCCGTGCCGGATGTGCACGAAGGGAATGCCGCCTGCCGAAGTCTCACGGATGGTTAACAAGATCTTCGACCTCAAGATGTCAGAGAAAGAGTGGCGGTACGGGAAGCGGTCATACTCTCGCCACAACCCGCCTCCTACTGTAAGTTTCTTGTTTTTGTCCTTTGAACTGCTTTCTTCTGCTTCGTTTCTCTTTATGACGCCACCATTCAAGACTTGATTCCTTCTTGGTTGCAGATTTATATGTCCGAGGCAACAGCCGCCCTCCTGGGGCCGGGTGATAACCTCCAGGAGGATAGGGCAGAGAGTGACTTGGACGACCCCGACTTGGGGGCGGCCGCCCTGGTCGACGATGCGACAGGAGGTGGTGGCAGAGCGGACGGCAGTGGTGGAGCAGGCGGCTCCGAGGAAGGCGGTGGCGTGAGGCCTGGCCCGACGACGATGAAGACGAAGACGAGCCGTGCCCTGCCCGGAGCTCCGCCACCACCGGCGCCGGCTCCTCTTCTGGGCCGCCCGCCCCAGGCGGCAAGCGCAAGCGGAAATAGGGCTCGACCTTATTCGGCAGCGCCCCAAAGAAGCCCAAGAACCCGGCCGCGGCGACCAGGCGGAAAGAAACCGCGGCCAGGGCGACTCAGTATCAGAGGCAGCCGAAGGTGCCAGTTATGGTGTCGGCGTAAGCATCATTCCCTTACTCCTTGTCTTTTCATCAATCTGGCGTGAAAGCCTTCTAACTTGTCTTCTTGTTTCAGGGCCCCGCTAACCATCGAGAAGTCGGGCGCCGGCTCGGTCCTCAGGTCGGCAGCGACCTCCTCGACTAGTCGGCGCATCGACTCGGCCGCCGACCTCTGGGAGGCGACAGAGCGGAATGCGCGGGAGGCGCGCGATGAGGCGGAGGCCGACTGCCTGGCCAAGGAGCAGGCGGCCTTGTCCGCCGCGTCTGCTGAGAGGGCGCTGGCACAGGCGGAAGCCCAGGCCGTAGAGAAGGAGCGGCTCGCGGAGGCCGTCCGCCGCCAAGAGCCGCTACTCGTGGCCCCCCTGAACACTGTGCCACCTCCGCCTGATTTCGAGGCGACGGCCGGAGGAGCCGACAGCGACTATCCGATCCGGGAGCAGGGGGCGGTGACATAGCCATGCCGGACGTCTTTGTGCCGCCGCCCCCGCCCCCGCCGCTTCCGCCAACCAGCGAGCCGCGGGACGAGCAGCCGATGGCGCCACCGGTGCCGCCAGTCGACAATACGGTGGTGACGGTCCTGGTTCCTTCGGTCCGCATCCCCACGTGCCGCTATCTGGAGAAGGAGGCCTCAGCACCGCAGCCGCAGGAGATCGGCGCCACAAGCTTGTCGGCCCTCGACACCGAGGCGACCAACGCCATGCCCATGGGGTGGATACACGGGGGCGGGACTGGCGCCCTGAACCAGGCGCCTCTTGTCGTCCAGGCCAAGCTTCGGGCGGAGGCGGAGGCGCTCAAGCGCTGCAACGAGGCTTACTTGGAGTCGCGCACCGCCATCCGGGTAAGTTGTCTTTGGGTTTTCTCTTCGAATGATCTTCTTTGCTTCTCTCGTGAGGGCGCGCAAGCGCACCTACTGGGTGTAGTCCCCAAGTTCCGGGCCGGCTGCTGAGCAGGCGGGTCGGAACTTTATCTTGCAATTGTTCGACTGCTGATTTCATCCGATGCCTCCTCTGCAGGATTATCACAACCTCCGCGCGACTGCCTACAACTCCAAGGTTCGGGAGCTAGAGGCACAGACAGCCCATCTGGCCGAAAGCCGGTGTAAGTTTCTATCCTCTTTCTTCGTGGGGGCGCGCTGGCGCACCCGCGGGCTATAGTCCCCGAGGTTCGGGCCGACTGCCAAGCAGTCGGGCCGAATCTCCTCAGTTGTCTTTTTTCCTTGTCGACTACTTCTTTTCCGCGGGGGCGCGCTGGCGCGCCCTCGGGCTGTAGTCCCCGAGGTTCGGTCTGACTGCTGAGCAGTCGGGCCGAATCTCCTCGGTTATTTCTTTCCTTTGTCTTGTCCGCTTGATTGATGCCTTCTTCTTTTCTTTCTTTCTTCAGAGGCCAATGCCGACCTGCAGCAGCAGCTGGGCGAAGCCAAGATCGGCCTGCATGGCAAGGAGGCGGAGTGCAGCAAGCTGGCGGAGGAGCGGGACCGCCTGGTCGCCCAACTTGCCGAACAGGCGGAAACCCTCAAGGCGGCCCAGCAGAAGGTGGAGACGGCAGAGACCGGCCTCCTTGCCGAGTTTGAGCTCGAGCGCTCTGCCTGGGCCGACAAGGAGGCCCAGGTGACGGCCTGCTTCAGCAGCATCGAAGACTTGGTCGGTGGTAAGCCCTATTCTCTTAGTTTCTTGCTTTGAGTTATCAGCCCTTGCTTATAGCCTTGACCTTTTTCTTCTTCTGCCCGGACAGACTTCTTCCCGGGCCATTCTGTAGCCGCAACCCAGATGATCGAGGCCCAATGCGAGGAGCGAAGGGCAGAGGGTGCGCAGATTGCCGCTGATGCCCCCCGGACCCTTGGTGAGGTCCTCAGCATTCAGGCCCGGCTTCGGCCTGCTCACCGCTTGCTGCGCCGCCTGCAGCGCATCGGAGCCCAGGCGGTCTCCGCCCTCTAGCCAGGCTTGTCGGCTCCATGCACCCCAAGTCGGACTGCCGACTGGTTGGAGGTGGTGGCCGGCCGCCTGGAGGGTTTCCTCTGGAGCGCGCCGAGCTTTGGAATTCATCAAGGTGTGGTACCCTGAGCTAGATCTAGCCCAGTTAGCCACGTTCCGACTGGAGGCGCAGGAGGAGTTGGCGGCGGTGGAAGCTGAACTTGTCGGCAGGGCATCGGCAATCACCTACTTCACCGACACCAGCGTCTTCGTCCCGGAGGTGGTCGAGGAAGGCGGCGAAGCTCCGCACGAATGGCTTGGGCTAAACCCAGAAGACAGCAAAGACTCAGCTAAAGTCATCGACTCCAGCGACGAAGGGGAGGACGGGAAGGAGGAAGAGAAGGAGGAGGAGGAGGAGGAGGAAGACGAGAGCGACGTCGACATGCCAGAGGTCAGGGCGGACGGTCAGCCCCAACCTGACCGGGCCTCAAGCAACAAGCCACGCACCGAGGTGCTGCCCGCTACTGGAGGCATTCAAGTGGGGGCGGACCCGCCGCCTGTTCCTCCGACGGACGCCATCGACTCTGTCCTCCAGCACTCCAGCGCCCCGCCTGCTGCCGGCTATCCCTCTGCTCAGACGGAGCCGCCTACCGCGCCAGGTGGCGCGGCCGACTCCAGCGTTCAGCCGGAGCCCTTGGCCACACCATCCGGCACCGGCCAGCCAGATCGTTCTGCCGCGCCAACCGGAGCCGCTCAGCCGGAGTCCTCTGCGGCGCCAACCGGCACCGCCCAGCCAGAGTCTTCTGCTGCTCCTTAGGATTTTATCTGTTTTCTGCTTGCTACTCTGAACACTGGTTAAATTCACATAATTCCACCCTCGGGTGTATATCAAACTCTGTTTGAATGCCGGCCAGAGGCCTTTTATCCATGTAAATATTTTATTATAGGTTATGCTTTGCTTTGCTGACTTCCATCTTTCCTTGCATTTTTACTCCTTGGTTTTTTCCTTTGCCGCCCTACCTTCACTATCCTCTTGCCAGCCAAACAGCCGCTCCGCGGACTGCGGCTTAGGTTGAGTACTTAGTCGTTTGGAGGAGGGCTAGTACTTAGCCATTCGGGGTGTTGGCAATGAAAGGTAGGAGTCGGCTGGCCGGCTGCTCTGTAGCCGGTCAAAAAAGGTGAAATGCAGGCCTCTGCTATATGCATTTTGTCCTTAGTCATTTTTCGTGTACGCGCCAGTTTGGGACCCCCGCCCGTCGTACAGTCGCTCTGCGAGTTGCGGCTTCTGGCAAGGGAAGTGTCTGGTGCCCGCACACTACTTGTTCGGCTACAGGAGGTGGCATATAGCAGAAGGCGGCGTGCTTCCGGGCCGACTGGTCGAACCCGGTGCCAGGCGGAAAAAACTATACATACTCATGGCATAATTCTTATCATATAGATAAAAGAGGGCAGTCCCCGAGCTGTTCTCGGGGGACCCGGAGTCTTTATACATAGTACAAAAGGTAGCGTGATACATACTGCTTTCAACTGTAAAACCTTCGGAGGAGGTTTGCATTCCATGGCCTCTCCGTTTCTTTGCCTGAATCATGTCTCTTGCGCGCTCTGGGCTTCTGGGCATCGATCAGATAGTAGGCATCGTTGCCCAGCACCTTACTGATGATAAAAGGGCCTTCCCAAGGTGCCGAGAGCTTGTGCTGTCCGGCTATTCGCTGGATCAGCCGGAGCACAAGGTCTCCCTCCAGGAAGGATCTTGGTTTCACCTTGCGGTTGTAGTATCGGCGCAGACTCTGCTGGTAGATGGCCGACCTGCTGAGTGCCAACAGCCGGCCTTCCTCCAGCAAGTCGACGTTGTCTTCTCGTGCTTCCTTGGCGTCCGCCTCGGTGTACATGGTGACTCTTGGGGAGTCGAACTCAATATCCGTCGGGATGACGGCTTCGGCACCATAGACGAGGAAGAAGGGCGTGAAGCCCGTTGACTTGTTTGGAGTTGTGCGTAGGCAGCTCGTCGAGCCAGCAGCCGACCGAACGCTCCAGAGGCTCGACCAGTCGGGGCTTGAGGCCGGAGAAAATGAGGCCGTTTGCACGCTCTACTTCGCCATTTGACTGTGGGTGGTGTAACACCCCAAAAATTCAACCAGGTTTTAGTTATTAAAATTTTGCGAAGAGTTAAATTTTTTGCCTACAAGAATATTTCTGTTGATTTCAAAACCTTTCTTTTAATATTAAGGATTTATTTTTCCCAAGTGGATCCTTCCAAACATATTGAACTTCTATGCCATCTCATTAAAACAAATTCCAAATCAGTAGGATTATTTATTAAATTATTTCACCCTGAGCTATATTCATTAAAATGACTTGTTTTAAGTTTTGGAGCTCCTTTTGAACTACAACCATTTGATAAATTTAACTAAAAATTCCACCAAAATTTGGAGATGTCCTGTGATGCCTCTAAATAACTTTTGTGCATTAATATATTTATTTCATTGCATATTTTGAGTATTACACATGTTTTTCTTCTCTGGTCCAGTAGGCATTTTTGCACTGCAACCCTTTAAAATATCTGTTTCTAGCTTCCACCAAAATTATGGGATGTCAGTAGGAGCATATGATTCCATTATATGCAAAAATCCAGGGATGTTCTTTGAAATTTTTGAGTGAATCAACCTCATCTCCATTCTGGTCCAACATGATGGTTTGTACAACAACCATACTCTTGCTTGCTCTTTGGCCCTAGATTCTTTTTCCTACTTGTAGTCCTCCATGCTAAACCCCCAAGTCCAGGAGCATGCAACCATTGACATATTTTTGGTTCATGAAATAATGCCATTCACATCCTGTCCAGATTTGAAGTTCTGCAAAACTTGCACTAGCAAGTTTGTGCTTTTCACCAACTAACCTCACCACCCTCTTGTGCATCCAAGGAGACACTGATCTGGAAGATGTGGCCCCTCCATGAATAGCCTAGGTGCCTTTGGCATTTTGACAAACACCTGGAGTGCATGGACTGATTTGGCATGATCTCAAGTATACACTATGAACATCACAACCTGACCAAACCACCGTGTCCCTTGAGCTTCCCTCTATCACTAGCCTAGTTATGTTGCTTGCCAACCTCACCTGTGACCTGTAGCGTGCCACGGCATTGTGTCGAACACCTTCCGTGCATGCACTGGACGTGCCCAGAGCGCGCGTATTGCACGAGCGGCGCCCGAGCGGCCGCGTCACGCCCCGCACTCACCCCAGCACGTCGTGTCCCCTTGCGCGCTACATGCTCCCCCTCACCGCAACGCGCCAAGCAGAGCCTCACCGCGTCCCCGACAAGCCAAGGACTAGCCGCCACGGCCGCCCGACAGCCCTGCTCAGGCCAACGCCGCCCAAGCCACCCCGGCTCGCCACCTGCCCCCTGGAGCTTCGCAAGCTTATCCACAACTTCGTCTCCTAGCGCGCGTCGCTGCCACGTCGCCATTGCTACAGAAAGACGGTTCGCCATCATCCTTATCGCCGGCCACCTCGGAACCGACCTCCACCGCGTATATAAGGGCCCCGAAGCTCAATCGAGTCCTCGAGAAACCTCATATGATCCTCCTAGTGTTGCCTTGGCTAGCAGTCGAGCAAGGGAAGGCCTTCTTCCCCGAGTCCGGCCGGTTCGGTCGCCGCCAAGCCCCGGCCGATTCCATCGCCACCAGTGCCTCTACCTCTCCATTCTCTCCACCAAGAACTCTCCCTTCCTCTCGCGAACACAACCCCTCGCTCAATTTTGGCTGGAGACCACCGCAGCCCAAAAATCACTTTGTCCCCGAAGCCCCATCCGCCGCGGAGCTCGCCGCCGGCGACTCCCTCCACCTCCGGCGACCCTGCGACCACTGGAAGGACCACCTAGGAGTGGCAGATCCTTTCCTGCTCTTAGATGCCCGCGAAAAGACGCCGTTCGCCGGCGATGATCGCCGAACGCCCCGCCTCGGCTCGGGCACAGAAGTGGAGGGAGTGGGGACTGGTCAAACCTGACCAGTGGCCCCCCCTGGACCCACTGTCAGAGACCCAGCCCCGTCTCCATGCGTTTAAGTGGAAGCGTAAAGACCCCGAGTACGTCTCCCCGTTTTGAAGGCGTATTCTGCCCGAAGCGTTTTCTTTTCTGTTTATTATTAAAAACAGATTTTGACCAAATCTTTGACTGGCTTTATCTTTTTAAATATAACTCCAGATGAATTAATTCTTTTTCCTACCTCTCTCAAATTTGATCTAGTTTATTTTAAGATTTAATTGAAAAATTTTCCAAACAACGTTTTGAGCTGTTTTTATTTTTGTGTGTTAATTCATTTATATTTCTAAAATAGGATTTTTGAAGAGAGGAGAAGTATTTCAAGAGTTTGAAATGCACCCTGCCTTCCCATGACCTGAAGGCAAGCATTCTGAACCCTGGCATGATATTTTTGAGTGTTCGTTGACACATTTATCACACTACCTCTCTTTTGGAGAAATTGTTATTTCATGTGAGATGATCATGTGCATGGATGCATATTTGAGATTTCCATGCTGGTGGAAATGATCACACTTGTGATGACAATCATTCTCATGTGCCTTGCATGCATACCGGCAGGAACCCGGGAAAACCTTTGTCTTGGGTAGGCATGAGTTTGTCGCCGGTCTCCGTCGGGACGGTTATGTCTGGTATGGCATGGTAAGGTAATATGAGCGGTGACTCTGTTGGTTGAAATATATTCGTTATGCTAATCATGCAGGGAATACTTAAACCTCCTGAGTCGGCCATTGATCGAGTCTTGTTCCAGTAACCCCCATACTTGTTTCGTACTACCACTCGTCTCTACAACAAGTAGAGTACGGTTCAGTAAGTTGTCAACCTCTTCCTAGCATACACCGTACAGAGAGGCCAGGGTGGAAGATACCGGTTGTTGCTGGTAGGCAGGCCACCTGGTCCGGGGGCATGGGTGTTTCCGGTTGAGACCGAGAGGGGAGGCCACCCCTTAGAGCGTGCAATATAAATTTGATCCCATGCTACGTGAGGTTGTAGGCTCCCCACTTAGAGTTTGCTTTACAGGTGTCGTGGGTGATTCCAGACACGTGTGAGTTAAGCTGGTGTGTGCAAGTTAGGTGTGTTTTCAACAAAAAGACCATAGACGGAATTAGTCCTGATGGACTAAAGAAATCCGTTACTCGTGGGTAAAGAGTGCACCCTCTGCAGAGATTAAACCTATTCGAATAGCCGTGTCCATGGTTAAGGATTATAGTCTGGGATGGGTCGAGTGTCGGTCTTAGTGTCGGTCTTCGGAGGTGAACTGTTAAACCAGAACTGGAATCACAACTTGTGACTTGTGATAATTATGGTTATTATTGTTGTGGACTAACCCGTGATATTTTGGTATTATCGAATATCTCTGGGATGGTTCTACCTCCGGGATATTCACTATGATTATTTCTTTTAAAGCCTTTTATGTAGTGTCGCTTAGACGCCCGACTGTGGCATTTCTTTAAAAGCCCTTTATGTGGTGTCGCTTAGACGCCCGACTGTGGCATTTCTTTTAAAGCCCTTTATGTGGTGTCGCTTAGACGCCCGACTGTGGCATGTCTTTTAAAGCCCTTTATGTGGTGTCGCTCAGACGCTCGACTATGGCATTTCTTTTAAAGCCCTTTATGTGGTGTCGCTCAGACGCTCGACTGTGGTATTTCTTTTAAAGCCCTTTATGTGGTGTCGCTCAGACGCCCGACTGTGGCATGCTTGTTATTTATTTCATAATATTTCTTTTATATACTTCTATGATATTACATATTCATATATAACATGCTTACACGCATCAGAGTTATATTTATATTTTTGTGACTGACGTCATGAGTATAAAATATTTTCAGCACATCGTTATTATATTATACCCGTGTTCATTATGTTTGCGAGTGCATTCAAAGTACTCACTGGCTTGTCCCTGGCTATTGTCTTGGCCAGATTTCTTGCGCGGAGAGAAGCGACGTGATGACAGCCCAGAACCTAAGCAACGGTGATAGCAGCCTCACGAAGATAGGAGTTAACCTGGTCAGCTATTCCCGTGGGAAATGGAGTCCCATATACACTGATTATTCACAACCCGCTTCCGCCATCAACCACTAGAAACCATTTGTTGTACTCACAGACCAGAATGGTCTTGTACTTCATATTTTATGTTTTTCTTGGAATTTCTGTATCAAGTTGGTGCCTCATCAACTAACAGTTATCCTGGGGCTGATGAGTACAAGGGCCATTTTCTGGGAATTAATACCCAGAGAATCGGTCCCCACAGACTTGGTATCAGAGTCAGGCTAACCATTGGCTAATCCTATCTTAGCCAGGTCGATAAACTTAGGCAAACCAACCCACCCGACCTTAACCAAACCCCAGCCGAGCTTCTCATGCAAGATAGCCACACAGTGACCCCGACACTTTTGGCACTCGGTGCCCAACCTATCAACCTAGTCTGTCGATCACGCGCTAGTGACCAGCGCCCAAGATGTCTACTTCACAAGCGTGCAAAGGAAGACTCCGTCCCCTTTTTCTATAAAAAGGGCACGCTAGCCCCAACCCAGCACAGCCTCTACCCCAAGCTGAGCCCTAATGCCAGGCCCCGTAGTGCACAATGAGACCACAGCAACCAACCTTGGAGGTTTTGTGACCGTACTCGCAAACCTCACCCGTCATGCCTATGCGTTAGAAGAACCCCCAGAATATGTGGTGTACCAAGGGACCATGAGCGGTGAGAGCCGTCAATTCTGGGCCACTGTGCACATCTACGGTAGGAGTCTATCTCCTGAACGCCCCTACAGGTTCACCGGAAGAACAACTTCCTTCGAGCCACAAGCCATCCAGCTAGCTGCTCAAGAGGCTATAGTTCAACTCCGGCAGTTGTCACCCCAAGTTAACTGTCGCTCGTTCTACTACTACCCCAGGCGTGAAGGGTATGGTAGACCACCCCAAGTTGCCAATGGAGATCACGAGACAAATCCCGCATTGTTGCACCTAGTGCGCTATGTAAGTGCACTAGAGGCACTATTCGACCAGATCACCATTGATCTGATCGCAGCTCGAGGAGAGCTGGTTCGTCGAGCCCCGGCAAGAAGAGAAGACGAGCCCGATGCCGACCACCCAGTCATGCTGTTCGGACACCCGAGCGAGACCCTGAGGTCAGCCCCAGCCATCATCCAAGATACTATTATGACCCCAGAAGTGCTTCGACACCTTTTGGGAACACACTCCAACGGGATTGTGGCCAACAATCCCCGCGATGGTCATCATCGCTACCCTGACCCTGTAGTTCCTCCGCCATCTCCGACTAATCCCGGCAGTGAGACCCGTGGAGAAACCTCGACATCCACCAGGCACGCCCGTTTAGACGTAAATGAGGTAGACTAAGCCGTACGAGTAGTACCGAGTGTCAATGTATCCTCGCTTTGTAATCATGCGACCTTGTATGTAAACGCAGCCCGTCGTTGTGCCTCTGTTTTAATAGTAGCCTTGCGTATTTTGTCAGTGCGTAGTTGCATATTTTCCGGGCACAGCTACCAAAACCAACCTCGACGACAACCACAGTAACACGTCTCTTTATGAGATATGTGTATCTCTGACACTGACCCGACCTTTGGAGCTATGCTGGTAAATTTATTACCTTTCACCACGGTGAAATGACCCAGCTCCTTTGCTATATAAAGGCCACCTTGTGATCTTACCAAGCACCCCACACCTTGTGCACCACCCTCACAACCTCTTCCTGTCATGCCGAGCCCCAGTATTTATCTAAGAACCCCAGATGCAACCCCAGGTAGCTTTGTCAAAATATTGTGGGACTTTACCCGCAGTACTATGGGTTCTACCCAGCCACCCCAGTACGAGCTGTTCAAATCGAGAATCACCCCTTCCACCTCGGAATATTGGGTAGCAGTACACATCCCTCCCGTAGACTCCAATCAAGATCCAACGGAAGTTTCCTTCGTGGGGGAATCTATGCCAACCCCACATCTGGCCATAGAAGCTGCTGCGAAAGAAGCAATTGCTTGCCTTCGATCCACAGTACCCTATGCCCACGAACGAGGATATTATTTCTTTCCGAGCCGTGCAGCACCTGGAGGAGTAAAATCTTTTACCGGTGGACGGATTGAGAGAGACCCAGTGCTAGCCAACCTTATCCAGTACATCATCACTCAAGAGCATTTGAACCAGCGAGTGATGGATTATCTCCAGAGTCTCGCTGATTTAAATCCTCAGATTGCCATCGGCAGACCACTGAGGCCCGACCCGGAGAGACGCATACATCGACTGGTTAATCCACTTCCTCTAATAGAAGAAGAGTGTACCCCTTTACCAGAGACATTTTATCGGGACCCCGTCCAGTTACCGTTTTCATTTTAGACGTCACTGCTGTGTTTGTTATTGCAGCATTTATGATTACATTGTAACTTGTGCATGGTACCTCGAATTTGTGCGACGAGTCGATTATTTAGTTTCTACTAGTATGAGTAGTTTTCTTCATGATTAACTTGTGTAACCGCGAAGAAATCCTAGAATGAGATTTCTTTTCCCTGAGTTGCTGCAACGTTTATCCCCTCACTGCTTGGATTATTTTTATTCACGCAGCACCACGGCAGCACAGTCACAACCGCTCGGACTCATGTGGAACTTTTGTTTTTCACAACGGCTCTTAGCAAATCTCGAGGACGAGATTTTTCTTAAGGGGGGTAGTAATTGTAACACCCCAAAAATTTAACCAGGTTTTAGTTATTAAAATTTTGCCAAGAGTTTAAATTTTTGCCTGCAAGAATATTTCTGTTGATTTCAAAACCTTTCTTTTAATATTAAGGATTTATTTTTCCCAAGTGGATCCTTCCAAATATATTGAACATCTATGCCATCTCATTAAAACAAATTCCTAATCAGTAGGATTATTTATTAAATTATTTCACCCTGAGCTATATTCATTAAAATGACTTGTTTTAAGTTTTGGAGCTCCTTTTGAACTACAACCATTTGATAAATTTAACTAAAAATTCCACCAAAATTTGGAGATGTCCTGTGATGCGTCTAAATCACTTTTGTGCATTAATATATTTATTTCATTGCATATTTTGAGTATTACACATGTTTTTCTTCTCTGGTCCAGTAGGCATTTTTGCACTGCAACCCTTTAAAATATCTGTTTCTAGCTTCCACCAAAATTATGGGATGTCAGTAGGAGCATATGCTTCCATTATATGCAAAAATCCAGGGATGTTCTTTGAAATTTTTGAGTGAATCAACCTCATCTCCATTCTGGTCCAACATGATGGTTTGTACAACAACCATACTCTTGCTTGCTCTTTGGCCCTAGATTCTTTTTCCTACTTGTAGTCCTCCATGCTAAACCCCTACGTCCAGGAGCATGCAACCATTGGCATATTTTTGTTTCATGAAATAATGCCATTCACATCCTGTCCAGATTTGAAGTTCTGCAAAACTTGCACTAGCAAGTTTGTGCTTTTCACCAACTAACCTCACCACCCTCTTGTGCATCCAAGGAGACACTGATCTGGAAGATGTGGCCCCTCCAAGAATAGCCTAGGTGCCTTTGGCATTTTGACAAACACCTAGAGTGCAAGGACTGATTTGGCATGATCTCAAGTATACACTATGAACATGACAACCTGACCAAACCACCGTGTCCCTTGAGCTTCCCTCTATCACTAGCCTAGTTATGTTGCTTGCCAACCTCACTTGTGACCTGTAGCATGCCACGGCATTGTGTCGAACACCTTCCGTGCGTGCACTGGACGCGCCCAGAGCGCGCGTATTGCACGAGCGGCGCCCGAGCTGCCGCGTCACGCCCCGCACTCACCCCAGCCCGTGACCGACCGCAGCCGGCACGCCGTGTCCTCTTGCGCGCTACATGCTCCCCCTCACCGCAACGTGCCAAGCAGAGCCTCGCCGCGTCCCCGGTAAGCCAAGGACTAGCCGCCACGGCCGCCCGACAGCCCTGCTGAGGCCAGCGCCGCCCAAGCCACCCCAGTTCGCCACCTACCCCCTGGAGCTTCGCAAGCTTATCCACAGCTTCGTCTCCTAGCGCGCGTCGCCGCCACGTCGCCATTGCTACAAAAAGACGGTTCGCCGTCGTCCTTATCGCCGGCCACCTCGGAACTGACCTCCAACGCGTATATAAGGGCCCCGGAGCTCAATCGAGTCCTCGAGCAACCTCATATGATCCTCCTAGTGTTGCCTTGGCCAGCAGGCGAGCAAGGGAAGGCCTTCCCCGAGTCCGGCCGGTTCAGTCGCCGCCAAGCCCCGGCCGATTCCATCGCCACCAGTGCCTCTACCTCTCCATTCTCTCCACCAAGAACTCTCCCTTCCTCTCGCGAACACAACCCTTCGCTCAATTTTGGCCGGAGACCACCGCAGCCTAAAAATCACTTTGTCCCCGAAGCCCCATCCGCCGCGGAGCTCGCCTCCGGCGACTCCCTCCACCTTCGGCGCCCCTGCGACCACCGGAAGGACCACCTAGGAGTGGCAGATCCTTTCCTGCTCTTAGATGCCCGCGAAAAGACGCCGTTCGCCGGCGACGATCGCCGGACGCCCCGCCATGGCTCGGGCAGAGAAGAGGAGGGAGTGGGGACTGGTCAAACCTGACCAGTGGGCCCCCTGGACCCACTGTCAGAGACCCAGCCCCGTCTCCACGCGTTTAAGTGGAAGCGTAAAGACCCCGAGTACGTCTCCCCGTTTTGAAGGCGTATTCTGCCCGAAGCGTTTTCTTTTCTGTTTATTATTAAAAACAGATTTTGACCAAATCTTTGACTGGCTTTATCTTTTTAAATATAACTCCAAATGAATTAATTCTTTTTCCTAGCTCTCTCAAATTTGATCTAGTTTATTTTAAGATTTAATTGAAAAATTTTCCAAACAACTTTTTGTTCTCTTTTTATTTTTGTGTGTTAATTCATTTATATTTCTAAAATAGGATTTTTGAAGAGAGGAGAAGTATTTCAAGAGTTTGAAATGCACCCTGCCTTCCCATGACCTAAAGGCAAGCATTCTGAACCCTGGCATGATATTTTTGAGTGATCGTTGACACATTTATCACACTACCTCTCTTTTGGAGAAATTGTTATTTCATATGAGATGATCATGTGCAGGATGCATATTTGAGATTTCCATGCTGTTGGAAATGATCACAATTGTGATGATAATCATTCTCATGTGCCTTGCGTGCATACCGGCAGGAACCCGGGAAAACCTCTGCCTTGGGTAGGCATGAGTTTGTCATCGGTCTCCTCAGGACGGTTATGTCTGGTATGGCATGGTAAGGTAATATGAGCGGTGACTCTGTTGGTTGAAATATATTCGTTATGCTAATCATGCAGGGAATACTTAAACCTCCTGAGTCGACCATAGATAGAGTCTTGTTCTAGTAACCCCCATACTTGTTTCGTACTACCACTCGTCTCTACAACAAGTAGAGTATGGTTCAGTAAGTTGTCAACTTCTTCCTAGCATACACCGTACAGAGAGGCCAGGGTGGAAGATACCGGTTGTAGCTGGTAGGCAGGCCACCTGGTCCGGGGGCATGGGTGTTTCCGGTTGAGACCGAGAAGGGAGGCCACCCCTTAGAGCGCGCAATATAAATTTGATCCCATGCTACGCGAGGTTGTAGCCTCCCCACTTAGAGTTTGCTTGACAGGTGTCGTGGGTGATTCCAGACACGTGTGAGTTAAGCTGGTGTGTGCAAGTTAGGTGTGTTTTCAACAAAAAGACCGTAGACGAAATTAGTCCCGATGGACTAAAGAAATCCGTTACTCGTGGGTAAAGAGTACACCCTCTGCAGAGATTAAACCTATTCGAATAGCCGTGTCCATGGTTAAGGATTACAGTCTGGGATGGGTCGAGTGTCGGTCTTAGTGTCGGTCTTCGGAGGTGAACTGTTAAACCAGAACTGGAATCACAACTTGTGACTTGTGATAATTATGGTTATTATTGTTGTGGACTAACCCGTGATATTTTGGTATTATCGAATATCTCTGGGATGGTTCTGCCTCCGGGATATTCACTATGATTATTTCTTTTAAAGCCCTTTTATGTAGTGTCGCTTAGACGCCCGACTGTGGCATTTCTTTAAAAGCCCTTTATGTGGTGTCGCTTAGACGCCCGACTGTGGCATTTCTTTTAAAGCCCTTTATGTGGTGTCGCTTAGACGCCCGACTGTGGCATTTCTTTTAAAGCCCTTTATGTGGTGTCGCTCAGACGCCCGACTGTGGCATTTCTTTTAAAGCCCTTTATGTGGTGTCGCTCAGACGCCCGACTGTGGCATTTCTTTTAAAGCCCTTTATGTGGTGTCTCTCAGACGCCCGACTGTGGCATGCTTGTTATTTATTTCATAATATTTTTTATATACTTCTATGATATTACATATTCATATATAACATGCTTACACGCATCAGAGTTATATTTATATTTTTGTGACTGACGTCATGAGTATAAAATATTTTCAGCACATCGTTATTATATTATACCCGTGTTCATTATGTTTGCGAGTACATTCAAAGTACTCACTGGCTTGTCCCTGGCTATTGTCTTGGCCAGATTTCTTGCGCGGAGAGAAGCGACGTGATGACAGCCCCAGAACCTAAGCAACGGTGATAGCAGCCTCGCGAAGATAGGAGTTAACCTGGTCAGCTGTTCCCATGGGAAATGGAGTCCCATATACACTGATTATTCACAACCCGCTTCTGCCATCAACCACTAGAAACCATTTGTTGTACTCACAGACCAGAATGGTCTTGTACTTCATATTTTATGTTTTGCTTGGAATTTCTATATCAAGTTGGTGCCTCATCAGGTAACAGTTATCCCGGGGCTGATGAGTACAAGGGCCATTTTCTGGGAATTAATACCCGAAGAATCGGTCCCCACAGGTGGGCAACGGATGCTAAGTGCAGGCGGATGCCTTGTGTTGCACAGAAACGAGCCAAAGCTCCTTTGGCGAAGTTGGTGACGTTGTCGATGATGATGCTGTGTGGGATGCCGTATCGCGTGGTGATGTCGGCGATGAAGGTCACAGCAGTCGGCCCATTTAGCTTCTTGATTGGTTTTGCCTCTATCCACTTGGTAAACTTGTCCACCGCAACCAGCAAGTGAGTCATGCCACCGCGGGCCGTCTTGAATGGTCCCACCATATCCAGTCCCCACACAGCAAAGGGCCAGGCTATGGGATTGGTCTTGAGTGCAGAAGCCGGCAGGTGTGGCTCGGAGTGGAACCTCTGGCACCCTTGACACTTCTGAACCAGCTCTTTGGCCTCTTCCAGGGCAGTCGGCCAGAAGAACCCGTGGCAGAAGGCTTTGGCCACCAGTGCTCTTGAAGCCTCGTGGTGGCCACACTCGCCCTGATGGATATCTCTGAGTATTGCTTGACCTTGGTCTAACTCTACACACTGCTGATCAACTCCTGTGACGCTTCGTCGCACCAGCTCTTTGTTCACTATGGTGTAAGCTGCAGCTCGCCTCTGTACTTGTCGGGCTAAGATTTCATCGGTCGGCAGTTCCTTATTCACCAAGAACTTGAGGATCGGCTGAGCCCATGAGGGCGCCGCAATTTCTTCGACTGCGACCACTGCAATTTGTACGAGGGTGGTTGGGCCGGGAGGCGGCGGGTTGGCAGCTGCTTCCGCCTGCTGTGCTGGAGAAGTCCCCGGGCCGGGCTCCGAAGTCCCCGGGCCGGGCGTGGCTATAGCAGTCCCCGGGCCGCCTGTCGAAACCCCTGTGCCGGCCTCTAGGGTCGCCAAGTCAGATCCGACTGCTTCAGGGGGGGGGGGCACAAAGATGGAGTCTGAATCAGGAGACGGCTTGACAGACGACTTTAGAAGGCGGTGTAGGGCAACGCCGGCTGGTATTGCTTGTCGGGTGGAGCCAATCCGTGTCAAGGCATCTTCTTGCTCGTTGTCATTCCTTGGCACGTGAAGGAACTCGCACCCATCAAAGTATCCGCTGAGTTGCTGCACGAGGAAGCGGAAGCTTGCCATGTTTGCATCCTTGACATCCCAGTCACCTGATGGCTGCTGGACCACCAAGTCGGAGTCACCGTAGCACAGGATCCGGCGAATGCCGAGTTCCTTGGCAAGCCGGAGCCCGTGTATGAGTGCCTCATATTCTGCTACATTGTTGGAGGCGGCGAAGTGGACTTGTAGTACGTATTTAAGCTTGTCGCCCTTGGGAGAGGTGAGGACAACGCCGGCTCCCAGACCAGTGTGCATTTTTGAACCATCAAAATGCATCCGCCAATGAGTGGAGTCTGGTGCAGGCGGCAAATATTGGGTCTTGGCCCAATCGACGAGGAAGTCGGCCAACACTTGTGATTTGATGGCGGTGCGAGGCTGGTAGTAGATGGTGTAAGGGGCCAGATCAATAGCCCATTTGGCCACTCGGCCAGAGGCATCCCGTCTTCCAATGATCTCAGCAAGCGGGGTTGTGTAGACGAAAGTTATGGGGTGCTCTTGAAAGTAAGGCTTCAGCTTCTTGGCGGCAAAATGCACGCCGTAACACATCTTCTGGTAGTGGGGGTAGTTTTGTTTGGAGGCGGACAATACTTCGCTCAAGTAATACATCGGTCTCTGGACCAACAATGCTTTGTCCTTCTCCTTGCGCTCTACTACCATGACTATGCTGACAACCCGACTGGTGGCTGCAATGTAGAGGAGCATGGGCTCCTTCTCAGTTGGAGCCACCAGGACAGGCGGGGTTGCCTACATCTTCTTGAGTTGGAGAAATGCTTCGTCCGCCTTGTCGTTCCACTCGAAAAAAGTGGTCTTCTTCATGAGTTGGTACAGGGGAAGAGCCTTCTCGCCCAGCCGGCTGATGAAACGGCTGATTGACGTAGGCAGCCAGTGAATTTCTGCATGTCTAGCAGTCGGTTGGGCACCTTCATCATCTCAATTGCCTTGATCTTCACAGGATTGCACTCTATGCCGCGCTCTGAGACCAGGAAACCAAGAAGCCGGCCGGCTGGTACTCCAAAGACACATTTCTCTAGGTTGAGCTTAATCTGGAATCGGCGCAGGTTTTCAAAGGTCTCCTTGAGGTCCTCTAGCAGAGTGCCACGCTTCTCCGTCTTCACCACCACATCGTCCACATATACATGGGCATTTTTGCCGAGTTGCTTGAGGAGGCACTTCTGCATGCAACGCTGAAACGTGGCGCCGATGTTTCTCAAGCCGAAGGTCATGGTTAGGTAGTAGACGGCTCCAAATGGCGTGATGAAGGCGGTCTTCAGCCCATCGGCCGGGTTCAACTTTATCTGGTGATAAGCTGAGTATGCATCCAGAAAACTCAACAGCTCGCATCCGGCTATGGAGTCTATCCCTTGATCAATCCTTGGCAGAGCGAAGGGATCTTTGGGGCAGGCTTTGTTGAGGATGGTGTAGTCAATGCACATGCGCCATTGCTTGTTCTTCTTCAATACTAGGACTGGGTTGGCCAGCCACTCTGGGAAGAATACTGCCATGATGAATCCAGCTGCTAGGAGTCGGGTTATCTCTTCTCCAACAACTCTTCTCTTCTCTTCTGACAGGCGGCGCAAGGGCTGCCTGACCGGCTTGGCGTCAGGTCGTACATGTAGCTTGTGCTCGTCGAAATCCGTCGGAACACCCGGCATGTCTTTGGGGGACCATGCGAAGATGTCTCGATTCTCACGGAGGAAATCGACGAGCTCACCTTCCTATTTGCTGTCAAGGCCTGTGCCTACGACAGCGTGCCTCTCCAGGTGCTCTGGGTCCGAGGGTATTTTCTTTGTTTCCTTGGCCGGCTTGAACGAGCCCTCAGCCTCCGACTCCTGGGGTGTGGGTGACATTTCCGGCTTCTTGCCTGCCAACGCCACCACCCGGTCAAGGAGCCGCTTCTCGGCTGCAATCACGAGGGACTCGGCCAGCCGTCTGCTAGTTGCAGCGCAAGAGATCGACTTCTTGTAGTCTCCGACCACTGTCAGGATCCCCTTGGTACTCGGCATCTTCATCTTAAGGTAGGCGTAGTGGGGGACTGCCATGAATTTGGCCAGAGCAGGCCGGCCTAGCAGTGCATGGTAGGGGCTCTGAAGGTCCACCACTTCAAACCAAACTGGCTCTCGGCGAAAGTGATTCTTGTCTCCGAAGAGGACATCAATCTGGGTCTTGGCAATTGGTGAGCAGGAAAGGCCAGGGACTATGCCATGGAATACAGTCCGACTGGGGACGAGCTACTTCTGCTTGATTCCCAACTTCTCCATTGTATCGCGGTACAGGATGTTGATGCTGCTGCCGCCATCTATCAAGACTCTGGAGAAACAGGCTGCTCGCCTCTCCGTTGCTAGGGTCGCTTCTAGGACCAGGGCGTACGAACCAGGGGAAGGCATCACTTTCGGGTGGTCGGCCCTGCTCCAACTGATAGGCTTCTCGGACCAATGCATGAACTCTGGAGTGTTGGAGGCCACTGCTTGCACTTCTTCTTGTTGTTGCCGTCTCCTGCGTCTGTCGTCGGCCACGCTGGTGAACACAACATAAGCTCCGTGTTCCTCCGGGCACTCATCTTGTAAGGCGCCGACTGGTCAGGCCGCCGTCTGCTGGGGCTGAGGAGGCGGCGGTCCGGCAAGCGGAGGAGGAAGGAGTCCATCTCCCTTGGCAATTCTAGTGAGCCAGTGACACTTCCAAGTGGTGTGGTTCGAGGGCTTCGCGCCGCTATGGAACTTGCAGGGTGCATCTAAGGTTTGCTCGTAAGAGAAGGCGGGCAACCAATTGGACTTGCCGCCCTTCTGCCGCTTGGGGGCTGGCTGCCCTTCTGGCTGCTGATCCTCAACAGTCGCCACCTGCCGGCTGGTGGAAGCCGGCTGGGTGGCCTTGCGCTTGTTATCACCTGGCTGCTGTCGCCAACTCGTGTCACCAGCCAGAGTCCGAGGTGCCCGAGGTGCCACCTTGCCGGACGCGTTAACCAGGATTTCCGCCTTCATGGAGGAGTCGGCCGTGGTGTGCTTGTCGGCGATGACCAGCAGCTCATCGAGGGTCTCGGCTCGTCGCAGAGGAGTCGATGCTTGAGGAGGGTGCCCTCTCGGCACCCAACAGTATAGTACTTGATTGCCTGCACCTTGTGCATGCCTTCGCAGGAATTGCGCAGCTCGGTCTAGTGCGTGAGGTAGTCGCGAATTGACTCCGTGGGCCCTTGGACGCATAAGGAGAGCTGTCGGGGCTTGGGGGCCCGCTTGTAAGTGCTGGTGAAGTTGCCGATAAAGACCTCAGTGAAATCAACCCAGCTGTTGATGTTGCGGGGCTTCAGGCTGTTGAGCCACGTCCGGGCAGTGCCTTGAAGCATGAGCGGGACGTACTTCACGGCAACGCGCTTGTTGCCGTTTGCTATGCTGACGGCTGTGGAGTAGTCGACCAGCCAGTCCTATGGCTTCACAGAGCCGATGTATTTGGGCATGTCTCGTGGGAGGGTGAACCCCTTGGGGAATGGCTCGTCGCGGATTCGGGGGCCAAAGCAGGGCGGGCCCAGCACACCTTCTTCTTCAAGTGCCAGAGATCGATTGAGATGATCGATCCGATGGCGAGCATCATTCTCTCCGACTCCCTCTCGGCGGCCAAGGCGGTCGCCGAGTGTCGGATGCGTGACAGGAGGTGGAGTGGGGTATCTCGCTCCACAAGGCGGAGGAGGCGGCAGGTCGCCTCGCCGCTCTACTGCACGAGGGCGGCCGTCCTCGTCCCGCTCGCTGGAGAGGCGGGTCCGACTGCGGCTAGCAGCCGGCTCGTTGCCCTTTCCTCCGTGGGCGCCACCAGTCGGCGTCAGGGAGGTCACCCCATGATCTCGGCGTGGGGGCGATGTCGGTGTCAAAACTGGCGGATCTCGGGTAGGGGGTCCCGAACTGCGCGTCTAGGCGGAGGGTAACAGGAGACAAGGGACACGATGTTTTTACCCAGGTTCGGGCCCTCTCGGTGGAGGTAAAACCCTACTCCTGCTTGATTAATATTGATGATATGGGTAGTACAAGAGTTGATCTACCACGAGATCAGAGAGGCTAAACCCTAGAATCTAGCCTATGGTATGATTGTTGTTCGTCCTACGGACTAAAACTCTCCGGTTTATATAGACACTGGAGAGGGCTAGGGTTAGACAGAGTCGGTTACAATGGGAGGAGATCTTCATATGGCATCGCCAAGCTTGCCTTCCATGCCAAGGAACGTCCCTATCCGGACATGGGACGAAGTCTTCAATCTTGTATCTTCATAGTCCGGGAGTCCGGCCAAAGGTCATAATCCGGCCATCCGGACACCCCCTAGTCCATGACTCCCTCGGTAGCCCCTGAACCTGGCTTCAATGACGAGTCCGGCGCGCAAATTGTCTTCAACATTGCAAGGCGGGTTCCTCCTCCGAATACTTCATAGAAGATGTTGAACACGAGGATAGTGTCCGGCTCTGCAAAAATAAGTTCCACGTACCACCGTGGAGAGAATAATATCTGCACAAATCTAATCTGCTGACGTATTCCGCAACGTGACATCACGCCGCAGTCAAGCCTTCATTCGAATCATTTTACTGTTCCACCACAGCGTGTTTAGCGAGGCGGTTTCCTTGGCACGTCTTGAGGAAGTAGAGATCGTGTCCCCTTATTCCGGGATTCTCATCAATACGGGCGTGGGTAACCCAACCACGTCATTAACCGCGGCGCTTGGGAGATAAGCGAGCTTTATTAGGCTGGTGGGGGCTTGTAGTTTCGGCCTCCCATATAGGGGGATAAGGATCTACCCTTTCCATTTACGCCTTCTTCCTCCTTTGCTTATCCTTCCATGCGTACTCGAGCTCCAGCGCCCAAGCCCGCACATCTCGCCTCGACCTTCTCCAACCATGTCTGGAGCGGGAGGCAAGTGGATGGCCTCCTCCGTCACGGAGGGGCACATCAAAAGGTTGCGAAAAGCCGGATACCTGCACAACGATATTGCGCACCGGCTTCCAGACGAGGGGCAGCTCATCCCCACCCCTAGGCCCCATGAGAGGGTTGTATTTCTTCCCCATTTCCTCCGCGGACTGGGCTTTCCTCTTCACCCGTTTGTACGGGGGCTCATGTTCTACTACGGCCTGGACTTCCATGATCTGGCCCCGAACTTCATCCTCAACATCTCGGCGTTTATCGTCGTGTGTGAGGCCTTCCTCCGCATCGAGCCCCACTTTGGCCTATGGCTGAAAATTTTTAGCGTCAAGCCAAAGGTCGTGGGCGGACGCCAAGCGGAGTGCGGAGGCGCCATGGTGTGCAAGATAGCCAACGTTACATGGCTCGAGGGCGCATTCATAGTGACCATCAAAGGGTGGCAATCGGGGTGGTTCTATATCACCGAGCCGCGTGACCTTGAATGGGCAGCTGCCCCCGAATTCCGATCTGGCATCCCCACGCGGCTCACATCTTGGAAAGAGACGGGCCTGTCGTGGGGTAATTTGGCAGAAGTGACCGGACTCCAAACCTACATCAAGGACCTGATCGGCAGGAAGGTTAAACTTGTCACCGTGGTCTAGGTCATGCTCTTCCGCTGGATTCTCCCGTGTCAATGACGGGCTTTCAATTTGTGGGAGTTCGACCCGGCCCAGCACCAGACTCTGTCCCGGCTCTTCGACACAAAGCACGAAGATGCCTGGAGGGTGCTATTCAAGAGCTCCGAGGTCTCCCCTCCCGTCACCGAGGATCGTGGATTCTGCGCCAAGCGCCAAGCCAGTGCGGTGAGCTTATTTTTCCCATTTCGGGTTATTTTGTTTCACATAGTTTAACTCTATGCGGGATCTAAACTCCCTTACTTTTGACAGGACTGGCTGAAGAAGTTCGGGCAGGTCAACTGTCCGGCACCTTTGCCCGAAGACCCAGCGGATGCTCGTCTAACCAAGCTGCTGGTCCCGGCACCTCACGTGTTGCCGGAGAAGAAGGCCAAGAAGAAGACCACGGGGACTCGAAAGAGCTCCCAGCGCCTGGTGGTGCCGGATTCATCGCCTGACAGCCCCGAAGCCCCCTCCGCCTCTGAAGACGAGGGGGAGGAGGAAGAAGAAGCCTCTCCCCCTCCAACGGGGGAAGGAAAGAAAAGGAAGGCCGCCCCAACTGGGGAGGTCGGAGGGTCCAAGAAGGCGAAAACCCTTCTGCCGGACTACGCCTCCGATGCCGAATACGGCGGGGAGGAATGGCCATCTAGGGTCAAGCCCCTGGCAAAATCGTAAGTGTCCGGTTACCCGAATGACTTACGACGCTCCTCTAGTATTCGGTAATTTCTAACGCCGAATTTAATTACGCAGTCCGCCCAGAGCTCAGCTCGGTGATTCGTCGAGCGGCTCCCTGAATTCGCCGGATGTGAACAGCGCTTCACTTCCGACGACCTCCTCCCCTCTCCCTGCGGACGACGCCGAGGTGGGGTCCCGAAGGGGACTGAACCAGGAGGAGGTGGTCCTGGAGGCGCCTCAAGGCGACCTCCCGGACTCCAGGCCCAAAAGGGGTAAAGCCCCAGAGGGATCTAAGTCTAGCCCCGGGCCGGAAACTGCTCCGGAACCATCAACGGTTCCAGAGTCCGACAGGCGGCGCCTTCATAAGAAGGTCAAGCCTACGACACCAGCGACCTCCGTCCACCCGGAGGTGCCGGACAATTTGTAGGAGGTGCTTAACGGCGCCTCCATCGACGAGGAACACTGCACTATTATGAGTGCGGTGATTCAAAAGGTTCAGTCCGCAAAGATTGGGCTGACAGAAGCCTGTACAAGTCTGTTAACAGGCTTTGAGGTATGTGTTTGAAACATGTAAAAATGTTTACAGCATAGACAGTAGCCCCTGATGCTCGGTTCGGTGTTCGGAAAGAAAAGCCGAGCTGAGGATCTAAAAAGATATACGCAGGATTCTGACATAAATGTGTCAATATGGGAATGCAGGCTTCGCTGCTGACCTCTGCCGCACTGACTGCGGAGGTTAATGCATTAAAGGAGAGCCTCGATCGGTCCGAGAACGAGCTCAGCCGTGCCAAGAAGCAGCTCGAGGACAAGGAGGGTATGTAGTACCGTATGTAAATGTATATAGAAATACTTGGTTGCAAATAATGACAGGACCAACGTAATTGTTGCAGGGGCCACGACCAAGGTGGCGACCCTGAAGGAAGCGGTCTCCAAGGCCGAAAATAGTGCGGCCTTGGAGCGCACCAAGCGAGAGAAGCAGGAGGCGCGGATGGCGGAGGTGCGGCAAGAGCTCCAGGCTCTCGTGAAAAAACACGAGAGTCTGGAGCGTGACTCGAAGACTCGAGAGTCCGAGCTCGCCTTGGCTCTTGAGAGTGCCAAAACCGCTAAGGCCGAAGCCCAGAATGCCCTCCAGGATATCGAGGTGATGAAGAAGATAGCGGCGGGTAAGGCATTCTTTATGCAAAGCAAGAATATAAAAGTAAATTATCTGTTACTTACCCGGATCCGGAGCTCTCCAGGAGCGTTCGCCGATCTGCCCTGCAGTGTGTCTGATGCTGCCGCGTTCTACTGAGCCGAGGAGGGGAGCTCAACGGAAAAGGTGTTCTGGTCTCAGTATGCTGAGGCCGGACATCCGGTGCCCCTGAGCGACCAGCTGAAGCAGCTGATCGAGCTCCACAAGGTGGCCGAACAGGCCATGAAGGGCCTCATAGTTCGGTTGTGGCCTGGAGAGGCCATGGCTGGGAGCTATTTCGGTCTGGTGCGGCGGCTGGTGGACGCGTGTCCGTGGATTGAAGTCATCAAGCGCTCCGTCTGTATTGAAGGTGCCCGTCGGGCCCTTGCCCACGCTAAAGTGCACTGGGGCAAGCTGGACGCTGAGAAGCTTGTGACGGACCCGCCACCGTCGGGCAAGGAGTATCGCACGCCTGAGATGTATTATAAGGGCGTCCTAAAGGGTGCCCGCATTATAGCGGGTGAGTGCTCCAAAGATGTAATTTTTGAGTAGACTCGCATGTTGTTATCCTGTGTGCTGAAAACTTTGTTCATATGCGCTAAGCAACGTTTGTTAATTTAAAATATTACCTTCTGTGCGGCCGTTTATTAAATCTGAGAGATGCAAGTTGTCGGCTTCTACCCCCATGCCACGAGTGCTGGGGTGTTCGGGATAAACCTGAGCGCTCTTGTTCCCATTCTTGGGTCCATCTAGGGAGGCGCTCAACACGACGAACCAGGCCATCGGACTTATAATGCTTTATCACTCTCACTTAGCCATAGAATTCTATAATTTTAAATTTCGGCGAAGCCCCTAGTATTCGGAAGACCGAGTTCGGGGCGCTATCCACGCCTTGGCCAGGTAAATCCGGCTCCTCGCTCTAAGTGGCATAAGTCTTTAAGGACTCGAAAAACCTCGCGAACAGCGACCGGTCTCTCGCACTATCATGACGGTCAGTTTTAGCTTTCTCTACTGAGGTGTTAACCCAGCTCAACTGGGGCACAATCGCAGTAGTTCTCCCAGCGCTACCTTAGCCAACATTGCGGAACGTAAGGTACCAAAACATGGGAGCCGGGCAAACCCAACTATTGACCCAAGACATGATTCGGAGCCGATGCATATAGTCCTATAAGTTCGGGGTGCCGCACTCGTGAGAGTGTTCGGTCTTCTCACACCATGTTATCGGGTGCTTAAGCCCCTGGTGTATTGGCCGTACCAAAGTGCACGGTTGCATAATGTCATGACTGAACATATTTGTATAAAAATAGATGAATACAATAATAGATAAGAGCTATGTATTGTTTATTAAAAAAGAGCTGCTATGAAAGCAGAATGATACAAATAGTGCGATAAGAAAGGGATGGGATTATTTGACATGTCCCCCTCCAGGGGCAAGCTGCGTAAATTTAAGCAAAATGGGTATTTAGCTTGTTATAGAGACCACCTGGACATACGACGCAGCTTGTTCACGCCCTGGCTGTTGCATCGTGTGTTCGGTGAGTTTATTGCCGGACAGGCTTTCCGGATAGTTGGGTCCTGAAAGTATATATAAAAATAAAAAAAAGAAAATGGCGAAATAGGGAGCCCCTAAGTGTGGTTGAGCCGCATTCTGGGTGTGCCGTAGTTGTGCCGCTCCCCTTATGCCCATGGTATTTTCAAAGCGTAATTATGTACGCGTGGTACAGATAGCACTATCTAGCGAGGGTTGGGGTTGGGGCCGCACTGCTATGCTTGCTCGGATCGTGCCAGCCGGCGCTGTTGTAGGTTGCTTCGGGCGCGCTTGACGTTGTCCGGACGTTTGACACCCGGATTGTAGAGTTGCCTTGGGAGGCTGCTCTGTACTTCCGCCGCCAGGGCCGCTGTGTGCTCCTCCGTTCAGAGAGGGCGTTCGGTGTTTCCATTTACCGTGATGACTCCGCGAGGGCCTGGCATCTTGAGCTTGAGATATGCGTAGTGCGGCACCGCATTGAATTTTGCAAATGCGGTTCGTCCGTGCGGGGCGTGATAGCCACTGCGGAATGGGACTATGTGGCAGATTAACTCTTCGCTTCAGAAATTATCCGGGGATCCGAAGACCACTTCAAGTGTAACCGAGCCTGTACAGCTGGCTTCTACACCTGGTATGATGCCTTTAAAGGTTGTCTTTGTGGGTTTAATCCTTGACAGCTCTATACCCATTTTTCGCACTGTATCCTGATAAAGCAGGTTCAGGCTGCTGCCGCCATCCATGGGGACTCTAGTGAGGTGAAATCCGTCAATGATTGGGTCTAGGACCAATGCGGCGAATCCGCGATGATGGATGCTAGTGGGGTGGTCCCTTCGATCAAAAGTGATCGGGCAGGAGGACCATGGGTTGAACTTTGGGGCGACTGGCTCCAATGCATAGACGTCCATGAGGGCATGCTTCCGCTCCCTTTTGGGGATGTGGGTTACGTATATCATGTTCACCGTCCGCACTTGTGGGGGGAAGCCCTTCTGTCCTCTGTTGTTCGGCGGTCGGGGCTCCTCCTCGTCATCGCTACGCAGCCCCTTGTCTCTGGTTTCGGCACTTAACTTGCCTGCCTGCATGAACACCCAACAATCCCTGTTGGTGTGGTTGGCTGGTTGTTCGGTGGTGCCGTGTATCTGGCACGAGCGATCGAGTATCCGGTCTAAGTTGGATGGGCCCGGAGGGTTTCTTTTGAATGGCTTCTTCCACTGACTGGGTTTAGAGCCTCTGAATCCGGCATTAACTGCCGTATCTTCGGTATTTTCGCCATTAATGCGGTGCTTGTGCTTGTTGCAACGTGACCTGCCATTGTTGTCCTTGGTATCCGAATTGCCAGGGCTCTTGGTTATGTTATTGCTACGAGCTAGCCAGCTGTCTTCGCCCGCGCAAAAGCGGGTCATGAGTGTCGTGAGGGCTGCCATAGATTTCGGCTTTTCCCGTCCTAGGTGCCGGGCAAGCCATTCGTCTCGGATGTTGTGCCTGAAGTCTGCAAGGGCCTCGGTGTCCGGACAGTCGACTATTTGATTTTTCTTGGTTAGGAACCGTGTCCAGAATTGTCTGGCCGATTCCGCTGGCTGCTGGATTATGTGGCTTAGGTCATCGGCGTCTGGTGGTCGCACATAAGTTCCCTGGAAGTTATCGAGGAATGCAGATTCCAGGTCCTCCCAGCAACTTATTGACTCTGCTGGCAGGCTGTTAAGCCAATGCCGAGCTGGTCCTTTAAGCTTGAGCGGGAGGTATTTGATGGCGTGTAGATTGTCACCACGGGCCATGTGGATATGAAGGAGATAATCCTCGATCCATACCGCGGGATCGGTTGTGCCATCGTATGATTCGATGTTTACGGGTTTAAAACCCTCGGGGATCTGATGATTCATTACTTCGTCTGTGAAGCACAGTGGGTGTGCGGCGCCTCTGTACTGGCCTATATCGCGATGTAGCTCGGATGAGCTTTGTCTGTTGTATTCGGCCTGGCTGTATTTATCATATCCGGCGTGACGGTAATCGTCCCGTGATGTGGGGCGCCCACGCGATCCGTAGATCGATCTAGTTTGCCTTACCTTATCCTCCAATATATCTCGCAGGTCTGTTGCGTTTCCCTGTGCTCTGGTATTTTTAGAGCAGCGCTGAGGTGCGGCTTGGATTGAGGGCCGAAAGGCCTCTCTGTTGTGGCCACGGGGTGGCCGATCGGGCACGTCGTATGCTGGTGATGTAGGTTTAGTTGCTTCCTCCTCTAGTTGGGGTAGCAGCCTGCGCTTTGTGTAACTTTTGGAGGGGCGCTCGACTTTATACTCTTCGGCCGCCAGGACTTTAGTCCATCTGTCGGCTAGTAGATCTTGGTCAGCTTTAAGCTGCTGCTATTTTTTCTTGAGGCTTCTTGCCGTGGCCATAAGCCTGCGTTTGAAACGCTCTTGTTCGACGGGATCCTCTGGCACGACGAATCCGTCGTCGTCGAGGCTTGCCTTGTCTTTAGAGGGAGGCATATAATTGTCGTCCTCGACCTCTGTGCCTGCCGCCCTCTTATGGGGGCTGGCTCCTTCATCCTCCCGCACTGAATCCTGCTGGAGGGGGTTGTCTTTGGCACTGTTCGGGGTGTTGACGTCTCTGGTGCCGGTTCGCCGTTCTTGCTTTGGCGGGATTTAGAGCGGCACCGCTGACGTCGGCGCTTGGGTTGCTTCTTGGAGGGGTCGTCCTCCGCTTTTTCATCGCCATCCCCTGCTTTGGGGGTGTCCACCATGTATATGTCATATGACGAGGTGGCCTTCCAGTGCCCTATAGGTGCTGGTTCTTGGTCGTCTCCCGCATCCGCGTCGATACCGTCGATGTCTTCGGAGTCAAAGTCGAGCATGTCGGTTAGATCGTCGACAGTGGCTACAAAGTGGGTGGTGGGTGGGCTTCGAATTTCCTCGTTGTCCGCATCCCAACCCTGCTGACCATAATCCGGCCAGGGATCTCCTAACAAAGAGAGAGACTTTAGTGAATCCAGGATATCGCCAAAGGGCGAGTGCTGAAAGACATCCGCGGCGGTGAACTCCATGATCGGAGCCCAATCGGGTTCGACCGGAAGGGGTGCAGAATATTCGGAGGCCGGAACGGAGCCCGACACCTTGGAGTCATAGGCCTTGCAAAGGACCAGGCTGGTATTCGGCTCTATCGCCGTAGAGATTGCGGCTTTCGGGGCGGCGTCAAACTGTCCATCCCTGACTAGCGCAGTTGGCTCCAAGCTGATGGTCGGAGCAGACACCTAAGCGGCACTCTGGGCGCTGTCCGGTGGCAGAGCTAGATCATGCCCATCGAGACAGTGCGGCTGGCTCGGCCATGGCTCGAATCCATCGAAGATCAAGTCCCCGCGGATGTCGGCCGTGTAGTTTAGGCTTCCAAACCTGACCTGATGGCCAGGGGCGTAGCTTCCGATCTGCTCCAGATGGCCAAGCAAGTTGGCCCGCAGTGCGAAGCCGCCGAATACGAAGATCTGTCCGGGGAGAAAAGTCTCACCCTGGACCGCGTCGTGGTTGACGATTGAAGAAGCCATCGGGCCTAAAGGCGACGACACAGAGGAACTCTCAATGAAAGCACCAATGTCGGTGTCAAAACCGGCGGATCTCGAGTAGGGGGTCCTGAACTGTGCGTCTAGGCGGATGGTAACAGGAGACAAGGGACACGATGTTTTTACCCAGGTTCGGGCCCTCTCGGTGGAGGTAAAACCCTACTCCTGCTTGATTAATATTGATGATATGGGTAGTACAAAAGTTGATCTACCACGAGATCAGAGAGGCTAAACCCTAGAATCTAGCCTATGGTATGATTGTTGTTCGTCCTACGGACTAAAACTCTCTGGTTTATATAGACACCGGAGAGGGCTAGGGTTACATAGAGTCGGTTACAATGGGAAGAGATCTTCATGTCGCATCGCCAAGCTTGCCTTCCACGCCAAGGAAAGTCCCTATCCGGACACGGGACGAAGTCTTCAATCTTGTATCTTCATAGTCCGGGAGTCCGGCCAAAGGTCATAGTCCGGCCATCCGGACACCCCCTAGTCCATGACTCCCTCATGCGGCTTGTTGTTTCATCCGGCTGGGACTTCAACGCGGCAGGCGGCCTCGTGCTGCTCGGCAGCCGCGTCTAGCAGCTGCTGAACTCGCTCTGTCATGTGGCGGAGTTCGTCGCCGTTGTACTTGTTCAGATCATCCGTTACCTCCTGGGCAGCCCAGATGTTCTCTGCAGGCGTGGCGTAGACGGGGCGCTCCGCCCCGAACATGGTGGCGATGGTCGCGCCACGCTGTCGAACTGTGCCGAGGCGGCTAGGCCCCTCAGGAGTCGGCGTGCTGCCTATGGCCCGGTCCATCTTGCACCGATAGGCGTCCGACAACTGGCGCATGCTGGCGAGGCGGCCAGCACTCTCGATAAGCTGGAGGCGGCGTGTCTCCAGCACCTCAGCATCCATGCCCTCGGGAATGGGCGCCGTGAGGTCACGCGGGGTGGCCTTGAGGGGATCTTGAGCACGCTCGTCCGAGTGCTCCTCGCTGTTGATGACGAGCACCTCCGTGACGGTGCTCCCGCCGCTGTACTCGCGAGGAGGCGGCTCATCATAGACCACCAGGTTGGCGGGAAACGCGTCGAGCGACGCAGTGTTGGAGTCGACGATAATTGGATCGGTCAAGCCGATGGACTCCAGGTCCACAGCAGGCTTGCTGGCGACATGGAGCTGGTCGAGGAGGCTGACAAGGCGGCTCTCAGGGCAGCTTGTGCCCACGTTAGAGGCCGGCTCGTCGGAGAGGTCGATCTCGCCGACGAGGTCAGCGAGGCAACTCACCGCGCAGGTGATCTCTACGCCATGCAGCGCGTCGAGGCTGACACTGTCGGGCGTGCTGGGCTGGCTTTGCTCGCCAGGAAGGAACAGGGTTCCCATCCAGAGCAGATCTCCGGGAGACAGTGCACCTCGCCCCATGGTGGGTGCCAAATGTCGGGGGTTGGGTGCGACATATGCCAATGGATGGCTTATCATGGTGGGAGCGAGTAGAACGTCGCCGATGCCTGGAAGCAGGATAAGGCGTAGACACGAATGCTGGCGTACTTTACCCAGGTTCGGGGCTCTCCTAGGAGATAACACCCCTAGTCCTGCTCTGCGGGGTCTCCGCATGATCACTAAGGCTCAAGTGATACAATGGTGCTCCTCGAGTTGTGTGCTAGAGGCAGAAAGAGGCAAGGCTAGCTCTCTTCCTGCTCTAGGGGGTGGCTAGTTCTAAATGGAGTGGAACCCTTTGCATGGGTGGCCTGGGGGGTTTATATAGGCCTACCCCCCAGGGGTACAATGGTAATTTGGCCGGCTACTGGGCCCGGCTGTCAGTGTCTTCAGCCTCCGGCTTCTCCGCCGACTGCTGGGGCCCACCACCTGGTGGGCCCCGCCGACTGGTTGGTGACTGTACACTGTAGCCATGTTGTTGATGACGGGGGCTTGGTCATCCTAGCGTGGCTACAGTCCCACCGCCTGGTGGGAGGACACTGTAGCCACACCTGGTCTTATCAGCTTAATGGCGCTCTTGCCTCGGGACGAGGGACGACCGCCTGCTGGAGGCCGGCCCCTCTCTGATCCGCCTGGTTGAGCTTCCGCCGTCTTCTTTGGGGTCACTGCCCGATAGGGCCCGCCTCTGGCAGGCCGTACCGACAGGCTGTTGTGGGGAACAGGGCTCCGCCTGCCTGGAGCGATGTCAGGGTAGATACGACACAGTGCTCCATCGTGCGGAAATCTCCGTCTATACAGAGCACGGTAGCCATGCCTGTCTCGAATGTGGGAGGCGTCGTTCCTCACTGTAGCCATGCTTTGACTTGTACTCTCGATGGGAGCTCGGCCGACCCGTAGTCACGAGGTGGCTGCCTGCCCGTTGTCGTCTTCTCTAGAAGGCGGCGGCCAGGAGCCGGCCACTCAGAGCACCGTAGTCTTGGGTCACCCACCCTCTGGCAGCCGGCCGCTGAGCCAGCCGTCCCCAGAGGGCGGAGTTTCGGCTTGGGGCCCAGCTAGGCAGAGCTGGCCCAAAGTCTTGATAAATCCAGGGACTTGGGTGAGCCTACCCGTGGCCCATTACTCCGACACCTTGGGATACCATAATCCAAGTGTTGGTGTGTGAGCTAAGTATCGAAGAATATGCTTCACAGCCTTATGGTGTGATTCCTTCGGTGTAGCTTGAAATCGGGCACACATGCAAACACTAAGCATAATATCCGGCCTAGATGCACATAGGTACAATAAAGAACCAATCATGGAGCGGTATACCTTTTGATCGAAGTCTTTACCATTTTCATCAGTGCATTGATGGCCATTTGTGGGCATTGGAATTTTGACCCCTTTGCAATCTTGCATGCCGAATTTCCTCAATACGTCCTTGAGGTATTTCTCCTGAGATATGAATATCCCATTGCGCTATTGACGAATTTGAAGACCTAAAAAGAATTTCAATTCTCCCATCATAGACATTTGATATTCTTCACTCATCATATAGGCAAATTCATCACTATATCGTTGGTCAGTACAGCCAAAAATGATATCATCAACATATATTTGGCACACAAACACATCATCATCTTAAGACTTAGTGAAAAGAGTTGGGTCGAGTGAACCGGGTTTGAAGCCTTTCTTCATGAGGAATTCCTTCAAAGTATCATACCACGCCCGAGGGGCTTGCTTGAGGCCATACAGGGCCTTGTTGAGTTTGAAGACTTTGTCAAGATTCTTTGGATCTTCAAAACCTGGTGGTTGAGTAACATATACTTCTTCCTTAATCTTACCATTGAGGAATGCACTTTACACATCCATTTGTTATAAGATAATATTATGATGATTATCATAAGCAAGTAATATGCGAATAGCCTGAAGTTTAGCAATAGGTGCAAAAGTTTCATCGAAGTCAATTCCTTCAACCTGTGTGTAGCCTTGAGCTACAAGCCATGCCTTATTCCTCACCACAAGGCCATTTTCATCTTGCTTGTTGTGGTAGATCCACTTTGTGTCAATAATGTTGTGCTTGCGAGGATCTGGACGTTTGACCAGTTCCTAGACGTTGTTGAGCTCGAACTGATGTAATTCTTCTTGCATAGCTTGAATCCACTCAGGCTCCAGAAATGCTTCATCTACCTTAGTGGGCTCTGTGATAGAGACAAACGCAAAGTGCCCACAAAAGTTAGATAAATGTGAAGCTTTTGAGCGTGTGAGAGGACCTGGTGCTTCAATGTCATCGATGATCTTCTCGATTTGCACTTCGTTTGCAATACGAGGACGAGCGGGTTGTCTTCGAGGAATTTGATCTACATTTTCTTCAGGTGCATTTTCCTCAGCACCATTTTCTTCATGTGCGCCAGCTCGACGTTCATCATGTTCTGGAATGAATTCTTCAGCAGATTCTTTAGTAGGAATGACATCCTCAGTGGCTTTGAACTTGATAGAATCCTTAGGTGCTAGTTCATCTATCACAGAAGGTAGGTGCTCTCTTGCGAGCCATTAGTTTCATCGAACCGCACATCCACAGTTTCAACAACCTTGTGAAGAACGTTGTTGAATACTTTGTAGGTGTGCGAGTCCTTTCCGTAACCAAGCATGAAACCCTCATGTGCTTTCGGTGCAAATTTAGAATGGTGATGAGGATCTCTAATCCAACATTTAGCACCGAAGACTTTGAAGTAACTCACATTGGGTTTCTTGTCAGTGAGAAGTTCATAGGAAGTCTTCTTGAAGAATTTGTGAAGATATACTCTGTTGATGATGTGGCACGCAGTGTCAATTGCCTCACTCCAGAAACAACGAGGCGTCTTGTATTCATCAAGCATAGTGCGAGCCATCTCAACAAGAGTTCGGTTCTTGCGCTCCACGATGCCATTCTGTTGAGGAGTATAGGGAACAGATAAATCATGAGTAATACCAAGTTCATCAAGATAGTTATCAAGACCGGAATTCTTGAACTCAGTTCCATTGTCACTCTTGATGTGCTTGATCTTCACACCAAAGTTGGTTGAAGCCCTCGAGGAAAAACGTTTGAAGACTTCCTGCACCTCATGTTTGTAAGTTACAATGTGTACCCATGTATAAGGAGAATAATCATCAACAATAACAAAGCCATATAGAGATGCATCATTTGTAACAGCAGAATAATGATTAGGACCAAAGAGATCCACGTGAAGCAATTCAAATGGTCGAGTGGTAGTCATGACAGTCTTCGCTGGATGCTTGGCCTTTGTCATCTTCCTAGCTTCACAGGCTCCGCATAAGTGATCCTTAAGGAATTTGACATTCTCAATGCCAATGACATGCTTCTTCTTCGCGAGCGTGTGCAGATTCCTCATGCTAGCATGACCAAGTCGTCGATGCCATAGCCAGCCTTCTGAAGCTTTTGCAAGTAAGCATACGGCCGGTTGTGGTCCTGTAGAGAGATCAACAATGTACAAGTCTCCTCTCCTAAAGCCTTTGAAGACTTTGGAATTGTGAGCTTCCATGATCACAACACAATGATACTTGCCAAAGACAACAACCATATCAAGATCACAAAGCATTGAGACAGACATGAGGTTGTATCCTAAGGACTCAACAAGCATGACTTTGTTCATGTGTAAGTCCTTAGAGATCGCAACCTTACCGAGACCCAACACCTGACTTTTGCCTTTGTCAGCGAATATGATATGCTTCAGATGTGACGGTGATAAAGGAGCATCCATCAATAGATTCTTGTCACCAGTCATGTGATTTGTACATCCACTATCGAGGACCCACTCATTGGCTCTGGATTGATCATCCTGCGGATGAATTAGTGCAGCTTACGAACTCATATACTTCATCAGTGAAGAATATGACATCAATATCATCAGATCAATTTCATCGAGCAATTAGAACAGCTAAACAGTATGAGGACGTGTGAAATGAAAGTTCATTTCATCATGATTAGCCTGCGTCCTATCAGGCACTGTTCAGGTCTCCAACAAATTCTTCAGTCGTTTTGAGCAAGACTGGAGACCTGACACTGCATAAGAGATTACTTCTTTTTCTTCACCAACCACATCTGAAGGGGTGGTAAAGAATTCATCACTCTGCGAGCACCATATGAGAAAGGTGGCATAGACGCCAATCCACTTCGTTTCACATAAGAGGGGTTGGGGTAAGCATATGAATAAGCAGAGAAATTCTTCGAGGACTTATGAACATAATGATTTGAATAATAATGCACATATTCATAGCCCTTAGCTTTACCCTGCGAAACAGAAGGGTCAACACGATGATGATCATATGAGGACTTTGATCCTTTTGAGGAATTTGATCCACGTGAGGAAGTCCACTAGAGGACTTGGATCCATATGAAGAATTTGGTTCATATGAAGAAGTTGATCTGGGGTTCCTATTCTTCACAGGTGGTGTCATGAGGACATTCACCTGAAGACTTTCAAGGCAACTTTTGGGAACCTAGATTTTCTTTATAGGGGAACCGTTCCTGTAGTTAGTCCCAACATATCTAGCAAATACTTCACCATTCTGATTTTTGAACAGTTTATAGTTAGAGTCAAATGACTCATTAGAAGAATGAGGGGATTCACATGTAAAACCAGATTTGTTGGATGGATCAACTGGAGGTCCCTTTGCAGCAACCCATGAGGTTTTGGGGTACTGCTCGGGCTTCCAATATGTTCCATCAGCATTGAGTTCCCTCTCAAAGGCAATACCCTCTTTCCTAGGGTTTCTGTTGAGGATCTGCTTTTTGAGCACATCACAAAGAGTTTGATGCCCTTTGAGGCTTTTGTACATGCCTGTCATGTACAATTCCTTCAGCCCTGCATCATCAGTGATACTTGCATTGTCCTCAGATGAGGAGTTAGTGATAGCAGAGACATATGAAGAATTTGTAGCATTAGAAGCATTTGAACATTCAGGCGAAGAATTAGCAGTTTCACGTTCAATGCATTTCAGACATGGAGGAACAAATTCTTCCTGGGTAGCGCTGATTTGTTGATCAAGTAATGAATCGCGCTCCTTCTGAAGATCTTCATAATCCACTCTTAGCTTTTCAAGATCTTGCTTTCTTTGAAGAAATTCATAAGAAAGCTTCTCGTGATCAGATAAGAGAGTGTTATGATGACCTTGACGATTATCAAACCTGGACTAAAGTTTCTGAAGACTTTCAGCCAATGCTTTTGAGTGATCCATTTCTTCACCCAACATATCATCGCTCTTATTTAGCATGTATTGAACTTTTTCCAAAGCTCTTTGTTGTTTAGTGGCAAGGGAAGCAAGTTTGACATAGCTGGGGCCAAATTCATTACCTGATTCATTATCACTAGTCTCGGAAAGGTAGCATTCAGTTACCTTAGCACCCTCTGCCATAAGGCACGATGACAAGGATGACGATTCAGGTGCAAAAGTCATCTCCTTGAGAGAATCTTTGTAATCCTCAAACCAAGGATCATGATGAGTACGATGACCTTCGTAGACCTCAGAGAGCCGGTCCTAGATTAGCTTCGCGTGATTGAGGTGCATGACGTTCCGTAACTGATTTCAGGACAAACAGGAGCAGATGACATCCTTTGCTGTGAGATTGAGTAGAGTGTACTTGCGAATGTCATCTGCCTCCGCCATCTTTCATAGATCGGTAAGACCAATCTCAGTGACGGTCCACAGTTCGCCGTCCATAGCCATGAGTCTCTTCTTCATCATGGCCTTCCACCGAGGATACTCATGACTGTCAAAGATGGGGCAGGATACGTTCCTTAATCTTGCAGTCGACATAACTAAAACTCCAGGCGGTTAAACCAAAATCACACAGAACAAGGGAGTACCTTGCTGTGATACCAATTGAAAGTGCGTTATATCGACTAGAGGGGGGGTGAATAGGCGATTTTTATGAATTCTTCACTGAGGAATTTGCTAGTGAGGAAATTCCTCAATGAAGAACTACTTGCAGCAGAATAAGTACTCAGAAGTAAACATAACAGAACACAAGCATAGTCATCATGATGAAATGAAGACAAGCGTAAACACAGGATAACACAAGAAAGAAGACGGACAGATTGAAGAAATTGAACTGAGGAAATTGAGAAAGTCTTCAGTCAAAGTCTTCAAATAGATATGAACAGGCACACAACAACAGACATGAGGAAATGAAAGAGTTGAGAAAATAGAACCAGTTAGCTTGGTGAAGATAATGATTTGGTAGACCAGTTCCAACTGCTGTCTCAGTTGTACATCTGGTTGGAGCAGCTGAGTATTTAAACTCGAGGACACCCAGTTCCGGACACACAGTCCTCACCGTATTCTCCTTGAGCTAAAGTCACACAGACCTCGCCCAATCACTCATGGTAAGTCTTCAGGTGACTTCCAAACCTTCACAAACTCGGTCACTCAGCGATCCACAATTCCTCTTGGATGCTCTAGACCTTGACGCCTAACCGTCTGGAAGAAGCACAGTCTTCAAAGGAAACAAGCGTCGGATCCATGCAAGATCAATCTCTTCAGTGATGCTCAATCACTTTGGGTTTGTAGGTGCTGGGTTTGGGTTTTCCTCACTTGACGATTTTCGCTCAAAGTCCTCGGAGGATGGGATGCTCTCAAATGATAAGTGTCAGCTTCTCTCGGAGCAGCCAACCAGCTAGTGGTTGTGGGGGCGGCTATTTATAGCCTGGGGAGCAGCCCGACATGATAAGACATAAATGCCCTTGTCTGATATGACCGTTAGGTGGGTAGATATTTTGGAACCGCTGGCGCATAGCACAGCAACGGTCAGAATTTTGACTATCAAAATCCTCAGGGCTATCATGTTCCTCACTGTGTAGGCAATTCACATTGGCGAATTCCTAACTTCTCAGTCAGAACAAATTCCTCAGAGACCAGAAGAACTTCGTCTTTGTCACTGAAGAATATGACTGAACTGTATGAGATTTCCAATGGCTTCACTCGAAGGGATTGGTAGGCGTAGGATTTTGAGTTGAGCATCACATGGAAATTTTTCCTTAGTATTTCCTCGACCCCCTTTAATAGTTGGTGTTTCCTATGGCTCAAGAAAGAGAAAATGAAACTATGAAAACAAAAGTCTTCACGCTTCATGTTCCTCGAATGATTGCCATGTCTTCAAGGTCACACTAATTTCTTCATTTTCAAAGTCTTCAGAAATCCAAAGTCTTCAGTTGAAGAACTTCATTTTTAGGGGTCGACTTTCTCTGTAAATATCAAACTCCTCATAGACTTATAGACATGTGTACACTCACAAACGCATCAGTCCCTTAACCTATAAGTCTTCAATACACCAAAATCACTAAGGGGCACTAGATGCACTTACATACAACCTCATGTCTGTCTCAATGCTTTGTGATCCTGATATGGTTGTTGTCTTTGGCAAGTACCGTTGTGTTGTGATCATGGAAGCTGACAATTCCAAAGTATTTGAAGGCTTTAGGACAGGAGACTTGTATATTGTTGATTTATCTTCAGGACCTCAACTAGCCGTATGTCTACTTGCAAAAGCTTCAGAAGGCTGGCTATGGCATTGACGGCTTGGTCATGCAGGCATGAGGAATCTGCACACGCTCGCGAAGAAGAAGCATGTCATTGGCATTGAGAATGTCAAATTCCTCAAGGATCACTTATGCGGAGCCTGTGAAGCCAGAAAGATGACCAAGGCCAAGCATCCAGCAAAGACTATCATGACTACTACTCGACCATTTGAATTACTTCACATGGATCTCTTCAGTCCTAATCATTATTCTGCTGTTACAAATGATGCATCTCTATATGGCTTTGTTATTGTTGATGATTACTCTCGTTACACATGGGTGCATATTGTCACTTACAAACATGAGGTGCAGGAAGTCTTCAAACGATTTTTCTCGAGGGCTTCAACCAACTTTGGTGTGGAGATCAAGCACATCAGAAGTGACAATGGAACTGAGTTCAAGAATTCTTGTCTTGATGACTATCTTGATGAACTCGGTATTACTCATGAGTTATCTGCTCCTTATACTCCTTAGCAGAATGGCATCGTGGAGCGCAAGAACATGACTCTTGTTGAGATGGCTTGCACTATGCTTGATGAGTACAAGACGCCTCATCGCTTCTGGATTGAGGCAATTGATACTGCATGCCACATCATCAACAGAGTATATCTTCACAAATTCTTCAAGAAGACTGCATATAAACTCCTCACTGACAAGAAACCCAATGTGAGTTATTTCAAAGTATTCAATGCTAAATGTTGGATTAGAGATCCTCATCACAACTCTAAATTTGCACCAAAAGCACATGAAGGTTTTATGCTTGGTTACGGAAAGGACTCGCACACCTACAGAGTCTTCAACAACGTCCACCACAAAGTTGTTAAAACTATAGATGCGTGGTTCGATGAAACTAATGGCTCGCAAAGAGAGCACCTACCTTCCGTTTGAGATGAACAATCACCTGAGGAATCTATCAAGTTCAAAGCTACTGAGGATGTCATTCCTATCGAAGAATTAGCTGAAGAAATCATTTCAGAACGTGGAGAACGTCATGCTGATGCACCTGAAGAAAATGGTGCTGAAGAAAATGCTGATCAAATTCCTCGACGACAACCCACTCATCCTCGTGTTGCAAACAAAGTGCAGACTGAGAAAATCATCAGCGACATAAACATTCCTGGTCCTCTCACACGCTCAAGAGCTTCACATTTGTCTAACTTTTTTGGGCACTTTGCTTTCGTCTCTATCATAGAGCCCACTAAGGTAGATGAAGCATTTCTGGAGCCTGAGTGGATTCACGCTATGCAAGAAGAATTACATCAGTTCGAGCTCAACAACGTCTGGGAACTGGTTAATCATCCAGATCCTCGCAAGCACAATATCATTGGCACAAAGTGGATCTACCGCAACAAGCAAGATGAAAATGGCCTTGTGGTGAGGAATAAGGCACGACTTGTAGCTCAAGGCTACACACAGGTTGAAGGAATTGATTTCGATGAAACTTTTGCACATGTGGCTACACTTGAGGCTATTTGCATATTACTTGCTTATTCTAACCATCATGATATCACTTTATATCAAATGGATGTGAAAAGTGCATTCCTCAATGGTAAGCTTGAGGAAGAAGTATACGTTTCTCAACCCCCAGGTTTTGAAGATCCAAAGCATCCTGACAAAGTCTTTAGGCTCAATAAGGCCCTCTATGGCCTCAAGCAGGCCCCTCGGGCGTGGTATGATACTTTGAAGGAATTCCTCATGAAGAAAGGCTTCACACCCGGTTCACTTGATCCTACTCTTTTCACTAAATCTTATGGTGGTGAATTATTTGTGTGCCAAACATATGTTGATGATATTATCTTTGGCTATACTGACCAACATTACAGTGATGAATTTGCCTATATGATGACTAAAGAATATCAAATGTCTATGATGGGAGAATTAAAATTCTTCTTAGGTCTTCAAATTCGTCAACAACGCAATGGCATATTCATATGTCAGGAGAAATACCTCAAGGATGTACTGAGGAAATTCGGCATGCAAGATTGCAAAGGGGTCAAAATTCCTATGCCCACAAATGGCCACCTATGCACTGAGGAAAATGGTACTGACTTTGATAAAAAGGTATACCGCTCCATGATTGGCTCTTTATTGTATTTATGTGCATCTAGGCCAGATATTATGCTTAGTGTTTGCATGTGTGCCCGATTTCAAGCGACACCGAAGGAATCACACCATAAAGCTGTGAAACATATTCTTCGAAATCTAGCTCACACACCAACACTTGGATTATGGTACCCCAAGGGCTCGGCTTTTGATCTCGTTGGATATTCAGACTCTGACTATGCTGGTGATCATGTGAACCGCAAGTCAACATCTGTCACATGCCATTTCCTCAGAAGATCTTTGGTCTGTTGGTTCTCGAAGAAACAGAACTGTGTATCACTGTCTACTGCTGAAGCTGAGTACATTGCTACTGGTTCTTGTTGTGCTCAATTGATGTGGATGAAGCAAACTCTCAAGGACTACGGCGTCAACATGAAGAATGTGCCTCTCTACTGTGACAATGAGAGTGCAATCAAGATTGCTCACAACCTAGTTCAACACTCCAAGGCAAAGCACATTCAAATTCGTCATCATTTTCTTCGTGATCATGTGTGGAAGGGCGACATCTCTATTGAGCATGTACGGACTGAAGAACAGCTTGCCGATATCTTCACAAAGCCCTTGGATGAGAAGAGATTTAGGAAGTTGCGGTGTGAGCTAAACATCCTAGAATCTTCGAATGTTCTTTGAAAAGGACACTCATCCTAACACTTATGCAAAATTGATGACTTAGATGTGCAACACATGAAAAAAATGTTTTTCTTCAATCAATGAAGACTAACACTCTAAGTGTGAAGAAATTAACAAAGAATTTGATTCTTAGAACCCTATGACAATTTTACGTGGTGTCTGAAATCATCATTCTTATAGGGTGGGTTACGCCATCACCAAAAGTTGAAAATCTTCAATTTGAGTTTTTCCTCAGTTTTTGAAATTCCTCAGTTGTTCATTTTCTTCTACTTTGCATTGTCTTCACTGTTTCCGTCATATTTCTTCATTGCCTATATATATATATATATATATATATATATATATATATATATATATATATATATATATATATATATGAGTTTATGTCCTCTATAGCATTCACTTATTGCTAGTTCTTCAAGTTGCTTTTTCCTGCTAAGTGAATGTGATCAGACCCTTCCCCCTCTATGCTATACTCAACCCAATCTATTCACAAATTCTTCATGTTCGTTCTATTTGAAACTCGTTCAAAATCTTCACTGTGTCCTTGTCAGCTGAAGAATTTGCGAACTGAACTTTAAAACTTATCTTATCTGAATTTTCAACATTTGCTGCTCAAACCGTTCCACATTCCATGATAATACTTATCTATTCACCCACGATATCACACGATCGCGACCTCTCTGTACGTGGGTGACACATGTCAAGCGAATGAGAAGGGTCAGGGGCACGTTCGTCCAATTTCTTTGGGCGAATAGTTTTTCACTCCGACTATAAAAACCCCTCCCCTTCCTCACTTCATTTTTACTCCGCTCGACCTCTCTCCCGCTCGACCTTCCCAAAACCTAGCTCTGCCACTACTTCATCATCACCGGTGAGGAAGAGCTTCACTGCCTCGACCTCGTCGCCGTCGTACTCGTGCCGGCTACGGATTTCTTCACTCCGCCGCCGCCGTAGCTGTCTTCCTCTGCCGAGTTAGGGCGTGGAAGATTTGAACTGACGAACTTCACATCTACACTCCCCAGTTCATCGTGTTCTTCATCAAGGGTAATTAAAAGTTACTTTTACTGCCCTCTTTGATTCGAATGTTTTCTACAAAATCTTCAAAGGTGTTTATTCTTCAAATCTTCACACACTAAACACCTCACATGTCATTGATACGTCTCAAATGTATCTATAATTTTTGATTGTTCCATGCTATTATATTACCCCTTTTGGATGTTTATGTGCTTTATTTTACACATTTATATCATTTTTGGGACTAACCTATTAACCGGAGGCCCAGCCCATATTGCTGTTTTATTGCCTGTTTCAGTATTTTGAAGAAAAGGAATATCAAATGGAGTCCAAATGGAATGAAACCTTCGGCAGCGTGATTTTTTGGAAGAATATGATCCTGGAGACTTGGAGTTCACGTCAGAAGATCCTCGAGGCAGCCACGAGATAGGAGGGCGCCCCCCCCTGTAGGGCGCGCCCCCTGTCTCGTGGGCCCCTCGGGCACCTCCCGACCGACTTCTTTCGCCTATATAAGCCTACGTACCCTAAAAACATCGAATATCAAGATAGATCTGGAGTTCTGCCACCGCAAGCCTCTGTAGCCACCAAAAACCTCTCGGGAGCCCGTTCCGGCACCCTGCCGGAGGGGGAACCCATCACCGGTGACCATCTTCATCATCCCGGTGCTATCCATGATGAGGAGGGAGTAGTTCACCCTCGGGGCTGAGGGTTTGTACCAGTAGCTATGTGTTTGATCTCTCTCTCTCTCTCTTGTGTTCTCTCTATGGCACGATCTTGATGTATCCCGATCTTTGTTATTATAGTTGGATCTTATGATGTTTCTCCCCCTCTACTCTCTTGTGATGAATTGAGTTTCCCTCTTGAAGTTATCTTATCGGATTAAGTCTTTATGATGAGAACACTTGATGTATGTCTTGCCATGTTTATCTGTGGTGACAATGGGATATCACGTGCCACTTGATGTATGTTTTGGTGACCAACTTGCGGGTTCCGCCCATGAACCTATGCATAGGGGTTGGCACACGTTTTCTTGACTCTCCGGTAGAAACTTTGGGGCACTCTTTGAAGTACTTTGTGTTGGTTGGATGAATCTGAGATTGTGTGATGCATATCGTATAATCATGCCCACGGATACTTGAGGTGACAATGGAGTATCTAGGTGACATTAGGGTTTTGGTTGATTTGTGTCTTAATAAGGTGTTATTCTAGTACGAACTCTTGAATAGATTGATCCGAAAGAATAACTTTGAGGTAGTTTCGTACCTTACCAAAATCTCTTCGTTTGTTCTCCGCTATTAGTGGCTTTGGAGTGACTCTTTGTTGCATGTTGAGGGATTGTTATATGATCTATCTATGTTATTATTGTTGAGAGAACTTGCACTAGTGAAAGTATGAACCCTATGCCTTGTTTCCTATCATTGCAATACCATTTACGCTCACTTTTATCATTAGTTACCTTGCTGTTTTTATATTTTCAGATTACAAAAACCTATATCTACCATCCATATTGCACTTGTATCACCATCTCTTTGCCGAACTAGTGCACCTATACAATTTACCATTGTATTGGGTGTGTTGGGGACACAAGAGACTCTTTGTTATTTGGTTGCAGGGTTGTTTGAGAGAGACCATCTTCATCCTACGCCTCCTACGGATTGATAAACCTTAGGTCATCCACTTGAGGGAAATTTGCTACTGTCCTACAAACCTGTGCACTGCAGGCCCAACAACGTCTACAAGAAGAAGGTTGTGTAGTAGACATCAAGCTCTTTTCTGGCGCCGTTGCCGTTGAGGTGAGTGCTTGAAGGTAACGAGGAGGAGCTTTCTATTCAACCAATCTCGTCAATAAGGAGCTCAAAGAGGAAGGTTGAACCCATACATAATGTGAAGAAGAAAAGGAAAAGAAGGAGTGACAAAGGTAAAAAGGTATCCCTCCCAAATGATGTTGCTCCTACTACTCATTGTGATGATGATAACTGCTTTACTATTGGTGCTATCCATATTTTTAATGATGAGATTGATTATGCTTATGATATGGAAGGGCCCAAGCTTGGGGAAGCTATGTTTGATGAGGATGAAATATTTGAGAATATATTTGCTGAAATTAATGTTTGTCCCAAGCTTGGGGATGCTATGTTTAATGAAGATGATATTTTTAGCATCCCAAGTATTGATATGCAAAGTTGTTATGATGATAGCATGCCTCCTACTTATGATGATTATATTGATGAAAGTGGGTTTGGAAGAGTGTCAACTTTAGGTATTAGTGATCCCACTATTTTGGAAGATGTTCAATTTTATTGTGATGAATATGAAAGTGGATTTGGAAGAGTGTCAACTTTATTTAGTGATGATTCCACTATCTTGGAAGAGGTTTCAATCGATTATGATGAGAACGAAGTTGCTACTTATGATGATTATTGTGATGAAACTTATGCTATAAAAAGTGGTGATTATATTTATAAATCTTGTCATGATTATGATTACCCTTTTTCTGAACATTACTCTTTTAACATGGAAACAATTTTTAGTGTTCAAGTCTCTTATGATACTCCCACTATTCTGGATGAGAAGAATTTTGCTTATGTGGAGAGTAGTAAATTTTCTATGCTTGTAGATCATGAAAAGAATGATTTAGGTGCTGGTTATATTGTTGAATTCATTCATGATGCTACTGAAAATTATTATGAGGGAGGAATATATGCTTGTAGGAATTGCCATAATGTCAAGTTTCCTCTCTATGTGCTTAAATTTTTCAAGTTATGCTTGTTTTGCCTTCCTATGCTTGTTCATTATTGTTCCCATAAGTTGTTTGCTCACAAAATCCCTATGCATAGGAAGTGGGTGAGACTTAAATGTGCTAGTCATATGCTTCATGATGCTCCCGTTATGTTTCAATTCTTATCTTTTATGTGAGCATCATTGTCATCATCATGCCTAGCTAGAAAGGCATTAAAGAAAATCGCTTGTTGATAGACAACCCAATATTTATTCTTACTGTTTTTGTGTGTCCACATTATTATGCTATTGTAATAATCATGTTTTATAGCTTTTGTTTCAATAAAGTTCCAAGTAAGACCTTTAGGATAGCTTACGGTGATAGTTGTGTTGATCTTGCTGAAAATCAGAAACTTTTGCACCTAGTAATTTAGTTTTGTTAATTCACAGAAACGTGCTTCTGATCGGATTCTCTTTGCTATGGATTGGTACACGAATATCTTACGACTTCCTAATTTGGTAGGATTTTTGGAGTTCCATTAGTATACGTTTGATACAGATTACTACACATTGTTCTATTTTTGACAGATTCTGTTTTCTATGTGTTGTTTGCTTATTTTGATGAATCTATGAGTAGTATCGGAGTGTATGAACCATGGAGAAGTTATAATAAAGTAGATATTACACCAATATGAATTTATAATGAGTTCATTACAGTACCTAAGTGGTGGTTTTATTTTATTATACTAACAGAACTTACGAGTTTTCCGTTGAGTTTTGTGTTGTGGTGTTTTCAAGTTCTGGGTAAAGATTCAATGGACTATGGAATAAGGAGTGGCAAGAACCTAAGCTTGGGGATGCCCAAGGCACCCCAAGGTAATATTCAAGGACAACCAAGAGCCTAAGCTTGGGGATGCCCCGGATGGCATCCCCTCTTTCGTCTTCGTTCATTAGTAACTTTACTTGGAGCTATAATTTTATTTGCCACATGATATGTGTTTTGCTTGGAGCGTCGTGTATTATATTAGTCTTTACTTTTTAGTTTACCACAATCATCCTTGCTGTACACACCTTTTGGGAGAATCCTACTTGATTAGAATTTGCTAGAATACTCTATGTGCTTCACTTATATCTTTTGAGCTTGATAGTTTTTGCTCTAGTGCTTCACTTATATCTTTTAGAGCACGGTGGTGTCTTAATTTTGAATAAATTGCTGGTATCTCATGCTTCACTCATACCTTTTTGAGAGTCTTTTAGAATAGCATGGTATTTGCTATGGTTATAAAGTTGGTCCTAGAATGATGAGCATCCAAGTTGGGTATAATAAAAACTATCATAGAAATAGAATTTGATGCTATGATCAATATGATGCTTGATAATTGTTTTGAGATATGGAGGTAGTGATATTAGAGTCATGCTAGTTGAGGTGATTATGAAAAATACTTGTGTTGAGGGTTGTGATTCCCGTAGCATGCACGTATGGTGAACCGCTTTGTGATGAAGTTGGAGCACAATTTTATTTATTGATTGTCTTCCTTATGAGTGGCGGTCGGGGATGAGCGATGATTTTTTCCTACCAATCTATCCCCCTAGGAGCATGCACGTAGTGCTTTGGTTTTTGATGACTTCTAGATTTTTGCAACAAGTATATGAGTTATTTTGACTAATGTTGTGTAACGCCCCGGATTCGATGCGCCAGGTGTCTGCCAGTTATTCGCCGTTGTTGCCATGTCATTTTCTTGCGTGTTGCATTTTGTCATGTCATCATGTGCATCTCATTTTGCATACGTGTTCGTCTCATGCATCCGAGCATTTTCCCCGTTGTCCGTTTTGCAATCCGGCACTCCTATGCCCTCCGGCGTTCCCCTTTTTGTCTCCTATTGTGAGCGGGTGTTAAATGTTCTCGGAATGGACCGAGTCTTGCCAAGCGGCCTTGGTATAGCACCGGTAAACCGCCTGTCAAGTTTCGTGCCATTTGGAGGTCGTTTGATACTCCAATGGTTAACCGGGTAACCGTAAAAGCCCTCTTTGTGTTGCAGCACAACACCCCTCCAAAGTGGCCCAAAATCCATACTAACCCCTTCCATGCTCTTGGTCGTTCGATCACGATCGTGTGGGCGAAAACCGTGCCCCATTTGGACTCTCCTAACTCCCAGAATCTATAAATTAGCCCCTTCCCCGAAATTCCCGGTCCAAACCCTAGCCCCCTTCTTCCTCCGCACGCCGGACACGTCCGCCCGGCGCCGGACACGTCCGCGGCCGCTCCCTCGCCCAACCAGGGAGCGCCACGTGGCACTCCCCGCCGCCTCCGCCGTCCAGCCCGCCCGACCCGCGGCTGGCCCGCGCGGCCCGCGCGCCCGCGCCGCCGCCCGCGCCTTCGCCTCGCTGGAGCGCTCCCGCGCCGGCGACCGCCGCCCTTCACCGCCGGCGCACCGCGCCCGAGCCGCCCAGCCCGACTGCGCGCCTCCTCGCGCTGCGCCGGACCCGCGCCCTCTGTGCCCCGTCCAGCCGGAGCTCCTCCGCCCAGCCGCGCCTCTCCCTCCTCACCGGCAGGGGCACCGCGGCCCCGAGCTCCCTGTCGGAGCTCCGCTCCTCGCCGGACGCCGCCGCCTTCCTCCGCCAGCCACCCCGCGTCGGCCCCGCCGCCCTGCGGTCGGATTCACCGCTCTCCACCCCGTCGGCAACCTCCCCCGTCAACTCCGGCGATGCTCCGGCTGCCTCGGTTCCCGTGCCGTACCCAATCCAGATCTGGATCCAAGGTTGACCTCTAGATTTCCCTAAGTCCCGAATTGTTGCATATTTTCATGCCCTGTTCATCGCATCATAACTCTGCATCTGTGGCTCCGTTTCGTGCATGTGATATATCAAAATGTTCATCATGAGATTCTCTACATTTCATTCCATTGTGCCATGTTCATTTGAGCTCATCTTGATGCATGAATCATCGTTGCAAGAGTGCTATATGATGTTGTCTGCTGTCTGTTAACAGAACATGATGATTTGTCATTTTTGTTGCATATGATGTGTGCATCCTATGAGGTTGATGTCTACATGTGTTTTGAACTAAATTATTCCATCTTCATAGTGGTGCCATCCATGTATTTTTGTGAGTTGTGTAGTGAGTGCATCAAGCTTGTTAAGTAGGGTACTTGCTGTTGCTGTTTTGCTGGACAGAATCTGTTATTTTGTGATACTATGTAAACCTGCTTCTACAAGTCATTCTATGCATAATATGGAGATGTTCACTAAGGATGATTTGTTATACATGTCATGCTCTATTCATCCATACCCCTGCTTGCATTTATAGCTTATTGTAGCTTGTTGTAATCTTGCTCTCAAGTTGCTAAATAATGTTGTTGTCAGTCTGTTAACATTAAGTTCAATGTTGCTATGTTTGTTGTTAGTGATGCATTCACTCTATGGACTTGCTCTTGCCATGCTTAGCTTCATAAACATGTCTTCTTGATGTTGGTTGCCTTTCCATGCCATGTATTGCTCTATGGTGAGTGGTTCATGCTCACCAATATGTCTACTTATTGTTGTTCCTGCCATGTATGAATCTGTCATATAACTTGCCATGTTTACATGGGTGCCATCATATTTTCTGTGCCCTTTTGGCTCTTGGTTAGTAAAGGACTTTTATTATATGCAATTAGTAGATTCATGCCATGCCTTTGTTTGCCATGATAAGTTCCTGTAACATGTTGTTTGATAGCTCTAAACATTACAACCTGATGTTATTTCTGCAAAGTCTGAAACTGTTAATATATGCAATCTTGCCATGTGTTTTTGAGCATGTTCTAGTGATTTCAGGAGTTAGCTCAGTGTTCATGTTTTGTTATGCTTTACCTTTAAATCATGCCCATGCCTTTTGTTTTCATATTGTGGTACTGTAGCATATTCTTTTGATGCTTGCTAGATGCTTAGTTGCTGTTTTGGACAGATTGTTGTTGTGCCTTGTATAGAGTGTATGTGTTGAACCGTTGCTCCGTTTTGAGTGTGCTCTATATGAAACTTGCTTAGAATTGCATGTTGTTTCATATTATCATGTTGCATCCTTGTTTTGAGGTGTTTGCTTGATGTTTGGGTGCATTTTGCATCAATGCCATGTTTAACTTGTTTTGCTCATATCTTCTAGGTTGTAGCTCCGAACTAAATGAACTTTATATGTAGCTTGACTAGAATCTCGTGTAGATCATCTTGGTGTAATTTAACTTGCTGTTTAACAACTTGAACATAAGGTTTATTCAGATCTGGACCAATTTCGAAATTTGCATATGAGGACTTACCGGAATTGTTATATGTTGTTCCCGGCCTCATTTAAACTTGCTTTGAGGTGTTGTTCTTGTTTGCGTCATCTCTTGCCGTGAGTAGCTTCATCTAGATTTGTCATGCTTCATGCTTGGTTGTGCATCATGCCTTGTTCATGTGTGGTGTGTTTACTATGTTGTGTGCTTCTTCTTGTTAGTTCCCGTTTCGTTGCGATCGTGAGGATTCGTTCGTCCACGCTTAGTTCGTCTTCGTGGCTTCATCTTCTTCTTGGACTCGTTCTTCTTCCTTGCGGGATTTCAGACAAGATGACCGCTACCCTGGATCTCACTACTATCATTGCTATGCTAGTTGCTTCGTTCTATCGCTTTGCTGCTCTACCTATCATTTGCTCTTCAAGCCTCCCAAATTGCCATGTCAGCCTCTAACATTCTCACCCTTCCTAGTGAACCATTGCTAGGCTATGTTACCGCTTCGCTCAGCCCCTCTTATAGCGTTGTTAGTTGGAGGTGAAGTTGAAGATTGCTCCATGGTGGACAGGTTTATGTTGGGATATCACAATATCTCTTATTTAATTAATGCATCTATATACTTGGTAAAGGGTGGAAGGCTTGGCCTTATGCCTGGTGTTTTGTTCCACTCTTGCCGCCCTAGTTTCCGTCATACCGGTGTTAGGTTCCCGGATTTTGCGTTCCTTGCGCGGTTGGTTGATTTATGGGACCCCCTTGACAGTTCGCTTTGAATAACACTCCTCCAGCAAGGCCCAACATTGGTTTTACCATTTGCCTCACCACCACCTACATTTTCCCTTGGGAGTAATTAACCCGAGGGTCATCTTTATTTTAGCCCCCCGGGCCAATGCTTGTCTAAGTGTTGGTCCAAACCGAGCGATGTCCGGCGCCCCCTGGGCAACCAGGGTCTATGCCAACCCGTCGTCTTCCTCATCCGGTGTGCCTTGAGAACGAGATATGTGCAGCTCCTATCGGGATTTGTTGATGCATCGGGGGGTCTTGCTGGTCTTGTTTTACCATTGTCGAAATGTCTTGTAAACCAGGATTCCGAGACTGATCGGGTCTTCCCGGGAGAAGGTATATCCATCGTTGATCGTGAGAGCTTATCATGGGCTAAGTTGGGACACCCCTGCAGGGTATAAACTTTCGAAAGCCGTGCCCGTGGTTATGTGACTGTTGGGAATTTGTTAATGTCCGGTTGTAGATAACTTGACACCTGATTCGAATTAAAATGCATCAACCGCATGTGTAGCCGTGATGGTCTCTTTTCGGCGGAGTCTGGGAAGTGAACACGGTCTTGGGTTATGTTTGGCGTAAGTAGGAGTTCAGGATCACCTCTTGATCATTACTAGTTGACGACCGTTCCTTTGCTTCTCTTCTCGCTCTTATTTGCGTAGGTTAGCCACCATACTTGCTTAACCGCTGCTGCAACCTCACCACTTTACCCATTCCTTTCCCATTAAGCTTTGCTAGTCTTGATACCCATGGTAATGGGATTGCTGAGTCCTCGTGGCTCACAGATTACTACAACAACAGTTGCAGGTGCAGGTTATGCGATGATCTTGACGCGAGAGTGATGTTGCTTGTTTTGGAGTTCTTCTTCTGCTTCTTCTTCGATCAAGGGATAGGTTCCAGGTTGGCAGCCTGGGCTAGCAGGGTGGATGTCGTTTGAGTTTCTGTTTGTGTTTCATCCATAGTCGGATGGTGATCTTATGTATGATGTTGTATTCGTGTGGCATTGTTTGCCTCTTGTATGCATCCCCATCTATTATGTAACATTGATGCAATGATATCCACCTTGCAAAAGCGTTTCAATATGCGGGTCTATCCTTGGTGGGACCTTCGAGTTCCTTTTGGATAGGGTCGCATATTGGGCGTGACAAGTTGGTATCAGAGCCTCGACCGACCATAGGAGCCCCCTTGATTGATCGTGTAGTTTGGCCGTTGTCGAGTCTAGAAGAAAACTATTTCTGAGTCTAGTTATATCAGAGAGTAGGAATTCTTTTTACTCCTCAGCCCCTTCATCACTCTGGTGAGGAATCTTGACGTAGGTGTTTTGAATTACTCCTCTTCCCCTTCAAATTTTTCTCTAGGTTCACGCAGTTGGTTTTCCGATCGTTGTTTCTCAGCTCTTTGCATCCGGTGCATTTCTCGTCAAGTTGACTCAAGCCTCTTCATCTTTGCCAAGTTCATTCCTCAGTTGTCTTCTTTTCCCACCCGCCCACCCTTTTTCTTCTTGGAGTCGGAGTCTGTAATCGAGTATCCATCCTACTCATGCAAAGTATTTGCTTTCTTTCCTCAATGATTTCAACCGGTGTTTTCTCTTCAAGATATTCGTCAGTTCCCCCTTCCAAGTTGCCTTTGTTTTACCGCCGTCCCACCTTCTTCTTCCCGGAGCCTGAGTCTGTTTCGACCATCAATTTCATTCGTACGGAGCCTCTTCAGTCTTCCCTCAATTATTTCAACCGGTGAATTCTCGTCTCGTTCGTCATTCTTCATCTCTTTTTCTTTTCCGGTGGATTCAATTCTAGGTTTTTCGGTAGTGATTATATTCTTTCCCTCAGCTCAAGTGTTTTCCCTGCTCGTTCGCCTCTTGCCAGTTTATCCTTCCGGAGTGTTCAAGATATCTCAGGGGAATTGTCTGTGTTTGAATTAATTCGAGGTTGTCATCTCATTCAAATATTTCAATTGTTCCGGTGTTTCATCTATCTGTTCAACATCCCTTTCCAATAGTGTTTTTCACTTCAGTGGGCCCTAACCCACAGGTCTTTTCCCGTGATCTTACCTGACTCTTCTAATTCTCCCGGGGTTATTCTCAAATTCTTTTCAAGTGTGACGTAAGAATGAACTTCATCAGTCAGATGCCTTTCCAAGATCGATTTCAAATCATTTCATTGTTGGCTCAACCCCTTCGCTTCTCATCCTCCCGGAGTATCCCAGTAATTTTGGTGGTGTTTCTCGTCATCATTTGAAGATTGAAGAAGAGTTTTCCCCTAAATTCTACCCTTTCTCTCGAAGATTCGCGGTTCTAGCTTCATGTTATCAACCTCAAATTATTCCATTTGTCAGATATTCTTTTCCTACCCATCCGGAGTATTTCAGGAGTTGATTTCTGTTTCTTTTCACTGGAGGCCATCGTTCCAGAAGAATTCTTCGTCCTCACATTTCATCTACCGTTATCCAATTATCCCGGTGCTTAGTTCAAGTGTTCTTTAATCTACTCTTGATCTCTTTATTCTTTGGCATCTAATCCCCTCTAGCATATTTGTTCTTCTAATTCTTCCCGGTGATTCAGTCTCTTTCATCGATCATTTTCGAATTCTTATGGTGGTTTGTTCAAGATTATTTTCCTTGATTATCATATATATTCATTTGTTCTTTCCAATCCTACCGGTGGTTCATGAAGACTCTCTCAAGTTTTGTGCCACATTCCCCATAATCTTTTCAAGAAGGATAAGTAATATGCAAAATCCATTATGTCATCAATTTAATTTGATGAAGGATAAGCATACAATAAATCTTATTCTTATTTCATCCAAGTGATTAATCCTTTTTTTCGGAGTTTGTTCTTAATGAATAAATTCTAGTTCCAAGTGTTTTCATCTTTTCTTTCTGGAGTTCAAGTTCCTCAGCCATCTTGTTCGGACCTCCATCTAAATCATCACAAGCTTTAATCTTATTCTTCCATCCTTTATTCTATCTCATCATCCTTTGTCACCGGAGTTCTTCATGGTGGTTCTTCATGATTTAATTCTTTCTTCAAGAGTTCATCCAGATTTTGTGGGTGGAGTTCAAGTATCTTTCCTTCTCGCGTTTTGAGGTACAATTAAATCTCCGTATTCTTTTGAAGTGGAGTTTTGCATTTCTTCGTTCTTCTAAGCTATCCAATCATTTCCGTTTGTGGCCGGTTATCACCTCATGATCTTGAGATGTTACCTATAAGACCACAACAAGCTTATTCTTTCATTGTTGATTTTCTCAACAACTCCGTTCAATCTTTCCTTCTAAGTTCTTTTCATTCAACTCTTTCAATTCCTTCCGGAGGTTTTGTGTCGTGTCTTCATCAAGTATCATTCCATCCTCTCAAACTCGTGTTCTATTCCTCCATGTTTCAGCCAGAGTGCTTCCTAAATCCTTTCAGTCTTATTCGTTTCTTATCTCGTTCTAACCGGAGTGGTTTCATAGTCTATCTGATTCCGTGAGCTTTCGATTCTCTTCATTCTCATCGTTCCTCTCTTCTTCTCGAGAGCTCTCGATTCTTTTCTTCTTCTCTTCAGTTCTTGCTTCACCTCATCCTTTTTCCCTTCCGTCTCGGTCCTAAGATCTCGGGACGAGATCTCTTGTTAGTGGAGGAGTGTTGTAACACCCCGGATTCGATGCGCCAGGTGTCTGCCAATTATTCGCCGTCGTTGCCATGTCATTTGCTTGCGTGTTGCATTTTGTCATGTCATCATGTGCATCTCATTTTGCATACGTGTTCGTCTCATGCATCCGAGCATTTTTCCCCGTTGTCCGTTTTGCAATCCGGCACTCCTATGCCATCTGGCGTTCCCCTTTTTGTCTCCTGTTGTGAGCGGGTGTTAAATATTCTCCGAATGGACCGAGTCTTGCCAACCGGCCTTGGTATAGCACCGGTAAACCGCCTGCCAAGTTTCGTGCCATTTGGAGGTCGTTTGATACTCCAACGGTTAACCGGGTAACCGTAAAAGCCCTCTCTGTGTTGCAGCCCAACACCCCTCCAAAGTGGCCCAAAATCCATCCTAACCCCTTCCATGCTCTCGGTCGTTCGATCATGATCGTGTGGGCGAAAACCGTGCCCCATTTGGACTCTCCTAACTCCCAGAATCTATAAATTAGCCCCTCCCCCGAAATTCCCGGTCCAAACCCTAGCCCCCTTCTTCCTCCGCGCGCCGGACACGTCCGCCCGGCGCCGGACACGTCCGCCGCCGCTCCCTCGCCCAACCAGGAAGCGCCACGTGGCACTCCCCGCCGCCTCCGCCGTCCGACCCGCCTGGCCCGAGCGCCCGCGCCGCCGCCCGTGCCTCCGCCCGTCGCCGCCGCCTCGCCGGAGCGCTCCTGCGCCGCCGCCTCACCGGAGCGCTCCCGCGCCGCCGCCCGCCGCCTCCGCCGGTGCACCGCGCCCGAGCTGCCCGGCCCGACCGCGCGCCGTCTCTCGCCGCGCCGGACCCGCGCCCTCCGCGCCCCGTCCGGCTGGAGCTCCTCTGCCCGGCCGCGCCTCTCCCTCCCCGCCGACAGGGGCACCGCGGCCCCGAGCTCCCTGCCGGAGCTCCACTCCTCGCCGGACGCCGCCGCCGCCTTCCTCCGCCAGCCACCCTGCGTCGGCCCCGCCGCCCCGCACCCGAATCCGCCGCTCTCCGCCCTGTCGGCAACCTCCCCCGTCAACTCCGGCGATGCTCCGGCCGCCTCGGTTCCCGTGTCGTGCCCGATCCAGATCTGGATCCAAGGTTGACCTCCAGATTTCCCTAAGTCCCGAATTGTTGCATATTTTCATGCCCTGTTCATCGCATCATAACTCTGCATCCGTAGCTCCGATTCATGCGTGTGATATATCAAAATGTTCATCATGAGATTCTCTACATTTCATTCCATTGTGCCATGTTCATTTGAGCTCATCTTGATGCCTGAATCATCGTTGCCAGAGTGCTATATGATGTTGTCTGCTGTCTGTTAACAGAACATGCTGATTTGTCATTTTTGTTGCATTTGATATGTGCATCCTATGAGGTTTATGTCTACATGTGTTTTGAACTACATTTTTCCATCTTCACAGTGGTGCCATCCATGTATTTTTGTGAGTTGTGTAGTGAGTGCATCAAGCTTGTTAAGTAGGGTATTTCATGTTGCTGTTTTGCTAGACAGAATCTGTTATTTTGTGATGCTATGTAAACCTGCTTCTACAAGTCATTGTATGCATAATATGGAGATGTTCACGAAGGATGATTTGTTATACATGTCATGCTATATCCATCCTTACCCCTGGTTGCATTTATAGCTTGCTGTAGCTTGTTATAATCTTGCTCTCAAGTTGCTAAATAATGTTGCTTTCAGTCTGTTAACATTAATTTCAATGTTTCCATTGTTTGTTGTTAGCGATCCATGCACCCTATGGACTTGCTCTTGCCATGCTTAGCTTCATAAACATGTCTTCTTGCTGTTGATTGCCTTTCCATGCCATGTGTTGCTCTGTGGTGAGTGGTTCAAGATCACCAACATGTCTACTTATTGTTGTTCCTGCCATGTATGAATCTGTCATATAACTTGCCATGTTTACATGGGTGCCATCATATTTTCTGTGCCGTTTTGGCTCTTGGTTAGTAAAGGACTTTTGTTATATGCAATTAGTAGATTCATGCCATGCCTTTGTTTTCCATGATAAGTTCCTATAACATGTTGTTTGATAGCTCTAAACATTGCAACCTGATGTTATTTCTGCAAAGTCTGAAACTGTTAATATATGCAATCTTGCCATGTGTTTTTGAGCATGTTCTAGTGATTTCTGGAGTTAGCTCAGTGTTCATGTTTTGTTATGCTTTACCTGTACATCATGCCCATGCCTTTTTTTCATATTGTGGCACTGTAGCATATTGTTTTGATGCTTGCTAGATGCTTAGTTGCTGTTTTGGACAGATTGTTGTGCCTTGTATAGAGTGTATGTGTTGAACTGTTGCTCCATTTTGAGTGTGCTCTATATGAAACTTGCTTATAATTGCATGTTGTTTCATATTATCATGTTGCATCCTTGTTTTGAGGTGTTTGCTTGATGTTAGTTTGGGTGCATGTTGCATCAATGCCATGTTTAACTTGTTTTGCTCATATCTTCTAGGCCGTAGCTCCGAATTAAATGAACTTTATATGTAACTTGACTAGAATCTCGTGTAGATCATCTTGGTGCAACTTAACTTGCTGTTTAACAAATTGAACATAAGGTTTATTCAGATCTGGACCAATTTCGAAATTTGCATATGAGGACTTACCGGAATTGTTATATGTTGTTCCCGGCCTCATTTAAACTTGCTTTGAGGTGTTGTTCTTGTTTGCGTCATCTCTTGCCATGAGTAGCTTCATCTAGCTTTGTCATGCTTCATGCTTGGTTGTGCATCATGCCTTGTTCATGTGTGGTGTGTGTTTACTATGTTGTGTGCTTCTTCTTGTTAGTTCCCGTTTCGTTGCGATCGTGAGGATTCGTTCGTCCACGCTTGGTTCGTCTTCGTGGCTTAATCTTCTTCATGGACTCGTTCTTCTTCCTTGCGAGATTTCAGGCAAGATGACCGCTACACTGGATCTCACTACTATCATTGCTATGCTAGTTGCTTCGTTCTATCACTTTGCTGCGCTATCTATCATTTGCTCTTCAAGCCTCCCAAATTGCCATGTGAGCCTCTAACATTTTCACCCTTCCTAGCAAACCATTGCTTGGCTATGTTACCGCTTCGCTCAGCCCCTCTTATAGCATTGTTAGTTGTAGGTGAAGTTGAAGATTGCTCCATGGTGGACAGGTTTATGTTGGGATATCACAATATCTCTTATTTAATTAATGCATCTATATACTTGGTAAAGGATGTCAGGCTCGGCCTTATGCCTGGTGTTTTGTTCCACTCTTGCCGCCCTAGTTTCCATCATACCAGTGTTATGTTCCCAGATTTTGCGTTCCTTACGCGGTTGGGTGATTTATGGGACCCCCTTGACAGTTCGCTTTGAATAAAACTCCTCCAGCAAGGCCCAACATTGATTTTACCATTTGCCACACCACCACCTACATTTTCCCTTGGGAGTAATTAACCCGAGGGTCATCTTTATTTTAGCCCCCCCGGGCCAATGCTTGTCTAAGTGTTGGTCCAAACCGAGCGATGTCCGGCGCCCCCTGGGCAACTAGGGTCTATGCCAACCTGTCGTATTCCTCATCCGGTGTGCCCTGAGAACGAGATATGTGCAGCTCCTATCGGGATTTGTTGGCGCATCGGCGGTCTTGCTGGTCTTATTTTACCATTGTCGAAATGTCTTGTAAACCGGGATTCCGAGACTGATCGTGTCTTCCCGGGAGAAGGTATATCCTTCATTGATCGCGAGATCTTATCATGGGCTAAGTTGGGACACCCCTGCAGGGTATAAACTTTCGAAAGCCGTGCCCACGGTTATGTGGCAGATGGGAATTTGTTAATGTTCGGTTGTAGATAACTTGACACCTGATTCAAATTAAAATGCATCAACTGCGTGTGTAGCCATGATGGTCTCTTTTCGGCGAAGTCCGGGAAGTGAACACGGTCTTGGTTTATGTTTGGCGTAAGTAGGAGTTCAGGATCACCTCTTGATCATTACTAGTTGACGACCGTTCCTTTGCTTCTCTTCTCGCTCTTATTTCGTAGGTTAGCCACCATACTTGCTTAGCCACTGCTGCAACCTCACCACTTTACCCATTCCTTTCCCATTAAGCTTTGCTAGTCTTGATACCCATGGTAATGGGATTGCTGAGTCCTCGTGGCTCACAGGTTACTACAACAACAGTTGCAGGTACAGGTTATGCGATGATCTTGACGCGAGAGCGATGTTGCTTGTTTTGGAGTTCTTCTTCTGCTTCTTCTTCGATCAGGGGATAGGTTCCAGGTCGGCAGCCTGGGCTAGCAGGGTGGATGTCGTTTGTGTTTCTGTTTGTGTTTCATCCATAGTCGGATGGTGATCTTATGTATGATGTTGTATTCGTGTGGCATTGTTTGCCTCTTGTATGTATCCCCATCTATTATGTAATGTTGATGTAATGATATCCACCTTGCAAAAGCGTTTCAATATGCGGGTCTATCCTTGGTGGGACCTTCGAGTTCCTTTTGGATAGGGTCGCATATTGGGCGTGACATGTTGAGTCCATGGATTATAAGCACCTCACCCTTCCACCATTGCTAGCCTTTCTTGTGTCGCGCAACTTTCGCCGGTACCATACACCCACCATATACCTTCCTCAAAACAGCCACCATACTTACCTATTATGGCATTTCCATAGCCATTCTGAGATATATTGTCATGTAACTTTCCACCGTTCCGTTCATATGACACGCATTACCTATTTCATATTGCTCTTTGCATGATCATGTAGTTGACATCGTATTTGTGGCAAGGCCACCTTCAAAATTTTCATACATGTCGCTCTTGATTTATTGCATATCTCGGTACACCGCCAGAGGCATTCATATAGAGTCATATCTTGTTCTAGCTCTGAGTTCTAATTCTTGAGTTGTAAATCCATAAAAGTGTGATGATCTTCATTATTAGAGCATTGTCCTAGTGAGGAAAGGATGATGAAGACTATGATTCCCCCACAAGTCGAGATGAGACTTCGGACTTTACAAAAAGAAAAAAGAAATAAAGAAAGTAAAAAAAGGGGCAAAAAAAGAAGAAGAGAAGGCCAAAGAAAAAAAAGAAAAAAAGAGTGAAAAAGAAAAAAATAAATGAGAGAAAAAGAGAGAAGGGACAATGCTACTATCTCTTTTCCACACTTGTGCTTCAAAATAGCACCATGATCTTCATGATAGAGAGTCTCATATGTTGTCACTTTCATATACTAGTGGGAATTTTTCATTATAGAACTTGGCTTGTATATTCCAATGATGGGCTTCCTCAAAAGTGTCCTAGGTCTTTGTGAGCAAGCAAGTTGGATGCACACCCACTTAGTTTCTTTTGTTGAGCTTTCATATATTTATAGCTCTAGTGCATCCGTTGCATGGCAATCCCTACTCACTCACATTGATATCTATTGATGGGCATCTCCATAGCCCGTTGATACGCCTAGTTGATGTGAGACTATCTTCTCCTTTTTGTCTTCTCCACAACCACCATTCTATTCCACCCATAGTGCTATATACATGGCTCACGCTCATGTATTGCGTGAAAGTTGAAAAAGTTTGAGATTACTAAGGTATGAAACAATTGCTTGACTTGTCATCGGGGTTGTGCATGATTAAATACTTTCTGTGATGAAGATAGAGCAACAGCCAGACTATATGATTTTGTAGGGATAACTTTCTTTGGCCATGTTATTTTGAGAAGACATGATTACTTTGATTAGTATGCCTGAAGTATCACTATTTTCATGTTAATATGAACTTTTATTTTATATCATTTGGATCTGAACATTCATGCCACAATAAAGAAAATTACATTGAGAATTATGCTGGGTAGCATTCCACATCAAAAATTCCATTTTTATCATTTACCTACTCGAGGACGAGCAGGAATTAAGCTTGGGAATGCTTGATACGTCTCCAACGTATCTATAATTTTTGATTGTTCCATGCTATTATATTACCCCTTTTGGATGTTTATGGGCTTTATTTTACACATTTATATTATTTTTGGGACTAACCTATTAACCGGACGCCCAGCCCATATTGTTGTTTTATTGCCTATTTCAGTATTTCGAAGAAAAGGAATATAAAACGGAGTCCAAACAGAATGAAACCTTCGGCAGCGTGATTTTTTGGAAGCATATGATCCTGGAGACTTGGAGTTCATGTCAGAAGATCCTCGAGGCAGCCATGAGATAGGAGGGCGCCCCCGCTGTAGGGCGCGCCCCCTGTCTCGTGGGCCCCTCGAGCACCTCCCGACTGACTTCTTTCGCCTATATAAGCCTACGTACCCTAAAAACATCGAATATCAAGATAGATCGGGAATTCCGCCGCCACAAGCCTCTGTAGCCACCAAAAACCTCTCGGGAGCCCGTTCCAGCACCCTGCCGGAGGGGGAACCCATCACCGGTGGCCATCTTCATCATCTCGGCGCTATCCATGACGAGGAGGGAGTAGTTCACCCTCGGGGCCAAGGGTATGTACCAGTAGCTCTGTGTTTGATCTCTCTCTCTCTCTCTCGTGTTCTCTCTATGGCACAATCTTGATGTATCGCGAGCTTTTTTATTATAGTTGGATCTTATGATGTTTATCCCCCTCTACTCTCTTGTGATGAATTGAGTTTCCCTCTTGAAGTTATCTTATCGGATTGAGTTTTTGATTTGAGAACACTTGATGTATGTCTTGCCTGTGTTTATCTGTGGTGACAATGGGATATCACGTGCCACTTGATGTATGTTTTGGTGACCAACTTGCGGGTTCCGCCCATGAACCTATGCATAGGGGTTGGCACACGTTTTCTTGACTCTCCAGTAGAAACTTTGGGGCACTCTTTGAAGTACATTGTGTTGGTTGGATGAATCTGAGATTGTGTGATGCATATCGTATAATCATGCCCACGGATACTTGAGGTGACAATGGAGTATCTAGGTGACATTAGGGTTTTGGTTGATTTGTGTCTTAAGGTGTTATAGTAGTACGAACTCTTGAATAGATCAATCCAAAAGTATAACTTTGAGGTGGTTTTGTACCCTACCATAATCTCTTCGTTTGTTCTCCGCTATTAGTGGCTTTGGAGTGACTCTTTGTTGCATGTTGAGGGATTGTTATATAATCTATCTATGTTATTATTGTTGAGAGAACTTGCACTAGTGAAAGTATGAACCCTATGCCTTGTTTCCTATCATTGCAATACCGTTTATGCTCACTTTTATCATTAGTTACCTTGCTGTTTTTATATTTTCAGATTACAAAAACCTATATCTACCATCCATATTGCACTTGTATCACCATCTCTTCGCCGAACTAGTGCACCTATACAATTTACATTGTATTGGGTGTGTTGGGGACACAAGAGACTCTTTGTTATTTGGTTGTAGGGTTGTTTGAGAGAGACCATCTTCATCCTACGCCTCCTACGGATTGATAAACCTTAGGTCATCTACTTGAGGGAAATTTGCTACTGTCCTACAAACCTGTGCACTTGCAGGCCCAACAACGTCTACAAGAAGAAGGTTGTGTAGTAGACATCAGTCATCTGTTCTTGATCCGTTTCTCTAAGAAGCATTTTTCTTCAAGATTCCTCAATTGTGTGGATTTTCGATCTATACAACTCTGGAACCTAAGATAAAGAATGCTTAGTGAAATTCTTCAAGACACATCTGGTCAAATTCCTCAAACTTGTTCTGTTTGAAAAAGCTTCCGAGAACTCATATGACCTCTCCAAATTCCTCGCAACTATACTTTGTTCATAGGTAGTCATGTCCGCTGCTGAATCACTAGGTTCTCATCAACTTAACTCATTTGCAGCGTTCCTTGAAGAAAAGTTGCACACCTCTTCAGAAAATTTTGTTGTTCATATTTCTCAGCTGAAGAAAATGGCTGACGGTAAGAAGCCACAGAAGGGAGGAAAAAGGCCCGAGGTCAACACAATGTTTGAGATCCCTAATGACATCTATGCTGGGTACTGCACACCCCCTGAGGAGGATAAAAATCAGCGCATGGTGCGCATTCAAAAGATTGAGAGGAGATGGGCACATGAATGGAGGGAGTACAAGTATGTTACTCCCAAGTATATGAAGAAACTCGCTCTAAATCCTCCATGCCCAAGACCTCCATTGGCACCTGGCCAAGAAGCTGATCCCACCAGCCTCAAGCGTGGTGAGGACTATCCTGATGAATGGGCCAAGCGCCAGGCCAAACTAGCCAAAATGGCTAAAGAAGCAGTGAGGAAATTTAATGAAGAGTCTGCTGCTGCTGCTACCACTGTTGAGGCCTCCGCAAGCAAGCGAAAGAAGGCCATGGCAAAGAATCCTGATCATAAGCCAAGTGCTTCACTCCAAATTCCCTCATGGCCAAGTTCCTCAGCAATGCCCTCACGGCCAGACTCTTCAAAGCCCTCACGGCCAACTCCTCAAGCTGCTCCAGCTCCTCCAAAGTCCTCAGCTCTTCTGCCAAAGTACTCAGCTCCTTCGACAAAATCCTCAGTGCCTGTGGATCGCCACGTGCCAAAGGACTACATGCATCTCTATTGCCTCAGGAGCTTCTGCTAGTTCTTCAGCTGCACCAAATTCAACGACTGGCCCCTCTCTGCTGAAGAAAAAGGCCACTGCTGGACGAGGCTCTTGCCCAAATCCTCACAAGAAGAAGGTCGCCTTCCAAGTGCCGTTTGATGAAGACGAAGCTGATGTTGAAGAACTTGCTGAAATCGTCAGAGACAGGCAGCTCAAGGCCGCTAGAGCCAAAGGCACAAATGTGCCTCTACTTTTGGATCCAAAATTGATCCTTGATTACATTGATATCTGATACAAGGACCCCAACACTCCTATGCCTGATTTCAAGCTGACTCCTGGCCAGAGTCATATGCTGACTGCCTTCATTCAAGAAGAAAAATGGAAATTTGAAAAGGCCAGGCAGTTGAAGAAAGTGCAGTACAAGAAGGAGTGCTTCCTGAAGAAAAACATTGTCTCTATGACAACTTGTAACACCCCCAGTGTCATGCTACAGTAACCCTCTGTGATTAAACTAATCATTTTCCAAACAGTGTTAATCATCTTTGTTCAATATCCCATTTGAAATTCTAGTCAAATCAAATTCAACTGAAGTTTGAAGTTGCTCAAAAGTTGCTGGAAAAATGTTCATCATTTGTCAAAAATTCCATACCAATTATTTGTTAAGGAAAACAACATCACCATTGAGCTAAGATGGACAATAGCAATTATTTCATTGCAACTTCAACATTTTTGTATGTCATTTTAATTGTGGAAAATGTAAATGACATCCCCTGGCCTCCAAACTATTTGTGGCACTGGCTAACAATGCCTTGGATTTTATGGGCCCAGTTCCATAATTTACTTAAGATATTTGGATTCCCAATTAACTTCCTTTCTTTCTCTGTTTAAATAAAAGGGAAAAGGCCCCTGTCCCACTTGGGCTTCGGCCCGCCCGAGCCAGCTGGCCCAACTAGGCCGGCTCACGCCCCCTCCTCGGTCGCTCTCCCCCTCATCCCTGTTCCTCTGATCCGGGCCGCTACAGGCGCCGTTCCCTCCCGACCGCCTCGCGGCGACGCCGGGAGGAGGATAAGGCCGCCAGCGCCTCGACGCCTCGGTCCCCCTGCTCTCATCCACCCACTCGCCCTACTGGCTTCTTCTCTCTCCCCTTTCCCCCAGATCTGTCGTGCCATGCCGGCCTAGGCATAGCCGTTGTTGAAGCCTCGCCGTGTGCGTGTCCACTGGCGACTGTCCTCTGTCCGCCTGCGTCCAGGAGCCCCGCTCGTCCTCGACCACGATGACCGCGACCACGCCACGGGCCTCGGAGCCCCTCTGCCTCGCCGGATCGCCACCTTCCTCCGCTTCGGTGGTCGCCGTCACCGTCCACTCCGGCCACCCCCCTGCTGCTACTAAGTTGTCGCCGGGCCTCCTTGTGCCTTCCCGGTGAGCTCCGACTCCTTTCCCCTCTCGCCGCGCATCTCTTCTCCCTCCCGTAGCTGCTCCTCCCCGTCGTGCCCAAGATCGTCGCCATGGTGTTGCTCGCCATCGTGGCCACGGCTCGTGGAGCTCGCAGCCGACCACCCCGTCGTGCTCACCACCTCTGCCTGCACCCACTGCACGCGCCCGCGACTCCTCCCGCTCCCCCTGGCGCCGTCCTCGACGGGCCAGTGCTCCGGCCGCCGCCGTGAGCTTGTCTCCGGTGAGCTCATCGCCTCCCGCCTACTGTCGACTACGGCAATGGATGCGCGCGAGCACCAGCTGCCCGTGGAGCCGCTCCGCGCAGCAAGACGTGTCCCGAAGCACCATCTCCGTCGAGCGTCCAAAGGCCACCCCCGCCCGTGATCCACGCCGACGCTGTTTCAGGCCGCCCCGGGGCCGGCCACCACCGCGGTTAGCTGCGGCTCGCCGCTCTCGTTCGAACGGCGTCGGCCGCGTCCGTTTTGGCCCCCTGTAGGCGAAATCCGGCCTCCCGAGCGCCTCCGCTGCCTCTCTGTGTCGCCGACGGCTGAACGCCGGCCGTGCCGACGTGGCCGACCGGGGGCCACCCCCAGGGCCACTGCCCGGTGGGTCCCAAGGGCCCCAGCTGACCCGTTGACCCCGGTCAACTATGCTGACTTGGTGCTGCTACCACTGACTAGTGGGCCCGTCCCGTTTAGTTAAGTTAATTAACTCGGTTTTAGTTAAAACCTAATCTAATCGGTTAATTAGCCACTGACATAGGGCCCCACCCAGCTGATTAACCCTGTTCGTTAGTTAGTTAACCCACTCTCTATGACAAGTAGGGCCCAGCTGCCAGGTTTGACCTGAACAACTGCAGTTGACCTGCTGACGCTTTGCTGACATCATGCTGGTGCAATAACCTTTTATGTTAATTTAAATAATTCCAGAAAATGTTTTAATCTTTGAAAATTCATAGAAAATAAACCGTAGCTCGGATCAAAAAGCTTTATACATGAAAGTTGCTCAGAAAAACGTGACGAATCCGAATACGCGGTCCGTTAATCTGTCACATGCCCCTAGCATGCTGAACATGGAACTTTCCCCCTTCGGTCATCTGTCTAACATAGGTCCGAAACCGGGAAAACAATCCCGGTTGACTTCCCCCCTCGCCGGTATCGTGTAGCACCGCGTTAGAACACGTCTAGCTCTGCTTGTTGTCCTGTTATGCTATGTTTGCTTTATATTTATTGTTTCTCCCCCCTCTTCTCTCCGGTAGACCCCGAGACCGATGCTGCCCCTGTGATCGACTACGTCGACGATGACCCCTTCTTGCCAGATCAACCAGGCAAGCCCCCCCTTTGATCATCCCGATATCACCCATTCCATTCTCTCATGCTTGCATTAGATTTTGCTACTGTTATTGAGTGCTCCTATTCTGATGCATAGCCTGCTTTTGTATCTGTTGTTGTACCTTACCTGCTTATCCTAAACTGCTTAGTATAGGTTGGTTAGTGATCCATCAGTGACCCCCACCTTGTCCTTGTTGCCCCTGCTTCATCATCGAAGACCCGATTAACGGCATCGAAGACCAGGCCCTGGCACCGCAAATCACTTTCCCCTTAGTTGCTCGACACTGCTAGGTTACTATCGAGTGCCGAGGGTGAGACCTCTACAACACTTCTGATGTTAACCCTGTAGTGTAGCTATTCGGTTGTGGTTATCGAGGGTGATTCCGCCTTAACCACTTCCGATACGACTCTGTCGTGCAACCCCTCAAGTGTGAACCTCGGGGGTGATTCCTCTTACGTTCACCTTGATGATTACGTCGAGTGGAATTCATCGGGGGTGATTCCTTGGGTTTTCCCCTTGATGTTTAGACACATAGTTACTATGATTACTATGACTTTACACTAAACCATGTTACTAAAGATGGGTCGACCCTGAGGGGTACCCGCGCGAGCATAATTGCGAGTGATGTGGAGTCGGGTTAACCTGGAAGGTGCTCGTGAGATAATTACGAGGCATGGCCAGGCATTCTTAGCCCTTGCCGCAAGTCCTCGAGACGGGGCAACGGGGTCACATCTTTCGTGAGTATCTGCTTGTTACCGCGTGTTCCTAATCCACTACGATTTGGATATTTGATCCGAGGGGCCTCTGGCCTGATAGCACTAACCATCACGTGGGCATAGTATGGGCATTTTGCGTCGTATACATCAGCCGAAGCTTAATAATCGTCAGCGACTGAGGGGTGTGCGCCGGGTTGGACTGGTAAGCACCTACCTTTTTTAAGGAGGTAGCTAGGTCTGCTCACCGGTCGCGTACGCAACATGGAGGAATTTCCGGGGAGATGGCCCATGACCCCTGGGGGCATACATTTAGTCCGGCGTGCTGACCTCTCTATTAAGTCTAGGTCGGGTTGCGGCGTATTGTTTGGCCGAGGCCGGGCATGACCCAGGAAAGTGTGTCCGGACGGAGTTAATCAAGCATGGTGGGTAAGTTGGTGCACCCCTGCATGAAGAAAACATCTATTGATTGCCTGTCCTACGGTAACGGACAGCCGGAGTTGTATCCCGATCGATACAACTAGAACTGGATACTTGTGATGACAATTGGATTGTGATGACAATTGGATAGTCTGGTTCTGAGATTGCTTTCTCGCAGGGAGTCAATAAAGGATCTCTGGCCGAGGTTGATAACACTACTACTACTTTACTTTATGCTACTTTACTCCCTCCCGTTTGCTGCAAGATGGTGGTCTCCAGAAGATGCTAGTCTTCGAGAGGACTAGGCCTTCTCTCTATTCTGGCATTTCTGCAGCCCAGTCCACATATACAACCTTCCTTTGATAATGTTGCATATGTAGTGTAGATCCTTGCTTGCGAGTACTTTGGATGAGTACTCACGGTTGCTTTGCTACCCCTTTTCCCCCTTCTTTCTTCTTTCTGGTTGTTGCAACTAGATGGTGGAGTCCAGGAGCCAGATGCCACCTTTGACGACTACTACTACCCCGAGGGTGCCTACTACCACGTGACGGACGCCGACGACCAGAAGTAGTTAGGAGGCTCCCAAGCAGGAGGCCTTGCCTTTTCAATTGATGTTGCTTTTGTGCGAGCCTTCTTAAGGCATACTTGTTTAACTCATGTCTGTACTTAGATATTGTTGCTTCCGTTGACTCGTTTGTATTCGAGCTGATGTATTCGAGCCCTCGAGGCACCTGGCTTGTAATATAAAGCTTGTATTATTTTAAATTGTGTCTAGAGTTGTGTTGTGATATCTTCCCGTGAGTCCTTGATCTTGACCGTACAAATTTGCGTGCATGATTAGTGTACGATTGAATCGAGGGCGTCACAAGTTAGTATCAGAGCCGACTGCCTCTAAGTAGCCCCCTTTCCAACTCCTTGGCCGAAGTTGAGTCTAGTCACTGAAAAACTTTTACTAACATGGCTGTGTGTCTTACGAGCCCACGTCACCATAGGATGGTGTTAGGATCTTTTATTCCTCATCTTTACTCTGGGATTCTGATCTCCCCCTTATTCAGGTTAAATGATTTTGCTCACTCTGACTCTAGGATCTCGTAACCATTTCCACCCGGAGAGCCCCTTCATTCCAGATGATCGTGTGCTTCACCAGAAGACTTCGAAGTTACTCTCCGATGTTCTCTCAAGACTTGTGCCATCGCTTTTGAAATTCCCTACCACCGATAAGCCCCTATGACTAACTACATACACTTGTCATTCATACAATCATTCCTTATTGCTCTTGTTATTTTCAAGATGCCCTGAAATACTCTCTGTTGCCCCGAGAATCCCTTGAGCTTACTGCCTTGCAGTTCTTTACCACATGAATACCCCTACGGATAATTCCTTGCACTTATCGAGTATCTGTTCATCCCCAGTTGTTCGTATGCTTCATAAGATTCTCTGATATACTATTTGATCTTCCGAGAATCCTCTTCAAACTATTGCTCAACAATTACTTGTCTGCTTACATTATGGATGCTTCTCATATGTCTAGCAATATTCATTAGTATCATTTGACACTGTCATTTTGTTCCTATTGATTCAACATGTGAGTGAATGCACGCAATCATCAGTTGATCCTTTTAAATGATCTTTTCGGCTCAGACGTCAGTCTAGATATGAGCTAGTTCTCGGCAAACCAAACCTTAATTGATTGTCGATCTATATCTATTCAACTTACTTGTCTTTTGATCAGAGTGTCTGCTTCTGATCTTCTAATTTGGAAACCATAATTTCTTTGCATTAAGCATCGAATTATTCAGATGTTTCTATAATCCAATGCCTTTGCATTCTTTCCTTCTTCTGATTGAGTACTGATACTCAAATCAGATCCATTGAGGACCGTTGAATCCTTTGTTGGATTATTATCCGGCAGTTTCCTTCATATTAAAAATTTTGTGCGCTCTTCCCCTGATACATATTGCCTTTGGTAAATCGTATTCTCTGCTTTGTCAACCATGCTCTGCTTCCGAACTTGAGTTAATTACCTCTAAACTTTTGCAAATGTTCCTAAGATGCCCCGGCGGGTTGAACTAATGCTTTCCCTAATTTGTGTGAACCCGGAAATTTCTATGGGTCAATAATCTACTGGTGTTACGTTGGATAAAATTTTCTACACTACAACTTTGTCAAAAGCGAGAAGTAAATGAGAGGTTATGCATTGAAGAAGTGGGAGTCGACCTTGAACTTTGTGTTCATGCTCATAGAAATGATGTAGATCTTCATGGAAGCTTCTCTCTGAAAATTAAATGTCCCCTTGGTATAAGTTCTTATATCCGGGATTTGGTCTTTTGCGAACGTGGTTCCGACCATATTGTTCTTCTTTGAGCCCATTCCTCGGACAAGTTGAAGTACTTGTCTTCTGCAGATCATTGCACCTGTCCAACCTTTAGTTTGATGTACCGTCGAGTATTACACTCTGGTATCTCAAGAATATCATGGAACTGCATAACTTCTTATGGGTTCTTCATCAACTGTTATTTCTCACCGATTCCAATTTTCATGGGTTCTAGCTTGTCGTCAACCGAGAACACTGATAAGTGAATCAATTCCGCACTCCGATTCAACAACTCTATATAATCTTTGTTGCTTATGAGTTTATTAATCCTTCAAGTCATTCCTAGCCTAATCAGCTATACCACTATCGTGCTAAATTTTGACTATGCTGCTTGGTCCTTTCTTCCCGGAGCACAATTTTCGACGATGAGCTAAGCTTATGTCGATCTTCCTCGCCATACCTTTTCGCCTTGAACAGCAAGCTTGATTTTGAACTTGTGTCGTATCCGTGGTTCCAATAGCCTTTCGCTTCATCCTTTCTGTTGCTTGATGTTGTCGCTCCTTGATGGCATCTTCATAGAACCTCTCGACAAATGTGTCGTGATCAACATCAACATTTTGACTTCCGTTGAGATGACAATTGAATTTCATGGTGAGAAATACCATCCTTGACCTTCAATGATTTGAGTTATCATTGACAACCCCTTGTCTTCTTTCCAACACATGTTTGATCATGTCTTGGTTATACCTTTGGACTCCTTGTTATTAGTGCAATTGTTCATGGAGTATTTCTTGTGATCTTCAACTCCAACCCCTACTTGTAACACCATGTTAATGCTACCTCAAAGCATGACTGAGGTATTCCGAATATCAACAAGAACATCGTAAGCACATTGTCGAATGTTTCTTGATCTATTATCCAAACACCGTTGTATGGGTAATATCATGATTATCCCCTCGCCCCCTTTATCTAAATGCTTTTGAACTTGCTGTAATATCATGTATATCCTGCTACGCTTCCCCTTGGGAAGGATATACTCCCAATTCCTGTGTGTAAACACATTTTTTTCCCTTTCCAATGTGCCGATTGCTCTAATGATCACCTTTTCTTTCCATTGTTTTGTTTAACCTTCCTTGTGGTTTATGAGATCTAAGCAGTAATAGTTCCCTGCTTATGAAAACACCTCGGTGTACAATTTGTCAGTAAGACCTTGTTATTATTGCTATTGACATTCCGGTAACCATCGATGGACGAGAACTTTGCCTATTGGTCCGCCTCGTTCAACGAGTAGGAAAATGGTTCTCTTCGTCCCTCGCCCTTGGTACCAACGTTGTTGCCAACATAACAGGCATGCTATTCTTTGACATGCCTCGCTATCATGACCATGCAAGATGTCAGCGCCCTTCCTACTTTTAACCCACATGGTGGGCCCATAACCCACAGGTCCCAGGATCGAACCTTGACTCTCCTGTACATCCCTCCTTCCAATGTTATTCCTACAGATTGGCTTTGTGTGTTGTCACGAGCCACCATTAGACAGATGATCTATTCCCGATGCTCTGAACCCCCTTCTCACACTCTGTTCAGGTATCGATCGTTTGTTCATTCGTTTGAAACTTCCTATTGTACCTTCATATTTTGCTCTCGATGTTTTCTTAGGTTTCAACTCGAGAGATACTTCTGCCACATTCCCTGAATTGTTCACCAGGTAATTAACCCTATAAGGGTTAGTTCTCCCGGAGTTACGCTTTACTTCCCCACTTAAATCTCGGGACGAGATTTCTTGTAGTGGAGGAGATTTGTAACACCCCCAGTGTCATGCTATAGTAACCCTCTGTGATTAAACTAATCATTTTTCCAAACAGTACTTAATCATCTTTGTTCAATATCCCATTTGAAATTCCAGTCAAATCAAATTCAAGTGAAGTTTGAAGTTGCTCAAAAGTTGCTGGAAAAACGTTCATCATTTATTAAAAATTCCATAACAATTACTCCCTCCGTTCAGAATTACTTGTCATAAAAATGGATAAAAATGGATGTATCTACAACTAAAATACATCTAGATACATTAATTTTTTGGACGAGTAATTCCGAATGGAAGGAGTATTTGTTAAGGAAAACAACATCACCATTGCGCTAAGATGGACAGTAGCAATTATTTAATTGCAACTTCCACATTTTTGAATGTCATTTTAATTGTGAAAAATGTAAATGACATCCCCTGGCCTCCAAACTATTTGTGGCACTGGCTAACAATGCCTTGGATTTTATGGGCCCAGTTCCATAATTTACTTAAGATATTTGGATGCCCAATTAACTTCCTTTCTTTCTCTGTTTAAATAAAAGGGAAAAGGCCCCTGTCCCACTTGGGCTTTGGCCCGCTCGAGCTAGCTGGCCCAACTAGGCTGGCCCAACTAGGCCGGCCCACGCCCCCTCCTCGGTCACTCTCCCCCTCATCCCTGCTCCTCTGACCCGGGCCGCTACATGCACCGTTCCCGCCCGACCGCCTCGCCGGCGACGCCGGGAGGATGATAAGGCCGCTAGCGCCTCGCCGCCTCGATCCCCCTGCTCTCATACATCCCTCGCCCTACTGGCTTCTTCTCTCCCCCCTTTCCCCCAGATCTGCCGTGCCACGCCGGCCCAAGCATAGCCGTCGCTGCGGCCTCGCCGTGCGCATCTCCACCAGCGACCGTCCTTAGTCCGCCTGCGTCCAGGAGCCCCGCTCGTCCTCGACCACGATGACCGCAACCACGCCACGGGCCTCGGAGCCCCTCTGCCTCGCTGGATCGCCACCTTCCTCCGCTTCGGTGGTCGTCGTCGCCGTCCACTCCGGCCACCCCCCTGCTGCTACTAAGTTGTTGCTGGGCCTCCTTGTGCCTTCCCGGTGAGCTCTGACTCCTTTCCCTTCTCGCTGCGCATCTCTTCTCCCTCCCGTAGCTGCTCCTCCCCGTCGTGCCCGAGCTCGTCGCCGCGGTGCTGCTCGCCATCGTGGCCACGGCTCGTGGAGCTCGCAGCCGACCACCCCGTCGTGCTCACCACCTCCGCCTCCACCCACTGCACGCACCCGCGACTCCTCCCGCTCCCCCTGGCGCCGTCCTCGACGGGCCAGTGCTCTGGCCGCCGCCGTGAGCTCGTCTCCTGTGAGCTCATCGCCTCCCGCCTACTGCCCGTGGAGCCGCTCCGCGCGGCAAGCCGTGTCCCGAAGCACCATCTCTGTCGAGCGCCCGAAGGCCACCGCCGCCCGTGATCCACGCCGACGCCGTTTCCGGCCGCCCCGTGGCCGGCTACCACCGCGGTTAGCTGCGGCTCGCCGCTCTCGCTCGAACGGCGTCGGCCGCGTCCGTTTTGGCCCCCTGTAGGCGAAATCCGGCCTCCCGAGCGCCTCCGCTGCCTCTCTGTGTCGCCAAACGGCTGAACGCCGGCCGTGCCGACGTGGCCGAGTGGGGGCCACCCCCAGGGCCACTGCCCGGTGGGTCCCAGGGGCCCCAGCTGACCCGTTGACCCCGGTCAACTATGCTGACTTGGCGCTGCAACCACTGACTAGTGGGCCCGTCCCATTTAGTTAAGTTAATTCACTCGGTTTAAGTTGAAACCTAATCTAATCGGTTAATTAGCCACTGACATAGGGCCCCACCTAGCTGATTAACCCTGTTAGTTAGTTAGTTAACCCACTCTCTATGACAAGTGGGGCCCAGCTGCCAGGTTTGACCTGAACAGCTGCGGTTGACCTGCTGACGCTTTGCTGATGTCATGCTAGTGCAATAACCTTTTATGTTAATTTAAATAATTCCAGAAAATGTTTTTATCTTTGAAAATTCATAGAGAATAAACTGTAGCTCGGATAAAAAAGCTTTATACATGAAAGTTGCTCAGAAAAACGTGACGAATCTGAATACACGGTCCGTTCATCTGTCACATGCCCCTAGCATGCTGAACATGGAACTTTCCCCCTCCGGTCATCAGTCTAACACAGGTCTGAAACCGGGAGAACATTCCCGATTGACTTCCCCCTCGCCGGTATCGTGTAGCACCTCGTTAGAACACGTCTAGCTCTGCTTGTTGTCCTGTTATGCTATGTTTTCTTTATATTTACTGTTTCTCCCCCCTCTTTTCTCCGATAGACCCCGATACCGATGCTGCCCCTGTGATCGACTATGTCGACGACGACCCCTCCTTGCCAGATCAACCAGGCAAGCCCTCCTTTGATCATCCCGATATCGCCCATTCCATTCTCTCATGCTTGCATTAGATTTTGCTACTGTTATTGATTGCTCCTATTCTGATGCATAGCCTGCTTTTGTATCTGTTGTTGTACCTTACCTGCTTATCCTAAACTGCTTAGTATAGGTTGGTTAGTGATCCATCAGTGACCCCCACCTTGTCCTTGTTGCCCCTGCTTCATCATCGAAGACCCGATTAACGGCATCGAAGACCAGGCCCTGGCACAGCACATCACTTTCCCCTTAGTTGCTCGACACTGCTAGGTTACTATCGAGTGCCGAGGGTGAGACCTCTACAACACTTCTGATGTTAACCCTGTAGTGTAGCTATTCGGTCGTGGTTATCGAGGGTGATTCCGCCTTAACCACTTCCGATACGACTCTGTCGTGCAACCCCTCAAGTGTGAACCTCGGGGGTGATTCCTCTTACGTTCACCATGATTATTACGTCGAGTGGAATTCATCGGGGGTGATTCCTCGGGTTTTCCCCTTGATGTTTAGACACACAGTTACTATCATTACTATGACTTTACACTGAACCATGTTACTAAACACGAGTCGACCCTGAGGGGTACCGAGCATAATTGTGAGTGATGTGGAGTCGGGTTAACCTGGAAGGTGCTCGTGAGATAATTACGAGGCGTGGCCGGGCATTCTTAGCCCTTGCCGCAAGTACTCGAGACGGGGCAACGAGGTCACATCTTTCGTGAGTCTCTGCTTGTTACCGCGCGTTCGTAATCCACTACGATTTGGATATTTGATTCGAGGGGCCTCTGGCCTGATAGCACTAACCATCACATGGGCATAGTATGGGCGTTCTGCATCGTATACATCAGCCGATGCTTAATAGACGTCAGCGACTGAGCGGCGCGCGCCGGGTTGGACTGGTAAGCACCTACCTTTTTTAAGGAGGTAGCTAGGTCTGCTCACCGGCCGCGTATGCAACATGCAGGAGTTTCCAGGGAGATGGCCCATGACCCCTAGGGGCATAGGTTTAGTCCGGCGTGCTATCCTCTCTATTAAGTCTAGGTCGGGTTGCGGCATATTGTTTGGCCGAGGCCGGGTATGACCCAGGAAAGTGTGTCCGACTGGAGTTAATCAAGCATGGTGGGTAAGTTGGTGCACCCTTGCAGGGAAGAAAACATCTATCGATAGCCTGTCCTACGGTAACGTACACTCGGAGTTGTATCCCGATCGATACAACTAGAACTGGATACTTGTGATGACAATTGGATTGTGATGACAATTGGATAGTATGGCTCTGAGATTGCTTTCTCGCAGGGAGTCGAGAAAGGATCTCTGGCCGAGGTTGATAACACTACTACTACTTTACTTTATGCTACTCTACTCCCTCCTGTTTGTTGCAAGATGGTTGTTTCCAGAAGATGCTAGTCTTCGATAGGACTAGGCCTTCTCTCTATTCTAGCATTTCTGCAGCCCAGTCCACATATACAGCATTCCTTTGATAATGTTGCATATGTAGTGTAGATCCTTGCTTGCGAGTACTTTGGATGAGTACTCACGATTGCTTTGTTACCCCTTTTCCCCCTTCTTTCTTCTTTCTGGTTGTTGCAACTAGATGGTGGAGTCCAGGAGCCAGATGCCACCTTTGACGACTACTACTACCCCGAGGGTGCCTACTACCACGTGACGGACGACGACGACCAGGAGTAGGAGGCTCCCAGGCAGGAGGCCTTGCCTTTTCAATCAATGTTGCTTTTGTGCTAGCCTTCTTAAGGCATACTTGTTTAACTCATGTCTGTACTCAGATATTGTTGCTTCCGCTGACTCATTTGTATTCGAGCTGATGTATTCGAGCCCTCGAGGCCCCTGGCTTGTAATATAAAGCTTGTATTATTTTAAATTGTGTCTAGAGTTGTGTTGTGATATCTTCCCGTGAGTCCTTGATCTTGACCGTACACATTTGCGTGCATGATTAGTGTACGATTGAATCGAGGGCGTCACAAGTTGGTATCAGAGCCGACTGCCTCTAGGTAGCCCCCTTTCCAACTCCTTGGCCGAAGTTGAGTCTAGAAACTGAAAAACTTTTACTAACATGGTTGTGTGTCTTACAGGCCCACGTCGCCATTGGGTGGTGTTAGGATCTTTTATTCCTCGTCTTTACTCTGGGATTCTGATATCTCCCTTATTCGGGTTAAATGATTTTGCTCACTCTGACTCTAGGATCTCGTAACCACTTCCACCCAGAGAGCCCCTTCATTCCATATGATCGTGTGCTTCACCAGAAGACTTCGAAGTTACTCTCCGATGTTCTCTCGAGACTTGTGCCATCGCTTTTGAAATTCCCTACCACCGATAAGCCCCTATGACTAACTACATACACTTGTCATTCATAAAATCATTCCTTGTTGCTCTTGTTATTTTCAAGATGCCCTGAAATACTCTCTGTTGCCCCGAGAATCCCTTGAGCTTACTGCCTTGCAGTTCTTTACAACATGAATACCCCTACGGATAATTCCTCGCACTTATCGAGTATCTGTTCATCCCCAGTTGTTCGTATGCTTCATAAGATTCTCTGATATACTATTTGATCTTCCGAGAATCCTCTTCAAACTATTGCTCGACAATTACTTGTCTGCTTACATTATGGATGCTTCTCATATGTCTAGCAATATTTGTTAGTATCATTTGACACCGTCATTTTATTCCTATTTATTCAACATGTGAGAGAATGCACGCAATCATCAGTTGATCCTTTTAAATGATCTTTTCGGCTCAGACGTCACTCCAGACATGAGCTGGTTCTCGGCAAACCAAACCTTAATTGATTGTCGATCTATATCTATTCAACTTACTTGTCTTTTGATCAGAGTGTCTGCTTCTGATCTTCTAATTTGGAAATCATAATTTCTTTGCATTAAGCATCGAACTATTCAGATGTTTCTATAATCCAATGCCTTTGCATTCTTTCCTTCTTCTGATTGAGTACTAATACTCAAATCAGATCCATTGAGGACCGTTGAATCCTTTTTTGGATTATTATCCGGCAGTTTCCTTCATATTCAAAATTTTGTTCGCTCTTCCCCTGATACATATTGCCTTTGGTAAATTGTATTCTCTACTTTGTCAACCATGCTCTGCTTCCGAACTTGAGTTAATTACCTCTAAAGTTTTTCAAATGTTCCTAAGATGCCCCGGCGGGTTGAACTAATGCTTTCCCTAATTTGTGTGAACCCGGAAATTTCTATGGGTCATACTCTATTGGTGTTACGTCGGATAAAATTTTCTACACTACAACTTTGTCAAAAGCGAGAAGTAAATGAGAGGTTATGCATTGAAGAAGTGGGAGTCGACCTTGAACTTTGTGTTCATGCTCATAGAAACGATGTAGATCTTCATGGAAGCTTCTCTTAAAATTAAATGTCCGCTTGGTATAAGTTCTTATATCCGGGATTTGGTCTTTTGCGAACGTGGTTTCGACCATATTGTTCTTCTTTGATCCCATTCCCCGGACAAGTTGAAGTACTTGTCTTCTGCAGATTAATTGCACATGTCCAACCTTTACTTTGATCTACCATCGAGTATTACACTCTGGTATCTCAAGAATATCATGGAACTGCATAACTTCTTATGGGTACTTCATCAATTGTTATTTCTCACCTATTCCAATTTTCCTGGGTTCTAGGTTGTCGTCAACCGAGAACACTGATAAGTGAATAAATTCCGCACTCCGATTCAACAACTCTATATAATCTTCGTTGCTTATGAGTTTATTAATCCTTCAAGTCATTCGTAGCCTAATCAGCTATACCACTATCGTCCTAAATTTTAACTGTGCTGCTTGGTCCTTTCTTCCCGGAGCACAATTTTCGACGATGAGCTAAGCTTATGTCGATCTTCCTTGTCATACCTTTTCGCCTTGAACAGCAAGCTTGATTTTGAACTTGTGTCGTATCCGTGGTTCCAATAGCCTTTCGCTTCATCCTTCCTGTTGTTTGATGTTGTCGCTCCATGATGGCATCTTCATAGAACCTCTTGACAAATGTGTCGTGATCAACATCAACATTTTGACTTCCATTGAGATGACAATTAAATTTCATGGTGAGAAATACCATCCTTGACCTTCAATGATTTGAGTTATCATTGACAACCCCCTTGTCTTCTTTCCAACACATGTTTGATCATGTCTTGGTTATACCTTTGGACTCCTTGCTATTACTGCAATTGTTCATGGAGTATTTCTTGTGATCTTCAACTCCAACCCCTACTTGTAACACCATGTTAATGCTACCTCAAAGCATGACTGAGGTATTCCGAATATCAACAAGAACATTGTAAGCACATTGTCGAATGTTTCTTGATCTATTATCCAAACACCGTTGTATGGGTAATATCATGATTATCCCCTCGCCCCCTTTATCTAAATGCTTTTGAACTTTCTGTAATACCATGTATATCCTGCTACGCTTCCCCTTGGGAAGGATATACTCCCAATTCCTGTGTGTAAACACATTTTTTCCTTTCCAATGTGCCGATTGCTCTAATGATCACCTTTTCTTTCCATTGTTTTGTTTAACCTTCCTTGTGGTTTATGAGATCTAAGCAGTAATAGTTCCCTGCTTATGAAAACACCTCGGTGTACAATTTGTCAGTAAGACCTTGTTATTATTGTTGTTGTCATTCCGGTAACCATCGATGGACGATAACTTTGCCTATTGGTCTACCTCGTTCAACGAGCAGGAAAATGGTTCTCTTTGTCCCTCGCCCTTGGTACCAACATTGTTGCCAACATAACAGGCATGCTATTCTTTGACATGCCTCGCTATCATGACCATGCAAGATGTCAGCTCCCTTCCTACTTTTAACCCACATGGTGGGCCCATAACCCACAGGTCCCAGGATCGAACCTTGACTCTCCTGTACATCCCTTCTTCCAAAGTTATTCCTATAGATTGGCTTTGTGTGTTGTCACGAGCCACAGTTAGAGAGATGATCTATTCCCGATGCTCTGAACCCCCTTCTCACACTCTGTTCAGGTATCGATCGTTTGTCCATTCGTTTGAAACTTCCTATTGTACCTTCATATTTTGCTCTCGATGTTTTCTTAAGTTTCAACTCGAGAGATACTTCTACCACATTCCCTGAATTGTTCACCACGTAATTAACCCTATAAGGGTCAGTTCTCCCGGAGTTACTCTTTACTTCCACACTTAAATCTCAGGACGAGATTTCTTGTAGTGGAGGAGATTTGTAACACCCCCAGTGTCATGCTACAGTAACCCTCTGTGATTAAACTAATCATTTTTCCAAACAGTGCTTAATCATCTTTGTTCAATATCCCATTTGAAATTCCAGTCAAATCAAATTCAAGTGAAGTTTGAAGTTGCTCAAAAGTTGCTGGAAAAATGTTCATCATTTGTCAAAAATTCCATAACAATTACTCCCTCCGTTTGGAATTACTTGTCACAAAAATGGATAAAAATGGATGTATCTACAACTAAAATACATCTAGATACGTTAATTTTTTGGACGAGTAATTCCGAATGGAGGGAGTATTTGTTAAGGAAAACAACATCACCATTGAGCTAAGATGAACAGTAGTAATTATTTCATTGCAACTTCAACATTTTTGAATGTCATTTTAATTGTGAAAAATGTAAATGACATCCCCTGGCCTCCAAACTATTTGTGGCACTGGCTAACAATGCCTTGGATTTTATGGGCCCAGTTCCTACTTAAGATATTTGGATGCCCAATTAACTTCCTTTCTTTCTCTGTTTAAATAAAAGGGAAAAGGCCCCTGTCCCACTTGGGCTTCAGCCCTCCCGAGCCAGCTGGCCCAACTAGGCCGGCCCATGCCCCCACCTCGGTCGCTCTCCCCCTCATCCCTGTTCATCTGACCCGGGCCGCTACAGGCGCCGTTCCCGCCCGACCGCCTCGCCGGCGACGCCGGGAGGAGGATAAGGCCGCCAGAGCCTCGACACCTCTATCCCCTGCTCTCATCCACCTACTCGCCCTACTGGCTTCTTCTCTCTCACCTTTCCCCTAGATCTGCGGCGCCGCGTCGGCCCAGGCATAGCCGTCGCTGCGGCCTTGCCGTGCGCGTGTCCACCGGCGACCGTCCTCTGTCCGCCTGCGTCTAGGAGCCCCGCTCGTCCTCGACCATCATGACTGCGACCACGCCACGGGCCTTGGAGCCCCTCTGCCTCGCCGGATCGCCACCTTCCTCCGCTTCGGTGGTCGCCGTCGCTGTCCACTCCGGCCACCCCCCTGCTGCTACTAAGTTGTCGCTGGGCCACCTTGTGCCTTCGCGGTGAGCTTCGACTCCTTTCCCCTCTCGCCGCGCATCTCTTCTCCCCCCCCCCCCCGGTAGCTGCTGCTTCCCGTCGTGCCCGAGCTCGTCGCCGCGGTGCTGCTCGACATCGTGGCCACGGCTCGTGGAGCTCGCAGCCGACCACCCCGTCGTGCTCACCACCTCCGCCTGCACCCACTGCACACGCCCGCGAATCCTCCCGCTCCCCCTGGTGCCGTCCTCGATGGGCTAGTGCTCCAGCCGCCGCCGTGAGCTCGTCTCTGGTGAGCTCATCGCCTCCCGCCTACTGTCGACTACGGCATTGGATGCGCGTGAGCACCAGCTGCCCGTGGAGCCGCTCCGCGCGGCAAGCCGTGTCCCGAAGCACCATCTCCGTCGAGTGCCCGAAGGCCACCGCCGCCCGTGATCCACGCCGACGCCGTTTCCGGCCGCCCCGGGGCCGGCCACCACCGCGGTTAGCTGCGGCTGGCCGCTCTCGTTTGAACGGCGTCGACCGCGTCCGTTTTGGCCCCCTGTTGGCAAAATTCGGCCGCCCGAGCGCCTCTGCTTTATCTCTGTGTCGCCGACGGCTGAACGCCGACCGTGCCGACGTGGCCGACCGGGGGCCAGCCCCAGGGCCACTGCCCGGTGTGTCCCAGGGGCCCCAGCTGACCCGTTGACCCCGGTCAACTATGCTGACTTGGCGCTGCAGCCACTAACTAGTGGGCCCGTCCCGTTTAGTTAAGTTAATTAACTCGGTTTTAGTTAAAACCTAATCTAATCGGTTAATTAGCCACTGGGATAGGGCCCCACCTAGCTGATTAACCCTGTTAGTTACTTAGCTAACCCACTCTCTATGACAAGTGGGGCCCACCTGCCAGGTTTGACCTGAACAGCTGCGGTTGACCCGCTGACGCTTTGCTGACGTCATGCTGGTGCAATAACCTTTTATGTTAACTTAAATAATTCTAGAAAATGTTTTAATCTTCGAAAATTCATTGAAAATAAACTGTAGCTCCGATCAAAAATCTTTATACATGAAAGTGGCTTAGAAAAACGTGACGAATCCGAATACGCGGTCCGTTCATCTGTCACATGCCCCTAGCATGCTGAACATGGAACTTTCCCCCTCCGGTCATCTGTCTAACACAGGTCCGGAACCGGGAAAACATTCCCAGTTGACTTCCCGCCTCGCCGGTATCGTCTAGCACTGCGTTAGAACACCTCTAGCTCTGCCTATTGTCCCGTTATGCTACGTTTGCTTTATATTTACTATTTCTCCTCCCTCTTCTCTCCGGTAACCCTGAGACCGATGTTGCCCCTATGATCGACTACGTCGACGACGACCCCTCCTTGCCACAGCAACCAGGCAAGCCCCCCCTTTGATCATCCCGATATCTCCCATTCCATTCTCTCATGCTTGCATTAGATTTTGCTACTGTTATTGATTGCTCCTATTCTGATGTGTACCCTGCTATTGTATCTGTTGTTGTACCTTACCTGCTTATCATAAACTGCTTAGTATAGGTTGGTTAGTGATCCATCAGTGACCCCCACCTTGTCCTTGTTGCGCCTACTTCATCATCGAAGACCCGATTAACGAAATCGAAGACCATGCCCCGGCACCGCACATCACTTTCCCCTTAGTTGTTCGACACTGCTAGGTTACTATCGAGTGCCGAGGGTGAGACCTCTACAGCACTTCTGATGTTAACCCTGTAGTGTAGCTATTCGGTCGTGGTTATCGAGGGTGATTCTGCCTTAACCACTTCTGATACGACTCTGTCGTGCAACCCCTCAAGTGTGAACCTCGGGGGTGATTCCTCTTACGTTCACCTTTATGATTATGTCGAGTGGAAGTCATCGGGGGTGATTCATCGGGTTTTCCCCTTGATGTTTAGACACACAGTTACTATGATTACTATGACTTTACACTGAACCATGTTACTAAAGACGGGTCGACCCTGAGGGGTACCCGCACAAGCATAATTGCGAGTGATGTGGAGTCAGGTTAACCTGGAAGGTGCCCGTGAGATAATTACGAGGCGTGGCCGGGCATTCGTAGCCCTTGTCGCAAGTCCTTGAGACGGGGCAACGGGGTCACATCTTTCGTGAGTCACTGCTTGTTACCACGCGTTCCTAATCCACTACGATTTGGATATTTGATCCGAGGGGCCTCTGGCCGGATAGCACTAACCATCACGTGGGCATAGTATGGGCGTTCTGCGTCGTATACATAGGCCGAAGCTTAATAGACGTCAGCGACTGAGTGGCGCCCGTCGGGTTGGACTGGTAAGCACCTACCTTTTTAAGGAGGTAGCTAGGTCTGCTCACCGGCCGCATACGCAACGTGCAGAAGTTTCCGGGGATATAGGCCCATGACCCCTGGGGGCATAGGTTTAATCCGGCGTGCTGACCTCTCCATTAAGTCTAGGTCGGGTTGCGGCGTATTGTTTGGCCGAGGCCGGGCATGACCCAGGAAAGTGTGTCCGGCCGGAGTTAATCAAGCATGGAGGGTAAGTTGGTGCACCCCTGCAGGGAAGAAAACATCTATCGATAGCCTGTCCTACGGTGACGAACACTCGGAGTTGTATCCCGATCGATACAAATAGAACTGGATACTTGTGATGACAATTGGATTGTGATGACAATTGGATAGTATGGCTCTGAGATTGCTTTCTCGTAGGGAGTCGAGAAAGGATCTCTAGCCGAGGTTGATAACACTACTACTACTTTACTTTATGCTACTCTACTCCCTCCTGTTTGTTGCAAGATGGTGGTTTCCAGAAGATGCTAGTCTTTGATAGGACTAGGCCTTCTCTCTATTCTGGCATTTCTGCAGCCCAGTCCACATATACAGCCTTCCTTTGATAATGTTGCATATGTAGTGTAGATCCTTGCTTGCGAGTACTTGGGATGAGTACTCACGGTTGCTTTGCTACCTCTTTCCCCCCTTCTTTCTTCTTTCTGGTTGTTGCAACTAGATGGTGGAGTCCAGGAGCCAGATGCCACCTTTGACGACTACTACTACCCCAAGGGTGCCTACTACCACATGACGGACGCTGACGACTAGGAGTAGTTAGGAGGCTCCCAGGCAGGAGGCCTTGCCTTTTCGATCGGTGTTGCTTTTGTGCTAGCCTTATTAAGGCATACTTGTTTAACTCATGTCTGTACTCAGATATTGTTGCTTCCACTGACTCGTTTGTATTCGAGCTGATGTATTCAAGCCCTCGAGGCCCCTAGCTTGTAATATAAAGCTTGTATTATTTTAAATTGTGTCTAGAGTTGTGTTGTGATATCTTCCCGTGAGTCCTTGATATTGACCGTACACATTTGCGTGCATGATTAGTGTATGATTGAATCGAGGGCGTTACACAACTGGAGAACTTGTCACAATTCAATCTGAGATCAAGAAACTCAGTGATGAATTTGATGTATACCGCACTGACTGGCTTGGAGAAAAAGTCAGATTTGTAAATTTGACTGAGAAGTTCACTTCCAATGTTGCAGCCCCAACGCAACAAAAAAATCCTCAAGCTGAGGCATCTGCTCAGCTGACTAAAGAAAATTCCAACACCGCTAATGACAATCAGGCTGCTGAAGAAACTCAGAGTACCAGGGCTGATGACTTCATTCCAGCCGCTGAAGAAATTGCCAGTGCAACCACTAGTGTTGCGCGTGAAGAAACTGTTAGGCCAGCTGAAGCTTCTGCCGCTGAGGCTGAAGTAAATGAACCAAATTCCTCTGCTCCTCCTGCACCTACCCCAACTCCAATTCTTCCTTCTGCATCAGATGTGAAGAAGACCAAGGCTGCAAAGCGTGCAGCTGTGAAGAAAAGGAAAGCATCAACTTCATCAGATTCTTCAGCTCCGAAAAAGATGAAGCCATTGACTAGCTCTTTTGCGAATCCAACTGATGCTATTCCGGCCTCATCCATGCCATCAAAGGACCTTGTTCCTTTTGACGAAGAATATGTGATTCCAAGTGAATCATATGAAGAGATTCCTTCTGCTGCTTCGTCAGAGCAGTTGGATGAAGAAATTGAAGCGGATCCAATCCCTTCAACCCCAATAGTCTCATCGGCCATGCCTCAGTTCACTGCTGAAGAGGCCGGCGTTGAGGAAAAGAGTGAAGAAGAAGACGTGGACATTGGGTGTACAACTCCTATGCTGAATGATGACTTTTGGGAAAGTCAGCACCCCAACTCACCTCTGTTCACACCTCTGCAACAAATTCCTTAGTCCGCTATCAATACTGAAGTACAAATAGGATCTGAAGAACCTCATGCAACCCCGTTTGTCAATGAAGAGATTCCAGCCACTAGTGCTGAAGAAAATGTTAACGAAGAATTAAAAACCCAGGCTGTCACTGAAGAAGAACCTGAAATTCCTCACCCTGTGGAACCTGAGATTGCAATTCCTGAGGTGGTGATGCAATTAACTGATACTCCTCAGCCCAAGCCAAAGGATCCCTTCTCGAAGAAACAAAAATTCAAGGCTGATGACTTCTTCGGCGAGCATGTCTTCTCGAATGAAGCATTTCTGGACTGCCAGCCAGGCCAATTTTTATTCCTCACTGCTCTTCAACAAGGACAAAGTCTTCGACCATGAGCATATTCCTCATGTGGACATGGAATCACTGCCTTGCTTTACCTCGATCCTTAGTGTGCTTCATGATGCAGGACTGTTCAACTTTTGCTCTGACATTGTTGATTGGAATGAAGAGCTTATTCTTCAGTTCTTCACAACTCTGCACGTCACAGGTGATGCTGATGATATCAACACGTGGGTATTGGACTGGATGACCGAAAACACTCATTATAAGGCACCGGCCTCTGAATTAATTCATGCCCTGCCCATCAGTCCACCCCTTGAAGGATCTCTCTTCCTGTACCAGGAGTCTGAACTCACTGCTTATTACATGCAAGTGCTTATGAAGCCTCTAAAGCCTGGTCAAGCCCCAAGGACAAAATTCCTCGTGAAGAAATTGCTATATGTGCCAAGAACAGTCTATCACATTCTAACGAAGACATTGAGTCCTATCAAAGGCCAGGACTCATCTGATGAGGAAATTGTTGGCATCATGAAGAATTTGCTATTCAATATCATGCATGGCATTCCTGTCAACTATCATGATTTCTTCATGAGAACTCTGGCAAATGTTGCACTCTCTCCGTTTGAGTTGAAGCCTTATGCTCCTTAGATTATGAGATTCCTCTGAACAAGGTCTTCACTTAACAACAAGGCTGACTTTCAGAATCACCTCAGCTACTTGCCCCCAATTGAAGTCCTCAAGCGGACATATTCCTCAGCTGATGAAAAGGGCAAGGCACCAGCTGTTATTGATGAAGGCATTCGTCCATTGGATGGTCAGTTTCGCAAAGCTGCATCTTATTCCACCAATGATGACTCTGCCACTCATGACTCTGCTGCAAATGCATCCAAGCTAAATTCTCAAGCCACTGCTCCAAGAGTGATGACTAACCATGAGCTTCTTCTTAGTCTTCACCAGAAGGTGGATCAAAACCATAAATGGGTTAAGCGTCAGTTTGGTTCTATTCTTCACAACATGACTGCTACACATAATGCAGTGAAGAAAAATCATTACTACCTCCATGAAGTCTTCGGTCGCACCTGGGCAATTCCGTCACATCTATATGGTGAAGAAGATCTGAAGCAAATGGGTCTCAAGGAGGATTTTGACTGGTCTGCACATCCACCGAAGAAATACAAGAAGGTCCAGGTTCCTTCCTTGGTAGCCAGCTCCTATTCTTCATCACGCGACACCGACGAGTATGAAGACTTGGATGACACTGCGGCAGGCCCTTCAACAACAAACGACCCCAACATCGCTGGCGCTCCTTCATCATCATGACATTCTTCAGGGCCGTTAGTCCTGATTTTTCGACCCTTTTGGTCATTCGATGACAAAGGGGGAGAAATTTGAGTTAGTGTTCAAGCGGGTCTACTTATATGGGCGTTTTTTTGCAAAGTTACAACTCTTGTTCTTCTGAGACTTTATTCGACCGAGTTGTAAACTTAAACTCTATGGTGACCTGATACTTTTGTTGTGATTTTCTGCATGCTTATTCCTCATTAATGTTAATGCACGCATGTTGAATTACATCAGTCACCATATTTCATCATGCATTTCAAAATCTTCATATTATATGTCAAATGATTGCATGAATTACAAGATATAGGGGGAGATCTCCATGATTCTACTCTTCAAGTGTGCATTGCTTCAAAAGCAAATTCCTCACTATGCACATCTTCAGGGGGAGTTCTTCTATATCTTGCAATCAAATTCCTTAGTATCAGTATTTACACTTCATATGTTTATCCCCGTTGCAAACTTAACCTATATTGTCATCAATCACCAAAAAGCGGGAGATTGTAAGTGCATCTAGTGCCCCTTAGTGATTTTGGTGTATTGAAGACTTATAGGTTAAGGGACTAATGTGTTTATGAGTCTACACATGTCTATAAGTCTATGAGGAGTTTGAGATTTACAGTAAAAGTCGACCCCTAAAAATGAATATCTTCGACTGAAGATTTTGGATTTCTGAAGACTTTGAAAGTGAAGAAATTGTTGTGACCATGAAGACTTCGTAATCATTCAAGGAACATGAAGCGTGAAGACTTTTGTTTTTGTAGTTTCATTTTCTCTTTCTTGAGTCATAGGAAACACCGTACTGTTAAAGGGGGTCGAGGAAATACTAAGGAAAAATTTCCATGTGATGCTCAACTCAAAATTCTACACCTACCAATCCCTTCGAGTGAAGCCAATGGGAATCTCATACAGTTCAGTCAATTTCTTCAGTTACAGAGACAAAGTTCTTATGGTCTCTAAGGAATTTGTTCTGACTGAGGAGTTAGGAATTCGCCAGTGCGGATTGCCTACACAGTGAGGAACATGATAGCCCTTAGGTATTTGATACTCAAAATTCCGACCGTTGCTGTGCTACGCGCCAGCTGTCCCAAAATATCTGCCCACCTAACGGTCATATCATTGAAGGGCATTTATGTCTTATCATGTCGGGCTGCTCCCTAGGCTATAAATAGCCCCCCCCTACAACCACTAGCTGGTTGGCTGCTCCGAGAGAAACCAACACTTGTCATTTGAGAGCAACCCATCCTCCGAGGACTTTGAACGAAAATCATCAAGTGAGGAAAACCCAAACCCAAACACCTACAAACCCAAAGTGATTGAGCATCACTAAAGAGATTGATCCTGCGTGAATCCGATACTTGTTACCTTAGAAGACTGTGTTTCTTCCAGACGGTTAGGCGTCATGGTCTAGAGCATCCAAGAGGAAATTATGGATCGCCGAGTGATCGAGTTTGTGAAGGTTTGGAAGTCACCTGAAGACTTACCATGAGTGATTGGGCGAGGTCTGTGTGACCTTAGCTCAAGGAGAATACGGTGAGGACTGTGTGTCCTCAGGTTTAAATACCTAGCCGCTCCGACCAGACGTACAACTGAGACAGCAGTTGGAACTGGTCTACTAAATCATTGTCTTCACCGAGCTTATTGGATCTATTTCCTCAATTCTTTCATTTCCTTATAACTGTGTTATGTGCTTGTTCATATCTGTTTGAAGACTTTGACTAAAGACTTTTCTCAATTTCTCAGCTCAATTTCTTCAGTCTGTTTCTTTGTCCTGTGCTATCCTGTGTTTACGCTTTCTATACTCTGTGCTTGTCTTCATTTCATCATGATGACCATGCTTGTGTTCCATTATGTTTACATCTGAGTACTTATTCCGCTGCGAGTAGTTCTTCGCTTAGGAATTTCCTCACCCTGAAATTCCTCAGTGAAGAATTCAGAAAAATCGCCTATCCACCCCCCTCTCGTCGATATAACGCACTTTCAATATAAAAGTGTATAATAAAGCCCATTAAACATCCAAAACAGAATATAGTAGCATGTAGCAATCAAAAATTATAGATATGTTGGAGATGTATCACCCCGCCCTTCGCCTCTGGCGCCGTGGCGGAGATGGCCGACGACCGGAGTGGCCCCGCCTCACTAGCGCGACCCGGTCGACCATGTCACCTATTATTCACATCCGGTGGTCGATGCTTGGGTCGTTGGGCCGCGGGGAAGCAGAGGGAGTGGCTGGCCATGTTTGCGGAGGCTGAGCTCGGCGGCCATGGAGCCGTTCGAGCTTGTGCTCCGGATCTGCGGTCAAACCTTCATATTTACGATACACAGGTTGGAAAAACCGCATCCAGCTCCCGTAAAACATCATATTATGTAAAAAAAATTACGGGTTTCTATATATTAGAGCATCCATCCGTCATATATGGAGGATTCGAGCCCCGTAAAACCGGTCAACGCCGGAGCAGGGGGGCTGACAATGCCGTGCGCGAGCAGCGAGCAGGCGGAGGAGTTCGGCAGCGGCTGGCCGGAGCATCGCCGGAGTAGGCAGCGGGCCGGAGCAGGCGACAGACCGGAACGGCGCCGTTCTGGCCGGCTAGAGTTCGAGTTCATCCATGCGTGCATCCCAGGGAAGAAGAAGCGTGAGGAAAAAAGAAGAAGAAGAAACTTTTAGGATATGGGTTTACGACATCTGTTCTATCTGATGCCTCGCGGTACTGTAAATTCGTTTTAGGATCGACCTATATACTGTTTTTACAGGTGGTGTTTTGCCGGATCCGCTCGAGATGCTTTTAGGCTGGCCCAGAAGAATAGCAAGCATGTCCGAGAGGGGTACATGTGGGCGAGGGGACTAACATCATAGAGAGATACCCTTGAGGCCAACTCCAGCGACGGATCAACATTCGGAGGGGATCAAATGTCCGCGTACAACACGTTGCGAGCATGGTTTTCACTTTCAGTAAGATCTCGATAATATTTACTGAATTTCATTAATTTCAGCGATCACTAAAATATTTACATTTCAGCTAAAATATTTGGGCAATTTCATTCAGTGGTACATATGAATTCAAATATTTCTCAAAAATAATTATAAAAAATTCAAAAAAAATTGACTTCAAGTGAATATTTCGACTTTGGTCAAAATGCAAATCAAAATAACTGAAATTCACTGAATTTCGGTGTTTTCGGCCGGTGCTAAATATTTTGTGAAACTGAAAGTGAAAACAACTTCAATCGTACGCATCAAATGTTTGTCCTCTTTCAAACTGATCGAGCATAAAAATGGATAAAATTTATGCTAAAACAGATTAAATATAATTTTGATATATTTTCACCGCATGTTGGACGGTGGCAGGACGACGTGCGGTGGGATTGGCTCGGTGAAGATCTTCTTTGACACGGAGACATCGCACCTGATGCTGAAAACATCATGCCTAAGGTAAAGAGATTCCTCCAAATCCTTTCTCTTGATGAATTGAGCGAAGCCCATGCTGCACCTTTCGTGGAGTCTGGAGAATGTGCCTATGTGGCTGCTGCATCTGCTGTACAATGCCACCGGTTGCCTGTCCTGGTCAAGCAAACTCATCTTGAACTCTTCTTTGACTTCACTAGCATCAGTTGGATCAGTACTATGCTGCAGATAGATGGATATCCAATCTGCGTCTTCAGTCTGACAGCCGTCTGGGTAGTAGCGCATACACCAGGGATGGCCTCCGATGGTGAAGGTCTCGGACTTGATGTATTTGCCATTGCCAAGCCCCTTGGTGCGGGAGTAGCCGTCTATCTTGACTACGTGCGACCCGGGCATGGCCTGCGCGACGATGGCCGACGCAGGCGGCGACGACGATCCGTCGTTGGGAGCGATGTTGCCCACCGTGGACGAAGAGGACATTGTGAGTGGAGACAGCAGCTAGCGAGATGTGTCCTGTGGGTATGGAGTTGCGATACCACACATGGATGTTCTTATATAGTGGAGTACCGTATACGGTGATGGTCGCTGTGCATTCATCATCCTGCCCGACGCCCGAGCAGTCGTCGCGTACTATTTACTTGCTGCCGCGAGCGACGAGGAGACGCAAGCATGCGTACGACTCGCCGGCGTAATTTACGTCGCGCGGGGACTCGAGGAGGCGAGAGAGACAGGAAACGAGGCACCGCGAGATGTATGTCACTAATTTATTTCCGTTGGCAAACACCAGGAGTCTAACTACTGGTGGCGTTTTGGCAGGCCATGCTCGCCGCCGTTTCAAAAAGAAGCCCCTAGTGGCCATGGCCATGATCGATGACAACCCGCTGCAAATTGTATGGCCTAGATCGATATATATCCCTCCGCGCAGGTGCATAAGGCACCTACTAAAAAAATAGAAATTCAAAAGTATCTATTATTTATATGGACTGTGCTAGCTTCCACACGTATTGAAGTTAAGCAACAGATCCGCACGATTTCTCCCTAGCTTGCATGTATGCATTAGCTTCATCTTATTTTCTTTCTTTTTTCTATACGACCACTGTCCATTAGCAGTTAATTAGCAGCTACTAATCAAAGGACAATGCTAACGCCCACACGTGTGGTGGGAGCCAAACCTGGCCACACGCCCTATAACATACAGATTGCGCCACGTCACCTCATGCATGCATGTGGGAATTTTTTTGGATTTTTAGTTTTTAAAATATTTTATCTTTTAAATAAAAAATCCGATTGAAGATCCGCTTTCACCATTAAATCCCTCGCGTCGAGATCTTTGAAACTAGATCTCGTATCAATATATTTCAAAGAATTTTTTTGTTGTTAAAAGTTGTCATGTCTATTGCACATGAATTGTCATGATGTTTACACTAAAGTTGCCATGATATGTTTCAGCTATTTTTTTCTACATTTAAAACTAAATTTTGACACATTATAAAACGGGGAATTAAGAAACTAGACTTGTCATGAACCATAAACTAAAATTGCCATGATACATGCACTTAAACTTGCCATGGTTCATATAAAAAATAAATTTCATGGTCAAAGTACTGGAAGTGCCATCATAAGAAAACTAAAATTGCCACATGGCAACTTTAATTTAAGCACTATGGCAACTACAGTGTAAATATCATGGCAACTTTTGGGTAAAAAAAATATTTCGTCGAAACATATCAACATGGGGTCTAGTTTTGAAGATCTCGTCGAGACGGATTTAATGGTGAAAACATATTTTTAATTCAATTTTTTAATTAGGAGATAAAACATTTTTAAGCCGAAAACAAAAAAGATTCTGCTGATGTCATCTGTTCATACGTGGCAAAATGAGTGATGATGAGGACGTGTGAGCGATGTACAAGATGCCACATGTGTGGGCGTTAGTTTTTTCATAATCATATACATGCAGAAAAAACAAAATTGATGATGTCATCAAAGATTCTTCCCAATGCGAAAATTTAAAATATTTTGTAGCTCAAACCGTTGGTCCGATTGAAAAACTGTTTTCACATAAAAGATTCGTCGCGACGAGACCTTCGAAACTAGATCCCATGTTGGTATGTTTTGACGATATTTTTTTGGGGGTCAAAAGTTACCACGCGTTTGCTACATGAGTTATCATGCGGTTGTATATAAGTTATCATGTTATTTATACCGAAATTACTGGGACATAAAAGGTAGTTCTTGTAATTTTCTCTTCACATGCACATGGATGCATACATTAGAAGGGTGAAAAAATGGATGCATCCTTGATTCTACATATTTCAAAACTTTAAAATGTGTTATAGGTCAAATCGTCAGTCTGATCAAAAAATCGTTTTCACATAAAAATCAGTTGCGACGAGACTTGTGAAACTAGATCCTATGTTGATATGTTCTGATGACTTTTTTTTCGTGCAAATAGTTACCAGGGCTGGGCTAAGTAAGTTATCAGCTCGGATATGTGTCTATTATCATGTTATTTACACATGAGTTACCGTGGTACATTTTCAATAACTATTTTTTCTGGGACAAATTTACCGCAGTGTTTGTGTGCGAGTTACCATGTCTGTGGTTCATATATTACCATGCTATTTATGCATAAGTTATCAAAGTTATGTTTTCAAACAACTTCCTCCCCCAAGGTCAAAGTTATCACGGTGTTTGTACATGAATTATCAAGTCTATGCTACGTATATTATCGTGACATTTGTATGGAAGTTATCGGGAGGGGTATGTTTTCAAACTACTTTCTCCCCTCCCACCACCCCGGATCAAAGTTGTCGTGGTATTTATGCATAAGTTATCACGTATAAGGTGTGTACAGTTCCAAGTTATTCACATGAAAGTTCCCGGGTTTTTTTGAACACCTTCCCACATCCCACACCCGTTGCCAAAGTTACTAAGACTAGGGTACAAAAGTTGTCATGTTTGTGGTGTGTGAGTTACCGGGGGGGGGGGGGGGGTATATTTCAGCAAACCCCTCCCCCCTAGTCGCCACGGACTGGGGTACATAAGTTATGATGTCTGCAACGTGTGAGTTACCGTGGGTATATTTCATCACCCCCTTCCTCCCCCGCCCCCCAAAGCTACTAGGACCGAGGCGCATAAGTTATCAGGTCTGCAGCGTGTGAGTTATCATGCTATTCACACAAAAGTTACCGGGCGTATATTTCATCAACCCCCCCCCCCCCCCCGGTCGCCAAAGTTACCAGGACTGGGGTCATAAGTTATCATGTCTACGACATGTGAGTGCACATAAGTTATCAAGTCTGCGATGTGTGAGTTATCATGCTATTCACACAAAAGTTACCGACCGGGGGGATATTTAATCAACCCCCACTCCCCATGCCAAATTTATCAAGACTGCGATACATAACTTATTAGGTTTGTGATTTGTGAGTCACCAACTTAACATGCTATTCACATAAAAGTTACCACGGGGATATTTTATCACCCCCCAGGCGTCAAAGTTACCAGGACCGGGGTAAGAATATTTTATCCCCCCCCCCCCAGGCGTCAAAGTTACCAGGACCGGGGTATATAAGTTATCAGGTATGCGATGTGTGAGTTACCGTGCTATTAAGCTTTGCTAACTTCCGATCGTTCCGCTTTTAGTAAACGGATCCGAACGACACGCAGTCAAACAATGCGTATATTACCATGTTATTTACACAGAAATTATCGTGGGATGTTATCAACATTTTTTCATTGGATCAAAGTTACCACGGTGTTTGTACAAACTTATAAGGTCTACGGTGCATAAATTAGCATGTTATATGCACAAAAATTACTGAAAGGTGTGTTATCGGGTCTGTGATGTGTAAGTTAGCATGTTATTTATATATAAGTTTCTCAGATCAAAGTTAACATGACGTCTGTAAGTCAATTAAGAGGCATGAGATGCATAACTTGCCGTGCTATTTACACGCAAATTACCGAGGGTGTGTTTCAACAAAAAAATCCCATGTGAAAAATCATGTACATATGAGTTTGTCATTTACGTGTACCCTTTTTATAGCCAGAAGGGTCAATGAAAACCTAGGTTGATGAGTTCTTTTTTTCAAGTTCGTATTTTAAATGATGTACAAAAAGTACCCATACCTAGTCATAAGAGAGAATTAGTCAAGCTGATCGCGATCCTGGAACGTCATCTAGTAGGCTCAAATCCCACTAGCTGTTTTTTTCCTTTTCGTTTTCACTCGCATTTACTATTGATACAAGGTCAAATGAAGTACTTGGATTAATAAATAAGACACAAACGAATCGTTGGCGGGGTGGTTATTGACCTCCTGTTCGGGCTTAGCGGCCACGGTTCAAATCCTATGGGGGCCATTTACTCCTGTAGACGAGGATATGTGTTTTGTTCCCTGACGATGGAATCCGCACGGGAGGTGTGATCGATATCTGATCGCGCAGTCGACTATAATTTAGCTTCACCGTATTTATATATAAAAGAATTTAGCGTCTAAACTAGAAAAAAGAGAAATAAGCTACAAAATCCAACAAAAATCAGAATAATCTAGCCATTAATTTTGTGCATCAGAAAATTACAGCCATTAGATCTACTTTAAAGCGACCGAAATTACCCACCAATGCCATCCCGCGAACCCTACCATTACATAAGTCTATCTCCATATTCTTCGATAAAAAAGATGGTCTATCTCCTTCTCGAGAAGAAAATCAGGGGAAAGACCTCTCCCTCACGATGCTCTCCTCGGCGATGGAGCAGTGGATGCAGAGTATGGTTTTCACTTCCATTGAGATTTCAATGAAATTTACCGAATTTCATTAATTCCAGCTGTCACTGACCTTTCAGCCAAACTATTCCAGCAATTTCAATAGTACACATGCACTCAAATATTTCACAATTTTTTTAAAATACATTCAAATATTTTTTTGATTTCAAGTTAATATTTTGGTCTTCCGCTGAACGCAAATCAAAATAACTGAAACACACTGAATTTTGGTGATTTTGGTTGGTGCTGAAATTTTTGTGAAACTAAAAACTGAAAATAACTTCGGACGTGTCCGTGAACCGCGGGTGAAATATCGACCATCCAATCGTATGCATCAAATGTCTAGTCATTAATTTTGTCCATCGGGAAATTACGGCCATTAGATCTACTTTAAAGCCGGCGAAATTACCCACCAATGCCGTCCCGTGAACCCCACCACACATAAGTCTATCTCCATATTCTTGGATAAAAAAAAGGTCTATCTCCTTCTCAAGAAGAAAATCAGGGGAAAGACCTCTCCCTCACAGTGTGCCCCATCGGGGATAGAGTGGTGCTGTGGGGGAATTGCGGTTTATATGACCAGTGAGCAACTTGTAGTTTTTCTCAAATATAGTTGGTTATCCACCTCACTATTAGAGGGGGAGGGGAGGGGGTATATGTATTTCATGCGAGTTGAGCTCACTAATGCTACTTCAAGACCAAGTGTAAAATTGGGCATGTGATGCTTGGTGCTTGTTGAATCCAGGAATATGAAAGCCATATTTTTCAATAAAAGAGCCAACAAACGGGAAAGGTAACCATTCAAGGAAAAATTCCTTATTGATAATATTCTAGGGTTTTCTACTTATTACATTGATAATTATCACTTCTATTTATTTGCATAAAAAATAGACAATCATGCACACTAGAAACCTCTGCTAGCTTTAGAACTATTAACAAACATTTACAACAAAAATAACCAAGACATACATATATATTTGATAGTCATCTGAGTGGCGCAATCTATGGGGATATTTTGACATTAATCTTCTTGCACATAGGCTTAGAGATAGCACCAAGCAGAAGCTGTTGGCTTGGATTAACACCCTCATGTAACTTTAGGTAGGCTAAGGTAGGTCTATTTTTGGTTGTACTTAGGACTTTTGTACAGTTCTTTTATTTAATTAAGGGTTTTGGAGCTTTGCTCCACAGTAAATATCGAAAAAAGGAACAACGAACCTCATTATCCTCATGATATATGCTTAAACTTTGGTGTGCATTTTCCATCGTAATAAAATTATAATACCCTAATTTTTATCTTTCATATGACATGTTAATTTTGTTGAATATAATATGATACTAGTTAACATTAAATTTTGAGAGAATGAGATATAAGTATGAAAAGTAAAAATATTTAGTATAAACAATTAATATACATATGTTAACTCAACCTTCACCCACCAATCAAAATAGATCCAGGGTGATTGAACGAGGGTTATTTTCAACGATTTCACGTCGTCACTCACAACGGTCCATTTACTCATCATGGTTTACAAAAATCCTGGGAACCTACACTCCTATCGGGTCATTTCTTCCACTGATGTGTTTGCATTGTCCTCGTTATGTGATATTTTTGTTTCATACTTACTTCTTATTTTTATCTTAGCTATAAGATGAATTATAGTTTATGTTTGTGTCTAATGCTCTTTTTAAATTGTTGATTTAATTTATAATTTATAGTCACCAAAACTATGTGATCCCTTGAGTGTTGTAGTGTTGTGGTGTTAGGCCATTGCGCCTTCAGTCTCCGGTAATATTTCCTTTTGTTCCTACCTAGTCAGTGTTATGAGTGTAGAACTGAACCTGAGAACATCAACCAATGCAAATTTGCATATAGCGGTGAGATTATCAGATGAGTGAATAAATATCCTTTCCATAATCAATTTGAAAAATTAGTAATGTATAGCCATGATCCACTATTGGCTCTTCTCAGTAAGAAACATGCTTCTTTATTAACTCACAAAATTGTTACTACTCTAGAATCAACATGCATTAGTATGTGATAGAAACTAGGCCCACCTTTTATGTTGCCATTTACTCTAAAAAAATTAACATGCATAGAATATTCTATTTGAAAAATACATGTATTTCATATATCTAGAAATTCTACCTATTATCTTCCACGCTTGCTGATCTAGTGATCTTCTTGTTCCTCATAATCTAGCCGCCTTGATGTTTTACTTGGTGGAAACCATCTGTTGGTGGTGGATTTTCCCGAAACTCTGTCAAAATCTATTGCACGACCAAAGATGAAGAATCTAGATGCCTGCCATATCTTCTCATTTTGCCATTGTGGTCGGGAGGAGATCGATGGGCGGGCTAGATTATGGTCTGAAACATTTGGTCCAATGAACGAGACAAAAGTAGTATTAGTCACTCCAGTTGAAGAACACATGATACTGAGGACGAGTGTATAATTGAAGAAATGTTTGTGTGCACATGCATAAAATAATATTTCTTTTTTGCGGGAAATAGTGGGTATTTTATTCCTTAGAAATAGTGTTACAGTCTGCTAATAAAAAAAATTCACACTGTCTGGAGCTTGGTGCAACCAACAAGCGGTGCTACCTCCCCCACATTAGCTAGACTAAGAGCAACCCTATTTTGATTACGAGTAACTTTCAGCGGAATAAACCCACAAAGCTGTAAAAGCTTCTTGACTTCTCTCATCAAGTGTCCATAGGCAGAGCTATTAAGTGAATCATCCGTTCGGGCAGCAATAGCAACCGGAGATTCAGAGTGGATTATGATAGGCCGATCAGACCGCTCCAAGCTCAAGGACAATCCTTCTAAGATGGCACTAATCTCAGCTTCAAGGGCATCCTTGCAATAGAAAATATATCTGTATGCTGAGAAAATGACTGACCCATCTGTGTTCCTTAAAATCATACCTGCACTAGCCTCGCCTGTATCCTTTACAAAGGTGCCAGCAACCGACAGAGCCACCCAGCCTTGAGGTGGGAAGGGCCACGGGGCCGGCTGACTACTGGCGTCGTGACGTGAGGTATCACTAGTGCAGAACCGGGATGTATCACCGGTTTGTAAGGGCCTTTAGTGCCGGTTCTGCAACCGGCACTAAAAAGTGGGGATTAAAGGTCCCCTTTTAGTACCGGTTCGGCACGAACTGCCACTAAAGTGCCCCCACGTGGCATGAGCCAGCACCGGGGGCGGGGAGACCTTTAGTACCGGTTGGTAACACGAACCGGTACTACAATATTTGGGGGGTTGGTTTTAGTTTTTATTTTTCCTTTAATTTTGTGTTTTTCATTGATTTTTTTTGTTTGTTGATATTTTACGATACTACATATTGTACACATTATGCATATATATAAATAGAATTTCTCGTAGAACAGATTATATATATATATATATATATATATATATATATATATATATATATATATATATATATATATATATAGACACACACACACATATACATATATATAGAATATCTCACAACCACCATTATTCACACATACACATGTATATATATACAATTTCTTCTACATGTTGCCTTGATGCCTTCGGAGCACGATGACAATTGGGAGTGGTTCATGGGGGTGGTAGCGGGTAATAGTATTCTCCTTTGGGATCTATGACCTGGTCGAGCAAAAGTCCCGCTATTTCCTCTTGAAGTGCTCGTATGCGCTCTGTTGGTAGGAGCTTGTCGCTCGCAAACGTAGTATGCACACACTTCAGTCCCCGGCGTCTGCTTCAGGGCCTTTACGAGAATGAAATTTAATCAGATAATAATTAATCAAGCATGATAATTAATTAATGGTATTGAAATAAGAATTAAAGAGATGATAGCTAACTAGTACTACTTAATTACTTACCTTGGGTCGATACCAAAATAGTTTTTCTCGCCATTTGCCTGGAGTCACCTTGATGAACTTTGCCCAAGCCCTGCCCTCCTATAACTAAAATTATAGGAAACTAAAAAAACATCGATCATCCTCTAACAATTTGAAATTAATCTAATTCATCTAGCTAAAACTAACATTTCTAAAATTTCTAACATTTCTATATACTAAAATTTATAACATTTGTATAAAAACAGAAAAAATAGAAAAAACCTTTGACATTATATTATAACTAACATTTCTATATACTATTTGACATTAATCTAATCTAATTAATTAATTTATCTAATACTTTGTACAAAAACAGAAAAAACAGAAAAAACTAAAAACTAAAAACAGAAAAAACTAAAAACTAAAAACAGAAAAAATGTGTGTGTGTGTGTGCACGCGTGTGTACATAGTGTGTGTGTTGTGCGCGTGTAGTGTGTGTGTGCGTGCGTGCGGCCAGCGCCGGCGGCGGCGCGGTGGATTGGAGGGAGTAGAGGCCGGGGGAGGGGCTCACAGCGCGTGCGGGCGAGGTCGAGGCGACGGCGACGGCGACGGCGCGGGACGGGGCGGCGATGCGACGGGGACGGCGACGACGACGGGGATGGCGACGCGTGGCGACGGGGACGGCGACGACGACGACGCAGGACGGAGCGGCGGCGCGACAGGGACGGCGACGGCGCGGGACGGCGCGACGAGGGCAGCGACGGCGCGGGACGAGGACGACGACGGCGCGGGACGGGGCGGCGGCAGAGAGAAGTGGGAGATGAGAAACTGAATTTTTTTAAGTGTTTTCTTATATAGGAGGCACCTTTAGTAACGGTTGGAGCCACCAACTGATACTACAGGACTGTTTTGGCCAGGGCAAGCGGCGGGAAGGGCAGGCCTTTAATACCAGGTGGTGGCTCCAGCCGGTACTAAAGACCCCCCCTTTAGTACCGGTTGGAGCCACGACCCGAAACTAAAGGGGGGTGCGCTGCCAGGCGAGGTGCGCAAAGTTTAGTCCCACCTCGCCTAGCGATGGGCAGCCGCACTGGTTTATAAACCCAGCCGCGGCTGCTCCTTCGAGCTCCTCTTCAAAGCAGGCCTTCTGGGCTTACCTGTTCTGTTCTGCCCTTTGGGCCAACTTGGCCTTGCGGGCCTACATCCTGGCCCAATAAAAGGTTGGGTTTCTAGTCGTATGCAGGCTGCTGTGGCCCAGTAGGCGGGCTTTTTTATTTTCTTATTTTCTTATTTTCTTTTTTCTTTATTTATTTTCTTTTATTTATTGCTGAGTTGTTTTTTTGATGTATTTAGAGTTTCTTTGTGAATATTTTTTCTTTAGGTACAAAAAATTACAAACTTTCTGTTAGTGCCAGTAGTTTTCAAATTTGAATAGTTTAAATTATGAATTATTTGAAATTTGTGTGAATCACTAGTTTGTGAATAACTTAACTTTAAAAATAGATTTTTCAGTGATTCTTTTTTTATGTTTATTATTAGTGTGTTTTATCATTATATTCAATTTGGTAATGCTTAGGTTATTTAAAAAATGAAATGCCTTTGTAGCAGATGCGTTTTCGTCCGAAACCCTGATACTTCGAAAGAGATTGTCCATTTTGTACATGATGTGCATCCAATTTTTGCCGTAACCCTCCCTACTTTTTTGCACATGCTATGTGGATGAAATTATGATACCATGCCAACTTTCAACCTTTTCGGAGTTTATTTGAAGTGTTTTTCAATTTCAGGGTCATTTAGCTGAAAAAATCAGTAAATGCATGAAAGAATTTGTTTGCAAATAAAATTTTCTTCGCGTTTCAAATGCCAAAACATATAACTATCCTAACTATTACAGAGATTCCCTCCTGGGTGTGAAACACAGAAGAAAGTGATGATAGTGAAGCCGATCACATCCTAGATCTTTGGGTGTGAAACTTTTTCTTCGCGTGTGTCCCTTTGCGCCGTAGCCATGGACAATCTTCATCATTTAACTGGATGCTCGGGTCAATATTCACTGTGAATGGAGCAATTTCATCAAACTTTTCATAATCTTCTGACATGTCTTTTTTGTCATCCACTCCAACGATGTTTCTTTTCCCAGAAAGAACTATGTGGCGCTTTGGCTTATTGTATGATGCATTCGCTTCCTCATCTTTTCTTTTTCTCGGCTTGGTAGACATGTCCTTCACATAGAAAACCTATGCCACATCATTGGCTAGGACGAATGGTTCGTCTGCATACGTAAGATTGTTGAGATCCACTGTTGTCATTTCGTACTACGGGTTTTCCGTTACCCCGCCTTGTGTCATATTGACCCATTTGCACCGAAACAGAGGGACCTTCAACCACGTCCATAGTCAAGTTCCCATATGTCCTCTATGTAAACATAATATGTTTACTTTCCCGTCTTGGTTGCTGCATCAAAGCGGACACCACTGTTTTGGTTGGTGCTCTTCTTATCTTGGGCGATCGTGTAAAATGTATTCCCATTTATCTCGTACCCTTTGAAAGTCATTATATTCGAAGATGGTAACTGGGACAGCGAGTACAAGTCATCTTCAATAGAGGGGTCATGCATGGCATGTGTCTGCAACCAGCTGGCGAAAGTCCTCGTTTGTTCACGTGTAATCCAGTCAGCAGACCGCTCTGGGTGTTTGGAGCATAGAAAATTGTTGTGTTCGTCCATATACGGAGCCACCAAGGTGGAATTCTGTAGAACTTTGTAGTGTGCTTTAGTGAGAGAATGTCCGTCCATACATATTATTTGATTCCCTCCTAGTGTGCCTTTTTCATCCAGTCTGCCCTTATGCCGCGATTCAGGAACACAAGTCGGCTTAAGGTCAGGAATAAAGTCAATACAAAACTCAATGACCTCCTCATTTTCATGGCCCTTGAAGATGCTTCCTTCTAGCCTAGCACGGTTATGAACATATTTCTTTAAGACTCCATGAACCTCACAAAGAGGAACATATTATGTAGAAATGCAGGACCCAAAACGTTAATCTCTTCGCATAGGCGAACTAGGACGTGCGTCATGATGTTGAAGAAGGATGGTGGAAACACCAACTCAAAACTGCCAAGACATTGCACCAAATCATTCTCTAACCTTGGTATGATTTCTGGATCGATTACCTTCTGAGATATTGCATTAAGAAATGCACATAGCTTCACAATGGCTAATCGAACGTTTTCCGGTAGAAGCACCCTCAATGCAACCGGAAGCAATTGCATCATAATCACGTGGCAATCATGAGACTTTAGGTTCTGGAATTTTTTCTCTAGCATATTTATTATTCCCTTTATATTCGACGAGAAGCCAGACGATACCTTAATACTGAGCAGGCATTCAAATGAGATTTCCTTCTCTTCTTTGGTAAGAGCGTAGCTGGCATGACCCTGATGTATGTCATCTTTTCCATGCATACATTGCTGGTCCTCCCGTGACTCAGGTGTATCTTTTGTCTTCTCATACACGCCCAAGAAGCCAAGCAGGGTCACGCAAAGATTCTTCGTACGTGCATCACGTTGATTGCGGAGCGGACCTCTAGGTCTTTCCAATAGGGCAGGTCCCAAAATATAGATTTCTTCTTCAACATGGGTGCGCGTCCGTCAGCGTCATTCGTAACAGGTTGTCCGCCAGGACCCTTTCCAAAGACTACCTTCAAATCCTTGACCATATCATGTACATCAGCACCAGTACGGTGGCGAGGCTTCGTCCGGTGATCCGCCTCACCTTTGAAATTCTTGCCTTTCTTTCTTACGGGATGCCTGCTCAGAAAAAGTTGACGATGTCCCAGGTACACATTCTTCCTATAATTATCCAAATATATACTATCGGTATCATCCAAATAGTGCGTGCATGGGCGGTATCCCTTGTTTGTCCGTCCTGAAAGGTTACTAAGAGTAGGCCAATCATTGATGGTCACGAACAGCAACGCCTTTAGGTCAAATTCTTCCTGTGCGTGCTCATCCCACGCACGTACACCTATTCCATTCCACATCCGTAAGGGTTCTTCAACTAATGGCCTTAGGTACACATCAATGTCGTTGCCGGGTTGCTTAGGGCCTTCGATGAGCACTGGCATCATAATGAACTTCCGCTTCATGCACAACCAAGGAGGAAGATTATACAAACATAGAGTCTAGGTGCTATGGTTGGCCAGGTGCTATGGTTGCTACTCTGCTCCCCAAAAGGATTAATGCCATCTGCGCTTAGACCAAACCATACGTTCCTCGCGTCACCTGCAAACTCCTCCCTGTACTTTCTCTCGATTTTTCTCCACTACGACCCGTCAGCGGGTACTCTCAACTTTCCTCTTTCTTACGGTCTTCTCTGTCCCATCGCATCGCCTTGGCATGCTCTTTATTTTGGAACAAACGTTTCAATCGTGGTATTATAGGAGCATACCACATCACCTTGGCAGGAATCTTCTTCCTGGTGTGCTCGCCCTCGACATCACCAGGGTCATCGCGGCTGATCTTATAGCGCAATGCACCGCGTACTGAGCAAGCGTTCAAATCCTCTTATTCACCGCGGTAGAGGATGCAGTCATTAGGGATGCATGTATCTTTTGCACCTCTAACCCTAGAGGGCAGACAAACTTCTTTGCTTCGTACGTACTTTCGGACAATTCATTGTCCTTTGGAAGCATATTCTTTATCATTACCAGCAACTTTCCAAATCCCTTGATAGATACACCATTCTCTGCCTTTCATTGCAGCAATTCCAGTGTGGTGCCCAATTTTTTCTTGTCAGCTTCGCAATTCGGGTACAATAATTTTTTGTGATCCTCTAACACGCGCTGCAACTTCTTCTTCTCCAAATCACCTGCGCAGTTTCTCTTTGCATCGGCAATGGCCCGACCTAGATCATCAGCGGGCTCATCTGATGTCTCTTCTTCAGCTTCTTCCCGCATTGCCGGCTCAACTTCTCCCCCATTGTTGTATCATCGTATTCAGGGAACCCATGGCCAGGATAGCTATCATCGTCCTCTTCTTCTTCATTGTCTTCCATCATAACCCCTCTTTCTCCGTGCTTGGTCCAAACATTATAGTGGGGCATGAAACCGGACTCAAACAGTTGGACGTGAATGGTTCTTGACTTAGAGTATATGATCATTCTTACAGCCAGCACATGGACAAGGCATAAAACCATCCGCCCGCTTGTTAGCCTCAGCCGCAAGCAGAAAAGATTGCACGCCATTAATGAACTCGGGAGAGCATCGGTCATCGTACATCCATTGTCGACTCATCTTCATTACACAACACCAAAAAGACCAAATTAATACAAGTTCATGCATAAAGTTCATACAACACTTAAATGCAACAAACAAATAACTCTCTAGCTAAAGCACTTAAATGCAACAACAAATGCGATCAAGATCGCAACTAAGGTAATAATTGATCCAACAACATAATGATACCAAGCCTCACTATCAATGGCATATTTTCTAATCTTTCTAATCTTCAAACGCATTTTCTCCATCTTGATCTTGTGATCATCGACGACATCGGCAACATGAAACTCCAATTCCATCTTTTCCCCCTCAATTCTTTTCAATTTTTCTTTCAAATACTCGTTTTTTCTTTCAACTAAATTTAACCTCTCGACAATAGAGTCGGTTGAAATTTCCGGTTCACATACATTCTAGATAAAAATATCTATGTCAACTTGATGGGCATAATTTTTCATAAACACGAAATGCAATAAATAGTTTTAAAAAATAACATACCACATCCGAATCATAACAAGGACGAGGGCCGACGGGGACGGATATCAAAACCATGACACTATGTATAACAAACAACATACGGGTAAGATAATTATACGAGTAACTATATATCCAAATCACACAAACATCAATTTTTTATATAAAAAATTCATGAATAAGAGGCTCACCACAAGGTGGTGCCGGTGACGGGACGGTGCGGGCGATCGACGGTGGTTACGATGGAGATTTAGAAGGCACTAAGTAAACCACACCTAAATATGCAAACTAAGTGTTATTTTGACCTCAAATTGCATATAAATCAAATACTACCACATATAATTCCTCCCAAATTACTAAAACCCACAATTAATCACTATATAAACCATTGCAAGAGCTAATCTAGCAATAAGAGATGAAAGGACAAAGTTGCTAACCTTTGTGATCATTTGAATGGATGGGAGGCCTTCACATCTTGACAAAATTTGGGCAACATTTGTGATGAGCTCGAGAGGAAGGGAAGAACAGAGGAGAGGGGAAAGGGGGAAGAAGCGAGCTCGGGTGGACGAAGGGTTTATATAAGGCGACTTTTAGTACCGGTTCGTGGCACGAACCGGTACTAAAGGTGCTGGAGGGACCCCAGACTGACAACATCCTGCCACCACTGTTATTAGTACCGGTTCGTGGCACGAACCGGTGCTAAAAGTTAGGCAAGAACCGGTACTAATGAGAGCGGCCCGGCTAGCCGTTGGAACCGGCACTAATGAGCTGAACATTTGACCCTTTTTCTATTAGTGTATCGGAGGGACAAACAATGGAGACTTGCCCTTTATAATTTCTTGAACACCTTGCTTTTGCGCTTGAGCGTATGAAGATAGGTAGCTGACGAGGTACACTGATCGAGACACCTGCGCCGGCGGAACCTCCTGGCCGTCAACTATATCATTGCGCAAGCTCCACACTCTCCATAACAGCATGATTATCATTGCCCTTACTTCCTCCTGCTGATTGGCTAAGATGCCAAACAACCATTCTGATCCAGTGTACAACAGATCGTCATTCCTCGGAAGAGGCCACTCGCTGCTCACCTCCTCCCAAAGGTTTCTTGCATGAGGGCAAATTATCAAAGAATGGAAGGAGTCTTCCTCCTCTGCACCACAAATACTACACTGTGCAGAAACAACAATGTGTCTTTTCAGTTTGCATCCATTTGTTGGAAGCGCGCCCACTGCGACCTTTCACGCGAAGGTGCACATTTTGTGAGGTACCACTAGTGGAAAAAGGGCCTTTGGTCGCGGTTCGCAACTGCCATTAGTCGCGGTTGCGCAACCGCGACCAAATAGGTGCGACTAAAGGACCCCCACTTTAGTCGCGGTTGCTTAAGAACCGCGACTAAAGGCCCGTCCATGTGGGCGCCAGGCGGCCGTCGGGGCGGAGGACCTTTAGTCGCGGTTCTTCTGGCCAACCGCGACTAAAGGCCGCCACAGGTTTAGGGTTTTAGCCCCCCCCTAAACCTGTTTTCTGTTTAATTTGTATTGTTTTATTTCTTTTGTGCTTTATTTTAATTTTGAAGGAGTTTCACATATTCTACGGTACTACATACATGCATATGAATGTACAATTTCAAACAAATTTGAAATTAGAACCAAAAAGAATTCAAGAGGAATATACAATATATATTCAATATCATCGGATGACCATATACAATTTTGAATAAGTTTCCATACATAATTTAATGCATATAAAGTTCTACGTCCTCGTAATGGTGTTCTCCTTTAGAATGGAGGACTTCCCTGCTGAACCATCCAGCTAGTTCCTCTTGAAGTGGTCGGAAGCGAGCTTCTGGACTAAGCATCATCCGGAGGTTATTCCTCTGAGCATTGGTATCACTCGGAACCCGCTCAGAGGTGTATCTCCGGATCATCTCACAGACATAGTATCCACATAGATTGGTCCCCGCTGGCTGAATATCCCTAGCATTCTTAGCCTTTGACCTTTTGAATTCTAGCTCTTTTTTGAATTCACCGACCTTTGTATCTACGAACCGTCTCCAAACCCTACGAGGCAAAGAAAATTAAATGAACAAGAGAGTTATTAGTTACTTGATATTAGGAAATGAACGAAATAGGCCGATCGATATAGAGCGCAAATGAATGAAAATAATTACTTCTGCAGCATTCTTCTCATGCCGCCCCAAAGCTTTGGATCCATATCCAGAGAGTCGTGGACGAGACATTCTGAGGTGTCAACTTTAATTACTAGCAGAATCCAGTGAAACCTGCGGACACGATACATGCACAGTACGTCATGCATAACTCATCGATTAGCCGGCCACATACCATGCATGGAGTAAACAAAAGAGAATGTGCTCAAGACAGAAACACTCACCCAAAATGGTAAGGAAATAGAATATCACTTTTGAGTTCCTGCTTTATAAGAAACTGCCGCAGGTCTGCCTCCATGTCGGCGGGGTGATGCTCCAACACATATCCATTAACGATGTGTGGGTCAATGAACCCAACATCATGGATGTTCCTTACTCTGCATTCCTTAATCTTCATTCTGCATGTATAATAGCGGACACAACAATATAGTTAGGACATATATATAGTGCAGGCAATATGAACGAGATGGGGTAGAAATAAATCACTTACAGAACGTAGCAACTGATGATAGATTTGTCGAGCTCGCGCAGATTGAAAAGCTGGAACAATTCACTCAGATGAATTTGTACATAGTAATGTTTGAAGTGATGCTCATATCTAACTTCCGCATAAATATATTCTTTGGCGTTTTTATTTTTTATGTAACCCTTGTACCATTTCAGCAGACCTTTCATTTGTGGAGGTAGATCCTTTTCCTGCGCAGGCTCGACGAGAGGCCCATTCTTCACATATGTAATTACTACCTCCTTCACTGGCGCCTCATCAAGGCCTAACAGTTCACGAAGAGTAATACCTAAGTTGGCCGCTTGTTCTCTGGCACTCGTTACAGTCAATCCATGTGCTGCCGCAGCTGCTATGATATCGGGGTCATCCGGACCGGCGGCTTTCACTATAAGCGGGGCAATCGATTGTTTACTTTGTTCCCCGAGCTGGGCAACTCGTTTCCCGCTTTTTTTACTTTCTAATTCCGTTTTCTCGGCCTCCTCCAAGGCTTTGTTCTCCTGGTTCTCCGCCCGCTCTTTCTTCTCCTTCAACATGAGTGCCTGCCTACGAAGTTCACGTGCATAGTCGTCAGGCAGATTCTTCGCGGCTTGGGACGGTGTGCTCAAAAATGACTTAGCCCACTTCTTTTGCTCATCAGAAAATACTGGCTTGGGCTCGGGCTCTCTTTTCTTCTTGCAGTCCGCCTTCCATTTGTCATGATCAGCAGCCGCGGCCGCGGCAGTTTCCTCGGCACTACGTTCCCAAGGCCTTGTGGGGAGAGGCTTCAGTGATGGCTCCGGTACCTTTGTGGTCTTAGGTACATAAGGGTCCGGGTTAATAATCCAGGACTGCTTCTGCTTCTTTGCCAGAGGTGGATTGGGGGGCGGCGTCTGATCACCCGCCGGACGAGGACTGGGGGGCGGCGTCTGATCACCCGCCGGACGTTGTGGACTGGGGGGCGTCGGCTGACGTGACGGAGGTGTAGGTGAACCGCCACCACCACCACCACCACCACCACCGCCACCACCACCACCGTAGGGGGGTGGACTTGTTGTCCTTGGCGCCTCACCTGGAAACTTGATAAACTTCTTTTGCCATAGAATGAAATGGCGCTTGACATCTCCAAGTCTTTTCTCCCCTTCGGGTGTAGCAATGTCAATCTCCAGGTCCTCAAACCCTTGGACTATGTCCTCCACCGTGACACGAGCATAGCCATCTTGAATGGGGTTGTTGTGGTGGAGTGCTCCAGGTAAACATGGTAAAGCACTGCCGATGGCTACCTTCATGGACATGTTCCCGATAGGATAATACAGATGACATTCTTTCATCTCCTTTATATCGTCCACGGGGTAGTGAGGAGGCTCCGGTGCAGTAATTTCGACCACCAGAGGCTCCGGTGCAGTAATTTCGATTGTCGGTGCATCTGCACCAGCCGGTGGGGCCTCCGTGGAAGCCATGCTGCTTCTCCGCTGCTGGCTTCCGAGATCCGCTGGATGATCTTCATGCTGCGCCCGAGCTACATCTCTTTCGGCTACTAGTACACTCACGGTTTTCTTCATCACATCCATTTCCGATGCCAACCGCGCCACAACATCTGCTTCCCGATCCATCTTTCTCTTACGGCTTCTGTAACCGTAAGGGTCATCGTTCTGGGGGAACCCTATTTTCCACGGAATGTGCCCCATGCCTCGTACACGTCCTCCGTGTTCAGGATTCCCGAGGGCTTTTGTCAGCGCGTCGTTCTCTCTGTTGAACTTGATCTTCCCCTCTTGAGCATCCCTCATTGCGTCAATAAGGGCTTGGGTGGGTTTAATTATTTTGCCCCGGTAAACACACTCCCCTGTCTCCGGGTTCAGCGTTCCCCCATGCCCGTACCACCAGCTTTTGGCCCTTGGGTCCCATCCCTCCGTACCTGGACGGATTCCTCGCGCCCTCAGCTCGTTCTCCATCTTCTCCAACCTAGGCACCCAAAGGCGATACCCTCCTGGCCCCATAATATGATTGTACTCCTTCTTAGCCGCATTTTCCTTTTTTTTCCGATATTTGAATGAACTGCTCCGATTTCTTTTGCTTCACAAATTCTGGCCAATCATGTTTCAGTTTCTCATATTGTCCTTTGAAATCCGGAGTCTTGTTCTCCCTAGATTCTGCTAGGTCTTTGCGTTCCCGCGCGCAACGACCTTTAGTCGCGGTTGGCCAGGCCAACCGCGACTAAAGGTATTTTTGGCGGGTTTTTGCGTTTCTTTAGTCGCGGTTGGCCAGGCCAACCGCGACTAAAAGTATTTTTCAAAATACTTTTTCTTTTTCAAAATCTTAGAAATACAAATAATATATCAAAAAATTCAGAAAAATAAAACTAATTCAATTCAATATGTTAAAAACACAAATATTATATCAAAAAATTAAGAAAAATAAAACTAATTCAATTCAAAATGTTAAAAATACAAATAATATATCAAAAAATTCAGAAAAATAAAACTAATTCAATTCAAAATCTTAAATATTCCAAATTTCATATTATACGCCTAGGCAGGAGTATGACTAAATCACTCCAAATTTCATGTATCATCAATGGTATCTCGAAATATTCGAAAATGGACACCAAACACATCACGGGTAATAAATTATCACAAATACTTTTCTTTAGTCGCGGTTGGCCAGGCCAACCGCGACTAAAAGTATTTTTCAAAATACTTTTTCTTTTTCAAAATCTTAGAAATACAAATAATATATCAAAAAATTCAGAAAAATAAAACTAATTCAATTCAATATGTTAAAAACACAAATATTATATCAAAAAATTAAGAAAAATAAAACTAATTCAATTCAAAATGTTAAAAATACAAATAATATATCAAAAAATTCAGAAAAATAAAACTAATTCAATTCAAAATCTTAAATATTCCAAATTTCATATTATACGCCTAGGCAGGAGTATGACTAAATCACTCCAAATTTCATGTATCATCAATGGTATCTCGAAATATTCGAAAATGGACACCAAACACATCACGGGTAATAAATTATTACACATCATTTCTTCCCTTGTGTCCCTGCTTGCTTACGATTGTGCCGTATCCATGGAGCATCCTCATCATTTAACTTAATGCTTGGGTCGGTGTTCACTTTGAAGGGCGGAATTTCAGCAAACATATTATAATCTTCTGACATGTCTGTCTTGTCCTCCACTCCCACGATGTTTCTTTTCCCTGAAGGAACAATGTGGCGCTTTGGATCATCGCATGATGTACTGATCGTTTTCTTATCTTTCCGTTTCCTCGGTTTGCTACTCATGTCCTTCACATAGAAAACCTGAGCGACATCTTTCGCTAGGACGAATGGTTCGTCAAGGTAACCAAGATTATTGAAATCCACCGTTGTCATTCCGTATTGCTGGTCAACCTTTACCCCACCTCCTGTTAGCTTGAACCATTTGCACCGGAACAAAGGGACCTTAAAGGAGGGTCCATAGTCAAGTTCCCATATCTCCTCTATGTAACCATAATATGTGACCTTTTGCCCATTCTCGGTTGCTGCATCAAAGCGGACACCACTGTTTTGGTTGGTGCTCCTTTTATCTTGGGCGATCGTGTAAAATGTATTCCCATTTATCTCGTACCCTTGGAAAGTCGTTATAGTCGAAGATGGTGTCTTGGCCAACATGTACAGCTGATCTACAACATCATTGTCATTCATTAAATGTTTTCTCAACCAACTGCCGAAAGTCTCCATGTGGGCCTTCCTAATCCAGGATTCAGGCTTCCCCGGGTTGTCCGAGTGTAAAATATTCTTGTATTTCTCAAAGTACGGAGCCACCAAGCTGGAATTGGTCAGTACAGTGTGGTGTGCTTCAGTCAGAGAATGGCCGTCCATACATATCGTTGATTTCCTTCCGATCGTGCCTTTTCCACTTAGTCTCCCCTCGTGCCGCGATCGAGGAAGACCAATCGGCTTAAGGTCAGGAACAAAGTCAACACAAAACTCAATTACCTCCTCATTTCCATAGCCCTTGGCGATGCTTCCTTCTGGCCTAGCACGGTTACGAACATATTTCTTTAATACTCCCATGAACCTCTCGAAGGGGAACATATTGTGTAGAAATACAGGACCGAGAATGAAAATCTCTTCGACTAGGTGAACCAGGAGGTGCGTCATAATATTGAAGAAGGATGGCGGGAACACCAACTCGAAACTGACAAGACATTGGATCACATCGTTCTGTAACCGTGGTAGAACTTCTGGATTGATTACCTTCTGAGAGATTGCATTGAGGAATGCACATAGCTTCACAATGGCTACTCGAACATTTTCCGGCAGGAGCCCCCTCAAAGCAATCGAAAGCAATTGCGTCATAATCACGTGGCAGTCGTGAGACTTCAGGTTTTGGAACTTTTTCTCCGCCATGTTTATTATTCCCTTTATATTGGACGAGAATCCAGACGGGACCTTCATACTGCTCAGGCATTCAAAAAAGATGACCTTCTCTTCTTTGGTCAGAGCGTAGCTGGCACGACCTTGAAACCATTCCGGATGCCGGTCATCAGGGTCTTTCAAACGTTGCTGGTCCTGCCGTGCTTCCTTTGTATCATTTGTCTTCCCATACACGCCCAAAAAGCTTAGGAGGTTCACGCAAATATTCTTCGTAACGTGCATCACGTCGATTGCAGAGCGGACTTCTAGGACTTTCCAATATTCTAGCTCCCAGAATATAGATTTTTTCTTCCACATGGCTGCGTGCCCGTCAGCTCCCTTCGGAACTGATTGTCCGCCAGGACCCTTTCCAAAGATGACTTTCAAATCCTTGACCATATCAAATACCTCAGCACCAGTGCGTTCCGCAGGCTTCGGCCGGTGATCTGCCTTGCCATTGTAATGCTTGCCTTTCTTTCTTACTGGATGAATTTTCGGAAGAAATCGACGATGCCCAAGGTACACGTTCTTCTTACAATTTGGCAAATGTACACTTTCAGTCTCATGTAAGCAGTGCGTGCATGCATTGTATCCCTTATTTGACAGTCCCGGAAGGTTACTAAGAGCAGGCCAATCGTTGATGGTTACGAAAAGCAACGCTCGTAGGTCAAATTCCTCTTCTTTGTGCTCATCCCACACACGGACACCAGGTCTGCCCCACAGCTGTAAAAGTTCATCAACTAATGGCCTTAGGTACACATCGATGTCGTTGCCGGGTTGCTTCGGACCTTGGATGAGCACTGGCATCATAATGAACTTTCGCTTCATGCACAACCAAGGAGGAAGGTTGTAGATGCATAGAGTCACGGGCCAGGTGCTATGGCTGGAGCTCTGCTCGCCAAAAGGATTCATGCCATCTGTACTTAGACCAAATCTTATGTTCCTTGCGTCAGCTGCAAAATCTTTGAACTCTCTGTCGATCTTTCTCCATTGCGTTCCATCTGCGGTGTGTCTCAACTCCCCGTCCGACTTACGGTCCTCTTTGTGCCATCGCAACAACTTGGCATGCTCTTTGTTCCTGAACAGACGTTTCAACCGTGGTATTATAGGAGCATACCACATCACCTTGGCGGGAACCCTCTTCCTGGGTTTCTCGCCCTCAACATCGTCACCAGGGTCATCGCCTCTGATCTTATAACGCAATGCAGTGCATACCGGGCATTCATTCAAATTCTCGTATTCACCGCGGTAGAGGATGCAGTCGTTGATGCATGCATGTATCTTCAGAACCTCTAAACCTAGAGGGCAGACAACCTTCTTTGCTTCGTACGTACTGGTGGGCAACTCGTTATTCTTTGGAAACATATTCTTCAACATTTTCAGCAAGTTTTCAAATGCCGAGTCAGCTACACCTGCCTGTGCCTTCCATTTCAGCAAATCCAGTGTGCAGCCCAGCTTTTTCAGACCATCATCGCATCCGGGGTACAACGACTTTCTGTGATCCTCTAACATGCGATCCAAATTCTCCCTCTCCTTTTCAGTTTCGCAGCGTCTCCGTGCATCAGCAATGGTCCGACCAAGATCATCAACGATCTCATCACGTGCCTCTTCTTCACCTTCACCTTCCCCTTCACCTTCAGCATCCTCCATGAAAGTATCACCGAAATGAGCAAGATAGCTTTCATCGATGAAATCATCCCCTTCTTCATCTTCTTCCATTATAACCCCTCTTTCTCCATGCTTGGTCCAATAATTATAGCTTGGCATGAAACCGTGCCGAAGCAGGTGCAGGTGAACTTCTCTTGAGGAAGAGTAACCCTTCTGATTCTTACAGTCAACACATGGACAGATAACAAAACCCTTCTGCTTGTTCGCATTAGCCACTACGAGGAAATCTTTCAAACCCGTAGTGAACTCGCGGGAGAGTCGGTTACCGTACATCCATTGCCGATTCATCTGCATTATTATAATATAAAATATATAATTAACCATCATGCATTTGTTAAACTAACTAGCTATAAACAATAGAAATTAAACAATGAACAACACACATGCATATTTTATCAATGACACACATGCATGAAAGGTTCAAGTTGCTAACCGCGATCGAGGAGGAAAAAATAAATGAGGAACCTCAAGTGTGGCTCCAACACTTCATATCATGTTTGTTTCACGCTCTTGGGGCATTTCATCAAACACCTTGTGTGCATAAGAGGAACCAAAAGCAAACCTACACCCCCTTGTGAAGCTTGCGAAGAGAAGTGGCACCAAATGGCTAAGTGAGTGTGCTGAACTGGTATATATAGGGGAGGAGCTTTAGTCGCGGTTGGCCTGGCCAACCGCGACTAAAGGCCTTTGGGCACCTTTAGTCGCGGTTGGCCTGGCCAACCGCGACTAAAGCCCCTCACGTGCACCAGCTGGCCACCGAGCGCCCTGGGCCTAGGCATTTGGTCGCGGTTCGTCTGCCGAACCGCGACTAAAGACTTCATTAGTCGCGGTTCCTACAATTTCGCGACTAATGGGGCTGGACGGAAGCCTCTTTTTCTACCAGTGTACATCGGCCTGCCAGATAAGGTTCCAACAAGGCCGTTCACCTTCTGGTCTTGAGCTGCACGCCCCACCATTAAACTGTTGTACGTGATCATGCATAGCTAGATGATATGCACTTTTGACATAAAATGTTCCATGCTTCCCTGGGTACCACGCTATGAAATCATCACCGTTACTAGGTGATGTTTTTATTGACCGAATGATATGGATGTCAGCCGGGAAGATGTGTTTGTTAAGCAAATCAACGTTCCATCTCCCATTGGTATCCAGTAGGTCAGACACCTTTTTCAATCTGCACCTCATTAGGAGTGATCGGCCTCAGGGAAGGCCCTCTCGGGACCCAAGGATCCCTCCATATACGAATATTCTGGCCATTACCCACACGCCAAATCATGCCCTTTTTAACTAGTTCCAGACCATGCTCAATTCCACGCCATACTGCAGACGCATTGCTAGCGAACACAGTATCAACTAGATCTCCTGAAGGAAAGTATTTTGCTTCCAGTAGCCTTGCAACTAAGCTCTCCGGGTGCTCTATTAACCTCCATGCTTGCTTTGCTAATAAAGCCTGGTTAAAAGCTCTCATATCCCCGAATCCCATGCCCCCATGGATTTTGGTAACATCATTTTATCCCAAGAAAGGCAAGCCATCTTCCTCTTTCCTTCTTCCACACCTCACCAATATTTCCTAATCAATTTAGACAGGTCATCGCACACTGACAAAGGCAATTTAAAAACGCTCATCACGTATGTGGGTATTGCTTGGGCCACTGCCTTAATTAACACTTCCTTACTCGCCATTGACATGTATCTCTCGCTCCAGTCAACAAGTTTTTTGCTTAGCTTTGCCTTGATTGGTTGTAATAAGCCTTTGCTCATTCTTCCCCCAGGTACGGGTAAGCCTAAATATTTTGGCTCGAACACTTCTTGAGAGACACTGAGAATACTCCTGATCTCATTAGTAACTTCAGGAGGGCAATTGTCAGCAAATAAGATGGCGCACTTGGACGGGTTGATTAGTTGTCCTGTCGAATCAACATTAGTGTTCAACACCTTCTTGACAATTTTTGCCACTTCTGGCCTCGCACGGAAGAATAACAAGGTATCATCCGCGAATAATAAGTGAGAGATCTCAGGAGCCCTTCTACAAATTTGCATCGCCTCCAACCCTTCCTCCCGAGTAGCTTTATGTAACAGTGTAGACAAGGCATCAGCCACAACAAGGAATAAAAAAGGGGATAACGGATCACCTTGTCTAAGGCCACATGTTAGAGAAAATTTACTCAACAATTTACCGTTGAACTTCACCGAGTATCTGACCGACCGAATACATTCCATGATGCGGTCGACCCACACTGCTGAGAAGCCCCATTTGAGTAGGGCCTTCTCCAAAATATCCCAATCCACCCGATCGTATGCCTTCGATAGGTCCACTTTGTAAGCACAATAAGATTGTGCTTGTTTCACTGATTGGATGTGATGTATACACTCGAAGGCAATAATGGTGTTATATGTGATCAAACGCCCAGGGATGAAGGCGCTTTGATTCTCTGATATGAGCTATGTTAGCAAAGGACGAGTCTGTTAACCATACACTTTGACACCACCTTGTAAATCACATTACAAAGACTAATTGGTCTAAAATCTTTCAGATCCGTAGGAGTAGGAACTTTGGGAATAAGAACAATTGCCGTATCATTTACCCCCTCTGGCATATGTCCAGTTGCAAAAAATTTGAAAACAGCCATTGTTACCTCTTCTTTCAAAACCTGCCAATTGCGTTGAAAAAATCGCGCCGGAAACCCATCTGGTCCCGGAGCTTTTATGGGACCAATTTGAAACAAGGCATCTGCCACCTTTTTCTCTGTATAGGGTGCATTTAGAGTATCATTCATTTGCTGTGTTACCTTTGATTTAATGCATCAAAGCAACTCATCCGCTGATAATGTTGGATCCTTCGTGAACAACTCTTGGAAGTAGGACTGAGCCATACGTTCCATATCAGTGGGTGTTTCAGTCCATGTGCCATCAGTCTTCCGTAGACGACGAATATAATTTTTCCTAGCACGCCAAACTGATTTTCGGTGAAAGTACTGAGTGTTTCTATCACCTTCTTTCAGCCAATTGATTCGAGAGCGCTGCAGCCACATCATTTCCTCACGGTATAGGAGCTCGTCAAGGACAAACATCTTCTCTCGAATGATTGATCTTTCTTCCCTCTTCAACTGTAAGTCCTCCAGTTCAGCTCTAAGTACTTCTATCTGTTTTGAAACATGGCCGAAGTGTTGTTTGCTCCATTCACGTAATTCACGCATCATATTTTGAAGATTCTGCGCCGCCTCGCCCAAATCCTTAGCCTTCTTCTTCGCCCATGCCTTTGCAATGATACTCGGGAGGGCCGCATGCCTCTCCCACATGATTTCATACCTGCCACCGCTATTCTTGCATCGCGTCGGCTCCTGTACCTCCACCTCAATCAGAAGTGGTAGGTGGTCAGAGACGGGCGATATAAGATGCTTCACCGGCGCCTTCGGAAACAGTTCGCGCCACGCTTCATCTGTGCAGGCTCTGTCAAGGCGACTTGGACATTACGGGCTCCATACTGGTTATTATTGTACGTGTATGGGACGCCGGAAAAACCCAGATCTCTGATCTCACATACTTCTAGACAGTCTCGGAAGGCTTCCATTTGTGCTGAACCTCGTTGCATGCACGAGAGATGCTCGTGCTGCCACACACATTCATTATAGTCTCCGCAGAGCAACCATGGCTCATTAGATCGGCCGCGGAGCCGCGTGAGATGATCCCACATGTTCCTTCTATTCTCTACCCTGGGTTCGCTGTAGACGAATGTTGTTCTCCAAGTATTGTCAACTCCTGGATCAAAGATCCTAACATCAATGAAGCGATTACACGCTTCCAGAATTGTTACTTGCAGTGTCTCATCCCAAAAAAGACCAAGTCCTCCTCCTCGGCCATCACAATCCACTAAAGCCTCGGAGACCCAATCGCCATCTTAACTTTTCAACTTTTGTTGCTGGAAGTCTCGTCCCACACAAGAAAACGAGCTTCGGGGAATTGGCCCTCGCAAGGGCGCATAGAATAATATTGACACCTACATTTATAAGTTGGCATCGTTTGTTTCCTTGGATTCATGAGAAGATAAGGAAGGTATTGGGAATGTCTAATCAGCCTATTAGCCCTTGGGTAAAAGTGAGTGATGGAGGGTGCATCTATATTTGGTTGATTGGTCCGGTTCTAGGCCAAGATATGATCTAGATATAGTACATTGTACTAAAGCACATAATGTACATAAATCATCTTCCTATATGTAAACAATTTTGATGTGTTAAGAAACAAATAAATGTGTTGCCCATACGAAATTAGTAAACGTTTTCTATGTGTGAAAAACAATAAATTTATTGCCAGCGCATTTGCGCAGCCACTATAGTTCTGAATAAAGCAATGTAATAACAATTCATAACCTCACATTTGAATTAAGCACCGTGCCACCGTGTGGTAAGTACCGCAAATTGGAAACTCTAATAATTAAAAAATTGAGGATTTTCCTTTTTCCGAGATTCATCCTTAGGATTTCCGAATCTTTCCTCTAATTTTCAGAACACAAAGATTAAACAACAATTTCTCACATTTTCAATTTTCTAAATTTATGTTCAGAATTTTATAAAGCGTTCCCATATTTGTAGAAAATACGACTGGGCTCAAACAGATGCAGCAAACGCAAGCAGCATTGGTTTTCACATAGACTTTACTGTCCTTAACAGACTACCAGTAGTGGGATTACCATCACTTCTAAAAATATAAATAGCAGAATAAATATCCAGATCTTGTGAGTTTTAGACTCAATAGAGATCAAGGAGCAAGCTTGGCGACCAGTTCATAGAGAACAGATGGGCAACTGCTTCTCAGGTGCTCATATCCATCAGATGCCATCACTGCCTTGAGGTTACCTTCAGACGTCAGAAACTTCAAGCATGCCTTCTTAAGAGCACCACAGCCATGCTGCTCCGCCAACGCCAGCGTAGTCGCCACCGTGCTTTTGCAGATGTGATCGCACAGCTTCGCCTCGCAGATCAGCTTCAGCCTTTCCATATCATACCTGTCAGCCGCTACCAGCAAATGCTGAGCAATGGCCGCCGTGTCGCCCTCGCCGATCGCGGGCAGCGAATCGGTGTAGATGAAGTGGAGCAAAGCCTTGAACACCATGGCTTCCATGTCGTCGATCAGAACGCGAGTTGCGGTCTTCTCCTTCATGTGGCCGAGGAGCTCCGCCTTGAAGACCGACGAACGAGCTGCGAGTATGCACCTGTGCGCGGCAAATGTCTCGCCTCCGACCTCGAAGGTAACATCGGCCGCCTCGCAGGTCAGGAGCAGTTGTCCAAGATGCTGGTGCATGTTGGACGGTGGCACAACCACATGCGGCAGGATTAGCTCGGTGAAGATCTCCTTTGAGACGATGACATCGAACCTGATGCTGAAAACATCATCCTTAAGGTAAGTGGATTCCTCCAAGTCCTTTCTTTTGATGAACCAACGGAAGCCCCACGTATAATCTTTGCCGGAGAAGGTGTGTATGCATCTGCCGTGCAATGCCACTGGTTGCCTGTCCTGGTCAAGTAAACTGATCTTGAACTCTGCTTTAACTTCACTAGCATCAGTTCGATCTGTATGGCACAGAAAAATGGATATCCAATCTGCGTCTTCAGTCCGATCGTCGTCTGGGTAGAAGTGCATACACCATCGATGGCCTCCGATGGTGAAAGACTCCGACGCGATGCATTTGCCGTTGCCAAGCCCCTTGATGCGGGAGTAGCCGTCTATCTTGACGACGTGCGACCCGGACACAGCCGGCGCGACGATGGCCGACGCAGCAGGCGAAGACCCGCCGCTGGGGGCGATGTTGTCCACCGCAGACGAAGAGTGCGCTGCTGCTTCTCCTCGCCGGCTCGGTGCCACCAGCATTGTTGCTTCTTGTTAAATTATGATTCTAATTCTAGTATCATGTTGGACTAGACGTAGTACAATCGGTTGGGCCTTTGCGTTGACGTCGACGCGTACGAGTACAACTCGTTTACTTGTCCTCCAAGGACTTTTATGTATTGCCCTCTTATATACCCCATGTAGTCGCACCTCAGACGGCCTGTCGTCTCGTGCTTGTAATACTCCTCCTCATAATGATTGCGCCTTAGTGCGTCCGTGGTTTTTCTCTCGCAAGGGTTTCCACGTTAAATCCCTGTGTCTCTTTGTCTCATTTATTCCCGTTATTATCTAACAAGTGGTATACAGAGCTGAGGTTCAGATACGAGATCAGAGATCGAGAGATAAGGGTTGCGTGCACCGCCGCCGACGCGACCAGGCGATCCGACGAATCCGAACACGGATCGATATCTGCTACTACTGCCGCCCTACGAAGCCGAGACCGACAGAGTTTGGAGGCGATCGATATATCCGCTGTCCTCGCGCACGTTATCGCTGGCTCCCGAGGAGCAAACCGATCCACCGAGTCACTGCTACTACTTGGAGACAAAAACCATCCGATTAGTACTTTGACTACTACTAGTTCACGCGATCGTACTGTAGCTGCTACTACTCCATACGTGGACGCCAAGGCTGATCTACAGTTCAGATTTTTGTTCTCTGTTCAATCGCTACGTCCACTTTCCAGCGACTGCCAGGTGCTATTATCCTATTTTCTTTGCCCTGCAAATTAAATTCTATCAAGAATTTTTTCTACCGGTTTGTACTACTTTGTGTACACAGATTTACCTACTCATGGCTTCCATGAAGTACGATCTTCCGCTGCTGAACCGTGACACAAGGTTTACCCTATGGCAAGTCAAGATGCGGGCGTTGTTGGCACAGGCCGACTATGATGTAGCACTGGATAGTTTTGGGAAGAACCGAATTCAAGATTGGACTGATGAGGAGAAAAGAGTTGATTGTAAGGCTTTGCCACAAATTCAACTCCATTTGCATAATAATATTTTGCAGGAAGTTTTGAGTGAGAAAACTGCCGCCGCTCTATGGTTAAAGCTGGAAGGGATTTGCATGGCTAAGGATCTCACCAGCAAGATGCATCTGAAGCAAAAATTATTCCTGCACAGGTTACCCGAGGAAGGTAATATTTTGAATCATATTTCAGAATTCAAAGAGATCATATCTGATCTAGCTGCAATGGAGGTTAAGTATGAAGAGGAAGATACTGCTTTAATGTTACTTTGTTCACTGCCAAGTTCTTATACCAATTTTCGAGACACCATATTATACAGTCGTGATACTCTCACGCTTAATGAAGTTTATGAAGCTTTGAACTCTAAGGAGAAGATGAAATTAATGGTGCCTCATGATGGTTCAAGTTCATCCCAAGCCGAAGGATTATCTGTTCGTGGCAGGACAAAGGAGAAGAACTCCAATAATGGAAACAGAGGCAAAAGTAAGAACGGCTACAGGGGCCGGTCGCAATCCAGAGACAAAAAGTATTGCAGATATTGCAGGAGAGACGGGCATGACATCTCTGAATGTTTCAAGTTGCAGAACAAGGAAAAGAGGAAAGGTAACAAACAAGGTGACAATTCTGCTAACGTTGCTCGTGATGATAGTTCCGATGATGCTCTTGTCGTTATTGCTGGATGTGCTGAGACCAATGATGAGTGGGTACTTGACACTGCATGCACTTTTCATATGTGTCCACGTAGAGATTGGTTTAATACTTTTGATTCCACTACTTCTGCTGGTTCCGTTTTGGGTTTTGATAATTCACCATGCAAGATTGAAGGCATAGGTTCCGTTCGAATCAAGATGTTCGATGGCATAATCAGAACTTTGACAGATGTTCGGTATATTCCGAAGATGAAGAGAAATCTTATTTCTATGAGTGCCCTTGATGCAAAGGGGTACAAATATTCAGGTGGAGATAGTGTTTTGAAGGTCACCAAAGGTTCCCTTGTTGTGATGAAAGGTGACTTAAGTTCGACCAATGGTCTTTATTACCTTCGAGGTTCTACTGTTTCAGGTAACGCTACTCCAGTTGTTTCAAAGAATTCTGATTGTGATGCTACTAACCTTTGGCATATGCGTCTTGGACATATGAGTGAACTTGGTTTAGCAGAGTTAAACAAGAGAGGTCTTCTTGATGGATATAAACCTGGTAAATTGAAATTTTGTGAGCACTGTATCTTCGGCAAGCACAAGAGGGTGAAGTTCAATACTTCGACCCATACAACTGAAGGTATTCTTGATTACGTGCATTCTGATTTATGGGGACCATCTCGCAAGAAGTCATTAGGTGGTGCAAGTTACATGCTAACTATTATTGATGATTATTCGAGAAAAGTTTGGCCTTATTTCTTGAAGCATAAATATGAAGCATTCTCAGCATTTAAGGAGTGGAAGATTATGATTGAAAGGCAAACTGAAAGGAAGGTAAAAATACTTCGCACTGATAATGGTATGGAATTCTGTTCTAAGCAATTTAAAAATTATTGCAAGTCTGAAGGCATTGTCAGACACTACACCGTTCCTTATACTCCTCAACAAAACGGTGTTGCTGAGCGTATGAATAGGACCATTATTTCCAGAGCCCGTTGCATGTTGTCCAATGCAGGTTTGCATAGGCGTTTTTGGGCTGAGGCCGCTTCCACTGCTTGTTATCTCATTAATCGTTCACCATCTATTGCTCTTAATAAGAAAACTCCAATTGAGGTATGGTCTGGTTCACCTACTAATTATTCACAGTTGAGAGTTTTTGGTTGCACTGCTTATGCTCATGTTGATAATGGAAAGTTGGAGCCTAGGGCTGTTAAGTGCATCTTTCTTGGTTATAAGTCTGGTGTTAAAGGTTTTAAATTGTGGAATCCTGAAACCCAAAAGGTTGTTATTAGCAGAAATGTTATTTTTAATGAATCTGCTATGTTACATGATGTTTCATCTACTAATGTTCCCGTTGAGAGTGAACAACAGCCTATTGTTCAGGAGCCTACTGTTCAGGTGGAGCATGTTATTGATTCAGGTGATACATCTGGTAATGAAATTGTTGATGCACATGATCAACCCGTTGTTAATGATGATCATGTCATTCCCGCTCCAAATCAACCTATTGTTCCACCCAGTTGGAATCTTGCACGTGACAGAGTTAGACGGGGTATTAATAAACCTGACAGGTTAATTGAAGAGTGAGATATTGTTTCTTTTGCTTTATCTGTTGCAGAAGAAATTGAAGGTAATTCTGAGCCTTCTTCATATTCCGAGGCTATTATTTCTGGTGATAGTAATAAATGGATGACCGCTATGCATGATGAGATGGAATCACTTGAAAAGAATGGCACTTGGGATTTAGTAAAATTACCTAGAGAGAAGAAACCTATTCGTTGCAAGTGGGTTTTCAAGAGGAAAGAAGGTGTTTCTCCTAATGATGAGACAAGATATAAAGCAAGGTTAGTTGCTAAAGGTTATAGCCAGATTCCAGGTATTGACTATAACGAAGTATTTTCTCCTGTTGTGAAGCATAGCTCTATTCGCACTTTACTCAGTATTGTTGCCATGCATGATCTTGAGCTTGAACAATTGGATGTTAAAACTGCATTTTTACATGGAGAATTAGAAGAGGATATTTATATGGAACAACCTGAAGGTTTTGTTATTCCTGGAAAAGAAAAGCTTGTCTGTAAGTTAAAGAAATCTCTTTATGGATTGAAGCAATCCCCTAGACAGTGGTACAAGAGATTTGACACCTTTATGCTCTCTCAAGGTTTCAAAAGGTCTAATTATGATAGTTGTGTTTATTTGAAAACTGTCAACGGTTCAACTATTTATTTGCTCCTTTATATTGATGATATGCTTATTGCTGCAAAGAGTATGTCAGAGATTAATGAACTAAAGAAGCAATTGAGTAATGAATTTGAGATGAAGGATTTGGGTGCAGCAAAGAAAATACTTGGCATGGAAATATCCAGAGATAGACCATCTGGAAAAGTGTATCTCAGTCAGAAGGGATATATTGATAAAGTTCTTCGTCGTTTTAATATGCATAATGCCAAGCCGGTGAGTACACCGTTAGCTGCACACTTCAAATTGTCATCAGCTTTATGTCCTAAGTCAGATGCAGATATTGAGTACATGTCTAGAGTTCCCTATTCAAGTGCAGTTGGTTCACTTATGTATGCCATGGTTTGTTCTCGTCCTGACCTGTCATATGCATTGAGTGTTGTCAGTAGATACATGGCTAATCCTGGAAAAGAGCATTGGAAAGCAGTTCAGTGGATTTTCAGACACCTGCGTGGTACTTCTAATGCTTATTTACAGTTTGGGAAAACTAGAGATGGACTTGTTGGTTTTGTTGATTCTGATTTTGCTGGTGATTTGGATAAGAGAAGATCACTCACAGGTTATGTTTTCACCATTGGTGGTTGTGCTGTGAGTTGGAGAGCAACTTTGCAGTCTATTGTGGCTTGTTCCACTACTGATGCCGAGTATATGGCTATTTCTGAGGCATGCAAAGAAGCTATCTGGTTGAGGGGTTTGTACACTGAGCTTTGTGGAGATTCATCTTGCCCTACCATATTTTCTGACAGTCAAAGTGCCATATATCTTACAAAGAATCCAATGTATCATGAGAGGACAAAGCACATTGATGTCAGATATCACTATATTCGAGATGTTGTTGCTGAAGGTGATTTGAAGGTATGCAAGATAAGTACTCATGATAATCCTGCTGATATGATGACAAAGCCAGTTCCTACCAATAAGTTTGAGCTTTGCTCAGGCTTAGTTGGTATTTCTCACTGGTCCTATGGACTTTGATGCACAAGGTGTTTATGCTGATTTGGATGGAGTTATCCACTTTCTTCGACTACTGGAGAGAATTTGGATCAAGGTGGAGATTGTTAAATTATGATCTAAATTCTAGTATCATGTTGGACTAGACGTAGTACAACCGGTTGGGCCTTTGCGTTGACGTCGACGCGTACGAGTACAACTCGTTTACTTGTCCTCCAAGGACTCTCATGTATTGCCCTCTTATATACCCCATGTAGTCGCACCTCAGACGGCCTGTCGTCTCGTGCTTGTAATACTCCTCCTCATAGTGATTGCGCCTTAGTGCGTCCGTGGTTTTTCTCCCGCAAGGGTTTCCATGTTAAATCCCTGTGTCTCTTTGTCTCGTTTATTTCTCGGTATTATCTAACACTTCTCCGTGCTAGCTGCAGGAAAATCGTCAGAGACGGAAGTTAGGCCACATACAGAGAGAGAGAGAGAGAGAGAGAGGAGAGAGAGAGAGAGAGAGAGCAGAGAGAGAGCAGAGAGCAGAGAGCAGAGCAGAGCAAGATGTGATCCCCGCCACGCTCGACGGAATAGGAGTGGCGCTCCCCGTTATGAGAAGATGCGTGCCCCGCCGCCGGAGAACTCCGCGTTCCCCACAGCTTGAACTCCCCGCTATCCGCACGCGCCGCCGGGAAACAAATGTGGGAGGGAGGGAGGAGACCGGGGAGAAAGGGGCGTGGATCGGAGCCGTACCTCAACCCAGCCGCTGCCCTTGCTTAGCCGCACCGCCGCACCGATCCAAAATCTCCTCTATCACCGATGATTTTCGTGTTCATGAGCTAGCTGAGGTTTGAGGATTGGGGAAAGTTTCGGAGCCGGATCCTGTGACTTGCACGAGTGAAGTCAGGGACCTACACTGTTCTCCTTATGCAGTAGAAAAAAAGGCAAGTCAGAGACGATTTTTTTTCAAAACTATGACTTTTTTATAGCAAATTCAGAAACTATAGCACTGAATGGAAAAAAAATATTCAAAAGTATGACCCTGTCGGCCTCGTGGGAGCCGAAAAGGGTCTTTTCGGTCCGTAGTTGGCCGAAAACGATATTTCAGCCTGGAGTTGACCCAAGATGGGCTAACATGGGCCGAAGAATTGGCGTCGGTGGGAGGGCGGCCGAAAATAGTAGCTTCGGCCTATGCGCGATCGAAGTGGGCCAATTTTGCTAGCCCGCGGCCGATAAGCTTTTCGACCACCACTCGACCGAAAAGGTCTGGATAAGCCACCGACGGGGTCATCTCCTTCCTCTCGTCTTGCTCGCCTATGTTTCTCTCTCTCTCTCTCTCTCTATCATTCTTCTCTATGTAGCTCGCCACCCCGCGCCGATCTCCTCCATTTCCCCACGTTTTCACATCTAAGGCACATAATTGGTAGATCGTTTCAATCTCCCATGGCCTACAGTGTTCTATTACTATTGGATAGTTATTTGAGCGTTTGGGGAGGAGGAGCCATGGTGGGGTGGAGGAGGTGCGGTTGGGAAGTAGGTGGTGGTGAGGAGGAGCAGCAGGTGTGGAGGAGGAGGTGGTGAGGAGGAGGCGCGGCTTGGGTTGTATCCGGAGTTGAACCCCTGGTCATCGAGGGGGCGGCGGTTGTGCTATCGTTGTCCGGTGGTGCAAATACTCCGCGAGGTGGCCGGTAGTGCTGAGTTGAAGAGAGGAGCAACAAACCGGGGACACACGCGTCGAAGGTATAACCATGTCCTCACAAATTTTCTCTAAATTATATAGTTTAATTAGTGTAGATAGGTCATATTGCGAATTGTAGTGTTAATTTGTATGTGGTGGCATTTTAGCGCATAGTTACTGTAGCGGGTAATATTAGTGTTCGTTGTGATTAATGAGAAGATGACAATGTCTGACAGGTGAAGTATGAATTAGTAAATTTGATTGTTTACTACGGCGCTGGTAATGTTCGATATAATGAGTTGGGGGTTGATCTTAGCGAGTTTGAAAATGGCGTAATGACACTAGCAGACCCGGACAGACTGGACATTAGACAGTTGAAGTACTGGTTGACAACTAGTTTCGGGCTGGATCCTCAAGTATGTTCCGTCAGTATTCATGCATTGTGGACCAAATCCTGTAAAAATGTCAAGTGGGAGTTGATGTCGATAGATAGGATCCATCATTGGTTGACGATGTTAAGACGTTGCCGAGACCAAAGAATCCACCCATATGCCCTTGTGCAAATTGTGGCGAAGGAGGGAATACCATACAACTCCATAGGGGGTATGAACCCGGACATGGCAGTCAAGTGGCTAATGAGATTGATTTATCCGGGTCACAGCCACCCGATGTGGATGCTAGCCAACCCGAGAAAGAGTCGGACTACGTGCCACACAATGTTTGTGGTCATGATACTGGGTAGAGTAGCCAGTCAATAATATTATCTAGTTCTGGTTTTGCCGATGGGGATGAGGAAGGGGATGAAATGCAGAGGGTGATGCAGGAAGAGGACGAGGATGGATGGGAGGAGGATCTGGATTCTGAAAATTCCGAGGATGAAGTGGAGGTACCGATTTGTTCTGCATGGGACCAGGACATATCCACCGGCCTTACGATCAATGATGGCCATGAGACTCCATGGCAGTATAATCTGAACCAAGTCCAGATAGGGCTATGTTTGATACAAAGAAAAAATTGAAGTATGCGGTGATAAAGTGGGCCATGTCTACGCAGAGGGTTTTTTGAACACACATATCAAGTCCAACAAATTATACCGTGAAATGTGTTGAAACAGGTTGTGCTAGGAAGGTGCATGGGCACGTGCCGAAGTATGACATCCACTGGGTTGTCACCAATGTCGTCCCACATAATTGTGTGAGGAAGAACCTACTGGTGAAGCATCCTAACCAGACTTCAACTCTCATTGCGCAACTCATGTATACTGAGATAGTAGAGAAGAACGATATGGAAGCAAAACACATCCAAATATTAGTGAATGTCAGATGGAATGATGTCATTCCTTATGGGAAGGCTTGGAGGGCTAAGCAGAAGGCTATGGAGGGAAGGTTTGGGACGTTCTTCGACTCATATGATAATGTTGTCCGTCCCTTGACATACTGAAGGAGAGGAATCCCGACTCATATGATATGTGAACGTACAACACATGAGGTTGCCGAGTATACCAGATTTCAAGGTGTTGAAAAGATTATTCTTCTCTTTCGCTATGTGCATCGAAGCTTTCTGGCATTGTCCTCCAGTTATGTTTGTGGATGGTACATTCCTGACCGGTCAGTACAAAGGGAAAATCCTGACTGCTATTGGTATGGACGGGAACAATAAAATCATCCCACTTCCCATGGCAGTTGTGGAGGGTTAGAAGTTTCCAAGCTGGGTATGGTTCTTTCGGCAAGTTCAGACTTATATCCTGATCTTTTACAACTAGAAATGGATACTTGAGATATGTGGCCCCGGGATTGCTTTCTCGCAGGGAGTCGATGAAGGATCTCTGGGCGTTAATGCTACATCATCCTTGCTAATTATAAACTGCTATTCTTTACTCTCCTACATGGTGCAAGATGCTTGGAGCTGCTTGAAGATGCTAGTCTTTGATAGGCTAGGCCTTCCCCCCTCTATTCTGGCATTCTACAGGTCAGTCTATAGATACAAAGCTTCCATTTGATACCAATGCATACTTAGTATAGATCTGATGCTTGCGAGTACTTTGGATGAGTACTCACGGTTGCTTTGCTACCCCTTTTCCCCCTTCTTTCTTCTTTCTGGTTGTTGCAACCAGATGGTGAATCCATGGAGCCAGATGCCACCACCGACGGATACTACTACGTGGAGCCCACCGACGACCAGGAGTAGTTTAGGGGGTCCCAGGCAGGAGGCCTTGCCTCTTCGATGGTGTTGCTTTTGTGCTAGCCTTCTTAAGGAACCCTTGTTTAACTTATGTCTGTACTCAAATATTGTTGTTTCCGCTGACTCTTGTGTGTCGAGCTTATGTATTCGAGCCCTCGAGGCCCCTGGCTTGTAATATAAAGCTTGTATTATTTCAATTTGTGTCTAGAGTTGTGTTGTGATATCTTCCTGTATGTCCTTGCTCTTTATCTTACACATTTGCGTGTATGATTAGTGTACGATTGAATCAGGGACGTCACAAGTTGGTATCAGAGCCGACTGCCCGTAGAAACCCCCCTTTCCAACTCCTTGGCCGAAGTTGAGTCTAGCCACTGAAAAACTTTTACTAACATGGCTGTGCGGTTTACGGGCCCACATCGCCATTGGGTAGTATTAGGACATTTTACTCCTCGTCTATACTTTGGGAATCTAATCTCTCTTCTATTTGGGTTAAATGATTTTGCTAACTCTAACTCTAGGTTCTCGTAAATACTATCACCGGAGAGCCCCTCACTCCAGATGATTGTTTGGTGCACCGGAAGATTCTGAAGATACTCTCCGAAGTTTTCTAGAGACCCTTGTGCCCTTTGCCGTTGCGATCCCTACCACCGATAAATCCTTATGGGTAACTTGTTGGAAATATGCCCTAGAGGCAATAATAAAAGTATTATTATTATATTTCCTTGTTCATGATAATTGTCTTTTATTCATGCTATAATTGTATTATCCGGAAATCGTAATACACGTGTGAATACATAGACCACAATATGTCCCTAGTGAGCCTCTAGTTGACTAGCTCGTTGATCAACAGATAGTCATGGTTTCCTGACTATGGACATTGGATGTCGTTGATAACGGGATCACATCATTGGGAGAATGATGTGATGGACAAGACCCAATCCTAAGCATAGCACAAGATCGTGTAGTTCGTTTGCTAGAGCTTTTCCAATGTCAAGTATCTTTTCCTTAGACCATGAGATCGTGTAACTCCCGGATACCGTAGGAGTGCTTTGGGTGTACCAAACGTCACAACGTAACTGGGTGACTATAAAGGTGCACTACAGGTATCTCCGAAAGTGTCTGTTGGGTTGACACGGATCGAGACTGGGATTTGTCACTCCGTATGACGGAGAGGTATCTCTGGGCCCACTCAGTAATGCATCATCATAGTGAGCTCAATGTGACCAAGTGTCTGGTCATGGGATCATGCATTATGGTACGAGTAAAGTGACTTGCCGGTAACGAGACTGATCGAGGTATTGGGATACCGACGATCGAGTCTCGGGCAAGTAACGTACCGATTGACAAAGGGAATTGTATGCGGGGTTGATTGAATCCTCGACATTGTGGTTCATCCAATGAGATCATCGAGGAGCATGTGGGAGCCAACATGGGTATCCAGATCCCGCTGTTGGTTATTGACCGGAGAGCCGTCTCGGTCATGTCTACGTGTCTCCCGAACCCGTAGGGTCTACACACTTAAGGTTCGGTGACGCTAGGGTTGTAGAGATATGAGTATGCAGCAAACCGAAAGTTGTTCGGAGTCCCGGATGAGATCCCGGACGTCATGAGGAGTTCCGGAATGGTCCGGAGGTAAAGAACTATATATAGGAAGTGCAGTTTCGGCCATCGGGAGAGTTTCAGGGGTCACCGGTATTGTACCGGGACCACCGGAAGGGTCCCGGGGGTCCACCGGGTGGGGCCACCTATCCCGGAGGGCCCCGTGGGATGAAGTGGGGAGGGGACCAGCCCCTAGTGGGCTGGTGCGCCCCCCTTGGGCCCCTCCTGCGCCTAGGGTTGGAAACCCTAGGGTGGGGGGGGGGGGGCGCCTCCACTTACCTTGGGGGCACTCCACCCCCCTTGGCCGCCGCCCCCTTGGGTGATCCCATCTCCAGGGCCGGCGCCCCCCCAGGGGGCCTATATAAAGGAGGGGGAGGGGAGGGCAGCCGCACCCTGAAGTCTTGGTGCCTCCCTTCCCCCTTTGCTACACCTCCTCCTTCCGTAGTTGCTTGGCGAAGCCCTGCCAGAACTCTGCTGCTCCACCACCACGCCATCGTGCTGCTGGATCTTCATCAACCTCTCCTTCCCCCTTGCTAGATCAAGAAGGAGCCGTCCGTTCGGCGCTAGGATCTCCGGTGATTTGGATCACGACGAGTACGGCTCCCTCAACCCCGTTCTCTTGAACGCTTCCGCTCGTGATCTACAAGGGTATGTAGATGCGCTCCCCTCTCTCGTTGCTAGATGAACTCATAAATTGATCTTGGTGAACGTAGGAATTTTTTTATTTTATGCAACATTCCCCAAAAGTGGCATCATGAGCTAGGTCTATGCGTAGTTCTCTATTGCACGAGTAGAACACAAATCTGTTATGGGCGTAGATGTTGTCAACTTGCTTGCCGCTACTAGTAGGCCTGGGCGTTCGGTAGAAACCGAAAGTTCGGTTAATATATTTCGGTATTTTTTGAATTTCGGTTAGACAAAATGCTAACCGAAAATGAATCAGAAAACTAGAAAACCGAAACTCCGGTCAACCGATAATTCTGTTTGGTATTCAGTTTCTATCGTACATACCGAAGTATTAGCGCAACATCGTGCACACCTGATACCTCTAGCAACCAAGTCTTTTATATAGCCAAGCATCATGTGTTCCTTCACGTAGCCAGCCGAGGTGGGACTAAACCCACAAGGACACCACGTCCTGCTAGTTTCCGGTGTATAGGAAGAGAACATGGGCCGCGCAGTGCCACATAAAAAGCCCAAAAAAACGTGCATGCATGCAGGTAGTTGGCTGGGCCCATGGAAGTGATATTCCGACCGCACGCGCACACTCGTAGTTGCTACCTGGCGCGTCCTTTTAGCGACGTGCGCTGTAGTGCTTGCATGTTCTGTTTTTTTTTCGGTTACCAGTGTAAAACTGAACCGATCAAAGTTAGTTCGGTTAACAAAAGTAAAAACCGAATTTTTCATTACCACTACTAAAAACCGAAAATTCAGTTTTTTCGGTTTCGGCTTCGGTTCGGTCTTCGGTTCCTCGGTTTTTATGCCCACCCCTAGCTACTAGTCTTATTTTGCTTCAGCGGTATTGTGGGATGAAGCGGCCCGGACCGACCTTACACGTACGCTTACGTGAGACAGGTTCCACCGACTGACATGCACTAGTTGCATAAGGTGTCTAGCGGGTGTCTATCTCTCCCACTTTAGTTGGAGCGGATTCGATGAAAAGGGTCCTTATGAAGGGTAAATAGAAGTTGACAAATCACGTTGTGGCTTTTTCGTAGGTAAGAAAACATTCTTGCTAGAACCCTATTGCAGCCACGTAAAAGATGCAACAACAATTAGAGGACGTCTAACTTGTTTTTGCAGCAATTGCCTTGTGATGTGATATGGCCAAAAGTTGTGATGAATGATGAATGATATATTGTGATGTATGAGATCATGTTCTTGTAATAGGAATCACGACTTGCATGTCGATGAGTATGACAACCGGCAGGAGCCATAAGAGTTGTCTTAATTATTGTATGACCTGCGTGTCAATGATTTAACGCCATGTAATTACTTTACTTTATTGCTAAACCGTTAGCCATAGTAGTAGAAGTAATAGTTGGCGAGCAACTTCATGGAGACACGATGATGGAGATCATGATGATGGAGATCATGGTGTCATGCCGGTGACGAAGATGATCATGGAGCCCCGAAGATGGAGATCAAAGGAGCTATATGATATTGGCCATATCATGTCACTACTATATAATTGCATGTGATGTTTATTATGTTTGTGCATCTTGTTCACTTAGAACGACGGTAGTAAATAAGATGATCCCTTATAATAATTTCAAGAAAGTGTTCTCCCTAACTGTGCGCCGTTGCTAAAGTTCGTCGTTGTCACAGCCCTAGAAATCTTCTTGTAATTAGTGGCATTGCATCCATGCATCATTGTCATTTTTAATTAACCTCGAAATGGGGATGCTTAAACCCTAGCACCAAATGAATTCAACTAGGGTCAAAATAAAATCTTTTTCATTGAACTCAAAATGCCCTCTAAAAATGTTCAACATTTCTGGTTTGAGGTGGAAGCATCTACCAAAAATGGTTTATATTTTTGCAGGACATATTGGGCTCTGAATTAAATAATACTCTATTTGCATTTGGGCATTTAAATGCTTTGCAATATTTTAAATGCTCAAATAATTATAAACTAAAATGTTTGTTGTTGGTTATATTCTAAACAGTAGCCATGATTAGTTTCATGATTTTTGGAAATGCCCTGGCATTTTTAATAAAGCCCTGAAGTTACAAAAATAATAGAAAACAGGAAATAATAAAAGAAGGGAACTTACCTGGCAAAGCCCACCTGGCCGGGTACTGTAGCAGCCAGATGGGCAGAGCCAGCCCAGCCAACCTCCACCTCCCCTGTCGTCTTCCTCCCCAGGCCAGTAGGCAGAGCGCGTGCTCGCCGCGCGTGCACACGCGCCCGAGCCACCTCCTGCCTGTCTGCCTGCGTCCCTGACGCCCTGGACGCCTCCATGCGTCGCCACGCAACACTCCGGACCCCCTCGCTCTCTCCCTCTCCCTCGTTCCCCTCCTCTGTCTCTCTCTCACACGCACGGCCGAACGCCGCCACCGCCGCTCACACTGCGGGTAGCCGCAACCACCCCCGTGCCTCTCCGATGCGCCAAGTAGCTCCGTCGTATACCTCTATGCCATCTCCACGGATCCACACGGCAGGAAGAACCCCTGAGCGCCGTCCCCGACGTCTTCTTCCTCCTTGGGTCACCGAGATCGCCGGCGACCGTGCTCCCGCTCCGACGCGTCCCCGAGCCCTCCGAGTCCTCCATTGGAGTCCCAGTGAGCTCCTCTGTCTTTCCCCTCAACCCCGTGCTCTAAATTTGTGCGCTAGCCACCGCCCCGCGAGGCTGAGCACTGCCGTCCACCATGGCCGACCTCCTGCTCACCTCTGAGCCTACCAGGCCCAGCTGTGCAGTTCACCATGCTCCTAGGCCCCCCTAGTTACGGCCTAGCTACCTGGTTCCCTCAAGGGCGAGCCGTAGCCCTGCGCTCGTGCACCACCGAGCTCCGGCCACCGCGGCCGAGCTCCTCGCCGTCGCTACCGGCCACCCCAGCCGCTGACTTTAGTCCCGTTGGATGTGGAAGAGCGCCAGCTATGCGTAGAGCCTCTCCGCTGCTTGTTTGGCCGCCGGAGACACAAACCCAAGCCGTTCCGCCGTGTCTGGCCTCGCCGGCGTCGAGTCGCCGGCGGGTTTGACTCGTTTGACCGCGGTTGACCATTGGTTTGACCTTCCCTGACATGTGGGCCCAAGCCCCTAATTAGTTAACTCGAGATTAATTAGAGCTAACTAATTTAGTTAACTAAACTAGACACTGACATGTGGGCCCCGCCCTGCTAACAGTCTGGTTAGGGTTAGTTTAGCACTAACTAACTCAGTTAGTCGACCGAGTCACTGACCAGTGGGTCCCCAGGTCAGGTTTGACCTGGACGGCGCCTTTGACCTGCTGACGTCACCCCGACGTCAGGCTGACGCAGTAATTTATTTTCTGGATTTATTCTTTTACAAGAAATTCCAGAAATTAGTATAAACTTCTAAAAATCATAGAAATTCAACCGTAGCTCAGAATGAAATAATTTATATATGAAAAATGATCAGAAAAATCTAATCTATCCATCTGTACCATTTTCATGCATGTTTGAACAACTTAAAGTTGCTGTATAAGACAATTTGATTAAATGGCATTTGAAATGCCTTATATGGAGTTTGAATTTGAACCTAGGGTTCAAACCAACTTCATTTAATACAGTTGCTAGTTGCATTAGCTCAACCAACAGCATATTGCCATGACATTATCATGCATCATATTTGTTGCATTGCATTGATTGTGTCCCTCTTTGTTTGCCGGTAATTGTCCCCCTTCAGTAGATGTTGTACCGGTGATGAGATCGATGACACCGATGAAGAACTATATTATCTTCAGAAGTGCCAGGCAAGCAAAACCCCCTTGTTCATTCCGATACAATCCCACTCTCTCGCTCCTGCTCTCTTTTACTGCATTAGGACAACAACGATTCATTTGTTACTTGCTGCGGTAGCTGAACCCCTTTTATCCTCTGCATGACCTGTCATTGCCACAGTAAATAGATGAAACCCACTAGTATGAGTAGGAGTTGTTTGAGCCCTGTTGTGCCTACTCATTCATGTTGTTTGTCATGCCTGCTATTGCTTAGAGTTGAGTCAGGTCTGATTCATCGGGAATGAATCAGAGGTGTGTGAACATGTCCTACTGCGTGTGAGCTAAGTGTGTGAACACGATTTGGTAAAGGTAGCGGTGAGAGGCCATGTAGGAGTACATGGTGGGTTGTCTCATTGAAGTCGTCCTTAGGAACTGAGTTCTGTGTTTGTGATCCATGATTCAGCTACTACCATGCATTGGGCCCTGAAATATGACCCCGCTCGACTTCTTATTCACCCTTGTCCTCTGTCCAGGAGTTGCAAGTAGTTTCTGGTGTTTGTAGCTTACTGGAGGCAGTGGACAGTGCTTATCGTAGGGGTGGGCTGTGATGCGGTAGGTACGTGGCCGGGTATGCCGGGCACCCGTTAGGTGTCACGGAACCCTGTTCACATCGTTTGGGGCTGTGAGCGAAACCCTGGCCGGATCTCCTCATGGATGGAACCTGAACAGGCGATAAACCTGGACTAGAGCCTTGAGTGTTTAGGTAGGTCGTGGTCTACACCCACGTCGGCTTTCGCTTGAAGTCTGCCGAGCACATGTCGTGTGCAGACGCTAAGTGGTGGAAACATGTATGAAGAAGTACACCCCTGCAGGGTTAACATCATCTATTCGAATAGCCGTGTCCGCGGTAAAGGACTTCTGGGTTGCCTATATCAGTTCATAGACAAGTGAAAGTGGATACTCTAAAATCGCAAGATAAGCGTGAGTGCTATGGATGGCGTTCTCGTAGGGAGACGGGAGCGGATCCATAGTGGTGTATTGATATGGTGAATATGTGGACTCGTGTGCGCCACCTCAAAAGAGTTACCTGCAGTAGTAGTCTAGGATAGCCATCGAGTCAAAGCTGGCTTGCTGCTGTTAAACTCCACCATCCCCTTTGTTGATAATGATGCATATGTAGATAGTTCTGATGTAAGTCTTGCTGGGTACATTTGTACTCACATTTGCCTATTTTATGTTTTTGCAGAGAGACTTCAGTCTCGCTAGTAGTTCCACGTGGACTTCGACGTTTAGCTTGTTACCTCAGCTACGATCTTGTGCCCTTGGCAGGATCTGGTAGATAGTTAGGCTTTCAAGCCTTTTTCATTTGTAGATGTCTGTACTCAGACATGTTAAGCTTCCGCATGTGCTTTGACTTGTATGCTCTGAGTATTGGGTCATGAGACCCATGTTTGTAATATCTCGCTCCCCGGAGCCTATTGAATAAAATACTTGAGTCGTAGAGTCATGTTGTGATGCCATGTGGTATTTGCACATATCGCGTATATTGTGTGTATGTTATTGAAATGCTTGGTATGTGTGGGATCTGACTAACTAGTTGTTTATCCTTAGTAGCCTCCCTTACCGGGAAATGTCTCCTAGTGCTTCCACTGAGCCATGGTAGCTTGCTACTGCTCCGGAACACTTAGGCTGGCCGGCATGTGTCCTTCTTCGTTCCTGTGTCTGTCCCTTCGGGGAAATGTCACGCGATGAATACCGGAGTCCTGTTAGCCCGCTACAGCCCGGTTCACCGAAGTCCTGCTAGCCTAGTGCTACAGCCTAGATTCACTCGCTGATGACCGACACGTTCGATGTTGGGTCATGGATGCCTGTCCCTGTAAGTTTGTGCCGCTTTGGGTTTACGACTAGCCTTGTCAGCCCGGGCTCCTTATCATATGGATGCTAGTGACAGTGTCATATACGTGTGCCAAAAGGCGCAAACGGTCCCGGGCAAAGGTAAGGCGACAACTGTGGGAATACCGTGCGTGAGGCCGCAAAGTGATATGAGGTGTTACATGCTAGATCGATGTGGCATTGAGTCGGGGTCCTGACAGTTTTGGTATCAGAGCCTGACTGCCTGTAGGATTACCAAGCCAAATTGGTCGAAGTTGAGTCTAGAAATTCTTTAGTTATGTAAGGGAATTGATTGTGGGATGGAACGTAAGGCTCTTTTTACTCCTTATACCTCATGTCCTTCTGATCTGAGTCATCTTATCTTTCCTGCGGGGTTAAGGAACTAGGCTTTCTCTTCTTTCTATCAGGATTACGTGTAACTAATCCGTAGACTTATAAGATTGTTGGTTTTAAGCCTCAGTTCAGTCCCTACTACTTCCGTATGTTAACTGTTGATCTCGAAACCTTGATATTGTACTTCTGAGTGGTTATGCCACCATTTCTGTAGTATGTCTCCAAACTTTTTGAGCATTTACAGTCTTTATGCTGTCGGAGTCATCCCAGGTTTCTAAACAATCTGATGCACTTGCAAATCCTTTCCCTCTGGTTTTTATGTTCCTTTGGGCCAGGTTAATCACACTAATTGCTGAGTTGAGGTATTCTATTGCCTCGACATATATGTTGGAATTATTATTCTGACCCTAGGTGTCCTAGGGGGTCATCTAGTAATCTAGCCATGATTTGTGTCCCAGTGTGATGATTCTGGCCTTTATTCTCGAAGGAATCCCGTGATGCTACTTAGTAGTAGGTATTCTATTCCTGGGTTTTGAACCCGAGACTCACCCTACTTACCTCATGTTGATAGTCTTTGCTCGTTCCTTTAGGATATTAGTAACCTTTGCATTAGTCCTCGAGGTCCATGGTATTTCCTTCTTCCAAATACTATGAACCACTTATGGCAGAAGTTTGTTGAACCAAAAGATCACAACAAGAGTGCTCTCGAAGAGTTCTCCATTCTATATCGTGACCCTGCCAGTCCTACCTTCCCCGCATGGGTTATCCGGAAGAAAAATATTGAGCTTTGCTCGACATACTAATCTGTGCATCCATAACTCAGAAAATCGTATGTTCTTTTGGGTTGTCCCTCTTCAGTCGTATTCCGACCTTCGTCTATCAATTGATAGTCATGAGTAATTGTGCATTCATGTTATCGATGCTTATTATTTTTGTGGTCCGTCAAGCCATTCTGTTCCGGAATGACTAGGAGAAACAAACTCCGGTACCTCATCCATATCCAGGATTGGGTCAAAGCAGTTGTATCCCGTAGATCAAATGCAATCCAGCTTCTGGTCTGTTCTACCTTGAAGTATTACCTTCTTTATGTCAGGATTTTCATGAGAATTGCACCACCTCCTGTGAATTCTTGACGTAGTGATACTTCTCGCCATCCTTTTTCATTCCTCAGTTCCGTGTTGTTGCAGCCAGAGTGCCTACAAGTGAATCATGGTGTGTGAAATCAATACTGGTAGCAACTCTGTTGCTTGGTAGTTAAATGGACGATAACCTCATTCTTAGCGTGTTGATTATTGAATCGTCACCCTAAGGTTGATTGTGCTACCTAGTCCTTATTTCTGGTGCACTCTTCAATCAGTGAGTCAGGATTATTCAATCCTTGCTTATTTGATCATATCGTCTTGCCCTGAAAAGCAAGATAGTTCTCGAGCTTAGTAGCATATCGGTGATTCGTGATTTTCTGATTATCCTCTCAGAAGTATTACCAGGTTGTCACCTGACCGCTATGTTGAGTTCGTGATCAAGTAGGTTTCTTGTAAACCACCCCTTCTCCAAGAGTCTGTGTTGGGTACCCCTGAGCTGTTTGGTCAAGCTAAACAACAACTTGGAGAGTTGGAAGATGGAAGCTTGTCCGATTTAGTTCATCTTAAGGGATATCTTGTATGTGTGTTGAACAAAGATGATATCTTTATCAATTGATCCTCGTGACCAGTTGTTGGACCTATTTTCTTGCCAAAACTTTGTGTTGAGTGTGGGCTATTCTCAAATCAAATCAGAACCAACGATGTTCTTAATGTTGTCTTACCCGTGGTTGATCCCTCGAGCATACACCATTATATCCTTTGTTCTGACCAATACTATCACTTGTTCTCATAATTATGGAATCCCGTTTTTATGGAAACTTGGATGAATTGTTGTTGAGCCCATCAGCAACATTGTTATCTACTCCATGATTTCGTTGAACATTAAGCTAGTGTTGGAAACTTTTGAAAGCATTTCTTCAGGCTAGCTCATGAAGCATATGTTCGGATGTAAGAAGTGACTTTCTCTAATTCATGTGCATTGATGCAAGTTGCCGCCGTGAATTTGGGAAAGTTGGCTTTGCTTCCTCTGGAGTCATTCCAAGTCAGTCATGCATACGTGTGAAGTATTCTGTGGTGTGGAGACTTGCAACCTTCATTCTATATGTGTCCCTAGCACACCAAGCCACTGATTAATTTGTTCAAGGAGAAGAAGTTCCTTTTTAAGAATCATGACTTATATTAGGGCTTCGTTATCCTCGATGATGGTTCCCCAACCTGAACTTGGTAGTATTTTATTATAAGACTACCACGTGGTCCCATTTGTCTTGGACAACGTGTTCACATGTTTGTAGCAGAACCGGCTCATATTTTGGAGCTTACTACCGTAGTCCATTTCCCGAGAATCTCGCAACGCCATCTCGTCGGTTTGTGTTGCAAACTTTCATTTATCTTCTAGACTCGATGAGTCTGGATTATTCTGACACCAACCAGATCTGAATCTCAGGCAGATATGATGGTTGGAACGTTTCCCAAGAACTATAATATTGGTCTCTCTGTAACCGGTAAAGTGGATGTCGTGGCCAACACACCCAACCGGAAGACCTGTTATTGTAGTATCTTGATTGAGAAAGTTGGCCACCTCCCCCTAAGGACTTCGTAGGATTTACTCCCTAGTTGCGCCTTATGGATTTTTGAGTTCCCGAAGTCCGACCTTTTACTTGATGTTCTAGATATCAAACCATATCTATGAATGGATTACGCTAGCACATCAAGGAGAACATTAGAAGCGGAGTGCTAAATGCCTCTCGGTCAATCATCCAGATTTTGTTCCCTTGGCCCCGCCAAGGTGAAATCTGAGAAGGTGTTATCTCCCTTTGCATCTGCATCTTCCACCGGTATTCGTCATGGTAGTATGATTGTGTTGCCAGGATCCCTAACACGGATATTGGTAAAACCTTGATGATTATGGAAATGTTCAAGTTCTTGAGAGCACGCACAAGCGCTAGGTGTTACCATCGGCACTAACTGGGATTGCTCTCAGTTCCCTCGGTTATGCTATAACTTTTCAAACAGTGGACTCACTCTCTACTGTTGAGCTTCTCCCCAATTACTAAAATCATCCCTTGTGTGGTTGTCAACAAGGTAATCCACATCATCCACACTAGTCTGAGTATGCCATTCCTTCGAGCTCTTTTAAACGATCAATTGTAAATTGCCTTAAGCTGGTATGAAGAGTTTCAATGATCTATGGATCAAAAGTAATTCTTTTTACCACTTAAGGGAGCAGTTCAACGAGTCACCTTTTTCAAGGTGCCCCGCTACGGGATCATGTCAATTATTTCCTCGCCACCTTGACACCATCCACCATCTTTCTCAAGCGTGGAATTGTTGCCTACCAAATCAAACCCCGTCGTTGTTCTTTCATCCCTCTCGGTGTATTTTGTGTCTCAACTCGAGATGTTTCAACATCTCATTCTGCGAGTTGAGATTGTATAGTTTGATCTTTGAGAAGATCAATCCTAGTAGAGTTTCTTTCCGTCGTCATCGCGTAGATGAAGATCTCAAAAGCGAGGATGTTAAGATCAACATATGCAACAAATTAACAACCTTATGAGGTGCAACCTGGATCGTGAAGATTGTGTTGGTCTTGTACCCCCTCTGTCTTCTTACCTCACATCTTGAATCTCGGGACGAGATTCTTGTTTAGTGGGGGTGAGTTGTCACAGCCCTAGAAATCTTCTTGTACTTAGTGGCATTGCATCCATGCATCATTGTCATTTTTAATTAACCTTGAAATGGGGATGCTTAAACGCTAGCACCAAATGAATTCAACTGGGGTCAAAATAAAATCTTTTTCATTGAACTCAAAATGCCCTCTAAAAATGTTCAACATTTCTGGTTTGAGGTGGAAGCATCTACCAAAAATGGTTTATATTTTTGCAGGACATATTGGGCTCTGAATTAAATGATACTCTATTTGCATTTGGGCATTTAAATGCTTTGCAATATTTTAAATGCTCAAATAATCATAAACTAAAATGTTTGCTGTTGGTTATATTCTAAACAGTAGCCATGATTAGTTTCATGAATTTTGGAAATGCCCTGGCATTTTTAATAAAGCCCTGAAGTTACAAAAATAATAGAAAACAGGAAATAATAAAAGAAGGGAACTTACCTGGCAAAGCCCACCTGGCCGGGTACTGTAGCAGCCAGCTGGGCAAAGCCAGCCCAGCCCACCTCCACCTCCCCTGTCGTCTTCCTCCCCAGGCTAGTAGGAAGAGCGCGTGCTCGCCGCGCGTGCACACGCGCCCAAGCCACCTCCTGCCTGTCTGCCTGCATCCCCGATGCCCTGGACGCCTCCATGCGTCGCCACGCAACAATCCGGACCCCCTCGCTCTCTCCCTCTCCCTCGTTCCCCTCCTCTGTATCGCTCTCAGACGCACGGCCGAACGCCGCCGCCGCCGCTCACACTGCGGGTAGCCGCAACCACCCCCGTGCCTCTCCGATGCACCAAGTAGCTCCGTCGTATACCTCTATGCCGTCTCCACCGATCCACACGGCATGAAGAACCCTGGAGTGCCGTCCCCGATGTCTTCTTCCTCCTTGGGTCAGCGAGATCGCCGGCGACCGTGCTCCCGCTCCGACGCGTCCCCGAGCCCTCCGAGTCCTCCATTGGAGTCCCAGTGAGCTCCTCTATCTTTCCCCTCAACCCCGTGCTCTAAACTTGCGTGCTAGCCACCGCCCCGCGAGGCTGAGCGCCGCCGTCCGCCATGGCCGGCCTCCTGCTCACCACTGAGCCTACCAGGCCCAGCTATGCAGTTCACCATGCTCCTAGGGCCACCTAGTTACGGCCTAGCTACCGGGTTCCCTCGAGGGTGAGCCGTAGCCCTGCGCTCGTGCACCACCGAGCTCCGGCCACCGCGGCCGAGCTCCTCGCCGTCGCTACCGGCCACCCCAGCCACTGACTTCAGTCCCGTTGGATGCGGAAGAGCGCCAGCTACGCGTAGAGCCTCTCCGCCGCTTGTTTGGCCGCCGGAGACGCAAACCCGAGCCGTTCCGCCGTGTCTGGCCTCACCGGCGTCGAGTCGCCGGCGGGTTTGACTCGTTTGACCGCGGTTGACCATTGGTTTGACCTTCCCTGACATGTGGGCCCAAGCCCCTAATTAGTTAACTCGAGATTAATTAGAGCTAACTAATTTAGTTAACTAAACTAGACACTGACATGTGGGCCCCGCCCTGCTAACAGCCTGGTTAGGGTTAGTTTAGCACTAACTAACTCAGTTAGTCGATCGAGTCACTGACCAGTGGGTCCCTAGGTCAGGTTTGACCTGGACGGCGCCTTTGACCTGCTAACGTCACCCCGACGTCAGGCTGACGCAGTAATTTATTTTCTGGATTTATTCTTTTACAAGAAATTCTAGAAATTAGTATAAACTTCTAAAAATCATAGAAATTCAACCGTAGCTAAGAATGAAATAATTTATATATGAAAAATGATCAGAAAAATCTAATCTATCCATCTGTACCATTTCCATGCATGTTTGAACAACTTAAAGTTGCTGTATAAGACAATTTGATTAAATGGCATTTGAAATGCCTTATATGGAGTTTGAATTTGAACCTAGGGTTCAAACCAACTTCATTTAATACAGTTGCTAGTTGCATTAGCTCAACCAACAGCATATTGCCATGACATTATCATGCATCATATTTGTTGCATTGCATTGATTGTGTCCCTCTTTGTTTGCCGGTAATTGTCCCCCTTCAGTAGATGTTGTACCGGTGATGAGATCGATGACACCGATGAATAACTATATTATCTTCAGAAGTGCCAGGCAAGCAAAACCCCCTTGTTCATTCCGATACAATCCCACTCTCTCGCTCCTGCTCTCTTTTACTGCATTAGGACAACAACGATTCATTTGTTACTTGCTGCGGTAGCTGAACCCCTTTTATCCTCTGCATGACCTGTCATTGCCACAGTAAATAGATGAAACCCACTAGTATGAGTAGGAGTTGTTTGAGCCCTGTTGTGCCTACTCATTCATGTTGTTTGTCATGCCTGCTATTGCTTAGAGTTGAGTCAGGTCTGATTCATCGGGAATGAATCAGAGGTGTGTGAACATGTCCTACTGCGTGTGAGCTAAGTGTGTGAACACGATTTGGTAAAGGTAGCGGTGTGAGGCCATGTAGGAGTACATGGTGGGTTGTCTCATTGAAGCCGTCCTTAGGAATTGAGTTCTGTGTTTGTGATCCATGATTCAGCTACTACCATGCATTGGGCCCTGAAATATGACCCCGCTCGACTTCTTATTCACCCTTGTCCTCTGTCCAGGAGTTGCAAGTAGTTTCTGGTGTTTGTAGCTTACTGGAGGCCGTGGACAGCGCTAACCGTAGGGGTGGGCTGTGATGCGGTAGGTACGTGGCCGGGTATACCGGGCACCCGTTAGGTGTCATGGAACCCTGTTCACATCGTTTGGGTCTGTGAGCGAAACCCCGGCCGGATCTCCTCATGGATGGAACCCAAATAGGCGATAAACCTGGACTAGAGCCTTGAGTGTTTAGGTAGGTCGTGGTCTACACCCACGTCGGCTTTCGCTTGAAGTCTGCTGAGCACATGTCGTGTGCAGACGCTAAGTGGTGGAAACATGCATGAAGAAGTACACCCCTGCAGGGTTAACATCATCTATTCGAATAGTCGTGTATGCGGTAAAGGACTTCTAGGTTGCCTATATCAGTTCATAGACAAGTGAAAGTGGATACTCTAAAATACGCAAGATAAGCGTGAGTGCTATGGATGGCGTTCTCGTAGGGAGACGGGAGAGGATCCATAGTGGTGTATTGATATGGTGAATATGTGGACTCGTATGCGCCACCTCAAAAGAGTTACCTGCAGTAGTAGTTTAGGATAGCCACCGAGTCAAAGCTGGCTTGCTGCTGTTAAACTCCACCATCCCCTTTGTTGATAATGATGCATATGTAGATAGTTCTGATGTAAGTCTTGTTGGGTACATTTGTACTCACGTTTGCCTATTTTATGTTTTTGCAGAGAGACTTCAGTCTCGCTAGTAGTTCCACGTGGACTTCGACGTTTAGCTTGTTACCTCAGCTACGATCTTGTGCCCTTGGCAGGATCTGGTAGATAGTCAGGCTTTCAAGCCTTTTTCATTTGTAGATGTCTGTACTCAGACATGTTAAGCTTCCGCATGTGCTTTGACTTGTATGCTCTGAGTATTGGGTCATGAGACCCATGTTTGTAATATCTCGCTCCCTGGAGCCTATTGAATAAAATACTTGAGTCGTAGAGTCATGTTGTGATGCCATGTTGTATTTGCACATATCGAGCATATTGTGTGTATGTTATTGAAATGCTTGGTATGTGTGGGATCTGACTAACTAGTTGTTTATCCTTAGTAGCCTCCCTTACCGGGAAATGTCTCCTAGTGCTTCCACTGAGCCATGGTAGCTTGCTACTGCTCCGGAACACTTAGGCTGGCCGGCATGTGTCCTTCTTCGTTCCTGTGTCTGTCCCTTCGGGGAAATGTCATGCGATGAATACCGGAGTCCTGTTAGCCTGCTACAGCCCGGTTCACCGGAGTCCTGCTAGCCCAGTGCTACAGCCTGGATTCACTCGCTGATGACCGACACGTTCGATGTTGGGTCATGGATGCCTGTCCCTGTAAGTTTGTGCCGCTTTGGGTTTACGACTAGCCTTGTCAGCCCGGGCTCCTTATCATATGGATGCTAGCGACACTGTCATATACGTGTGCCAAAAGGCGCAAACGGTCCCGGCAAAGGTAAGGCGACACCCGTGGGAATACCGTGCGTGAGGCCGCAAAGTGATATGAGGTGTTACATACTAGATCGATGTGGCATTGAGTCGGGGTCTTGACAGTCGTTTCGAAGCACCACGTGATGATCGGGTGTGATAGATTCCTACGTTCACATACAACGGGTGTAAGACAGTTTTACACATGCAAAACACTTAGGTTAACTTGACGAGCCTAGCATGTACAGACATGGCCTCGGAACACAGAGACCGAAAGGTCGAACATGAGTCATATGGAAGCTACGATCAACATGGAGATGTTCACCGATGATGACTAGTCCGTCTCACGTGATGATCGGACACGGCCTAGTCGACTCGGATCGTGTAACACTTAGATGACTAGAGGGATGTCTAATCTGAGTGGGAGTTCATTAAATAATTTGATTAGATGAACTTAATTATCATGAACTTAGTCTAAAGTCTTTGCAAAATATGTCTTGTAGATCAAATGGCCAATGCTCATGTCAACATGAACTTCAACGCGTTCCTGGAGAAAACCAAGCTGAAAGATGATGGCAACAACTATACGGACTGGGTCCGGAACCTGAGGATCATCCTCATAGCTGCCAAGAAAGCATATGTCCTAGAAGGACCGCTAGGTGAAGCACCCATCCCAGAGAACCAAGACGTTATGAACGCTTGGCAGTCACGTGCTGATGATTACTCCCTCGTTCAGTGCGGCATGCTTTACAGCTTAGAACTGGGGCTCCAAAAGCGTTTTGAGCAACACGGAGCATATGAGATGTTCGAGGAGCTGAAAATGATTTTCCAAGCTCATGCCCGGGTCGAGAGATATGAAGTCTCCGACAAGTTCTATAGTCATAAGATGGAGGAAAATAGTTCTGTCAGTGAGCACATACTCAAAATGTCCGGGTTGCACAACCGCCTGTCCCAGCTTGACATTAACCTCCTGGACGAGGCGGTCATTGACAGAATCCTTCACTCGCTCCCACCGAGCTACAAGAGCTTTGTGATGAACTACAATATGCAGGGGATGGTGAAAACTATTCCTGAAGTATTTTCAATGCTGAAGTCGGCAGAGGTAGAAATCAAGAAAGAACATCAAGTGTTGATGGTCAATAAAACCACCAAGTTCTAGAAAGGCAAGGGTAAGAAGAACTTCAAGAAGGACGGCAAGGATGTTGCCGCACCCGGTAAGCCAGTTGCCGGGAACAAGTTAAAGAATGGACCCAAGCCTTATGCATAGGAAGAGAGTTAGACTTCATTGTTGCATGATATATGTTACTAAATTACAAATCAATGTTAATTAAAATTGGCTTTGATATACCTTGGGATCCGGTGGATCCATTACTTGAGCACTATATGCCTAGCTTAATGGATTTAAAGAAAAATGCTGCCAGGGAGACAACCCGGAAGTTTTAGAGAGTCATTTATTTCTGTTGAGTGCTTTCATATAGTTTAGAAACAAAAAATAAAGAGGGGAACCCAAGACTTTTCAAAAAGGAAAGTGAAAGTGAGAATGACAAGCATTGTTGAAGTGGGGGAGCTCCTTGAACTTTGTTCAAGCTCACGAAAACTTTGTGAATAAAGAAAATTTTCATCAAAAATAATTATCCCCTTGTACAATTCCATTTTATACTAAAAATTAATGTGCCAAGGTTTGCCTTTAGGATGTTTACAATGCTTGTTAGTTTGTGCGGTGCAGGACAGAAACTTTGGCTGTAGTGCGTGATTTTACATTTTTTACTGGAACGTCAAACGGTTCTGAAACTTTTTGAAATGTCTTTCTATACAAATTGTTAATGTTTCCTAAGTTTTGCAGAATTTTTGGGGTACCATAAGTATGGTGAATGTTCAGATTACTACTGACTGTCCTGTTTAAGACAGATTCTGTTTTCGATGCATAGTTTGCTTGTTCTGATGAAACTATCAATTTCTATCAGTGGATTAAGCCATGGAAAAGTTATATTACAGTAGCTACAATGCAAAAACAAAATATCAATTGGTTTACAACAGTACTTAGAGTAGTGATTTGCTTTATTATACTAACGGATCTTACCGAGTTTTCTGTTGAAGTTCTGTGTGAATGAAGTGTTCGAAGATCGAGGAGGTCTCAATACGAGGAAAAGGAGAGGCAAGAGCTCATATATTTCTGTTGATGTTTTCATGGCTTTTCCGTTTTTTGATATCTTTACTATGCTAGATCATTGCACATCCTGGTACACTGCCAGAGGCATTCATATAGAGTCATATTTTGTTCTAGTATCGAGTTGTAATATTGAATTGTAAGTAAATAAAGTGTGATGATCATCATTATTAGAGCATTGCCCCGGTGAGGAAAGGATGATGGAGACTATGATTCCCCCACAAGTCGGGATGAGTCTCCAGACTTTATGAAAAATAAAAGAGGCCGAAGAAGCCCAAATTAAAAAAAGCCAAAGAAGCCCACCAAAAAATTAAAAAAATAAAACAATAAAAAAATAAAAAAATGAGAGAAAAAGAGAGAAGGGGCATTGTTACTATCCTTTTACCACACTTGTGCTTCAAAATGGCACCATGTTCTTCATATAGAGAGTCTCTCGAGTGGGAATTTTCATTGTAGAACTTGGCTTGTATATTCCGATGATGGGCTTCCTCAAATGCCCGAGGTCTTCATGAGGAAGCAAGTTGGATGCACACCCACTTAGTTTCAGTTTGAGCTTTCATACACTTATAGCTCTAGTGCATCCGTTGCATGACAATCCCTACTCCTCGCATTGACATCAATTGATGGGCATCTCCATAGCCCGTTGATTAGCCGCGTCGTTGTGAGACTTTCTCCCTTTTGTCTTCTCCAAACAACCTCCACCATCATATTCTATTCCACCTGTAGTGCTATATCCATGGCTTGCACTCATGTATTGCGTGAGGGTTGAAAAAGCTGAAGCGCGTTAAAAATTATGAACCAATTGCTTGGCTGACACCGGGATGAGCATGAGGGGTACCTTGTGTTAAGAAAAAGGAGCATACAATACTATATGATTTTGTAGGGATAACGTTCTTTAGCATTGATATTTTGAAAGACATGATTGTTTGTTGGGATGCCCGAGTATTAAATTCCTTTATGTCAAATGATAGACTATTGCTTTGAATCACTCGTGTCTTAATATTCATGCCATGATTAGATTACATGATCAAGATTATGCTAGGTAGCATTCCACATCATTTTTTTATCATTTACCTACTCAAGGACGAGCAAGAATTAAGCTTGGGGATGCTGATACGTCTCCATCGTATATATAGATTTTGATTGTTCCATGTTAATATTATTCAACTTTCATATACTTTTGGCAACTTTTTATACTATTTTTGGACTAACATATTGATCCAGTGCCCAGTACCAGCTCCTGTTTGTTGCATGTTTTATGTTCCGCAGAAAACCCATATCAAACAGAGTCTAAACGGGATAAAAACGGAAGGAGAATATTTTTGGAATATTTATGATTTTCGGGAAGAAGAATCAACGCGAGATGATGCTCGAGGGGCCCACGAGGCAGGGAGCGCGCCCCAGGGGGGTGGACGCACCCCTGACCCTCGTGGACACCTCGTAAGGCGGTTCCTGCTCTTCTTTTTCCACAAGAAAGCTAATATCCGGAAACAAATCGTGTTGAAGGTTTCAATCCAATTAGAGTTACGGATCTCCAGGAATATTAGAAATGGTGAAAGGGCAGAATCTGGGAATGCAAAAACAGAGAGAGAGAGAGAGATAGAGAGACAAATCCAATCTCGAAGGGGCAATCACCCCTCCCACGCCATGGAGACCATGGACCAGAGGGGAAACCCTTCTCCCATATATGGAGAAGGTCAAGGAAGAAGAAGAAGAAGGGGGGCTCTCTCCCCCTCTCTCCCGGCGGCGCCGGAACGCCGCCGGGGCCATCATCATCACCGCGATCTACACCAACACCGCCGTCATCTTCACCAACATCTCCAGCACCTTCCCCCATCTATATTCAGCGGTCCACTCTCCCGCAACCTGCTGTACCCTCTACTTGAACATGGTGCTTTATGCTTCATATTATTATCCAATGATGTGTTGCCATCCTATGATGTCTGAGTAGATTTTCATTGTTCTATCGGTAATTGGTGAATTGCTATGATTGGTTTAATTTGCTTGTGGTTATGTTGCTGTCCTTTGGTGCCCATCATATGAGCACGCGCGTGGATCACACCATAGGGTTAGCTGTATGTTGATAAGACTATGTATTGGAGGGCAAGAGTGACAGAAGCTTCAACCTAGCATAGAAATTGATGCATACGGGATTGAAGGGGGACCAATATATCTTAATGCTATGGTTGGGTTTTATCTTAATGAACGTTAGTAGTTGCGGATGCTTGCTAATAGTTCCAATCATAAGTGCATAGAATTCCAAGTCAGGGATAACATGCTAGCAGTGGCCTCTCCCACATAAAACTTGCTATCGATCTAGTAAAGTAGTCAATTGCTTAGGGACAATTTCACAACTCTTACCACCACTTTTCCACACTCTCTATACTAACTTTGTTGCTTCTTTACCTAAACTGTCCCTAGTTTATATTTACGTGCTCTTTATATTCTTGCAAATCTATCCAACAACACCTATAAAGTCCTTCTAGTTTCATACTTGCTTTAGGTAAAGCAAATGTTAAGCATGCATAGAGTTGTATTGGTGGTTGATAGAACTTGAGGGAATATTTGTTCTACCTTTAGCTCCTCATTGGGTTCGAAACTCTTACTTATCGAAAGAGGCTACAATTGATCCCCTATACTTGTGGGTTATCATTGATCTTCTGAGGTCGGGCATGACCCAGGAAAGTGTGTCTGGCCAGGGTAATCAAGCGTGTTGGAAAACATGGTGCACCCCTGCAGGGAAGATTATCTATTAATAGTCGTGTTCACGGTAACAGCGTTCAGACTTATATCCTGATCTTTTACAATTAGAAATGGATGCTTGAGATATGTGGCCCCGGGATTGCTTTCTCACAGGGAGTCAAGGAAGGATCTCTGGGCGTTAATGCTACAACATGCTTTTTAATTATAAACTGCTATTATTTACTCTCCTACATGCTGCAAGATGCTTGGAGTTGCTTGAAGATGCTAGTCTTCGATAGGCTAGGCCTTCCCCATCTATTCTGGCATTCTGTAGTTCAGTCCACAGATACAAATCTTCCATTTGATACCAATGCATACTTAGTATAGATCTGATGCTTGCGAGTACTTTGGATGAGTACTCACAATTGCTTTGCTACCCCTTTTCTCCCTTCCTTCTTCTTTCCGGTTGTTGCAACCAAATGGTGGATACCTGGAGCCAGATGCCACCACCGACGGATACTACTACGTGGAGGCCACCAACGACCAGGAGTAGTTTAGGGGGTCCCAGGCAGGAGGCCTTGCCTCTTTGGCCGTGTTGCTTTTGTGCTAGCCTTCTTAAGGCACCCTTGTTTAACTTATGTCTGTACTCAGATATTGTTGCTTCCGCTGACTCTTGTGTGTCGAGCTTATGTATTCGAGCCCTCGAGGCCCCTGGCTTGTAATATAAAGCTTGTATTAATTCAGTTTGTGTCTAGAGTTGTGTTGTGATATCTTCTCGTGAGTCCCTGATCTTGATCGTACACATTTGCGTGTATGATTAGTGTACAATTTAATCGATGGCGTCACATAGGCTGGCCCAGAAGAATATCGAGCTTGTCCGAGAGGGGTACGCGTGGGCGCGGGGAGTACCGTCATAGAGAGATACTATCGTGGCCACTTCCAGCGACGGATCAACATTCTGAGGGGATCAAATGTCCGCAGGCAACAAGTTGGGAGCATGGTTTTCACTTCCAGTGAGATCTCGGTGATATTACTGAATTTCATTAATTTCAGCAATCACTGAAATATTTACCTTTCGGCCAAAATATTTCAGCAATTTCATTCAATGATACACATGAATTCAAATATTTCGTAATTTTTTTAAATCAAATATTTGTTTGACTTCAAGTGAATATTTCAGACTTTGGTCCAAGCCCAAATCAAAATAATTCAAATTCACTGAATTTGGGTGTTAACAGTTGCTGCTAATTTTTTTGTGAAACTGAAAGTGAAAACAACTTTGGACGTACGCATCCAATCGTACACATCAAATGTTTGTCCTCTTTCAAACGGATCGAGCATAAAAATGGATAAAATTGATGCTAAAACAGATTAAATTTGTTAATTTTTGATATATTTCAACCATATAATGAAACTTAACAAAGTTTCAATTAACCCAATGAAAATTAAAGTAAACTAAACTAAAAATTAGGTGAAGTATCAGACAATGACCTCGTAGGCATGGCATAAGAGGCCACTGTCCCCTCCGCCGTCGTCCTCCACCTTGTGACGGAAGGCCCCCAGGAGTCGCGACATCCCTGACCGGCCGCAGACACTGCCTTACGTGCCCGGCGGCCTTGGAGACGGGCCAAGCAGTCAGACTCGACCAACCCCACTTGGGGTATGCAAGATGTTTTAAATAAATTTTTGACTCACAGACTTTTGACCATGACTATGTAATAATGACTTATAACTTCACATTTAAATTAAACACCATCGCACCACGTTGTTACTACCCTTAGTATGGAATTACAATTAAAACAGATTGTAAATATCTGCTAACTTATTAAATTTGAGGACATTCCATGCGCCAAATTTTTGTAGGACATTCCTTAGAATTTCTAAATGCTTCCACTAATTTTGAGAACTCTGCAATAATTTCTTCAGAATAAACAGAAGTTTCTCTCGGTTTTCAAATTTTTGCTTATATTTAAAATTTTATAAAGCTTTGCCACTATGGCACTATCTAGAAAAGGCTGTTTGAATCAAATAGATGCAGCAACGCAAGCAACCTTAATTTTAATAGAATTAACAGCGTTGACAGATACCAGTAGTAGATATCATTACTTCTAAAAATATTAATAGCATGACAAATATCCAGTTCTTGTGAGTTTACTCAAAGAGATCATGGAGCAAGCTTGGCGAGCAGTTCGTCCAGAACAGCCGGGCAACTGCTCCTCAGGTGCTCATATCCATCAGATGCCATGACCGCCTTCAGGTTACCCGGAGACATCAGGAACTTGAAGCATGCCTCACCACAACCGTGCTGCTCAGCCAGTACCAGCGTGGTCGCCACCGTGCTTTTGCAGATGTGATCAGACAGCTTCCCCTCGCAGATCAGCTTCAGCCTCTCCATATCATACCTGTCAGCCGCCACCACTAAATGCTGAGCAATCTCCGCCGCGCGGCCTTCGTCCATGGCGGGCAACGAGTCGGTGTAGATGAAATGTAGCAACGCCTTGAACACCCTGGCTTCCATGTCGTCGATCAGCACTCGAGTTGCGGTCTTCTCCTTCATGGGGCCAAGGAGCTCCGCCTTAAAGACCGGTGACCGAGCTGCGAGTATGCACCTGTGCGCAGCGAATGTCTCCTCGCCGACCTCGAAAGTAACATCGGCCGCCTCGCCGGCCAAGAGCAGTTGTCCCAGATGCTGGTGCATGTTGGACGGTGGCAGGACGGCGCGCGGTGGGATTGGCTCGGTGAAGATCTCCTTTGACAAGGCGACATCGCACCTGATGCTGAAAACATCATCCTTAAGGTATGGGGATTCCTCCAAGTCCTTCCTCTTGATGAACTGACGGAAGCCCCATGATGGATTTTTCACGGTGTATGTGCGTATCTCGCTGCTGCAAAAGCTGTACAATGCCACTAGTTGCCTGTCCTGGTCAAGCAAACTCGTCTTGAACTCTGCTTTGACTTCACTGGCATTAGTTCCATCGGTATAGTACAGATAAATGGATATCCAATCTGCGTCTTCAGTCCGATCGCCGTCTGGGTAGTAGTGCATACACCATCGATGGTCTCCGATGGTGAAAGTCTCGGACTTGATGGGTTTGCCGTTGCCAAGCCCCTTGGTGCGGGAGTAGCCGTCTATCTTGACGACGTGCGACCCAGACACGGCCTGAGCGACGATGGCCGACGCAGCCGGCGACGACGGCCCGTCGTTGGGAGCGATGTTGCCCACCGCACAGGAAGGGAAGGTCATTGCGAGTGGTGACTGGTGACACTGACAGCAGCGAGCGAAATGTGGCCCGTGGGCACGGAGTTGCTATATACAGGATGGGAGTGATCTCGTGAGGTTCTTATACAGTGGAGTGCCGTTTACCGTGATGGCGTCGCTGTGCATTCATCGCGCCCGGCGCCCGAGCAGTCGCCGCGTACTTGCTGCAGCGATAGTCGAGGAGACGCACGCGCGCATGCGTAGGACTCGCCGGTGTAATTTACATCTCGCGGGGACTCGAGGAGGCGAGAGACAGGAAACGAGGCGCTACATCAGTTTTTACAACCTTGTTTTTTAGTTGGTCGGCAAACTATTTTTTATACTTCTTTTTTGTGTGCCAAAGCCCCTAGTTTTCTCTGCCACTTCGTGAGAACGCTTGCACAGTTCATCGTAACGCTGCACAACAGGTGCATTCAGCATATCATCATAGGAGCATTTAATAAATGCATGTTTGCGCTTAAAATCCTTTCTCCGTCGCTATAATGTATAAGGGCATCTCCAACAGGTTGTATGTTAGTCTTGTTGGTAAAATGTCATCAACCAACAAGCTATCATACAACTACTCCAATAAAATTGTATGTAAGCTATCCAATACTACCTCCATCCTAGTTTATTAGTTCCCTTTGTAATTTGTGCTCAATTTTGACTAAAAATTTAACTGACAAAATGTTAGCGAATGTCATTCATATCAATAATCGCGCCAATCGTTCTAAGAAAAGGTCTACCAAAAATAATAGGGCAAAATTATTGCAATCAATATCAAGAACAATAAAATCTACGGGCACCAAATTTTTATTTGCAACAATGATAACATCACTGATCCTTCCCATTGGCTTTTTAATGGTGGAATCCGCAAGGTGCAAAATAAAGAGCAATCATCAAGATCATGTAAACCTAGAATATCACATAAAGTTTTTGGAATCATGGAAACACTAGCACCCAAATCACACAAAGCAAAACACTCATGATCTTTAATTTTAATCTTTATAGTAGGTTCCCACTCATTATTAAGTTTTCTAGGTATAAAAACTTCCAAATTAAGTTTTTCATCATAAGATTGCATCAAGGCATCAACGATATGTTTGGTAAAAGCTTTATTTTGACTATAAGCATGAGCAGAATTTACAACGGATTGCAATAAGGAAATACAACCTTCTAAAGAACAATTATCATAATCAAATTTCTTGAAATCCAAGATAGTGGGTTCAATGCTATTTAAAGTCATGACATCTCCAATCCCACTTTTACCAAATTTAGCATCAGGATCTAAAAACTCCGAATTATTGGGACGCCTTCTAACTAAAGTTGACTCATCTCCAGTCCCATTATTATCAAGATTAATATTGCAAAACAAAGATCTAATAGGAGAAACATCAATAACTTTAAGATCTTCATTATTATTTTCATCTAACTTTTCTGGTTTGGCAGCCATCTTATTGACTAAGGTAGCTTGCTTATCAGAAATTTGGGCTATAGCATTCTCAAGCCGGGTAATTTTAGAGTTCACACCATAAAATCTTTATTCATATAATCAAGCTCCTTATTCATAAACCCGAAAAAACCTTTTTGTCCTTTAAGCTCTTTTCTGAAGAAATTATTATGCTCAAATTGCAAAGTCATAAAGCTTCTAATATTTGATTCAATCTCTTCCAACCTTCTAAGAAGGAGGTCGGTACTCTTAGGCAAAGCCACAAGGTCAAACAGGCACACATGCAAACAGAAAAAGGCAAGCAAAAAAGAGAGGAGAAGATTGGGAAAGAGAGGGCGAATAAAACGGCAAGGGTGAAGTGGGGGAGAGGAAAACGAGAGCCAAATGGCAAATAATGTAAATACAAGGGAGATGAGTTTGTGATGGGTACTTGGTATGTCTTGACTTGAGCGAAGACCTCCTCGGCAACGGCGCCAGAAATCCTTCTTGCTATGTCTTGAGCATGCGTTGGTTTTCCTTGAAGAGGAAAGAGTGATGCAACAATAGTAGCGTAAGTATTTCCCTCAGTTTTTGAGAACCAATGTATCAATCCAGTAGGAGGCTCCTCAAAAGTCCCACGCACCTACACAAACAAACAAAGAACTCGCAACCAAAGCAATAAAGGGGTTGTCAATCCCTTCATGGACACTTGCGAAAGTGAGATATGATAGAGATAGTATGATAAGATAAATATATTTTTGGTATTTTATAATATAGATGCAAAAAGTAAAGATGAAAATAAAAGTAGATTGAAAGCTTATATGATAAAAGATAGACCCGGGGGCCATAGGTTTAACTAGTGGCTTCTCTCAAGATAGCATAAGTATTACGGTGGGTGAACAAATTACTGTCGAGCAATTGATAGAAAAGCGAATAATTATGAGATTATCTAGGCATGATCATGTATATAGGCATCACGTCTGTGACAAGTAGACCGACTCCCGCCTGCATCTACTACTATTACTCCACACATCGTCCGCTATCCAGCATGCATCTAGAGTATGAAGTTCATAAGAACAGAGTAACGCATTAAGAAAGATGACATGATGTAAGAGGGATAAACTCAAGCAATATGATATAAACCCCATCTTTTTATCCTCGATGGCAACAATACAATACGTGCCTTGCAACCCTTTTTGTCAGTGGGTAAGGACACCGCAAGATTGAACCCAAAGATAAGCACTTCTCCCATGGCAAGAAAGATCAACCTAGTAGGCCAAACCAAATTGATAATTCGAAGAGACTTGCAAAGATAACTCAATCATACATAAAAGAATTTAGAGGAGATTCAAATATTTCTCATAGATAAACTTGATCATAAACCCACAATTCATCGGATCTCGACAAATACACCGCAAAAAGAGTTACATCGAATAGATCTCCACAAGAGAGGGGGAGAACATTGTATTGAGATCCAAAAAGAGAAAAGAAGCCATCTAGCTAATAACTATGGACCCGAAGGTCTGTGGTAAACTACTCACAACTCATCGGAAGGGCTTTGGTGTTGATGCCGAAGCCCACCGTGGTCGATTCCCCCTCCGGCGGAGCGCCGGCGAAGGCTCCAAGATGGGATCTCGCGGATACAGAAGGTTACGGCGGTGGAAATTGATTTTTATTGGCTCCCTGGATGTTTTCGGGGTACGTGGGTATATATAGGAGGAAGAAGTAGGTCGGCGGCCGCCCGAGGGGCCCAGGAGACAGGGAGCGCGCTCAGGAGGGGTGGGCGCGCCCTCCTATCTCCTGGCCGCCTCGATTGCTTCTTGACTTGCACTCCAAGTCCTCTGGATCATGTTCGTTCCAAAAATCACGCTCCCGAAGGTTTCATTCCGTTTGGACTCCGTTTGATATTCCTTTTCTTCGAAATACTGAAATAGGCAAAAAAACAGCAATACGGGCTGGGCCTCCGGTTAGTAGGTTAGTACCAAAAATGATATAAATGTGTAAAATAAAGCCCATAAACATCTAAAAGGGATAATATAATAGCATGGAACAATCAAAAATTATAAATACGTTGGAGACGTGTCAGGGGGGCACCTCTAGACACAACAATTGATCCCTGAGATCTATTAGCCGTGTGTGCTGCCCCCTCCACCATAATCCACCTTGATAATATCGTAGCGGTGCTTAGGCGAAGCCCTGCGACGGTAGAATATCATCATCGTCTGTCACATCCCTAGTTCTGGTATGCTCAGGGCTAGCTAGTCATGTGTGCATCATGTTTAAATTCCACTTAATTTTGAAATGGGGATTTGTGAAACCCTCAGAATCATTTTTTGGAAATGACCCAAATAAAAATTGCTCCAAAAAGGTCCAAGAAAATGCTCATGCTGCTCTCTAAAAATATCGGACAGAGATAAAAAAAATCAAACCAATATTTTTAGGAGCCCATAAGTATTTATTTTGGGCATTAGGAATTAATGCATAAATATTTGCATTGGAAATATATTAGTTATATATATTAATATATGTCCAAAAATTATGCCACTTGTTGGGGAGCTCTGGAATAATGCCATTAGTTCCTACAAAAATTGGCATAAGGTAATAAATTGATTTAGTATTAAAACTAAATCAAAACAAAACAGAACAAAATAGAAAACAATAAATAAAAACAGAGCAGAAACTTACCTGGGCCTCCTCCCTGTGCAGCCCAGCAGCAGCCAGCGCCGGCCCAGCCCACTGGCCCCTCCCCTGTCGTCTTCCTCCCTGCCAGGAGGACGGGCACGCGCCCGGCGCGCGCGGCCACGCGCCCCGGCCACCTCCTGCCTCCCTGCTTGCCTCCGCTACTCCCTGGAGACGCCACGCGGCCCCCTCGACCCTCTCTCACTCTCCCGTGTCTCTCCCTCCGTCCCTATCCCCCTCTGCTCTCTCTCCCTCCCGCGACCGAACGGGGCCCGTCGCCGCCGACCAGCGGTCGCGCGGCCGCAGCCATCCCGAAGCCTCTCCGACACGCCCTCGAGCTCCGCCGGTCCTCCCTCGTCCTCCTCGTCGTCTCACGTGACCAGAAGAGCCCCGGAGTGCCGCCCCCGATGTTTTCCCCCTCCTCGGCCGCCGGAGATCCGCCTCGCCGTCCCGCTCGCTCCGACGCTTCCCCGGCCCCGTCGTCTGCACCGGCCAACTCCCCGTGAGCTCCTCTTCCTTCTCCCCCTCTCCGTTCTCTCGTTTGCACGCTGTAGTTGCCGCCTTGTCAACGACCGAAACCCGCCGCCGCCCGCGCTCGTCGCCGGCGAAGCCTCGGTGACCTTTTGGTCCCATGCATGCGCCCGTTGCGCTCGCGACGTTCCGTAGAGCAGAACTAGCGTGACAGCCGGCTCGTTTGCAAGCCGCAGCGCCAACCCCGCACCCACCCGAACTCCGGCCGAGGTCGACGCCGTGCTCAACTCCGGCCACCTCGCGCCCTCCCACTGCCACCAATGGATGCGCGCGAGCTCTAGCTAGCCGTAGAGACTAACCGCGGCTCTAACCGCACTCTGTAGGCGAAACCTGAGCCTCGCCGCCGCCTCTGCTCGTCTCCTGCGACTAAACGCCGGCGACCGCTGACCCGTTGACCGGCGTGGTTGACCCCACTGCCCGGTTTGACTCCCCCCCCCCTCTCTCTCACTGACTTGCGGGCCCCGCCCGACTAACTACTCTAGTTAGCACTAATTAACTAGCTAGGTTAGTATTAGTTTAACACTAATTAAACTTAGTTAGTTTAATAGACACTGACAATGGGCCCCAGGCCACTAACTAAATTAGATTAGTTAGGTTAGTCACTGACGGATGGGACCCACAGGTCAGGATTGACCTGGACCAGCCCGTTGACCCGCTGACGTCATAGTGACGCAATGCTGACGCAATAAGTATTTTCTGGATTTATTATAATTCAGGAAATTCCAGAAAATAGCTAAAACCTCAAAAATTCATAGAAATTCAACCGTAACTCCAAATTAAATAAATTATATATGAAAAATTATCAGAAAAATTCAAGGAATCCATCTGTATCATTTTCATGCATGTTTGAACAATGTTTGTCCTCTGTTTTGGACAAAACAAATAAAGGGCATTTAAATAATCATATGGGAGTTTGAATTTGAATCTTGGATTCAAACCAACTTCATTTAACTTGTTACTAGGTGCATTAGCCCAAAACACATGCATATTGCCATGTCATAGCATGCATCATATTGTGCATTGCATTGATCGTGTATCCTCTGTGTTTTGCCGGTGTTGTTCCCCCTCGGTAGACGTTGTACCGACGATGTGATCGTTGACACTGATGAAGACTCAATGTTATCTTCAGAAGTTCCAGGCAAGCAAAACCCCCTTGTTCATTCCGATACAATCCCACTCTCTCGCTCCTGCTCTCTTTTACTGCATTAGGACAATAACGATTCAACTGTTACTTGCTGCGGTAGCTGAACCCCTTTATCCTTTGCATGACCTGTCATTCCACAGTAAATAGATGAAACCCACTAGCATGAGTAGGAGTTGTTTGAGCCCTGTTGTGCCTACTCATTCATGCTTGTTCGTCATGCCTGTTATGCTTAGAGTTGAGTCGGGTCTGATTCATCGAGGATGAATCAGAGGTGCGTGAACTTGTCTTACTGTGTGTGAGCTAAGTGTGTGAACACGATTTGGTAAAGGTAGCGGTGAGAGGCCATGTAGGAGTACATGGTGGGTTGTCTCATTGTAGCCGTCCTCAGGAACTGAGTTCTGTGTTTGTGATCCATGATTCAGCTACTACCACGCATTGGGCCCGAAACCAATGGACCCTCTCGGCTTCTTAATCACCCTTGTCCTCTGTCCAGGAGTTGCAAGTAGTTTCTGGTGTTTGTAGTATGCTGGAGGCCGTGCGCAGCGCTGACCGTAGGGGTGGGCTGTGATGCGGTAGGCACGTGGCCGGGTAAACCGGGCGCCCGTTTGGTGTCACGGAACCCTGTTCACATCGTTTGGGGCTGTGAGCGAAACTTCGGCCGGATCTCCTCATGGATGGAACCCAAATAGGCGATAAACCTGGACTAGGGACTTGAGTGTTTAGGTAGGTCGTGGCCGACACCCACGTTGGGCTTCCGCTTGAAGGTTGCCGATTACATGTCGTGTAAACGGCGGTAAGTGGTGAGAGCGTGTGTGAAGAAGTACACCCCTGCAGGGTTAACATCATCTATTCGAATAGCCGTGTCCGCAGAAAAGGACTTCTGGGTTGCCTATATCAGTTCATAGACAAGTGAAAGTGGATACTATAAAATACGCAAGATAAGTGTGAGTGCTATGGATGGCGTTCTCGTAGGGAGACGGGAGCGGATCCATAGTGGTGTATTGATATGGTGAATATGGTGAATATGACCCCGCTCGACTTCTTATTCACCCTTGTCCTCTGTCCAGGAGTTGCAAGTAGTTTCTGGTGTTTGTAGCTTACTGGAGGCCGTGGACAGCGCTAACCGTAGGGGTGGGCTGTGATGCGGTAGGTACGTGGCCGGGTATACCGGGCACCCGTTAGGTGTCATGGAACCCTGTTCACATCGTTTGGGTCTGTGAGCGAAACCCCGGCCGGATCTCCTCATGGATGGAACCCAAATAGGCGATAAACCTGGACTAGAGCCTTGAGTGTTTAGGTAGGTCGTGGTCTACACCCACGTCGGCTTTCGCTTGAAGTCTGCTGAGCACATGTCGTGTGCAGACGCTAAGTGGTGGAAACATGCATGAAGAAGTACACCCCTGCAGGGTTAACATCATCTATTCGAATAGTCGTGTATGCGGTAAAGGACTTCTAGGTTGCCTATATCAGTTCATAGACAAGTGAAAGTGGATACTCTAAAATACGCAAGATAAGCGTGAGTGCTATGGATGGCGTTCTCGTAGGGAGACGGGAGAGGATCCATAGTGGTGTATTGATATGGTGAATATGTGGACTCGTATGCGCCACCTCAAAAGAGTTACCTGCAGTAGTAGTTTAGGATAGCCACCGAGTCAAAGCTGGCTTGCTGCTGTTAAACTCCACCATCCCCTTTGTTGATAATGATGCATATGTAGATAGTTCTGATGTAAGTCTTGTTGGGTACATTTGTACTCACGTTTGCCTATTTTATGTTTTTGCAGAGAGACCTCGGTCTCGCTAGTAGTTTCGCGTGGACTTCGACGTTTAGCTTGTTACCTCAGCTACGATCTTGTGCCCTCGGCAGGATCTGGTAGATAGTCAGGCTTCTAAGCCTTTTTCATTTGTAGATGTCTGTACTCAGACATGTTAGCTTCTGCATGTGTTTGATTTGTATGCTCTGAATGTTGGGTCATGAGACCCCTGCTTGTAATATCTCGCTCCTCGGAGCCTAATGAATAAATACTTGAGTCGTAGAGTCATGATGTGATGCCATGTTGTATTTGCACATATCGAGCATATTGTGTGTATGTTATTGAAATGCTTGGTATGTGTGGGATCTGACTATCTAGTTGTTTATCTTTAGTAGCCTCTCTTACCGGGAAATGTCTCCTAGTGTCTCCACTGAATGGTAGCTTGCTACTGCTCCGGAACACTTAGGCTGGCCGGCATGTGTCCTTCTTCGTTCCTGTGTCTGTCCCTTCGGGGAAATGTCACGCGTTGAGTACCGGAGTCCTGTTAGCCCGCTACAGCCCGGTTCACCGGAGTCCTGCTAGCCCAGTGCTACAGCCCGAAACTTACTCGCTGATGACCGACACGTTCGATGCTGGGTCATGGATGCCTGTCCCTGTAAGTCTGTGCCACTTTGGGTTTACAACTAGCCATGTCAGCCCGGGCTCGTTATCATATGGATGCTAGCGACACTGTCATATACGTGTGCCAAAAGGCGCAAACGGTCCCGGGCAAAGGTAAGGCGACACCCGTGGAATACCGTGCGTGAGGCCGCAAAGTGATATGAGGTGTTACAGGCTAGATCGATGTGACACTGAGTCCGGGTCCTGACAGCTTTGGTATCAGAGCTTGACTGCCTGTAGGATTACCAAGCCAAACTGGTCGAAGTTGAGTCTAGACATGCTTTAGTTATGTAAGGGAATTGATTGTGGGTTGGAACGTAAGGCTCTTTTTACTCCTTATACCTCATGGCCTTCTGATCTGAGTCAACCTCTTCTCTTCTACGGGGTTTAAGAACTAGGCCTTCTCATCTATCTATCAGGATGACGTGTTACTAATCCATAGACTTATAGAATTGTTAGTTTCAAATCTCAGCTCAGTTTTACTACTTCCGTATGTTCATAACTGTTGATCTCGAAACCTTGATATTGTGCTTCGGAGTGGCTATGCCACCATTTTTGTAGCATGTCTCCAATATTTTGAGCATTTACAGCCGTTATGCTGTCCGAGTCATCCCAGGTTTCTATAATATTCCGATGCATTTGCAAATTCCTTCCTCCCCTTCCGATGTCCCTTTGGGCCAGATTAACCACACTAATCGGTGAGTTGAGGTAATTTATTGCCTTGACATATGTGTTGCAGCTATTTTATGACCCTAGGTGTCTAGAGTATCACCTAGTAATTTAGCCATGTTTTGTGTTCCCCGTGTGATGATTCTGGCCATCATTCTCGAAAGCATCCCGTGATGTTATTAGTTAGTAGGTATTCCATTCCGGGGTTCTTGAACCCGAGATTCACCCTACCTACTTCATGTTGATAGTGTTTGCTCGTTCCTTTAAGAAATTAGTAACCTTTGCATTAGTCCTCGAGGTTCGTGGTATTTCCTTCTTCCAAATACTATGAACCACTTACGACAGATGTTCTTGGATCAAAAGATCACAACAGGAGTGCTATTGATGAGTTCTCCATTCATAATTGTGAATCTGCCAGTTCTACCCTTTCCGCATGGGTTATCCGGAAGAAATGTTGAGCTTGGTTCGACATACTAATCTATGCATCCACAACTCAGAAAATCATATGTTCCTTTGAGTTGTCCCCCTCTTAGTTGTCCTGACCCTCGTCTGTCAATTGATAGTCAGGAGTAGACGTGCATTCGTGTTCATCGATGCCTTTTACTTCTGTGGTCCGTCAAGCCATTCTATTCCAGAATGACTAGGAGAAATGAACTCCAGTGCCCTGTCCATTTCTAGGATTGGGTCAAAGCAGTTGTATTCCACAGATCAAAATGCCAGTCCAGCTTTTGTTCTGTTCTACCTTGGAGTGTTACCATCTTTATGTCAGGACTGTCATGAGAATTGCACTACCTCTTATGAATTCTTGATGTAGTAATACTTCTTGCCATCATTGTTCATTCCTCGGTTTCCGTGTTATTGTAACCGGAATGCCGACAAATAAATCATGGTGTGTGAAATCAATACTGCTAGCAACTCCGTTGCTTGGCAGTTAAATGGACAATAACCTCATCCTTAGTGAATTGATTATTGAATCATCACCCTAAGGTTGATCGTGCTACCTAGTCCTTATTTCTGGTGCACTCTTCGATAAATGAGTTAGGGTTTCAATCCCTTGCTTAATTGATCACATCATCTTGCCACAGAAACAAGATTGTTCTCGAGCTTAATAACATATTGGTGGTTCGTAATTCTCCGAATATCTTCTCGGAAGTATTACCAGGTTGTCGCCTGACCGCTATGTTGGGTTCGTGATCAAGTTGGTTTTTCATAAACCACCCCCCCCCTTCTCCAAAAATCTGTGTTGGATACCCTGAGCTAGTTGGTAAACTGAACAGCAACTTGGAGAGTTGGAAGATGAAAGTTTGTCCGACTTAGTTCATTTCCAAGGGGATATCCTTGTGTTTATGTGGTTGTTGAAGAAAGATGATATCTTCATCGACTGATCCCCGTGATCAGTTGTTGAATCTATTGTCTAGTCTAAACCTAGATTTGAGTGTGGGCTATCCTCAAATCAAGTCAGAGCCAACGATGTTCGTAATGTTGTCTTACTCATGGTTGACCCCTCGAGCATACACCATTATATCTTTTGGGTCTGACCAATGCTATCGCTTGTTCACATAATTATGGAATCCCATTTACATGGAAATCTCGATGACTTGTTGTTGAGCCCATCGCCAACATCCTTATATCCTCCATGATTTTGTTGAACATTAAGCTAGTGTTGGAAACTTTTATAAGCATTATCTTCATGTCCCGTTCATGAAGCATATGTCCGGATTAAAGAAGTGACTTCCTCTAGTTCATGTGCATTTGATGCAAGTTGCCGCCGTGGATTCGAGAAAGTCAATGTTGCCTCCTCTGGAATCATCCCAAGTCAGTCATGCATGTACGAAGTATGCTATGGTTTGACAGGCTCGCTACCTCCATTCCACATGTATTCCCTAGTACACCAAGCCACTGATTGATTTGTTCAAAGAGAAGAAGTTCCTTCTTAAGAGTATACCCTATGCAAGGACTTCGTTATCCTCGATGATGGTTCCCCCACCTGAACTCGGTAGTGTTTTATTATAAGACTACTATGTGGTCATGCTTGTCTCGGACAACGTGTTCACATGTTGTAGCGGAACCGGCTCATGTTTTGGAGCTTACTACCGTAGTCCATTTCCCGAGAATCTCGCAACATCGTCTCGTCGATTTGTGTTGCAAACTTTCATTTTACTTTCTAGACTTGATGAGTCTGGAATACTCTGACGCCAACCAGATCTGAATCTCATGCAGTTATGAAGGTTGGAACGTTTCCCAAGAACTATAATATTGGTCTCGCGATAACCGGTAAGGTGGATGTCGTGGCCAACACACCCCCGCCGGAAGACCAATTATTGTAGTATCTTGTTTGAAGAAGTTGGCCACCTCCCCATAAGGATCTCGTAGAATTTATTCTAGTAGTTGTTCCTTATGTATTCTTGAGCTCCCGAAGTCCGACCTGTTACTTGATGTTCTAGGTACAAGACCATTTCAATGAATGGGATACACTAGCACATCAAGGAGAACATTAGAAGCGGAGTGCTAAATGTCTCTCGGTCGATCATCCAGATTTTGTCCCCTTGGTCTCGCTAAGGTGAAATCTGAGAAAATATTGTCTTCCTTTCCATCTGCATCGTCCATCACTATCCATCATGGTAGTATGTTGTGTTGCCAGGATCCTTGACACGGATATTGGTAAAACCTTGATGAATATGGAAATGCTCAAGTTCTTGAGAGCACCCACAAGCGCTAGGTGTTATCATCGGCACTAACTGGGATTGCTCTCAGTTTCCTCGGTTATGCTATAACCATTCCAATAGTGGAATCACTCCCTATTGTTGGGTTCTCCCCAGTTACTAGAATCATTCCCATCATTTGCATTTTGTTCCCAGCTTGCACTGCCATCGTGCCACCCTACTCTGGATTACCCTTCTCAGCAATTACTGATCAGGATCATCTTCAAAAATGGTCCTACCATGGGTTCCATCCATCCCCGATGATAAGCAAAATCATCCTTGTGTTGTCTTCAACAAGGTAATCCACATCATCCATTCTAATCCAGTTATGCCATTCTACCGAACCCCTTCTAAACGATCGCTCGAGAATTGCCTTAGGCTGGTATAAAGAGTTTCAATGATCTCTGAATCAAAGGTAATTCTTTTTGCCACTTAAGGGGATATCTGTACAAGTCACCCCCTCTAAGGTATCATGGCAACTATTTTCCTCGCTACTTTGAAACCCTCGTCAAATTGTTCTTCCGCCCTTCCTGATGTGTGCTTTGCCTCTCAGCTCAAGAGATGTTTCTATGTCTCATTCCGTGAGTTAATCCTGAGTTGTTCGATCTTCGAAAAGATCAGTCCTTCTAGAGTCTCCTTTTCCTCTCGTTGTCATGTTAGATGGAGATCTCGGAGCAAGATGTCAATATCATGATGATGTTCGAATTAATGTTCCTATGAAGTGCAACCTGGATCGTGAAGATTGTGATAGTTTTGTGACCCCCTTTTCCTCTTACCTCACGTCTTGAATCTCGGGGCGAGATTCTTGTTTAGTGGGGGCAAGTTGTCACATCCCTAGTTCTGGTATGCTCAGGGCTAGCTAGTCATGTGTGCATCATGTTTAAATTCCACTTAATTTTGAAATGGGGATTTGTGAAACCCTCAGAATCATTTTTTGGAAATGACCCAAATAAAAATTGCTCCAAAAAGGTCCAAGAAAATGCTCATGCTGCTCTCTGAAAATATCGGACAGAGATAAAAAAAATCAAACCAATATTTTTAGGAGCCCATAAGTATTTATTTTGGGCATTAGGAATTAATGCATAAATATTTGCATTGGAAATATATTAGTTATATATATTAATATATGTCCAAAAATTATGCCACTTGTTGGGGAGCTCTGGAATAATGCCATTAGTTCCTACAAAAATTGGCATAAGGTAATAAATTGATTTAGTATTAAAACTAAATCAAAACAAAACAGAACAAAATAGAAAACAATAAATAAAAACAGAGCAGAAACTTACCTGGGCCTCCTCCCTGTGCAGCCCAGCAGCAGCCAGCGCCGGCCCAGCCCACTGGCCCCTCCCCTGTCGTCTTCCTCCCTGCCAGGAGGACGGGCACGCGCCCGGCGCGCGCGGCCACGCGCCCCGGCCACCTGCTGCCTCCCTGCTTGCCTCCGCTACTCCCTGGAGACGCCACACGGCCCCCTCGACCCTCTCTCACTCTCCCGTGTCTCTCCCTCCGTCCCTATCCCCCTCTGCTCTCTCTCCCTCCCGCGACCGAACGGAGCCCGTCGCCGCCGACCAGCGCTCGCGCGGCCGCAGCCATCCCGAAGCCTCTCCGACACGCCCTCGAGCTCCGGCGGTCCTCCCTCATCCTCCTCGTTGTCTCACGCGACCAGAAGAGCCCCGGAGTGCCGCCCCCGACGTTTTCCCCCTCCTCGGCCGCCGGAGATCCGCCTCGCCGTCCCACTCGCTCCGACGCTTCCCCGACCCCGTCGTCTGCACCGGCCAACTCCCCGTGAGCTCCTCTTCCATCTCCCCCTCTCCGTTCTCTCGTTTGCACGCTGTAGTTGCCGCCTTGTCAACGACCCAAACCCGCCGCCGCCCGCGCTCGTCGCCGGCGAAGCCTCGGTGACCTTTTGGTCCCGTGCATGCGCCCGTTGCGCTCGCGACGTTCCGTAGAGCAGAACTAGCGTGACAGCCGGCTCGTTTGCAAGCCGCAGCGCCAACCCCGCACCCACCCGAACTCCGGCCGCCGCCGAGGTCGACGCCGTGCTCAACTCCGGCCACCTCGCGCCCTCCCACTGCCACCAATGGATGCGCGCGAGCTCTAGCTAGCCGTAGAGACTAACCGCGGCTCTAACCGCACTCTGTAGGCGAAACCCGAGCCTCGCCGCCGCCTCTGCTCGTCTCCGGCGACTAAACGCCGGCGACCGCTGACCCGTTGACCGGCGTGGTTGACCCCACTTCCCGGTTTGACTTCCCCCCCCTCTCTCTCACTGACTTGCGGGCCCCGCCCGACTAACTACTCTAGTTAGCACTAATTAACTAGCTAGGTTAGTATTAGTTTAACACTAATTAAACTTAGTTAGTTTAATAGACACTGACAATGGGCCCCAGGCCACTAACTAAATTAGATTAGTTAGGTTAGTCACTGACGGATGGGACCCACAGGTCAGGATTGACCTGGACCAGCCCGTTGACCCGCTGACGTCATAGTGACGCAATGCTGACGCAATAAGTATTTTCTGGATTTATTATAATTCAGGAAATTCCAGAAAATAGCTAAAACCTCAAAAATTCATAGAAATTCAACCGTAACTCCAAATTAAATAAATTATATATGAAAAATTATCAGAAAAATTCAAGGAATCCATCTGTATCATTTTCATGCATGTTTGAACAATGTTTGTCCTCTGTTTTGGACAAAACAAATAAAGGGCATTTAAATAATCATATATGGAGTTTGAATTTGAATCTTGGATTCAAACCAACTTCATTTAACTTGTTACTAGGTGCATTAGCCCAAAACACATGCATATTGCCATGTCATAGCATGCATCATATTGTGCATTGCATTGATCGTGTTTCCTCTGTGTTTTGCCAGTGTTGTTCCCCCTCGGTAGACGTTGTACCGACGATGTGATCGTTGACACTGATGAAGACTCAATGTTATCTTCAGAAGTTCCAGGCAAGCAAAACCCCCTTGTTCATTCCGATACAATCCCACTCTCTCGCTCCTGCTCTCTTTTACTGCATTAGGACAACAACGATTCAACTGTTACTTGCTGCGGTAGCTGAACCCCTTTATCCTTTGCATGACCTGTCATTCCACAGTAAATAGATGAAACCCACTAGCATGAGTAGGAGTTGTTTGAGCCCTGTTGTGCCTACTCATTCATGCTTGTTCTTCATGCCTGCTATGCTTAGAGTTGAGTCGGGTCTGATTCATCGAGGATGAATCAGAGGTGCGTGAACTTGTCTTACTGTGTGTGAGCTAAGTGTGTGAACACGATTTGGTAAAGGTAGCGGTGAGAGGCCATGTAGGAGTACATGGTGGGTTGTCTCATTGTAGCCGTCCTCAGGAACTGAGTTCTGTGTTTGTGATCCATGATTCAGCTACTACCACGCATTGGGCCCGAAACCAATGGACCCTCTCGGCTTCTTAATCACCCTTGTCCTCTGTCCAGGAGTTGCAAGTAGTTTCTGGTGTTTGTAGTATGCTGGAGGCCGTGCGCAGCGCTGACCGTAGGGGTGGGCTGTGATGCGGTAGGCACGTGGCCGGGTAAACCGGGCGCCCGTTTGGTGTCACGGAACCCTGTTCACATCGTTTGGGGCTGTGAGCGAAACTTCGGCCGGATCTCCTCATGGATGGAACCCAAATAGGCGATAAACCTGGACTAGGGACTTGAGTGTTTAGGTAGGTCGTGGCCGACACCCACGTTGGGCTTCCGCTTGAAGGTTGCCGAGTACATGTCGTGTAAACGGCGGTAAGTGGTGAGAGCGTGTGTGAAGAAGTACACCCCTGCAGGGTTAACATCATCTATTCGAATAGCCGTGTCCGTGGAAAAGGACTTCTGGGTTGCCTATATCAGTTCATAGACAAGTGAAAGTGGATACTATAAAATACGCAAGATAAGTGTGAGTGCTATGGATGGCGTTCTCGTAGGGAGACGGGAGCGGATCCATAGTGGTGTATTGATATGGTGAATATGTGGACTCGTGTGCGCCACCTCAAAAGAGTTACTTGTAGTCGTAGTTCAGGATAGCCACCGAGTCAAAGCTGGCTTGCTACAGTTAAACCCCACCATCCCCTTTATTGATAATGATGCATATGTAGTTAGTTCTGATGTAAGTCTTGCTGGGTACATTTGTACTCACGTTTGCCTATTTTATGGTTTTGCAGAGAGACCTCGGTCTCGCTAGTAGTTCCGCTTGGACTTCGACGTTTAGCTTGTTACCTCAGCTACGATCTTGTGCCCTCGGCAGGATCTGGTAGATAGTCAGGCTTCTAAGCCTTTTTCATTTGTAGATGTCTGTACTCAGACATGTTAGCTTCCGCATGTGTTTGATTTGTATGCTCTGAATGTTGGGTCATGAGACCCCTGCTTGTAATATCTCGCTCCTCGGAGCCTAATGAATAAATACTTGAGTCATAGAGTCATGATGTGATGCCATGTTGTATTTGCACATATCGAGCATATTGTGTGTATGTTATTGAAATGCTTGGTATGTGTGGGATCTGACTATCTAGTTGTTTATCTTTAGTAGCCTCTCTTACCGGGAAATGTCTCCTAGTGTCTCCACTGAATGGTATCTTGCTACTGCTCCGGAACACTTAGGCTGGCCGGCATGTGTCCTTCTTCGTTCCTGTGTCTGTCCCTTCGGGGAAATGTCACGCGTTGAGTACCGGAGTCCTGTTAGCCCGCTACAGCCCGGTTCACCGGAGTCCTGCTAGCCCAGTGCTACAGCCCGGAACTTACTCGCTGATGACCGACATGTTCGATGCTGGGTCATGGATGCCTGTCCTTGTAAGTCTGTGCCACTTTGGGTTTACAACTAGCCATGTCAGCCTGGGCTCCTTATCATATGGATGCTAGCGACACTGTCATATACGTGTGCCAAAAGGCGCAAACGGTCCCGGGCAAAGGTAAGGCGACACCCGTGGAATACCGTGCGTGAGGCCGCAAAGTGATATGAGGTGTTACAGGCTAGATCGATGTGACACTGAGTCGGGGTCCTGACATCGTCACCATGGCGTGGTGCTGACGGAACTCTCCCTCAAAGCTCAGCTGGATCGGAGTTCGAGGGACGTCATCGAGCTGAACGTGTGCTGAACTCGGAGGTGCCGTGCGTTCGGTACTTGATCGGTCGGATTGTGAAGACGTACGACTACATCAACCGCGTTGTGCAAACGCTTCCGCTCTCGGTCTACGAGGGTACGTGGACAACACTCTCCCCTCTCGTTGCTATGCATCACCATGATCTTGCGTGTGCGTAGGAATTTTTTTGAAATTACTATGTTCCCCAACAGTGGTATCAGAGCCTGGTTTTATGCGTAGATGTTATATGCACGAGTAGAACACAAGTGAGTTGTGGGCGATACAAGTCATACTGCTTACCAACATGTCATACTTTGGTTCGGCGGTATTGTTGGATGAAGCAGCCCGGACCGACATTACGCGTACGCTTACGCGAGACTGGTTCTACCGACGTGCTTTGCACATAGGTGGCTGGCGGGTGTTCGTTTCTCCAACTTTAGTTGAACCGAGTGTGGCTACGCCCGGTCCTTGAGAAGGTTAAAACAACACTAACTTGACGAACTATCGTTGTGGTTTTGATGCGTAGGTAAGAACGGTTCTTACTCAGCCCGTAGCAGTGATCTCTACTACACAACCTTCTTCTTGTAGAAGTTGTTGGGCCTGCAAGTGCACATGTTTGTAGGACAGTAGCAAATTTCCCTCAAGTGGATGACCTAAGGTTTAACAATCTGTGGGAGGCGTAGGATGAAGATGGTCTCTCTCAAACAACCCTGCAACCAAATAACAAAGAGTCTCTTGTGTCCCCAACACACCCAATACAATGGTAAATTGTATAGGTGCACTAGTTCGGCGAAGAGATGGTGATACAAGTGCAATATGGATGGTAGATATAGGTATTCGTAATCTGAAAATATAAAAACAGCAAGGTAACTAATGATAAAAGTGAGCGTAAACGGTATTGCAATGGTAGGAAACAAGGCCTAGGGTTCATACTTTCACTAGTGCAAGTTCTCTCAACAATAATAACATAGACAGATCATATAACAATCCCTCAACATGCAACAATGAGTCACTCCAAAGCCACTAATAGCGGAGAACAAACGTAGAGATTATGGTAGGGTACGAAACAACCTCAAAGTTATTCTTTCGGATCGATCTATTAAAGAGTTCGTACTAGAATAACACCTTAAGACACGAATCAACCAAAACCCTAATGTCACCTAGATACTCCATTGTCACCTCAAGTATCCGTGGGCATGATTATACAATATGCATCACACAATCTCAGATTCATCCAACCAACACAAAGTACTTCAAAGAGTGCCCCAAAGTTTCTACCGGAGAGTCAAGAACGTGTGCCAACCCATATGCATAGGTTCATGGGCGGAACCCGCAAGTTGGTCACCAAAACATACATCAAGTGGCACATGATATCCCATTGTCACCACAGATAAGCACGACAAGACATACATCAAGTGTTCTCATAAAAGACTCAATCCGATAAGATAACTTCAAAGGGGAAACTCAATTCATCACAAGAGAGTAGAGGGGGAGAAACATCATAAGATCCAACTACAATAGCAAAGCTCGGGATATATAAAGATCGTGCCATAGAGGAAACACGAGAGAGAACACGAGAGAGAGAGAGATAAAACACATAGCTACTGGTACATACCCTCAGCCCTGAGGGTGAACTACTCCCTCCTCGTCATGGAGAGCGTCGGGATGATAAAGATGGACACCGGTGATGGGTTCCCCCTCCGGCAGGGTGCCGGAACGGGCTCCCGAGAGGTTTTTGGTGGCTACAGAGGCTTGCAGCGGCGGAACTCCCGATCTATCTTGATATTCGATGGTTTTCGGGTATGTAGGGTTATATAGGCGATAGAAGTCGGTCAGGAGGTGCTCGAGGGGTCCACAAGACAGGGGGCCGCGCCCTGTAGGGGGGGGGGGCGCCCCCCTATCTCCTGCGCTCCTCGAGTATCTTCTGACTTGATCTCCAAGCCTCCAGGATGATATTCTTCCAAAAAATCACGATGCCGAAGGTTTCATTCCGTTTGGACTCCGTTTGATATTCCTTTTCTTTGAAATACTGAAACAGGCAATAAAACAATAATATGGGCTAGGCCTCCGGTTAGTAGGTTAGTCCCAAAAATGATATAAATGTGTAAAGTAAAGCCCATAAACATCTAAAAGGGGTAATATAATAGCATGGAACAATCAAAAATTATAGATACGTTGGTGACGTATCAAGCAGCCACGTAAAACTTGCAACAACAAAGTAGAGGACGTCTAACTTGTTTTTGCAGGGTATGTTGTGATGTGATATGGTCAAGACGTGATGCTATATTTTATTGTATGAGATGATCATGTTTTGTAACCGAGTTATCGGCAACTAGCAGGAGCCATATGGTTGTCGCTTTATTGTATGCAATGCAATCGCCCTGTAATTGCTTTACTTTATCACTAAGCGGTAGCGATAGTCGTAGAAGCAATAGGTGGCGAAACGACAATGATGCTACGATGGAGATCAAGGTGTCGCGCCGGTGACCATGGTGATCATGACGGTGCTTCGAAGATCGAGATCACAAGCACAAGATGATGATGGCCATATCATATCACTTATATTGATTGCATGTGATGTTTATCCTTTATGCATCTTATTTTGCTTTGATTGATGGTAGCATTATAAGATGATCTCTCACTAAATTTCAAGGTATAAGTGTTCTCCCTGAGTATGCATCGTTGCGAAAGTTCTTCGTGCTGAGACACCATGTGATGATCGGGTGTGATAGGCTCTATGTTCAAATACAACGGGTGCAAAATAGTTGCACACGCGGAATACTCAAGTTAAACTTGACGAGCCTAGCATATACAGATATGGCCTCGGAACACTGAGACCGAAAGGTCCAGCGTGAATCATATAGTAGATATGATCAACATAGTGATGTTCACCATTGAAAACTACTCCATCTCACGTGATGATCGGACATGGTTTAGTTGATTTGGATCACGTGATCACTTGGATGATTAGAGGGATGTCTATCTAAGTGGGAGTTCTTAGTAATATGATTAAATTGAACTTAAATTTATCATGAACCTAGTACCTGATAGTATTTTGCTTGTCTATGTTTGTTGTAGATAGATGGCTCGTGTTGTTGTTCCGTTGAATTTTAATGCGTTCCTTGAGAAAGCTAAGTTGAAAGATGATGGTAGCAATTACATGGACTGGGTCCGTAACTTGAGGATTATCCTCATTGCTGCACAGAAGAATTATGTCCTGAAAGCACCGCTGGGTGCCAGGCCTACTACAGATGCAACTGACAACGTTAAGAATGTCTGGCAGAGCAAAGCTGATGAGTACTCGATAGTTCAGCGTGCCATGCTTTACGGCTTAGAACCTGGACTTCAACGACGTTTTGAACATCATGGAGCATATCAGATGTTCCAAGAGTTGAAGTTAATATTTCAAGCAAATGCCCGGATTGAGAGATATGAAGTCTCCAATAAGTTCTACAGCTGCAAGATGGAAGAGAATAGTTCTGTCAGTGAACATATACTCAAAATGTCTGGGTATAATAATCACTTGATTCAACTAGGAGTTAATCTTCCTGATGATAGTGTCATTGACAGAATTCTTCAATCATTGCCACCAAGCTACAAGAGCTTCGTGATGAACTATAATATGCAAGGGATGAATAAGACTATTCCCGAGCTCTTCGCAATGCTAAAAGTTGTGGAGGTAGAAATCAAAAAGGAGCATCAAGTGTTGATGGTTAATAAGACCACCAGTTTCAAGAAAAAGGGTAAAGGGAAGAAGAAGGGGAACTTCAAGAAGAACGGCAGACAAGTTGCTGCTCAAGAGAAGAAACCCAAATCTGGACCTAAGCCTGAGACTGAGTGCTTCTACTGCAAGCAAACTAGTCACTGGAAGCGGAACTGCCCCAAGTATTTGGCAGATAAGAAGGATGGCAAGGTGAACAAAGGTTTATGTGATATACATGTTATTGATGTGTACCTTACTAATGTTCGCAGTAGCACCTGGGTATTTGATATTGGTTCTGTTGCTAATATTTGCAACTCAAAACAGGGACTACGGATTAAGCGAAGATTGGCTAAGGACGAGGTGACGATGCGCATGGGAAATGGTTCCAAAGTCGATGTGATTGTGGTCGGCACGCTACCTCTACATCTACCTTCGGGATTAGTTTTAGACCTGAATACTTGTTATTTGGTGCGAGTGTTAAGCATGAACATTATATCTGTATCTTGTTTGATGCGAGACGGTTATTCATTTAAATCAGAGAATAATGGTTGTTCTATTTATATGAGTAATATCTTTTATGGTCATGTACCCTTGAAGAATGGTCTATTTTTATTGAATCTCGATAGTAGTGATACACATATTCATAATGTTGAAGCCAAAAGATGCAGAGTTGATAATGATAGTGCAACTTATTTGTGGCACTGTCGTTTGGGTCATATTGGTGTAAAACGCATGAAGAAACTCCATACTGATGGACTTCTGGAATCACTTGATTATGAATCACTTGGTACTCGCGAACCATGCCTCATGGGCAAGATGACTAAAACGCAGTTCTCCGGAACTATGGAGCAACATATTTGTTGGAAATAATACATACTGATGTATGTGGTCCAATGAACATTGAGGCTCGTGGCGGGTATCGTTATTTTCTCACCTTCACAGATGATTTAAGCAGATATGGGTATATCTACTTTATGAAACATAAGTCTGAAACATTTGAAATGTTCAAAGAATTTGAGAGTTATGTGGAAAATCATCGTAACAAGAAAATAAAATTCCTACGATCTGATCGTGGAGGAGAATATTTGAATTACAAGTTTGGTTTACATTTGAAACAATACAGAATAGTTTCACAACTCACGCCACGTGGAACACCACAACGTAATGGTGTGTCCGAACGTCGTAATCGTACTTTATTAGATATGGTGCGATCTATGATGTCTCTTCCTGATTTTCCGCTATCATTTCGGGGTTATGCTTTAGAGACGGTCGCATTCACGTTAAATAGGGCACCATCAAAATCCGTTGAGACGACGCCTTATGAACTGTGGTTTGGAAAGAAACCAAAGTTGTCGTTTCTTGAAGTTTGGGTCTGCGATGCTTATGTGAAGAAACTTCAACCAGATAAGCTCGAACCCAAATCGAAGAAATGTGTCTTCATAGGATACCCAAAAGAGACTACTGGATACACCTTCTATCACAGATCTGAAGGCAAGACTTTTGTTGCTAAATTTGGATCCTTTCTAGAGAAGGAGTTTCTCTCGAAAGAAGTGAGTGGGGGGGGGGGGAGTAGAACTTGATGAGGTAACTGTACCTGCTCCCTTATTGGAAAATAGTTCATCACAGAAACCGGTTCCTGTGACGACTACACCAATTAGTGAGGAAGCTAATCATATTGATCATGAAACTTCAGATCAAGTTACTACCAAACCTCGTAGGTCAACCAGAGTAAGATCCGCACCAGAGTGGTACGGTAATCCTATTCTGGAAGTCATGTTACTTGACCATGGCGAACCTACGAATTATGAGGAAGCGATGATGAGCCCAGATTCTGCAAAATGACTTGAGGCCATGAAATCTGTCCGATGATCGGCATGTATGACAACAAAGTATGGACTTTGATTGACTTGCCCGATGATCGGCAAGCCATCGAGAATAAATGGATCTTCAAGAAGAAGACTGGCGCTGATGGTAATGTTACTGTCTACAAAGATCGACTTGTTGTGAAAGGTTTTCGACAAGTTCAAGGGGTTGACTATGATGAGACTTTCTCACTCGTAGCGATGCTTAAGTCTGTCCGAATCATGTTAGCAATGGCCGCATTTTATGAATATGAAATATGGCAAATGGATGTCAAAGCTGCATTCCTGAATGGATTTCTAGAAGAAGAGTTTTATATGATGCAACCAGAAGGTTTTGTCGATCCAAAAGGTGCTAACAAAGTGTGCAAGCTCCAGCGATCCATTTATGGACTAGTGCAAGCCTCTCGGAGTTGGAATAAACATTTTGATAGTGTGATCAAAGCATATGGTTTTATACAGACTTTTGGAGAAGCATGTTGTTGGTGTCAAAACCGGCGGATCTCGGGTAGGGGGTCCCGATCTGTGCGTCAAGGCTGATGGTAACAGGAAGCAAACGACATAGATGTTTACCCAGGTTTGGGCCCTCTCGATGGAGGTAAAACTCTACTTCTTGCTTGATTAATATTGATGATATGGGTAGTACAAAAGTAGATCTACCACGAGATCGTAGAGGCTAAACCCTAAGAGCTAGCCTACGATGGTATGATTGTAATTGTGATCGGCCTTCTAAAGACCAACCTCTCCGGTTTATATAGACAATGGAGAGGGCTAGGGTTTACATGGAGTCGGTTACAAGGAAGGAAAGATAATATCCGGATCGCTAAGCTTGCCTTCCACGCAAAGGAGAGTCCCATCCGGACACGGGCCGAAGTCTTGAGTCTTGTATCTTCACGCTTCAATAGTCCGGACATTGTACACAGTCCGGCTGTCCTGATACCCCCTAATCCAGGACTCCCTCATTAGCCCCTGAACCAGGCTTCAATGACGATGAGTCCGGCGTGCAGTGTTGTCTTCGGCATTGCAAGGCGGGTTCCTTCTCCAAATACTCCAAAGTAGTCATCGAACACATAGACCGTGTCCGGATCTGAAAGATGATCTTTACACACCACTGTAGAGAGAATGATATTTCACGAATGCAATATGCTGACAACTTTTTCTGATGACGTGACATGTTATTATGGTCGGATCATTATTCGATCCGTTTTCCCACAACCAGCTACAGCGCATATTGCGAGGCGGTTTCTTTGACACGTCTTGTCAAAGCAGAGATCGTGTCCCCTTATCACGGGATTCTCATCAATACGGGTATGGGTAATCTCACCACGCCATTAATCGTGGCGCTTGGGAAACAAGCGATTCTCAACGGGCAAGTGGGGAGGCGCACCGCTCTCGGCTCCTCTATAAAGGGATAAGATTTCCCCATTTTCACCCACGCCTTCTTCCTCCTTTGCCCACTCTTGCCCCCTCGAGCTCCAACGCCAAAGCCCAAATCTTCTCCGCATAGCTAAACATGTCCGGAGCAGGACGCAAGTGGGTGGCTTCCACCATCAAGGAGAAGCACATCGCAAACCTTTGGGCGGCCAGATACTTGGCCGCGGACATAGCGCACCGTCTACCAGATGTCGGGCAGGTCATTCCGACCCCAGGACCCCATGAGAGGGTCGAATTCGTCGCCCACTTCGTCCGTGGACTGGGATTTCCACTCCATCCCTTCGTCCGCGGGCTCATGTTCTACTACGGGCTAGATTTCCACGATCTAGCCCCAAATTTCGTCCTCAACATTTAGGCGTTCATCGTCGTATGCGAGGCCTTCCTCCGCATCCGGCCTCACTTTGGCCTATGGCTGCAAACCTTCTGCGTGAAGCCGAAGGTCGTAAGCAGCCAACAAGCAGAGTGCAGAGGGGCTACGGTGTGTAGAATGCCTAATGTCACCTAGCTGGACGGCTCCTTTGCGGAGACCGTAAAAGGATGGCAATCGGGGTGGTTCTACATCACCGAGCCGCGCGGCGCCAACTTGGCGGCGGCCCCCGAATTTAGATCCGGAGCCCCCATGCAGCTCACCTCCTAGGAAAGGAAGGGCCTGTCCTGGGGCGATTCTACAGAGCTGACCGGACTCCATACATGCATCAACAGCATGAAGGACAAGAACATCAAGCTTGTTAACGTGATCCAGGTCATGCTCGTTCGCCGGATCCTGCCCTGCCAGAGGCGGGCAGTCAATCTGTGGGAGTTCATCCCGAACGAACACCGGACGCTCCTGAAGCTCTACGACATGACGCATAAAGGTGCATGGAAGGTGCTATTCAAGGCCTCTGAAGTATCTCCTCCCACATCCAAGGACCGCGGGCTTCATGCCGCGCGGGCTCCTAGGCCGGTGAGTTATCAGACTGACGCCGGACCCAGTTCTTCCCAATATATTCATGGGAGTGCCTTAAGTAGTTGCGCATATTTGCTTCAGGACTATGTGGAGACAGCGGAGCAGGTCTACTGTCCGGCTCCACTGCCAGAAGGCCTAGCGGATTCTCTCCTGACGGAGATGCTGGTCCCGGCACCGTACAAGGTGCCGGAGAAGAAGGCCGAGACTAAGGCTCCGGGGACCCGAAAGGGTCTCCGGTGTAAGGTTGTGCCAGAAGCCTCGTCCGAAGATGACGAGGTGGACTCCTCCCACGAAGGGGAGGAGGAAGAAGAAGAAGACGCACCATCCGGAACGGACGAGGGGTCCGGGGAGGCAGACCTGGGGGCCGGAAAAGGCCCCCGGCGCAAGGCCGTCATACCCCTGTCGTCGGATGACGACGAGACAGATTCCTCCTGCGGAGGCGGGGGGAATCAAGAAGAAATTCCACCTCCCCGCACTGGGGAGGTGAAGAAGAGAAAAGCCGCCCCGGAGGGGGAGGCTGGGGCGTCCAAGAAGGGGAAGGTGCCCCTTCCGGACTACTCCGCCACAGCCGCTCATAGCAAGGAGGGGTGGCTGCCCAGGGGGAAGCCCCTAGTGCGATCGTAAGTGTCTGCATTCTATCATGATTACACTTCATAGTTTTTGTATTTATAATGCTGAACATATGTGCAGTCCGGCCAGGGATCACCCCGAGGTATCTTCCTGCGGGTCCCTGAGCGATTCAGAGATGAATTCGCTTCCGACAGCCACTACTCCTCAACCCGCGGATGACACGGAGGTGTTGTCCCAAAGGATCCCAGAGCGGGGAGAGGTGACTCTGGAGACGCCCCGAGGCGGGGTCCCAGACGTCGGACACGCGGGGTTCAAGATCCCCGCGGATCATGTCGACGAGAGACATGGCCAGCTGGGCTCTCAGCCGAACACAATTTCGGAACCTTCGATGGTTCCGGACTTAGGCGGGCGACCCCTCGTTAGGGAGGGCGAACCGTCTGTGTCGAGGACTTCCGTTGCACATGAGGCGCCGGACTGTCTGCTGGAAGCGCTTCGCGGAGCTTCCATGGATGAAGAGCATTGTACTCTCATGAGTACGGTGATTCGAAAGGTTTTGTCCGCCAAAAGCGGACTAACCGAAGCTTGCACCAGCCTCCTGACAGGCCTTGAGGTAAGTAATAAATATGTGCAAAATTACCACCCGATAGGTAGTAGCCCCTGATACTCTGTTTGGTGTTCGGAAAGAAAAGCCAAACGGAGGGTCAAATATAATCTGCAGGAGTCTAATAATAAGTATTGTTGTGAATAAGCAGGCTGTGCTGCTTGCTGCTGCTACCCGTACTGCCAAGGTTGCCGAACTGAAGCGAGACCTGAAGCAGGCGCGGGGAGAGATCGACCTCACGAGGAGGCAGCTCGAAGAGAACAGGGGTAAGTGATTCCCTCTCTTATGTATTTGAGGATAGTCAAAATTGGTGAGTCTAACATCTAAGTGTCGTGACTGTATAACAGGGGCCATCGCCGAAGTGGCGTCCCTGAAGAAGGCGCTGTCCGAGGCCGAAGACAAGGCGGCCTCGGAATGTAAGGAGCGCGAAAAGCAAAGTGCTAGAGTGGGCGAGGTACAACAAGAGCTCCGGGACCTCGGCAAGAAGTGCGAGTCCGTGGAGCATGAGCTGAAGGTGAAAGAGGCCGAGCTTGCGAAGGCCCTTGTAAATTTGAAAGATGCCAAGGCCGAAGCCGGGAAAGCATAGCAGGAGATCCAATAGGCCAAAAATATAGCAGCGTGTAAGCAGTTCTTTATGCAAAGCAAACATGTGGAGGAGGCGTTTCTTTTACTTACTCGAATTCGGAGCTCTCCAGGGGCATTTGCAGATCTGCCACGCAGCGTATCAAACGCTGCGGAGTTCTACCGTGCCCAGGAGGGGAGCTCAACGGAGAAGCTGTTCTGGTCCCAATATGATGGGGCTGAACATCCGATGCCTCTGAGCGACCAACTGAAGCAGTTGGTCGAACTCCACAGGGCGGCCGAGCGGGCTATGAAGGGCTTCATAGTCCGGATGTGGCCAGGTGAGCTCTTGTCCAGTAGCTACTTTGGCCTGATCAAGCGTATGGTGGATGCCTGTCCGCGGCTTGAGGTGATCAAGCGATCCGTTTGCATCGAAGGTGCCCGCCGGGCTTTTGCCCGCATCAAGGTGCATTGCGGCAAGCTGGATGCGGAGAAGATGGTCAAGGACGGGCCGCTGGAGGGCAAGGCGCATCACCATCCCGAGATGTACTATGATGGCGTGATGAAGGGTGCTCGTCTTGTCGCCGATGAGTGTACCAAGGACGCCATTTTAGAGTGAATTCGCTTCTGTCACGTTTATAATTTAAAGACGAAGTTACTTGCGCTATGTAGCGCTTTTGTTATTTAAAATACTAGATGACCCATTGCGCCAATGGCGCAAAGAGCGAATTCAAACCAAGCACTGATAGAGTGAGTATAAAAATACGTAGATACCGATTAGAGCATATGGAAATGAGTAGCTACAATACAAAGTGTTCTAATAAGGTTATGAACAAATACATTTTTTTGCAAGGTCAATAATATTTTTGTACACTGAATGGTAAAACTAAAATGCAGAGGAACAGAACTTGCACATGCGCAATGAGTGAGAAAACTTGTGCAGATAAAGTTCCGCCAACCTATGAGGTTACATATTTACTTGCTCTTGTCATGTTCGATAATGGGCTAAATCATTGTTCTTTTTTTGTTTCCTTGCCTGTCCAGGTGGTTTGCTCGACCGCTCACCGTCGGTGACACCAATGTCCATGTTCTCCATAAGCACCACCTTGGATCTGAGTTTGAAGAGTAAAATTGCAGTGAGGCGGAAGGAGACAACAAGCCAGGCTTTGAATCACCTTTTTTGCGGCAGTTGTCGATGAACACTTGTCAGAGTCGAGGGTGGAACTGGCGCTGGGCAGAGATAGGACTGAGGAATGGGGACTGTTTTGATTGGGGATTTAGGTCAAAGCTCAGTACCCCAAACTAATTTGAGAGTGGCATTCCATGAAAATAGACAAACCAGAGGTGCAGTAAATGAGGCTCGAATTCCATGACCAAATCAGCATACAGACACAGGAAACCGGAGAGGAACCTGCAACGAAAAAATAGATGATTGCTATGGGTGGTGAACTGATACAAAACCAGACCATGGTGAGCGGGACGGTACATCTAAAGGTTTGATGGCGTTGCTGGAAATAAATAGTCCACATGAGCATGACCAAGTTGATGAGTAATAATCATGGCCACGGGTACGACTACAACCCTGCAGCAGCAATTATGCAAGGAAACACCTAGACCATTAACCAAAAGGGTACCCAAGAGTGGCGGACCCTAAGAAAAGAACACAAGCAAGTCTGCAGTAGCATGTGGTTCATATGACAAACAAGCTTGCTTCCGAGGCTCATATGACAAAGAAGCTGGCATACCATCTGCAACATGGACATTTAATTAAAAAACTGATTATGTAATCAAGCTTATAATCAAAGAATGTAAACTGTCAAAAGTTCTGTAATACTTTGATTGGCGGAAACAATTAGTGATGTCTGTGTTACCTAATGATAGTTGAAGGAAACAACATCAGATTTGTCAGCAAAATAATATCCAAGGACCTATTTTTGGGGTGATTTCTAACATAACCAGCGTACAGACCCACAGGAATTAAAGTGGTAACTATTGCTTCAGCTTTTGGATTCATGTGCCTATTTTCAGTATGAGAACTCTAGAGTAATTAATATTTGATAATTAACATTCCCAGTCAAGTTTATAGAAATTATGAAAGGCAATTTAGTTTCAGTAGTATCATACAGAAATCTTATTGTAGCGATGATATCCAGCTTTTGGAATCCCCAGCCTTGTTAGCATTATACTATTCTATAAGGAACCCTCACTACTGTTGGAACAATCTGCATCTTCTAATAACATACATGGTATATTAGCTAAAGGTCAAAAAAATGGTGGGAGATATAATAGCAGGGTAAATAACATATATTCCACAGGCTCACCTGTGAGAATTGTACTCCAATAATCATGGCAAGGTTATGAAGAATTTAGTACAGAATCATGAATGTGGCCTCCTATAAAACCGTTACTAAATAGGGATGTTATAGAAGACATTAAAGCAGGAAGAAAACAACTTTTTCCATTGAAGAAACCTCTTCATGATGTGATTTTTATAGGACATACATACTGCACATACATAAAATCCAAACCCAGTATTTTCAGGGATGGCATAAACATATCCAGGACTTCTGTATTTTAACTTGAGACTGATTTAGTTCAAACAGAATAAACAGCTTTTACCCCATATTGTTGTAAATTCATCATGAATCAACGAAGCCAAACTAAAGGGGGGCAAGAGAACCAAGGATAATTTATAAAAAAATTGCAACAGTGAACCATACATGCAATGTGCTATTTACAAAGTAATCTGATTATGTTGTCTTTAGCTAGAAAAAGCAGAGGAATTGTAAAACTGGGCATAGGGTAGCTACGTAGGCATGTCTCTGAAGCGGGTTGTATCTAAAGACACATGACCAGGTGAATATGGGTCATATGCTCTCTTCAGTGGCCGTGATTCCCATAGGCGAACAGTCCGTGGACCTTCTTCTAGATCTCTTCCATACTATCTGGAACAGAAGAGGATAATAGCTTTGGAGTTAGCACAATTGCTACGGGTTACAGCAAGATCAGAAAGGTAAAACCTTGCATACCTTACAGAATAGTAGCTATAGATTTAGCATAGATCCTATAGATTCAACAAAAATTATTATTTTTTTGTACTGAACCACATCTAAAGGGAAAACATGACAATTTTTTTACCCCAAGACACAAGAAACGAAATCCCTGTTGTTTTACAGTAGAAGAACAAGCTTTCATGGACTAAAACACAAAAGCACTAAAATTTGACAGGTCTCATCAGTGGAATAAATAGATGTGTATTATCATTAGTAGCTGCCATAGACAAGCTACGTGACACCTCTGAAATAGTTCAAGAACCTAGGGTGCGCTTCAGCATAGCAAGAAAACTTCTAAAGAAAAACAACATATAACCACTGACATGTGGAAGAGTTCAAATAGTTTCCTAAAAAACAGACAGGAAAGGAGCAAGGCAAAAGAAAAATTTACAACAGTACCATGAAAAATTTACAACATATAACCACTGACCTAATGATAGCCTCAAATATATGCACTATAACAACTAATCAGTACATCAGGAGCATGCATAAAAAGAGAGTAAGGCACAATCGGCAAAATAAAATTATGTCTAACATTATTAACTGATATCAGTACCATGGAAGCATAAATAGCAGATGAGAATAGGTTCCAGGGAATCCATGCTAGCATCAGTCATACTAACAGCATTTCTGATCCCTTGTCCACTGTATCTTAACTAAATTTCCCATTGTAGTTGCATGTCCATGTATCACAAACACAAATAATTTCCAATGGAATTTTCAGTTCTAAAGAGACTCTCAAGCATAGAACCAACATATTAAGCAATAACTGGACCCATCCTCTAAGATGGCTATTAATGCAACATGATAGCTAGGCATAAGTCAATTGTATGTTATAACAGCAAATAAAAGAAGAGAGCTGCTGCTCCTAGTCTTGCATGGAAAAAACAGGGCTCCAGAGGTGAATGATCTAAAATGAGGAAAGCCTCAAACAAGGCTGCATAGAGAGGAAAATCATCAAGCGTTTGAATGTTGTGCTGCAAGAACTGAATTGATCTAAGAGCTAATATTATTTTCATGTTATAGGAGATGATCGGACAGGTTTGAACCTAACTGTGTCAACGACAATGCAGGAACGGACTGGCATCTAGCTTGGCTGGTTTTACCTTGAGCAAAATTACAATTCCGGAAAGTAGTATGGATTTTCTGAAGAAGCTCTTGCACCCGGTCAACAGTCCCATTGCCTAAGTTCTCTTATAACATCTTATATTGTGGGATGGAGGGAGTACTATTTATTCGTTACTTGAATGGAATCAACATCCACTTTCATGCATTGCATATACAGCGACTGGCTCTCTCTGTTGTCCGCTCCTCATCTCATAACTACTTCTACTAATTGTTGACTGGGCTCGGCTGCTGTCTAAACCAAGACATTGCATTCAAGCATAGCGCAGTACCTCCTAATGCAGAAGCTTTAATTAACAAAAGCAAGCATCTGCCAATTTATTCAAGAAAGAACACCACGCCTGAAACACAGTAGGCGTATATCAACTAAATCCAGACACATATATCAGTGGTCAAGACACCAACCGTCACACCTAAAAACATAGGGAAAGTCTGTAGTCCATGTCACAATTATAAATACTCTGTTTTCACCTTAAACTATCACAAAAGAGGCAAATAAAAACACAGCAATAACATAAATGCTCACCCGCAAAAAAACAATAACATAAATGCAGATGAATGCTTATTTTTTCCAGGTTCAATACATGTAAGGACATAGTACAAGCTGAAAGCTACCAAAGAGAGGCACATACTTTGTGAAGGAAAGCCTTCCTTGCAATATTTGAGATAGGTATAGGCTTATAGCTTGTTCTGGCTGAAAAAAAAGAAAAACATGAAATCCAACCATTAATAGATATTGTGTGCAACGAAGAAAGTATGGTGACGTAGTAGATGGAAATACCAAATTCTACCCCTAAAATACTGCTCTTGAAACTGTGACTGGAGTTGGTGCTCTACTAAAATTCTGGATGAACACAGGGCTAGAAGTTTCTCCTTCAAAACAATAGTTGCAATACCAGAACACATTTTAGTGTATGCAGTGCTAAAGAATCTAATAGTCTAGCAAATACAACCTAGTTTCATACATTATTTAAACTGTAGGATCCAACTAAAGTGAAATAAAGAGTTTTCAGCAATTTCAACCCCGGGGATAATATGATAATTTTGAATAAGAACACATCTAGCAAAATGAGGAAAAACACATCGATATGCTTACCAGTTGACCCCCTAGCCCCTGTAGTACAGTAAAAATTTGCCTCCTTTCCCTTGTGTATGCAGCCCTGTTCTTTGCAGCTTCTGTTGCTGACATATCCTGCAAATCAATGACAGAAAAAGTTATAATTGACAATAGCAACCATAGTAACAACAGCAGGGTCGAATTCTCTCAACTATACATTGCAAAAATATAGGGTTGTAGCAGTCTCCGGCTTGGCTAGTTTTACCTTGAACAAAATTGCGATTCCGGAAATCAGCATGTATTTTTTGAAGAAGCTCTTGCATCCGGTCAACAGTCCCATTGTCTGGTTGGAGTAAGGGAGAAATGCAGGTAAGAAGAATGAACAACAAACATCCTGAAGTGAGGGAGAAATAACCAAAAAAAGAGAGTTGCTGCTCCTAGTCTTGCATGGAAAAAATAGGGCTCCAGAGGTGAAGTGAATGATCTCTCAACTATACATTGCAAAAAATGAACCAATAAAAAAACACAAAGAACAACCACTATCCCAAATTCTTTTTTCTTTCCGAGTTGAATGACTCCTTCCAGAACAAATGGCCAAGCTGGCCATAAAAAGGGACATACAAAAAAATGTCGACAGAAGTGAATCAGTAAAAACAAAAACAAAAAACTGTATGCAAATAATCAGGATGGGATGAGTGCTTTTAAGCACCATGTCACGAACCAAAGCCATGGCAAAAATTCTGGTGATTTCATATGCAAATAAACCTGCAAAAGTAGCAAGATGGGTCAGACTAACAAACAAATCTCTTGACAGTGCTCTTCTGGCAACACACAACAACTTAACAATGGACAATCCTAACCTGTGTTTTAGAGTAAAGAAACGGTCGAATATTAAACACGGCGTCCTTCCTCCTTGCTTGATTCATCACTTCCTACTTCTTAAAAGAAACAGAGCTTCATTGCTCAATAATAACAATAACACCACATTGTTTCATAAACCTGCAGAACAATGGAAGCAGAGGCAAGATTCGGTAAGAACACAGCCACAACGAGCATTGTCAACACAATATATATGGCACAAGTTCTGCAACGAAACCACAGAGCCGGAGACAGAAGAGAAGTACCTCATGGATGGGGATCTTGAGGAGGCCGAGGGCGCCGGCGAGGCTGCAGTCGGTCCGCTGCAAGAGGAAGATGAAGAGGCACGCGGCGGGGCTGTTGGAGACAGACGGATTCAGTCGAAAACATCACACCCTAGACTGAAGAAATTGAGGAAGGGGATTATTTCGGTGGGAGGGAGGGGAGAGGGGAGGGCACTCACAGGTTGTTGGCGTGCTGGATGTCGGGCTCGAGCACCTTGAGCGAGTCCCTGAACAAGCGCCGCCGCCACCATCTCCCCCTCCTCCTCCGCCACCAGATGGCGCCGCCGCCACCATCTTCCCCCTCCTGCTCCGCCACAAGAGGCCCCCTCCTGCTCCGCCACAAGAGGCCGCCGCCGCCGCCGCCAAAGCAGAGCGCTCGCTGCGAGCTCAAGGTGGTGAGGGCGACGAGGCGGAGGAGGAGAGCTGGGAGGTGGCCGGTGGCAGCTGGGGAGAGGAGAGGAAGCGGCCAGGGTTCTGCGGGTGAGGGAGGAGGAAGCGAGCGAGGGGAAAGGGAGAGAGAGCGCTCGGGACTTACCATCGCGAGGCACTATTCATAGAGGAATAAAAGGAGACGTGGCCGGTGCCGCTAGATAGCCGGACTCACTCATCTTTTAACTTGTCAATTACCTTCTGTGCGGCTGTTTATAAAATTCTGAAAGTAGGCTAGTCATCGGCTTCCTCCCCCATGTAACTAGTACTGGGGTGTTCGTGGAAAACCCGGACACTATTTATCCAAATGCTTGGTCCCTTAAGGAGGTGTCCGGCGCAGCGAACAAGGCAATCGGACTATGCGGCTTTATAACTTTCACTTAGCCATAGAAGTCTACAATTTTAAATTTCGGCGAAGCCCCTAGAATCCGGAAGACCGAATCGGGGCGCTATACACGCCTAGATCGGACGAAGCCAATGTATCTCCTAAAGCGGAAAATCTTTAAAGATTTTAAGACCTCTCGAACAGCGACCAGCTCTCGCCACATTATGCCGGTCAGTTTTCGGCTTTCTCTACTAAGGTGCTCGTCCGGAAGAACCGGGACACAGTCGCAGTAGTTCTCCCTGAGGTACCTTAGCCGATATAACGGAACGTAAGGCACCAAAACAAGGGAGCCGGGCTATCCCAACTGTAGACCCAAGACATGATTCGGAGCTGATGCATATAGTGCTATAAGTTTAGGGTGCCGCACTGTCAAAAGTGCTCGGACTTTATTTGCCATATTACGGGGCGCCATGAGAAGCCCCTAGCAAACTGACCGTACCAAGGTGTATGGATGCAAAACCAAATAAACATTTATAAGAGAAGAAAATGCTCAAATAAGGATAATAAGCTGGCGTTATATATAATCTCCCATTGACGAAAAATACGTTTAAGCGTATGTTTACAATGGATGCATTAAGCAGAGATAAAAATATGACTATTTGACATGTCCTATCCAGGGGCAGGCTGTGTACAGATAGATAAAGTAGGTATAATGATCGTAAATAGATTCCACCTGGGTATTTCCTTCTGTGCACAACGTCTGTTGCCTCCTTGGATGTCTTTCCCATATGAGTCCGGCAATTCGGCGCTTCTGAGGATGCTGCACTAACGCGGTGCCTGAAACGTAAGAGGAAAATAGTATGAAGGTATTTGGCGGTTACCCGCACTATTGACTGAGTCGTTGATGTGCCTCCGCCTATGCCCATGGTATCTTGGGTGCATAATTGTGTACGCGTGGCACGAACGCTGCTTTGAAGGGGCTTGAGCGGAGGCCGGACTGCTAATCACGCTCTTGGCATTCCTGATGATCCTGTTATGGGGTGCTCCGGACTCGCTTGACTGTGCTCGAGGTTGTCGCCGGATTGGTTTGTCGGAGTAGGCCGCATTGTACTTCTGCCACGAGGGCTACCGTATGCTCTTCTGTTCGAAGGGAGCGGTCCATATTTCCATTGACAATGATGACCCCGCGCGATCCTGGCATCTTGAGCTTGAGGTATGCATAATGTGGTACCGCATTGAATCTAGCGAATGCGGTTCGTCCGAGCAGTGCGTGGTAGCCACTGCGGAAAGGGACGATGTCGAAGATTAACTCTTCGCTCCGAAAGTTATCCGGGGATCCGAAGACCACTTCCAGTGTTATAGAGCCCGTACAACGGGCCTCTACTCCCGGAATTACACCTTTAAAGGTAGTTTTGGTGGGCTTGATCCTTGAAGGGTCAATGCCCATTTTGCGCACTGTATCCTGATAAAGCAGGTTCAGGCTGCTGCCGCTGTCCATAAGGACTCGCGTGAGGTGGAATCCTTCAATGATTGGGTCTAAGACCAGTGCGGCTGAGGCGCCATGACGGATGCTGGTAGGATGATCCCTACGATCAAAGGTGATTGTACACGCTGACCATGGGTTGAATTTGGGGGCGACTGGCTCCATCGCATAGAAGTCCCGTAGTGCTCGCTTCCGTTCCCGCTTGGGGATGTGAGTGGCGTAGATCATATTGACCGTTTTCACCTGGGGGGGATTTCTTTTGTCCCCCCATATTCGGACGCCAGGGCTCTTTGTCATCGTCGCTGTGCAGCCCCTTGTCCTTGTTTTTGACGTTTATCTTGCCGGCCTGTTTGAACACCTAGCAGTCTCTATTGGTGTGGTTGGCTGGCTTGTCCAGGGTGCAATGAATTTGGCACACGCGCTCCAGTATGCGGTCCAGGCTGGACGGTCCCTGATTATTTCTTTTGAACGGCTTTTTTCGCTGACCGGACTTAGATCCGCTGAATCCGGCGTTGACCGCCGTGTCTTCATTGCTGTCGCCGTTGTTCCTTCTATTATGCCTGTTACACTGTGGCTTGCCATTAGCATCGCGGCCGTCCGAAGTGCCGGAATGTGGCGTGGTGCCGCTGCGAGCCAACCAGCTATCCTCACCCGCACAAAAGCGGGTCATTAGGGTTGTGAGAGCTGCCATAGACTTTGGTTTTTCCTGGCCGAGGTGTCGAGCGAGCCACTCAACACGGATATTATGCTTGAAAGCCGCCAGGGCTTCGCGTCCGGACAGTCGACTATTTGGTTCTTTTTAGTAAGGAACCGAGTCCAGAATTTCTGGGCTGACTCTCCGGGCTGTTGAGTAATGTGGCTCAGGTCATCAGCGTCTGGTGGTCGCACATATGTCCCCTGGAAGTTATCAAGGAATGCGTCTTCCAGGTTTTCCCAACTGCCAATGGAATTTGCTGGCGGGCTGTTTAACCAGTGCCGGGCTAGTCCTTTAAGCTTAAGGGGAAGATACTTGATGGCGTGTAGATCATCTCCGCGGGGCATGTGAATGTGGAGAAGGAAATCTTTGATCCATATTGCGGGGTCTGTTGTGCCATCGTATGATTCGATGTTTAAGGGTTTGAACCCTTCTGGGAATTCATGATCCATCACTTCGTTAGTGAAGCAGAGGGGGTGTGCGGCGCCTTTGTGCCGGGCTATATGGCTATGCAACTCAAATTGGTCTGGGTTGCTATGTTCGGCCCGGCCGGACTTGTTGATGATGTATCTGGCGCGTCGATCATCGTCGCGCGCTGGGGCCCGCCCCCGCGATCCGTAGATCGATCTTGGCTGTCCTGCTTTGTTTTCCAGAATATCTTGCAGGTCTTGCTTGTTGCCCTGGGCCGTAGTATATCGGCATGGGTGTGAGGGCTGGTATCCGGGCTGGTATCCCGTTTTATCCCGGCCATGGGGTGGCCGGTCAGCCGTTTGGCGCTCGTGTCCATATTCCTCGGCTGCCAGGACTTCAATCCATCTATCTGTGTGCAGATCTTGATCAGCTTGGAGTTGCTGCTGCTTCTTCTTCAGGCTCCTCGCAGTGGCTATAAGCCTACGCTTGAAGCGCTCCTGCTCCACGGGATCCTCAGGCACGCCGAATTCGTCGTCACCGAGGCTAATCTCATTTTTGGAGGGGGGGCATGTAGTTGTCCTCCTTCGGGTATTCGTCTGTCGCCTATTCTTCTGGGTCGACCTGCTCATCTTCCTGTTCGGCCTGCTCGAAGGCGGGCTGGTCAGGGTCATATTCTTCTTCGGCGCCATCCGGATTATTTTCATCTCCGGGGCCGGTATTGCTGTGGCGGGGCTTGGAGCGGCGCCGACGATGCCCATGCTTTGCGTTTCTCCCCGAGGGGTTATCCTCCATTGCCTCATCGCCATTAGTTTCCTTCGGAGTGTCCACCATATATATATCATATGAGGAGGTGGCCGTCGACCGCCCGGTGAGTAGTGGCTCCTGTAATTCTCCTACATCGTCGTCCATACCGTCGATGTCTTCGGAGTCGAAGTCAAGCACGTCGGTTAGATCATCGATCGTGGCAACGAAGTGGATGGTGGGTGGGCAGCAAATTCCATCGTCGTCTGCTTCCCACTCAAGCTGGACATAGTTCAGCTCAGAGTCTCCTGACAAAGAGAGAGACTTCAATAAGTTCAGCATGTCGCCGAAGGGCGAGTGCTGAAAAACGTCCGCCGCGGTGAACTCCATCATCGGAGCCCAACCAGGCTCGGCGGGCCCGGGGACGCGCAGACTGGAACCTACAACCGGATATGAATCCGGGGGTCCCGAGTCAGAGGCTCCCTCAAGAGTGAGGCCTGTGTTCGGCTCCATCGCCGACGAGGGTGCGGCCTACGGGGCGGGGTCCAGCCCTCCGTCCTTAGGCAACGCAATCTGCCCCGGATTTAAATCCGAGGCTTCTGCCGGGGTGATATCCCGAGCATCGTCTGACAACAGGTCTAAGCCATGCTCATCGTGACTGTTCGGCGCTCCTGACGCTGGCCCAAATCTGTCGAAGATCAAGTCCCCGCGAATATCCGTTGTGTAGTTCAAGTTTCCGAACCTGACCTGGTGGACGGGGGCATAGCTGTCGATCTGCTCCAAACGGCCAAGCGAATTGGCCCGCAACGCGAAGCCGCCGAACATGAAGATCTGTCCGGGGAGAAAAGTCTCGCCCTGGACAGCGTCATTGATGATGATTGAAGGAGCCATCAAGCCTGACAGTGACGACATAGAGGAACTCTCAATTAAAGCACCAATGTCGGTGTCAAAACCGGCGGATCTCGAGTAGGGGGCCCCGATCTGTGTGTCAAGGCTGATGGTAATAGGAAGCGAGGGACACAGATGTTTACCTAGGTTCGGGCCCTCTCGATGGAGGTAAAACCCTACTTCCTGCTTGATTAATATTGATGATATGGGTAGTACAAGAGTAGATCTACCATGAGATCGTAGAGGCTAAACCCTAAGAGCTAGCCTATGATGGTATGATTGTAATTGTGATCGGCCTTCTAAAGACCAACCTCTCTGGTTTATATAGACATCGGAGAGGGCTAGGGTTTACATGGAGTCGGTTACAAGGAAGGAAAGATAATATCCGGATCGCTAAGCTTGCCTTCCACGCAAAGGAGAGTCCCATCCGGACATGGGCTAAAGTCTTGAGTCTTGCATCTTCACGCTTCAATATCCGGACATTGTACACAGTCCGGCTGTCCGGATACCCCCTAATCCAAGACTCCCTCACATGTATTTACAAGAAAGTGAGTGGGAGCTCTATAGCATTTCTGATATTATATATAGACGACATATTGTTAATTGGAAATGATATAGAATTTCTGGATAGCATAAAAGGATACTTGAATAAAAGTTTTTCAATGAAAGACCTCGGTGAAGCTGCTTATATATTAGGCATCGAGATCTATAGAGATAGATCAAGATGCTTAATTGGACTTTCACAAAGCATATACCTTGATAAAGTTTTGAAAAAGTTCAAAATGGATCAAGCAAAGAAAGAGTTCTTGCCTGTATTACAAGGTGTGAAGTTGAGTCAGACTCAATGCCTGACCACAACAGAAGATAGAGAGAAAATGAAAGATCTTCCCTATGCTTCAGCCATAGGCTCTATCATGTATGCAATGTTGTGTACTAGACCTGATGTATGCTTAGCAATAAGTTTAGCAGGGAGGTACCAAAGTAATCCAGGAGTGGATCACTGGACAACGGTTAAGAATATCCTGAAATACCTGAAAAGGACTAAGGATATGTTTCTCGTTTATGGAGGTGACAAAGAGCTAGTCATAAATGGTTACGTCGATGCAAGCTTTGACACTGATCCGGACGATTCTAAATCGCAAACCGGATACGTGTTTATATTGAACGGTGGAGCTGTCAGTTGGTGCAGTTCTAAACAAAGCGTCGTGGCGGGATCTACATGCGAAGCGGAGTACATAGCTGCTTCGGAAGCAGCAAATGAAGATTCTAGATGAAGGAGTTCATATCCGATCTAGGTGTCATACCTAATGCTTCGGGACCGATGAAAATCTTCTGTGACAATACTGGTGCAATTGGCTTGGCAAAGGAATCCAGATTTCACAAGAGGACCAAGCACATCAAGAGACGCTTCAATTCCATCCGGGACCAAGTCCAGGTGGGAGACATAGAGATTAGCAAGATACATACGGATCTGAATGTTGCAGACCCGTTGACTAAGCCTCTTCCACAAGCAAAACATGATCAGCACCAAGGCTCCATGGGTGTTAGAATCATTACTATGTAATCTAGATTATTGACTCTAGTGCAAGTGGGAGACTGAAGGAAATATGCCCTACTGGCAATAATAAAGTTATTATTTATTTCCTTATATCATGATAAATGTTTATTATTCATGCTAGAATTGTATTGACCGGAATACATAGAAAAACACAATATCACTAGTATGCCTCTACTTGACTATCTCGTTAATCAAAGATGGTTATGTTTCCTCACCATAGACATGAGTTGTCATTTGATTAACGGGATCACATCATTAGGAGAATGATGTGATTGACTTGACCCATTCCGTTAGCTTAGCACTTGATCGTTTAGTATGTTGCTATTGCTTTCTTCATGACTTATACATGTTCCTACAACTATGAGATTATGCAACTCCTGTTTACCGGAGGAACACTTTGTGTGCTACCAAATGTCACAACATAACTGGGTGATTATAAAGGAGCTCTACAGGTGTCTCCGAAGGTACATGTTGAGTTGGCGTATTTCGAGATTAGGATTTGTCACTCCGATTATCGGAGATGTATCTCTTGGCCCTCTCGGTAATGCACATCACTATAAGCTTTGCAAGGAATGTAGCTAATGAGTTAGTTACGAGATGATGCATTATGTAATGAGTAAAGAGACTTGCCGGTAACGAGATTGAACTGTTGGAAATATGCCCTAGAGGCAATAATAAAAGTATTATTATTATATTTCCTTGTTCATGATAATTGTCTTTTATTCATGCTATAACTGTATTATCCGGAAATCGTAATACACGTGTGAATACATAGACCACAATATGTCCCTAGTGAGCCTCTAGTTGACTAGCTCGTTGTGATCAACAGATAGTCATGGTTTCCTGGCTATGGACATTGGATGTCGTTGATAACGGGATCACATCATTAGGAGAATGATGTGATGGACAAGACCCAATCCTAAGAATAGCACAAAGATCGCGTAGTTCGTTTGCTAGAGCTTTTCCAATGTCAAGTATCTCTTCCTTAGACCATGAGATCGTGTAACTCCCGGATACCGTAGGAGTGCTTTGGGTGTATCAAACGTCACAACGTAACTGGGTGGCTATAAAGGTGCATTACAGGTATCTCCGAAAGTGTCTGTTGGGTTAGCACGAATCGAGACTGGGATTTGTCACTCCGTGTAAGCGAAGAGGTATCTCTGGGCCCACTCGGTAGGACATCATCATATGCGCAATGTGACCAAGGATTTGATCACGGGATGATGTGTTACGGAACGAGTAAAGAGACTTGCCGGTAACGAGATTGAACAAGGTATAAGGATACCGACGATCGAATCTCGGGCAAGTACAATACCGCTAGACAAAGGGAATTGCATACGGGATTGATTAAGTCCTTGACATCGTGGTTCATCCGATGAGATCATCGTGGAACATGTGGGAGCCATCATGGGTATCCAGATCCCGCTGTTGGTTATTGACCGGAGAACGTCTCGGTCATGTCTACATGTCTCCCGAACCCGTAGGGTCTACACACTTAAGGTTCGATGACGCTAGGGTTATAAAGGAAGTTTGTATGTGGTTACCGAATGTTGTTCGGAGTCCCGGATGAGATCCCGGACGTCACGAGGAGTTCCGGAATGGTCCGGAGGTAAAGATTTATATATGGGAAGTCCTATTTTGGCCACCGGAAAATGTTCGGGATTTTTCGGTATTGTACCGGGAAGGTTCTAGAAGGTTCCGGAGTGGGGCCCACCTGCATGGGGGGACCCACATGAACGTGGGTAGTGGTGGCAAGGCCCCACACCCCTGGTCAAGGCGCACCAAGATCCCCCCTTAGAAGGAATAAGATCATATCCCAAAGGGATAAGATCAAGATCCCTAAAAAGGGGGGATAGCAATCGGTGGGGAAGGAAATGATGGGATTTCTTTCCTCCCACCTTTGCCAACGCCCCAATGGACTTGGAGGGCAAGAAACCAGCCCCCTCCACCCCTATATATAGTGGGGAGGCACATGGGAGCTTCACCCTTGCCCCTGGCGCAGCCCTCCCTCTCCCAAGTGCTCCTCCTCTCTCGCGGTGCTTGGCGAAGCCCTGCAGGATTGCCACGCTCCTCCACCACCACCACGCCGTTGTGCTGCTGCTGGATGGAGTCTTCCTCAACCTCTCCCTCTCTCCTTGCTGGATCAAGGCTTGGGAGACGTCACCGGGCTGTACGTGTGTTGAACGCGGAGGTGCCGTGCGTTCGGCACTTGATCATCGGTGATTTGAATCACGACGAGTACGACTCCATCAACCCCGTTCACTTGAACGCTTCCGCTTAGCGATCTACAAGGGTATGTAGATGCACTCTCCTTTCTACTCGTTGCTGGTCTCTCCATAGATAGATCTTGGTGATACGTAGGAAATTTTTTGAATTTCTTCTACGTTCCCCAACAGTGGCATCATGAGCTAGGTCTATTGCGTAGATTCTTTGCACGAGTAGAACACAAAGTAGTTGTGGGCGTTGATGATGTTCAATATGCTTACCCTTACTAGTCCAATCTTGTTTCGACGGTATTGTGGGATGAAGCGGCCCGGACCGACCTTACACGTACTCTTACGTGAGACAGGTTCCACCGATTGACATGCACTTGGTGCATAAGGTGGCTAGCGGGTGCCAGTCTCTCCCACTTTAGTCGGAACGGATTCGATGAAAAGGGTCCTTATGAAGGGTAAATAGCAATTGGCATATCACGTTGTGGTTTTGCGTAGGTAAGAAACGTTCTTGCTAGAAACCCATAGCAGCCACGTAAAACATGCAAACAACAATTAGAGGATGTCTAACTTGTTTTTGCAGGGTATGCTATGTGATGTGATATGGCCAAGAAGAATGTGATGAATGATATGTGATGTATGAGATTGATCATGTTCTTGTAATAGGATTCACGACTTGCATGTCGATGAGTACGACAACCGGCAGGAGCCATAGGAGTTGTCTTAATTTATTGTATGACCTGCGTGTCATTGAACAACGCCATGTAATTACTTTACTTTATTGCTAACCGGTAGCCATAGTAGTAGAAGTAATAAGTTGGCGAGATGACTTCATGGAGACACGATGATGGAGATCATGATCATGGTGTCATGCCGGTGACGATGATGATCATGGAGCCCCGAAGATGGAGATCAAAAGGAGCAAAATGATATTGGCCATATCATGTCACTATTTGATTGCATGTGATGTTTATCATGTTTATGCATCTTGTTTACTTAGGACGACGGCAGTAAATAAGATGATCCCTTACAACAATTTCAAGAAGTGTTCTCCCCTAACTGTGCACCGTTGCTACAGTTCGTCGCTTCTAAGCACCACGTGATGATCGGGTGTGATGGATTCTTACGTTCACATACAACGGGTGTAAGACAGATTTACACAGCAATACACTTAGGGTTAACTTGACGAGCCTAGCATGTACAGACATGGCCTCGGAACACGGAGACTGAAAGGTCGAGCATGAGTCGTATAGTAGATACGATCAACATGAAAATGTTCACCGATGATGACTAGTCCGTCTCACGTGATGATCGGACACGGGCTAGTTTGACTCGGATCATGTGATCACTTAGATGACCAGAGGGATGTCTATCTGAGTGGGAGTTCATAAGATGAACTTAATTATCCTGAACATAGTCAAAAAGACCTTTTGCAAATTATGTCATAGCTCACGCTATAGTTCTACTGTTTAGATATGTTCCTAGAGAAAATATAGTTGAAAGTTGATAGTAGCTATTATGCGGACAGTAGAAACCTTATGTCCTTAATGCACCGCTCAGTGTGCTGAACCCCAAACGTCGTTTGTGGATGTTACGAACATCAGACATACACGTTTTGATAACTACGTGATAGTTCAGTGAAACGGTTTAGAGTTGAGGCACCAAAGACGTTTTTCGAAAAGTCGCGGAACATATGAGATGTTTTGAGGGCTGAAATTGAGATTTCAGGCTCGTGCCCACGTCAAGAGGTATAAGACCTCCGACGATTTTCTTAACCTGCAAACTAATGGAGAAAAGCTCAATTGTTGTGCTTGTGCTCAGATTGTCTGAGTACAACAATCACTTGAATCGAGTGGGAGTTGATCTTCCAGATGAGATAGTGATGTTTCTCCAAAAGTCATTGCCACCAAGCTGCTAGAGCTTTGTGATGAACTATAACATATCAGGGATAGATATGATGATCCTTGAGGTATTCACGATGTTTGACACCGCGAAAGTAGAAATCAAGAAGGAGCATCAATTGTTGATGGTTGGTGAAACCACTAGTTTCAAGAAGGGCAAGGGCTAGAAGGGATACTTCATGAAACGGCAAATCAGCTGCTGCTCTAATAAAGAAACCCAAGGTTGAACCCAAACCCGAGACTAAGTGCTTCTGTAATAAGGGGAACAGCCACTGGAGCAGCATTACCCTAGATACTTGGTAGATGAGAAGGCTGGCAAGGTCGATAGAAGTATATTGGATATACATTATGTTAATGTGTACTTCACTAGTACTCCTAGTAGCACCAGGGTGTTGGATACCGGTTCGGTTGCTAAGTGTTAGTAACTTGAAATAAAAGCTACGGAATAAACAAAGACTAGCTAAAGGTGAGCTGACGATATGTGTTGGAAGTGTTTCCAAGGTTGATGTGATCAAGCATCACACGCTCCCTCTACCATCGAGATTTGGTGTTTGCATTGAGCATAGACATGATTGGATTATGTCTATCGCAATACGGTTATTCATTTAAGGAGAATAATGGTTACTCTATTTATTTGAATAATACCTTCAATGGTCTTGCACCTAAAGGAATGGTTTATTGAATCTCGATTGTAGTGATACACATTTTCATGCCAAAAGGTATAAGATAGTAATGATAGTACCACTTACTTGTGGCACTGCCATATAAGTCATATTGGTGTAAAACGCATGAAGAAGCTCCATATTGATGGATCTTTGGACTCACTCGTTTTTGAAAGGATTGAGACATGCGAACCATGTTTGTTGGTAGATATGCATGAAGAAACTCCATGCGAATGGACCATTTGAACTCACTTGATTTTGAATCACTTGAGACATGCAAATCATACCACATGGGCAAGATGACTGAAAGCCTCGGTTTCAGTAAAATGGAACCAGAAAGCAACTTGTTGGAAGTAATACATTTTGATGTGTGCAGTCCAATGAGTGCTGAGGCATGCAGTGAATATCGTTATGTTCTTACTTCACAGATGATTCGAGTAGATGTTGAGAATATTTACTTGATGAAACACAAGTCTGAATTATTGAATGGTTCAAGTAATTTCAGAGTGAAGTAGAAGATCATTGTAACAGGAGAATAAAATGTCTATGATATGATCATAGAGATGAATATCTGAATCACGAGTTTGGCACAGAATTAAGACATTGTGGAAATTGTTTCACAACTAATACCGCCTGGAACACCATAGTGTGATGGTATGTCCGAACATCATAGTTGCACCCTATTGAATATGGAGCGTACCATGATGTCTCTTATCGAATTACCACTATCGTTCATGGGTCAGGCATTAGAGACAACCACATTCACTTTAAATAGGGCACCACGTAATTCCGATGAGATGACACCGTATGAACTATGGTTTAGAGAAACCTAAGCTGTCATTTCTTAAAAGTTTGGGGCTGCGACTCTTATGTGAAAAAGTTTCAGGTTGATAAGCTCGAACCCAAAGCGGATAAAATGCATCTTCATAGGACACCCAAAACAGTTGGGTATACCTCCTAATTCAGATCCGATAGCAATATGGATTGTTTCTTGAATCGGGTCCCTTCTCGAGGAAAGGTTTCTCTCGAAAAGTTGAGTGGGAGGATGGTGGAGATTTGATGAGGTTATTGAACCATCACTTCAACCAGTGTGAGGCAGGGCACAGGAAGTCGTTCCCGTGGCACCTACACCAATTGAAGTGGAAGCTTAAGATAGTGATCATGAAGCTTCAGATCAAGTCACTACCAAACCTCGTAGGACGACAAGGACGCGTACTACTTCGGAGTGGTACAGTAATCCTGTCTTGAAGGTCATGTTGCTAGACAACAATGAACCTACGAGCTATGGAGAAGCAATGGTGGGCCCAATTCCGACAAATGGTTAGAAGCCATGAAATCCGAGATAGGATCCATGTATCAGAACAAAGCATGGACTTTGGTGGACTTGCCTGATGATCGGCAAGCCATTGAGATAAATGGATCTTTAAGAAGAAGACGGACGTGGATGGTAATGTAACCGTCTATGAAGCTCGACATGTGGCGAAGAGTTTTTCACAAGTTCAAGGAGTTGACTACGATGAGATTTTCTCATCTGTAGCGATGCTTGAAGTCTGTCGGAATCATGTTAGCATTAGCTGCATTTATGAAATCTGGCAGATGGATGTCAAAACAAGTTTCCTACCAGTTTTCGTAAGGAAAGGTTGTATGTAATACAATCCAAAAGTTTTTTGTCGATCCTAAGGATGCTAAAAGGTATGCTAGCTCCAGCGATCCTTCTAAGGACTGGAGTAAGCATCTCGGAGTTGGAACGTATGCTTTGATGATGATCAAAGATTTTAGGTTTATACAAAGTTTATGAGAAACTTGTATTTCCAAAGAAGTGAGTGGGAGCACTATAGAATTTCTGATGAGTATATGTTGTTGACATATTGTTAATCAGAAATGATGTAGAATTTCTGGAAAGCATATAGGGTTATTTGAACAATAAGCATTAAGATCTATAAGATAGATCAAAATGCTCAATAGTACTTTCAAAAATAAGCACATACCTTGACATGATCTTGAAGGAGTTCAAGGTGGGTCAGTCAAAGAAGGAGTTCTTGCCTGAGTTGTAAGGTATGAAGTTAAGACTTAAAGCTCGACCACGGCAGAAGAAAGAGGAAGGGCGAAGGTCGTCCCCTATGCTTTTATCATAGGCTCTCTACAGTATGCTATGCTGTGTACCGCACCTGAAGTGTGCCTTGCCATGAGTCAGTCAAGGGGTACAAGAGTGATCCAAGAATGGATCACAGGACAGCGGTCAAAGTTATCCTTAGTAACTAGTGGACTAAGGAATTTTCTCGATTATGGAGGTGGTAAAAGAGTTCGTCGTAAAGGGTTACGTCGATGCAAGCTTAACACCTATCCGGATAGCTCTGAGTAGAGATACCGGATACGTATGATGGAGCAACAATTTAGAATAGCTCCAAGTAGAACAGTTATTTGGAATAGCTCCAAATAGAGCGTGGTAGCTGCATCTAGGAGATGACATAGAGATTTGTAAAGCACACACGGATCTGAAAGGTTCAGACCCGTTGACTATAACCTCTCTCACAAGCATAACATGATCAAACCCTAAACTCTTTGGGTGTTAGTCACATGGGGATGTGACCTTGAGTGTTAATCACATATCGATGTGAACTAGATTATTGACTCTAGTGCAAGTGGGAGACTGTTGGAAATATGCCCTAGAGGCAATAATAAAAGTATTATTATTATATTTCCTTGTTCATGATAATTGTCTTTTATTCATGCTATAACTGTATTATCCGGAAATCCTAATACACGTGTGAATACATAGACCACAATATGTCCCTAGTGAGCCTCTAGTTGACTAGCTCGTTGTGATCAACAGATAGTCATGGTTTCCTGGCTATGGACATTGGATGTCGTTGATAACGGGATCACATCATTAGGAGAATGATGTGATGGACAAGACCCAATCCTAAGCATAGCACAAAGATCGTGTAGTTCGTTTGCTAGAGCTTTTCCAATGTCAAGTATCTCTTCCTTAGACCATGAGATCGTGTAACTCCCGGATACCGTAGGAGTGCTTTCGGTGTATCAAACGTCACAACGTAACTGGGTGGCTATAAAGGTGCATTACAGGTATCTCCGAAAGTGTCTGTTGGGTTAGCACGAATCGAGACTGGGATTTGTCACTCCGTGTAAGGGGAGAGGTATCTCTGGGCCCACTCGGTAGGACATCATCATATGCGCAATGTGACCAAGGAGTTGATCACGGGATGATGTGTTACGGAACGAGTAAAGAGACTTGCCGGTAACGAGATTGAACAAGGTATAAGGATACCGACGATCGAATCTCGGGCAAGTACAATACCGCTAGACAAAGGGAATTGCATACGGGATTGATTAAGTCCTTGACATCGTGGTTCATCCGATGAGATCATCGTGGAACATGTGGGAGCCATCATGGGTATCCAGATCCCGCTGTTGGTTATTGACCGGAGAACGTCTCGGTCATGTCTACATGTCTCCCGAACCCGTAGGGTCTACACACTTAAGGTTCGATGATGCTAGGGTTATAATGGAAGTTTGTATGTGGTTACCGAATGTTGTTCGGAGTCCCGGATGAGATCCCGGATGTCACGAGGAGTTCCGGAATGGTCCGGAGGTAAAGATTTTTATATGGGAAGTCCTATTTTGGCCACCGGAAAATGTTCGGGATTTTTCGGTATTGTACCGGGAAGGTTCTAGAAGGTTCCGGAGTGGGGCCCACCTGCATGGGGGGACCCACATGAACGTGGGTAGTGGGGGCAAGGCCCCACACCCCTGGTCAAGGCGCACCAAGATCCCCCCTTAGAAGGAATAAGATCATATCCCAAAGGGATAAGATCAAGATCCCTAAAAAGGGGGGATAGCAATCGGTGGGGAAGGAAATGATGGGATTTCTTTCCTCCCACCTTTGCCAACGCCCCAATGGACTTGGAGGGCAAGAAACCAGCCCCCTCCACCCCTATATATAGTGGGGATGCACATGGGAGCTTCACCCTTGCCCCTGGCGCAGCCCTCCCTCTCCCAAGTGCTCCTCCTCTCTTGCGGTGCTTGGCGAAGCCCTGCAGGATTGCCACGCTCCTCCACCACCACCACGCCGTTGTGCTGCTGCTGGATGGAGTCTTCCTCAACCTCTCCCTCTCTCCTTGCTGGATCAAGTCTTGGGAGACGTCACCGGGCTGTACGTGTGTTGAACGCGGAGGTGCCGTGCGTTCGGCACTTGATCATCGGTGATTTGAATCACGACGAGTACGACTCCATCAACCCCGTTCACTTGAACGCTTCCGCTTAGCGATCTACAAGGGTATGTAGATGCACTCTCCTTTCTACTCGTTGCTGGTCTCTCCATAGATAGATCTTGGTGATACTTAGGAAATTTTTTAAATTTCTTCTACGTTCCCCAACATGAACTTGGTATTGAGATACCGACGATCGAATCTCGGGCAAGTAACATACCGATGACAAAGGGAACAACGTATGTTGTTATGCGGTTTGACCGATAAAGATCTTCATAGAATATGTGGGAGCCAATATGAGCATCCAGGTTCCGCTATTGGTTATTGACCGGAGACGTGTCTCGGTCATGTCTACATAGTTCTTGAACCCGTAGGGTCCGCACGCTTAAAGTTAGATGACGGTTATATTATGTGTTTATATGTTTTGATGTACCGAAGATAGTTCGGAGTCCCGGATGTGATCACGGACATGACGAGGAGTCTCAAAATGGTCAAGACATGAAGATTGATATATTGGACGACTATATTCGGACACCGGAATGGTTCCGGAGGTTATCGGATGTATATCGGAGTACCGGGGGGTTACCGGAACCCCCCGAGGGGTTAATGGGCCTCATGGACCCAAAGTGGAGCAGAGGAGGGGCGGCCAGGGGAGGCCGCGCACCCCCCCCCTCTAGTCCGAATAGGACAAGGAGGGGGGGCCCCTTTCCTTCCTCTCCTCTCTCCCCTTCCTTCCCCCTGTCCTACTTGGACAAGGAAGGGAGGGAGTCCTACTCCCGGTGGGAGTAGGACTCCTCCTGGCGCGCCCCCGCCTGGCCGGCCACCCCTCCCCCTTGCTCCTTTATATACGGGGGCAGGGGGGCACCTCTAGACACAACAATTGATCCTTGAGATCTATTAGCCGTGTGCGGTGCCCCCTCCACCATAATCCACCTCGATAATATCATAGCGGTGCTTAGGCGAAGCCCTTCGACGGTAGAACATTATCATCGTCACCATGTCGTCGTGCTGACGGAACTCTCCCTCAAAGCTTGGCTGGATCGGAGTTCGAGGGACGTCATCGAGCTGAACGTGTGCTGAACTCGGAGGTGCCGTGCATTCGGTACTTGATCGGTCGGATCGTGAAGACGTACGACTACATCAACCGCGTTGTGCTAACGCTTCCGCTTTCGGTCTACGAGGGTACGTGGACAACACTCTCCCCTCTCGTTGCTATGCATCACCATGATCTTGCATGTGCGTAGGAATTTTTTTGAAATTACTACGTTCCCCAACAGCTACTGTTTGTAAGTACTACTTCTCTGTAATTAATTAAGTGTCTATATATAGCTCAGCTCTTTCATTGCATGTATATATAGTTATCCTCACTATATTATGCAGATTGAAGATCGCCAAATTGAAGAAAATACAAGTAGGTGATATTGGGTTCATTAACATAAATCTCATGGATGAATTGAGTGTTAAACATGATGCCAGACAAACCGAGGCCAACTTGCTCGCATCGTTACTTCGAAATCAAAACAAAGCTACAATACTCTTTCCTTACGAATACAAGTGAGTGTTACTGTCTTGTGCATATTCGGTTTCCCTTATTACTCGAGGTTATAGTAATGTAATTGATGAGTTATGCATGCGTGCACAGCTTCCACTTTATTTTGCTAGAGATTAAGCTTTAGCAGGGACTAGTAACCGTCATAGACTCCAAACGAAAAAATCTAGAGGAGTATGCGACCATGACTAAAATGCTCGAGAAGTAAGTTCAATCGATTATTATCGCACCATATTGGCAACTTTGTTCATTTCCTGATATCAAGTAATTGTTTTCTTTATCTGGCAGGGTTTGGAAAAAGTTCACTGCACAAGCTCCGGGACTGCCGGCGCAACTGTGATTTGACCACCCAAAAGTAAGTACTAGCTACTAGCTAGTTCCGCGCATCTCCCATTGATTCTAGCTAGTTTCATCAATACCATTTAGCATGCTTGATTATTATTTTGATTGACCTCTATTTCTTGTAAAGTGGTTGTGGCAAGAACCCGGGAATGATTTCTGTGGATACTACATTTGTGAGTTCATCCACCCACCACCTGTGAGCGGGGCTACTCTAAACAACAATATGAAGTGCATAAGCAATAATATTCACAATTTTATTCTATTACCATCATTTGTGTTCAGTTTCATTCATATATATATATATTTACCTTCTTCTTGAAATTGGCAGATGTGGGATGAACTCCTACCACAAGATCACATAGAGGAATTGGCGGGATTCTTTCTTGACCACGTCATCGACAAACACGGAGAATACCATGTGGAAGTTGAGACTATTGTATATATATATATGTATATGTAGCCAGAAGCATTGGATAGATATACGAAACCTTGTTGTTCAACAAATCTATCGGAGAAGGAGAGGTCAATCACTTCTCTCTGTGTATATATGTTTATGACGATCTTCTGTACTTAATGGTTTTCTTCATTTGCTTACTACCTAGCTAGCGTGTCGAGTCCTCTCTATACGTAGCGCCGACCAAGCACAGAGATAGGAGAGGACACTTCTCTCTATTAGCTAGCTAACACAATATATGAAATCCCTAAATTAACCGTACAAAACCCCCAAAACCCCCAACCCCCCCTTCAGAAAAAAATCAAAAACTGCTGACGCGTCGAAGCCTTTTGGTCCTGGTTGGTGGAACGAACCGGGACAAAAGGTACGGTCCTCCTGCCTGGGCAAGCGACAGCGGCCATGTGGAGCCCCATCTGTTCCGGTTTCTGGGCGAACCGGCACTAAAGGTATAGGGCTTTAGTACCGACCCTTTAGTCCCGGTTTGGCAACCGGGACAAATGGCCCTCACGAACCGGGACGAATGAGGCTTTTTATACTAGTGACTTTAGTACAACGTAATATTATAAATAATTATATACTTTTCAACATATTAAAAAAAGAAAACTGACACCGATATATTGTGGAAACCAATAATATAGAAGAACATCATGCATTACGTAATATTATTAACACCAAGAGGACTTCACTTGAGTAACAGAGATAATAGTAAATTTAATCTGTATGTCATTACATTGACTAGTATGACGCCCGTGCGTTGCCACGTGCTTTTACAAAAATTTAAGATGCAATTCATAAAGCTAAAATAGCCGAGAACAATGTCGTCTAAAAGAACACGCGTCTCTTTTTTTACAATCAACTAACATAAATCATACTATCAAACGCAATAATATGTTATTGGCTGATAAACCAAATGTTATTGAAACCAGCCAATAGTTGAATGGTTAGGATAGTGATGATACCCATCCATGTATGTGAGTGCAAGTGTGTATCAATAGTGTGCAGATATTGTTATCTGTAGTTCTTTAAACATTTGTCAAAACATACATCAATTTTTATTATCTTGCCCTTATCTTGTTTTAAATACAAACACGTCAAAAATCTTTATTTCGTGTCGCTATTCTCATTCCCTAGCTGAGCGATTTTCCATCGGGAGAATTAATGCACACTTCCTAATATCTAAACGTTCCAACCTTCTACACATGGAGACTGCCCAAAGATTTTTCTTTTACGGTTCTCACTTCTTTATCTAGTAGAAGATGGCATTTTTTTACAGAATTATGACACAATATTTTAAGCACATACAATGATACTATTTTCATTATGAATAACACGTTTGTACATCAAGTCATACAAATGAATTCTCAAGATTCAATTACAGACCAAGTATGACCTGGCATGGGAAAATAGAACAATGATGTGTGCCTGAGCATCTTTCATCATGTAGGTGACCCCTAAAAGAATCAAACTGGTGTCATGCTTATTTTGACCTCAGCGTACTAGCTGTTTGGCCCACCTAAACTGGGAACCTTCAAATACACCTGACAACGTTCCATTATGTTAATCTGGCAGCTAAGGTGAACATTTACAATGTTGTAAATCGAAATGAGCAAATCTACTATTCATATAGATAAAATCTAAGAAGCTGGTGTTGCTGCTAGGAACTATACAATGCTACCCATCTTGGTAACGAATTACGACAAAACCTTATGCAAAAGTTATCTTAATTTATTGGTAAGTAAAGTGCTCCCAGGCTTGCTTTGGTTTGGTTTGGAGCCTGATGGCATCCCAACTAATAGCATTTTCATCAGAAAAGTCTACAGAAATTCTATGTGGGTTGGTCTATGAATCATGGTATCGAGGTTCTGTCCATGGGCAGATTTGTTAAAATTAACATCACACCTCATGAATACACGGATTTCAGATTATGGTGCATGGATCTGGTCCCATCAATTACTACTCCATGTCTATCAAAATATAAGGTGAATTAAATTTCCAAAAGTCAAAGTTTCCTATGTTTGATCAAATATGTAGCAAAATACATCTAACACCTACAATACTAAAGGCTTGTTCGGACTCACTCCCACTCTGCAGCTCCATTCCGGAGCGGAGTGGTATGCAACTATAATCTACGGAGTGGCCAGAAGGTCGCTCCGTCCGCTCCGCTCCGTGGCGAGGGCGTGGAGGCTTTCCGAACAGCCCCTAAATAAATCAAATATGGAAATATACTTCATCATGAATCTAATGATACTGATTTTCTATAGTAGATATTTATGTTTTATTCTATAAACTTGGTCAAAATTATGTAGGTTTGAATTTTTTAAAAATCAGTACACATTACAAGTTCAAACTGAGGGGGAATTGAACATTTCTATAAAGACATGACCTTTTCTTGAACTAGCAAAGTGGCCCGCTCGATGCGCGGGCTAGATCTTTAGACAATTTAGTAATGACATCATATTGTTTTGTTTTGTGTAAATAATGGTAGCATGTTTAAAGGGCACATGGTATAATATACTTTTTCATGTTTTTCAATTGTATATTTTGGTTTCAAAAGAAATAGAATAAAAGCTGCAAGTTCCCATAGATGGAAAACATAACCTTGATACAAATATCCAATTTGATGGCTGGTTGCAAAAGAACTTTTTTTATATTCCCAAGGTTATATGAAATTTAATAATACATATGTGTAGTAAGTTGAGTAACAACCCACATGTCAATTTGTAATTCTGAGTGTCATGGGTAACTGGATAGTCCACATATACTATTAATATCTACCCCTCCATTAGCACACCCTATCAATTATTTTATCTTTACAACTATCTGTTGTTCAAACTATCGTATTGTGCATGGCCGCCTCTTTTATTTATGTAGCAACGTAGCCTGTATAGATGCATATTCAGTGCCTAATTCGCTAAGAACTTATTTCTAGTCACTCGCACAATTAATGTCGCATCCCATCTAGAAATGGCTTGAAGGATGGAACCCGTAATTGCAAGCAAATGTCGAATTGTATAGCAATGTTTGGGTGACAAATAAAACTAATTTATCCACATAGGCATCCCTCTGTGTGAACATCGAGCAAATAAATTGGTCATCTAAAATATGTATACCATTTGGATCTGTTTTGTTACAAAAAAGATATCCTAAATTCACAAATGTACACTCCAAAACTATGTTGTAGCACAATTTTCACCCATAGTCCATAAGTTGCAGTCGATACTGATAAAATGTAGAGGGTGTGTTCTATTATATAGATGGAGTAGTGAAAAATGTATATACCTAGCTATCATGTGCTAGTGCAGTAGTGCATAGCTCTGGGTTCCGTGGATTAGACATTGCTACTATGAGCCAAGTCTTCAATACGATCGTATATACTTTGCTTCTTGCTACAAGGCTGCATGCATGAGCAAGTTTGAACTCCGAGACTGCTGATGTGCTGACGGAGCCCAGTTGAACGCTACAGGTGACGGATGCGTGCTTGAGGACGTGCTCACGTACGAGATTCCCGATTTGTTTTTAAGTCAGCCAAGAGGACATTGGGGAAGCGAGCTCCACTCCATGCGATTCTGCTACCTGCTTATGAGATCTTGGATCGTGCTCCTTCCATGGCAACATTTGATATCTCCACTCATTGAAAGGTTCTGTACCTCAACCTCCCCGCCCAGGAATCCTGGGCCAAGGCATTCTCGTATCCTACACATGTGAAATTGAAGTGAAGCAACGTGTCCTCGATTGTCAAATAATAAATTGAACCATAATCCAAAAAGTATAATTCTTCAAATTTGAGCATTGGTTTGTATCATAAGCAATCAAATGTTCTAAACTTGCAGTGCAGTATGCAAGCAACTTGGTGATGTTGTTCGCGAGGATGTATGTCTAGGATAACTTGGTGATAAAACTATGCACTTAGTGATTAGGTAGAAATTACACATCCTTTTTAATGAATTTTAGGTATGTTATAATGAAAATCAACATCTGTTACTGGATATTTGTTAATTATTCATAATGGTTTCCCATAGGATTAGAATCCCTCTTCCAATCATTCAGGCTCAACAATTTCCAATCATTGCATAATCTAGCAGTCTGACTTAAACAGCCATACATGGCGGTCGCATCACTTTTTCTACTGCTTATACGACAGAGCAACATTTACGTGTGTAAATGCTACTTCGTCTGGAACAAACTCCACACGGCTGTATATTGTATGTTGCAAGTGTTCATTGATGCAGAACCCTCTATATCTGAGCTCTAGCACACATTCTCCATCAAGATCTCTCGCCCTCAGCCAGAACTCCCTGAGTTATTAAAACGACCCCACACCGCTCTTTATCTTCAGTGCAGTGTGATATGGAAACAAAATAATAAAATCAAGGAGAGAATATTTTTTAGTCTTCGTATAAAATTATTCCGACATTCATTTGTCCAGTATTTTATTCCATTGACATTGAAACCAAACTGGCTGTACATAGTAGAAATCAGATTGAATAAAAACCTAATTAAGACATTGAAACCAAACTGGCTGTACATAGTAGAAATCAGATTGAATAAAAACCTAATTAATTCCACTACAATCTAACCTTAGTAAATTGCATACTCTAGCAGCCAGATTGGTATTAATTTTGGGTTCCACTCAAATCTAAGGATGGACAATTGTATGGATAATAGTTGTATTGGTAAAAACTATAGGATTTAACTCTACTTGGTTGCTAGTGTCCCATGTTATATAGATACAAAATAGTTGATTAGATAGAAACCATATACCTACCTGCAGCAAAAAGGGGCAGGGAGCTCGATTCCCCTCATGCATCTCCAATGCAACACATGCTGCTGAATTCTACTGTACACGTGGCCAATTTTTCCGACCTACTTAAGTATGTGGCGAGCATGGAGGGGGGCTAATACCTCAATAAATTGGGGAGGCAATCTCTAAGGTAGCCCGAGGAAGGATATAGATGGTGCCGGAGCTGCCTTGAAGACCAGATGAGGGAGATTGGTGGTCAGCAGATCGAGGGGATCAGTCCTGCTTGCGGAGAAGAAGCGGCGATGGGAGGCAGAAGGGTAGGAGGCGAGGATTACATAGTCGTGTTTTTTTGCTAGTTTCTATTTCAGTTTTTTATCATGCATAAGGACGTGGAAAGAGAGGAGTCTGTCTCCTCCACGTGAAGAGGTGCTTCCCCACTGATTTTTATTTCAATTTTTTTATCACGTAAGGAGGTGCAAATAGAGGAGTCTGTCTCCCGCACGTGAAGAGGCGCATCAAGACATTATCTGACCGCCATCGATGTATCATTAGTAAATCTAATGGTCCAAGTTTTCTAACTACCGGGATTGACATGGAACCTCGCTTGGTGCCTCCAATTAGTAAATAGTATAAGATGGGCGCAAAATACAACTTGGATTTGAGTTCCCCTTCTGGTGCGTTCATTCTTTTGCATCATTTTTCCAGTTTCAATTGGCAAACTTGGTTTTGTTTAGAGGCTTCTAGATCATGATCAATCATATTTTCTTTACGAAACGGTCAGTCATACTTTGAAGTGTCATTTCTTAAGCATCTAGAAAGAGGCACTTTGGTTCAGACCAAACACTCTGGTCCAAATTACTGATTGAAAGTGCAAGTGGATCAATATTTTTGTCTTTTGCATGGGGTAAATTTTATCAATTTTGAGAACAATTCCAATGATGAGCAAATAATTGGGGAGGAATAATTTTTTTTGACAGGGTAAAGATTTCGTTTCTCAGACAATAGCAATGTCATTTACAATCAAAGAAGAAATGAAATTAGGCGGGTCATCTTCCCAAACAGAAGAATTCTTCAGCATATATGCTTGCTTAGTCAAAGCATCTGCTACACTGTTTGCTTCTCGGTTGTGTAAAGAACATTTCACCTGTCCGAAGTCACAAGAGAGTTGAACGGATTCAATAATTGTTGTTGCTTGGGAACCATTGAATCTATAAGTATCGTTTACTGCATCAATCACAAGTTCACAATCTGACTCAGCATCTATCCTCAAGCATCCCAAATGAGCTGCCAAATTAATACCATTCCTGAGAGCAATTGCTTCAACAGTAGCCGCATCAGAAACATGTGGCAGAACATGTTACAGCAGCTACAAAATAACCCAATTCATCTCTGATGACTGCCTCACTTGCTCCTGATTCATCCGCATCCCGCGCATCCGCTGGATCCCCTCTTAGGTTGGATCGGCTCCCCTCGCACGCATCGGCTGAACTGCGTGACGGTGGATCCACTAGCGCGCCTCGGCTCCCGTCTCTAAACTCATCTTGTTTGGCCACCGCTTGATCCCCTCGCGTGCCTGGTTCCCTCAAGCGCCTCCTCTATTCGAGTCCAACACATCCTATTGACCGCACATTTGTTTTTTAGGTACAAGGGACAGCTGCAGCGAGCCATCGACAGATTGGAGTCAGGATGGTTAAATGGGCTGCCTCAAGTGGCCTAATTAACAAGAGGCCTCAGTTTTTTCTTCCAGAGTACCAGCCCCTTAGGAAAGTTGGGCCTGGATGCTGTAGGAATTGGGCAATGACGCTACATCAAGTAGATCTGACAGCCAAGAATGGTTAAATCAGCAAAACGAACAGCCACAAAGCCTAATGGCGTGAGAGAGCAGGGATTAGGTGCAGTTATACTGCCCAAATATTATACACACCCTATGCAATTGCAAAGTTTTGGCAACACTCATGTGTGATTGCTGAAAGAATCTCAAAACATTGGGAGGCAATCATATCCGGAGTGGGCTGAAATTGAGAAACAGCTTAAAGCCAATTTTCCGCACACCGTCAGAAACAAACAGAAAAAGAATTGGCTCAAATAAAAGAAGCATTGCTAATTGGTAGAGTCAATGAAAAGAAGGATGATTCATAACATGAAAATGCTTCGGTTGAAAACCCCGAATCAAGTAGTGTATATTCTGAATCCATCAAATCCAAATAGGCAAGCATTATTGAGAAAGGTCATGGCAAGCATAGGAAAACAGTCGTGCCTGATTTTTTAAAAGTTAATGGAACCTACTTCCTTCCCTATGAGTTCCATGTCGTAGAAATTGACAAGCCTCGAGGACAAGAACAAGTAGTCGAAAAAGCTCGGCTGACAAAGATCTTTGATGTAATGATGCATGGAATCAAGAATAAAGAATATGATGAAAAGGCATTGGGGAGCCATCCAAAGACGGAGCAAGATATTGTTCAAGTCACACCACCATCATGCTCTCCCAACAAATTTGAAGAGGTATGTCTATCAAGTAATTTACTTGCTTTAATATTTGGTCACAACTTTATTGTTGATGCACCTATTAGAAAAAAAAATCCTAATAAGTAATTTTGAAAGACCAGTGAAGAAGGGTAATTTACTTGTAAGCGATAAAATTGTTATAGAGCATATCGGTCAACCCATTGCGCCATTTATAAAGACCGAGAGTGACTTATTGTTACAGCCAAGGCTTTCCCCATTGCTTTATCTAAAGCTCATATCTAGTTGGGTAGCTTTCCTTATTTCTTACTTGGCATGCTTTTCTTCTCAATTGAGACATGTGTGTTCTAACTATTTTTGTTTCAGAAATATAATGTCAAGTTTAGATTCTTTTGAGAAAACCGATGCTAGTATAATATGTTATCCAATGACACCGGAAAAACAGTGCAAAAGAAAATTCATAGCCGAATGGGGAGATTCCAAATCTGAACCATTTGTGTGCGTACCTCTAAAGCCATTCTCACAACAAGATCGTCTAGAAAATAAAAGGTTTACCTTCAATTCAACCATGTGTGATCAAATATTTGAGTTGTTGCTGAAAAATAATTACATTAGAATTCTTGATCACCACGTCAAGTCATCAAACCAAGGACGAATGTGATGTAAATTGCATCATTCATTCAAACATAATTTCGAGGATTATAATATGTTTCATCAAATAGTTAAGTCGGCCATTGATAAGGACGGTTGAAATTTGTTGAGACACCAAGAGATGACCAGTCTATTCCGATCGGTTCTGATGGTAAACAGTTTTTGCATCCGCTGCTTCATGCTAGTCTATTTAAACATGAGAAGGAAAAACTGCAGAAAATGGGATTAAGCTTTCAGGTTGGAAAATCTTTTAAGAGCACAATGATAATATTCTTGAGGGTGAAAATTCTATCGAAGCTACAATGAAGACGCTAAGGACTGGGGGGCAACAAGAAACTCCAATGATCGATGAAAGCAAACAAAAAGAAAACAAAGGCCGAAATAAGCGCAAGTGTAAGAGATTAAAAATCACCTTCGTTGAACTATTGGATAAATATCAAAAGAGGAGTGAAGACAAGAATGCTTATCGGCCAAATCATGCAAAGAAACCAAGATCACCCCCAAGGTGCAAATATGAGGATTGATGTCAAGGAGAGAAGTTTAATGCAACATATTCATATCCTTATTTTGGGCCGCCAATCCCAATGTCAACACACGTCAACTTTCTACTGATCATGAAAGAACTCTATGAACAAACAGTGACCAACTGAACGGGACTTATTTAGAAGATTGCAAGAACTAGCGGAGGATGTACAAAAGAACAAAAGACAAAGAAAGATTCCATGTCGGTTAGTGCGTTAAATTATTGATGGAATCAAATATGCACCACCCTGTGTTGAGCATATAGGTAGCCAGACATATGTTCCATCACTGTAACAACATCCTCAGGGAATCTAAAAGATAAGAAAACTATGTCTAAATCCCTATAACCATAACCCTCGATCGTATTTTTCTACCTACAGTTTGTGTGCTGGTTGGTGCCGGCAGATATCCATGGCTAGGAACAGGTATGATGAATGTTGAGAAGGTCAGAGAGATTATATCGGGACTGCTTTACCATGTGGCATTGTTCCTCCAAGCCAAGGCCATGAGATGGCAATGGAATAATCGATGGACTGCAAATTGGCTGGAGATATACGAATCAGGTCGTATCTAGGTTAGTCACAAAGAAACACGGTCATGATTTTGACAATTGCATGACGTCTTAGCTACCGTGTCAAATCTGAACGGTTGTTTAGACTGCATCATATCTTTTACTTTTTTCCCTGATTGAGATCCAAGTTCTATTTTTCAATTGAAATATCCAAGGGATTTATTAATAGATCGTAATCGTAGTAATTCAGGCCCGCTAAAATCACTGGTTTCTATTTCTTGTTTTCACTGATTGAAGTTTTAATATCTAGGGAGTCCGTTATTAGTATCAGATAGATAGATAGATAGATAGATAGATAGATAGATAGATAGATAGATAGATAGATAGATAGATAGAGATAGAGATAGAGATAGAGATAGAGATAGAGATATATATAGATATAGAGATAGATAGATAGATAGATAGATGGAGATAGAGATAGAGATAGAGATAGATAGATAGAGAGAGAGATGGAGATAGAGATAGTGATAGAGATAGAGATAGATATAGATATAGATAGATAGATAGATAGATAGATAGATAGATAGATAGATAGATAGATAGATAGATAGATAGAGATAGGGATAGGGATAGAGATAGAGATAGAGATAGATAGATAGATAGATAGATAGAGAGAGAGAGAGATGGAGATAGAGAGAGTGATAGAGATAGAGATATAGATAGACAGACAAATAAATAGGCTTATCTACATATCCGCTACCATCAATTTGATACAAGAAATGGATGCACCTAGCTATATTTAATTAGAAGTATCCTTTACCATCGATGTGATACTACAAGGACCACACATGTCCCTACATTAATTATCAACATACCCAAGTTATGTACACATATCTGTTAAGAGTTCGAAATCAAGTACTCCATTGCCAATAATTAATGGGTTGCATCCACATCCATTGCCAACAACTTTATACAAGATCTAGATGGGCAAACATTAAATTATAACATATCTAAGTCATATATCTCTCACTTAGTTAAAAGAGTCCAATTAAGTGACTGATGAGCGAATGGAGTCTAAAAACTTCACTATGACCACTATATATAGAGACCGAGTGGCACAGAAGTCCTGCATAAACACATATCAATAGTGCTACACAACATAGAACATGAACAACGCAAAAGTAGCTGGAGTGTTATGCTTCCTAGTCATTGTGGCTCTTTCTTCTTGTTCGCTCCATGCACGAGAAGCCAACAATATAGATCACTGCCTCCTTGATAAAAAAAAGCTGATGTGAGACTGTTGGCATCACATCGAAAAGAAACTTGGTGACCAGTACCCGCCACTCCATAGCGCATGTTGCAATACAATAAGAGATGCAAAAGACATCCACTGCGTCTGTGATCGGATCACCGCTCACGAACTGACTTTGCTCAGTCTAGCCAAGTTTGCCATGGCTACACATTTATGCGGCAATGGGTTGCACACAGACACTCACTGTGCAGGTTGGTATATTGTCATATTTGTGCGCGCACACACAAACACACAAACACACACAAATATATATATTTACATTTTATATAATTTCTCATGTTCATCATTATGATGTGAAGAATGAAATTTTGCAGGTTATCGTGTTCCGGAAATAAAGCTACCAGCTCCACCTGCGGCAAGTACCTAGGCCTTATGTGTAAGACCATTTTCATAATGGAGAAATAATTAAATAAAGCAAAGAATGATGTCAGATGAATGGCATTTTCTGTGTATTTGACCTTTTTTGTGTGTATTAAAAAAAATTGGGCATAGCCTCGTCACTTGTTGTTTGCATTGGTATGATAACTGGTTCTCATTGATTCATAGGATTTTAACAGATATAGAAATAGAAAAAAAATAGGCTTCCAATGTGCGATGGAATGTCCTCGTTGATCTTACATGATCAAGAAACAAAGAAATCCATCTAGAAAACATAGAAATCGGGACAAAAAATGGGTACACCAGATCTCGACTCTACAGAAATGAACATACGTATAGACATTACATAAAGAGGTTAATCACTATTACTGTCTAGGAACATTTACTAGATATTCACGGCTATGGGAGCACATAAGGGGAAATAAGGTGACACCGAACACCCAAAGAAAGAAGCAAAAAAACGACTTAAACAAAAACACGCGAGACATTAAGATTACATACAAGAAACATCACATTTTACTGCTACTCAAAACAATATGCACACATGTTTAAGCACACAAATCTCGCTAGAACTCCGGCACTACGATCTACCATGCTGTGGCGGTGTGCACGAAAGTGGATCAACGTGTGGAGAGGATGGTGTAAATGGAGCTACACCAAAGCTGGCTTAGCACCGGTTGCATCTGGACGGGCTCGGAGGTGAGGACGGACTCGGTGATCATGTAGCGGGACACGGATGTCACGGCCACGTCATCATTAAGCGAATGGATGCGAACCGTGCTCGTCCAGCGAATGAGTAGTGAACGGAAGCGAACCGTGCTCGTCCAGGGAATGAGTGACAGGGTAGGATAGCGGTGAAAAAAAGGCTTGCTGGCATTGCCCTTTTCTTATAATGAAGATCAGTAAGGGTTGATAAAGTGGAGAGGTGGATGGCACATTTCCAGAATAGGAACATGTCTATCACCGAAACGATATACATTGGCGAGGGCATCAACGTTCGTACGCATGCCTCCACGGAAAGGCGCGCGGCAGCGGATTGATTAACACGACCGGTCATACATGTGCCTGCCATGCTAGTCTGGGCGGCTTGGCCCGTGACGCCGGGCGACCATCTGCGGGCATGTGGCGTCGTCTATCCGGAAATGGTACGTCGACCGCGACCACCCGGCGATGCCATGAGCGGCAGGGCACGCGCGCACAACAAGACATCCATCGTCTTTTCGTTCCGGACAGCGACCTTCTTATTCCCCGGTGCCTATCTGCCTCCCCCTCTCAAATTATAAGCTGAAATGCTATTTGATTTTCTGCGCTGTAAGTGTGTGTCACACTCCGAAAAAAATAATTTAAATCCAAGGATGCACGACTGCACGTACGCCGTTCATATGTGCATCCACGTCGAGAAGTCCAGCGAGACTTGTAACCATCCAGGTACAGCACGGTACGTGGTGCTACCATCAGGCAGCAATAGCATTCAATGACCATGGATGCACTAAGGTACGGGCGTAAACAGTAGAGCTGTGCCCTGATCGCCCACAAGCTCAACAGCGCCACACGCTCGCGTGCACGACCATCGGCATCTGATTCGACGGGGCAGTACCTACACAGTCAGATTTATGTGACCGAGAAAAATTCACCGTAGATCACCAAACTTGAGTCGGGTGACGGATTTGTACCACAACTCCAAAATACCCAAACTGCGGTCCAAGTACTTGCGCAAGGATTCACTTTGGTCCATGTACACGATTTCGTATACGTATTTGCTGACTTGGCCGAGTCAGTGGCCGCCAGCTCGCTTTGACCGCCACGTAGCCGATCCTAGGGTGAATACTGCTCGATCGGTTTTCTTCTTTCAAAAATGCCATGACTACACTTCTTTTCTCTTCTTTGAGCGCGAGGAATCAGTTAGAGCTGCTGATCGCCCTGCTTGCTGCTGGTTCTTTGATCGTCTGGAGTTTGAGCTGATTTGGAGTAGGCGGGGATGAACCTGTGGAGGGATGTCGCGGCAGCTGTCGTTGCCGGCGGGCTCGCTGGTGACGGTGACCATGTCGCCGACGAGAGGGAAGGGTGCTGGCTGCGGGAGCCCCGGGGATGGGGTCGTGAGGAGGGGGTCCGGGCTCACCAGCCCCGTGCCCAGACACTCCATCGGCTCCTCCACCGCGACGCTGCAGGTCTCGCCGGTGCGCCGGAGCGGGGAGAGCCGGTACGCGTCGAGGGACGGTGCCGACGCGAGCGCCGAGTTCGTGCACTACACCGTGCACATCCCGCCCACGCCAGACAGGACCACGGCGTCCGCGTCCACGGACGCGCCCGCAGCTGAGGATGTTAGGAATAAACCACGTTTCGTCGTGGTCATCTATGTGTGTGTCACGTTGGTGTGTCCGGCATGTTTGGCAGGGGCGTTGCGCGCGGCTAGAGCCAGCTAGTGGATGTAGCACGTTAGGAGGATATGCATGCACATATGGGTTGTTAGCCTGTAGTGCAGATCCTAGAGATAATCTAGGAGAGATAGGGATCATCCGTGCGTGATTAATCGGCGGTTTGGCAACTAGATCGGGTGAGTGCACCTGGGCATAAAAGGCCCCTCCTTGTACGTGGTGTCAGCCACATACTTAGAGCTGAAGAGGAAAAAGAATAGGTCGTGCGTGCGGCCGTGGCGCCGTTCGTCGGCGTGGCGCCGTATGCGCGGCGTGGCGTTCGTTGCCGGAAAAACCACCTGTGTTCCCTCCTTCTTCTACCTTCGATTGAGTGAGAGAGAGAGAGAGAGATAGAGAGAGATTCGTCCGGCGGTCGTGCTGCCGGAGGCTACTCGGCGTTTGTCGCTGGACCGGGTATGTCCCAACATTTGGTATCAGAGCCTCAATATTCGGGGCCATGGCGAACGCGGATGCGGCAAGCGGTGAGTCCTCGGCGAGCTCGGCGGACGTGGAGGCCTGAGCGAGCGCGTGGTAATGATGACGCGCGGCGAGTCCGGCGGTGGCGGCGTTTCGGCGGCGGCTGCACGATGAAACTCCGGGCCGTGTGTCGGCCTGAGGAGATGCGGGGCGCTATGGCTGTCACCGGCATGTGTTGCCAGAGTCAGAGGAGATGGCGTATGTCGCCGCAACTAGAGACAGGGAAGACAGCGTATGTCGCCAGAACGTCGGGCGTGTGTCACCAGCGCAGAAGGAGCTTGGCGTGTGTCGCCGAGGAAGATAATGAAGATTGTGTCACGCGTGGTGGAGGCCGTAGCGACGGTCATGGCGACGACGTCATAGTTTAGGAGGAGATTGTTAGGAATAAACCACGTTTCGTCGTGGTCGTCTATGTGTGTGTCACGTTGGTGTGTCCGGCACGTTTGGCAGGGCCGTTGCGTGCGGCTAGAGCCAGCTAGTGCATGTAGCACGTTAGGAGGATATGCATGCACGTATGGGTTGTTAGCCTGTAGTGCAGATCCTAGAGATAATCTAGAAGAGATAGGGATCATCCGTGCGTGATTAGTGGGCGGTTTGGCAACTAGATCGGGTGAGTGCACCTGGGCATAAAAGGCTCCTCCTTGTTCGTGGTGTGAGCCACACAGTTAGAGCTGAAGAGGAAAAAGAATAGGTCGTGCATGCGGCGTGGCGCCGTTCGTCGGCGTGGCACCGTATGCGCGGTGTGGTGTTCGTCGCCGGAAAAACCACCTGTGTTCCCTCCTTCTTCTACCTTCGTTTGACCGAGAGAGAGAGAGAGAGATAGAGAGAGGTTCGTCCGGCGGTCGTGCTGCCGGAGGCTACTCGGCGTTTGTCGCCGGACCGGGTATGTCCCAACATAGGAGGAGGGGCGCCGGTGTACTGGGTGTTCATGCACTACGCCTCTCCCTACAAGTACGCGCTGGACGCCATGCTCGCCAACGAGTACTTGTGGGCGGCGAACCGGTGCTTCGGGGTCGCCGGCGCCAGAGAGGAGTGCTCGGAGATGGGGCGTGACGTGCTGGCGGTGTGCACTAGTAGAAAAAGGGTCAAACGTGCAGCACATTAATGCCGGTTTGTATTAGAGCCGACACTAATGTACATTAGTGCCGGTTCCAACGGCTAGCCAGGCCGCTCTCATTAGTACCTGTTCGTGGCTAACCTTTAGCACCGGTTCGTGCCACGAACCGGTACTAATGAGGATGGTGGCAGGATGTTGTCAGTCTGGGCCCCCTCCAGCACCTTTAGTACCGGTTCGTGCCACGAACCGGTACTATAGGTCCTCCTGCATATAAACCCCTCGTCCAGCTCGCTTTGTTCTTCCCCCTTTCCCCTCTCCTCTCCTCTCTGTTCTTCCTCTTCTCCCCTCGAGCTCATCACATATTTTGCCCAAAATTTGTCAAGATTTGAAGGCCCCCATCCATTCAAGTGATCACAAAGGTTAGCAACTTTGTCCTGTCATCTCTCATTGCTAGATTAGCTCTTCCCATGCTTTGTATAGTTACTAATTTGTGAGTTTAGTAATTTGGGAGGAAATATATATATGTGCTAGTATTTGATTTATATGCAATTTGAGGTCAAAAATAACACTTAGTTTGCATATGTAGGTGTGGTTTACTTAGTGCCTTCTAAATCTCCGTCGTAACCACCGTCGATCGCCCGCACCGTCCCGTCATCGGCACCACCTTGTGGTGAGCCTCTTGTTCATGAAATTTTATATAAAAAATTGATGTTTGTGTGTTTTGGATATATAGTTAATCATGTAATAATTATCTTACCCGTACGTTGTTTGTTATACATAGTGCCATGGTTTTGATATCCGTCCCCGTCGGCCCTCGTCCTTGTTATGATTCGGATGTGGTATATTCTCTTTTAAAACTATTTGTTGCATTTCGTGTTTATGACAAATTATGCCCATCAAGTTGACATAGATATTTTTATCTAGGAGGTATGTGAATCGGAAATTCCAACCGACCCTATTGTCGAGAGGTTAAATTTAGTTGAAAGAGAAAACGAGTACTTGAAAGAAAAATTGAAAAGAATTGAGGGGGAGAAGATGGAATTGGAGTTGCATGTTGCCGATGTCGTCGATGATCACAAGATCAAGATGGAGAAAATGCGCTTGAAGAATAGAAAGATTAGAAAATATGCCATCGATAGTGAGGCTTGGTATCATTATGCTGTTGGATCAATTGTTACCTTAGTTGCGATCTTGATCACATTTGTTGTTGCATTTAAATGCTTTAGCTAGAGAGTTATTTGTTTGTTGCATTTAAGTGTTGTATGAACTTTATGTATGAACTTGTATTAATTTGGTCTATTCGGTGTTGTGTAATGAAGATGAGCCGGCAATGGATGTACGATGACCGATGCTCTCCCCAGTTCGTTGAGGGCGTGCATAGTTTTCTGCTTGCGGCTGAGGCAAACAAGCGGGCAGATGGTTTTATGCCTTGTCCATGTGTTGGCTGTAAGAATGGTCACAATTACTCTACGTCAAGAACCATTCACGTCCACCTGTTTGAGTCCGGTTTCATGTCCCACTATAATGTTTGGACCAAGCACGGAGAAAGAGGGGTTATGATGGAAGACAATGAAGAAAAAGAGGACGACGACAGCTATCCTGGCCATGGGTTCCCTGAATACGATGATACAACAATGGGGGAAGAAGCTGAGCCGGTAATGCGGGAAGAAGCTGAGCCGGCAATGCGGGAAGAAGCTGAAGAAGAGGCATCAGATGAGCCCGTTGATGATCTAGGTCGGGCCATTGCCGATGCAAAGAGAAACTGCGCAAGTGATTTGGAGAAGAAGAAGTTGCAGCGCATGTTAGAGGATCACAAAAAATTATTGTACCCGAATTGCGTAGGTGACAAGAAAAAGCTGGGCACCACACTGGAATTGCTGCAATGGAAGGCAGAGAATGGTGTATCTGACAAGGGATTTGGAAAGTTGCTGATAATGATAAAGGATATGCTTTCAAAGGACAACGAATTGCCCGAGAGTACGTACAAAGCAAAGAAGGCTGTCTGCCCTCTAGGGTTAGAGGTGCAGAAGATACATGCATGCCCTAATGATTGCATCCTCTACCGTGGTGAGTACGAGGATTTGAACGCTTGCCCGGTATGTGGTGCATTGCGCTATAAGATCAGCCGCGATGAGCCTGGTGATGTCGAGGGCGAGCGCCCCAGGAAGAAGATTCCTGACAAGGTGATGTGGTATTCTCCTATAATACCACGGTTGAAACGTTTGTTCCAAAACAAAGAGCATGCCAAGGCGATGCGATGGCACAGGGAAGACCGTAAGAAAGACGGAAAGTTGAGAGTACCCGCTGACGGGTCGCAGTGGAGAAAAATCGAAAGAAAGTACGGGAAGGAGTTTGCAGATGACACAAGGAGCGTATGGTTTGGTCTAAGCGTAGATGGCATTAATCCTTTTGGGGAGCAGAGCAGCAACCATAGCACCTGGCCTGTGATTCTATGTTTGTATAACCTTCCTCCTTGGTTGTGCATGAAGCGGAAGTTCATTATGATGCCAGTGCTCATCCAAGGCCCTAAGCAACCCGGCAACGACATTGATGTGTACCTAAGGCCATCAGTTGAAGAACTCTTACAACTGTGGAATGGAACAGGTGTACGTGCGTGGGATGAGCACATGGGGGAAGAATTTGACCTAAAGGCGTTGCTGTTCGTGACCATCAATGATTGGCCTGCTCTCAGTAACCTTTCAGGACAGACAAACAAGGGATACTGCGGATGCACGCACTGTTTGGATGATACTGACAGTATATATTTGAATAGTTATAAGAAGAATGTGTACCTGGGACATCGTCAATTTCTTCCGAGCAGGCATCCCGTAAGAAAGAAAGGCAAGCATTTCAAAGGTGAGGCGGATCACCGGACGAAGCCTCGCCACCGTACTAGTGCTGATGTACATGATATGGTCAAGGATTTGAAGGTGATATTTGAAAAGGGTCCTGGCGGACAACCTGTTCCGAAGGACGCAGACGGGCGCGCACCCATGTGGAAGAAGAAATCTATATTTTGGGACCTGCCATATTGGAAAGACCTAGAGGTCCGCTCCGCAATCGACGTGATGCACGTGACGAAGAATCTTTGCGTGACCCTTCTTGGCTTCTTGGGCGTGTATAGGAAGACAAAAGATACACCTGAGGCACGGGAGGACCAGCAACGTATGCACGGAGAAGACGGCATACATCAGGGTCATGCAAGCTACGCTCTTACCAAAGAAGAGAAGGAAATCTTCTTTGAATGCCTGCTCAGTATTAAGGTACCGTCTGGCTTCTCGTCGAATATAAAGGGAATAATAAACATGGCAGAGAAAAAGTTCCAGAACATAAAGTCTCATGACTGCCACGTGATTATGACGCAACTGCTTTCGGTTGCATTGAGGGGGCTTCTACCGGAAAACGTTCGATTAGCCATTGTGAAGCTATGTGCATTTCTCAATGCAATCTCTCAGAAGGTAATCGATCCAGAAATCATACCAAGGTTACAGAATGATTTGGTGCAATGTCTTGTCAGTTTCGAGTTGGTGTTTCCACCATCCTTCTTCAACATCATGACGCACGTCCTAGTTCACCTATGCGAAGAGAATAACGTTTTGGGTCCTGTATTTCTACACAATATGTTCCCCTTTGAGAGGTTCATGGGAGTCTTAAAGAAATATGTTCATAACCGTGCTAGGCCAGAAGGAAGCATCTCCAAGGGCCATCAAAATGAGGAGGTCATTGAGTTTTGTATTGACTTTATTCCTGACCTTAAGCCGATTGGTGTTCCTGAATCGCGGCATAAGGGCAGACTGGATGGAAAAGGCACGCTAGGAGGGGAACAAATAATATGTATGGACGGACATTCTCTCACTGAAGCACACTACACAGTTCTACAGAATTCCACCTTGGTGGCTCCATATATGGATGAACACAAGAATTTGCTACGCTCCAAACACCCGGAGTGGTCTGATGACTGGATTACACGTGAACAAACCAGGAGTTTCGCCAACTGGTTGCAGACACGTACCATGCATGACAGCTCTATTGAAGATGACCTGTACTTGCTGTCCCAGTTACCATCTTCGAATATAATGACTTTCAAAGGGTACGAGATAAATGGTAATACATTTTACACGATCGCCCAAGATAAGAAGAGGACCAACCAAAACAGTGGTGTCCGCTTTGATGCAGAAACCAAGACGGGAAAGGAAACATATTGTGGTTATATACAGGACATATGGGAACTTGACTATCGACGTGGTTTAAAGGTCCCTTTGTTTCGGTGCAAATGGGTCAATATGACACGAGGCGGGGTAACGGAAGACCCGCAGTACGGAATGACAACAGTGGATCTCAACAATCTTGCGTATGCAGACGAACCATTCGTCCTAGCCAATGATGTGGCACAGGTTTTCTATGTGAAGGACATGTCTACCAAGCCAAGAAAAAGAAAAGATAAGGAAGCGAATGCATCGTACGATGAGCCAAAGCGGCACATAGTTCTTTCTGGGAAGAGAAACATCGTGGGAGTGGATGACAAGACAGACAAGTCAGAAGATTATGAAAAGTTTGATGAAATTGCTCCATTCACAGTGAATATTGACCCGAGCATCCCGTTAAATGATGAAGATTTTCCATGGTTACGGCGCAAAGGGACACACGCGAAGAAAAAGTTTCACACCCAAAGATCTGGGATGTGATCGGCTTCACTATCATCACTTTCTTCTGTGTTTCACACCCAGGAGGGAATGTCTGTAATAGTTAGGGTAGTTATGTGTTTTGGCATTTCAAACGCGAAGAAATTTTATGTGCAAACAAATTCTTTTCATGCATTTACTGATTTTTTCCAGCTAAATGACCCTGAAATTGAAAAGCAATTCAAATGAACTCAGAGAAGGTTGAAAGTTGGCATGGTATCATAATTTCATACAAATAGCATGTGCAAGAAAGTATAGAGGGTTATGGCAAAAACTGGATGCACTTCGTGTACAAAATGGACAATCTCTTTCGAAGTATCAGGGTTTCCGACGAAAACTGAAATGTTACAAAGGCATTTCATTTTTTAAATAACCTAAGCATTACTAAATTGAATATAATGATAAAACACACTAATATTAAACATAAGAAAAAAGAATCACTGAAAAAACTTTTTTCACAGTTCAGTTATTCACAAACTAGTGATTCACACAAATTTCAAATAATTCAAAATTTAAACTATTCAAATTTGAAATCTACCAGCACTAACAGAAAGTTTGTAATTTTTTGTACCTAAAGCAAAAATATTCACAAAGAAACTCTAAATACAGCAAAAAACAACTCAAAAATAAATAAAAAGAAAAAAATAAAGCAAAAAAAAATAAGAAAAAAAGCGCCGCCTACTGGGCCAAAGCGGCCTGCATACGACTAGCGACACAACCTTTCGTTGGGCCAGGATGCAGGCCCGCGAAGGCCCAGTAGGCCCACAAGGCGAGGAGGACAGGTAGGCCCAGTAGGCCTGATTAGGAGAGGAGTTCGAGAGAGCTACCGCACTGGGGCTTATAAACCAGTGCGGTAGCCCCTCGACTAGCGAGGTGGGACTAAACTTCCGCACCGCACCTGCGCGAGCGCACCCCCTTTAGTACCGGGTCGTGGCACAAACCGGTACTAAAGGGGGGGCCTTTAGTACCGGTTTGTGCCACCACCCGGTACTAAAGGGGGTCGCTTCCCGCCGCTTGGCCTGGCCAAAACAGACCTTTAGTACCGGTTGGTGGCTCCAACCGGTACTAAAGGTGCCTTCTATATATACAACTGCTACGAAAATTTCAGTTTCCCTCTGTTTTCACCTCTGTTCCGTCGTCTTCGTCGCCGTCGCCGCCGCCCTCGATCGTCTCCGACGTCGCCGCTCGTCTCCGTCGCCGCCCCCGTCCCCGTCGCCGCCCCCGTCCCCGTCGCCGCCCTCGTCTCCGTCGTGCCGTCCCCGCCGTCGCCGCCCCGGCCGTCGCCTCGCCGTCGCCTCTCCTCGCCGTCGCCTCGCCGTCGCCTCGTCGTCGCCGTCACCGTCGCCGTCGCCCGCTGTGAGTCTCCAGCCCCGAGCCCGTACACACACACACACAAGCATTAGATAATTAGTCTTTAATTAGTTTAGATAATTAGTCTTTAATTAGTTTAGATTATTTAGATTATTATTTTGTATGTTTAATTAGTTTAAATAATTAGTGTTTAATTAGTTTAGATTATTTAGATTATTATTTTTTCACTATTATATATGTATGAATGCATGTTAATTAGATGGATATAATTAGTGCTTAATCAGTTAGAAATTAGTGTTATATAGAAATGTTAGAAATTAGTGTTATATAGAAATGTTAGAAATGTTAGAAATTTTTGTGTTATTTAGATTATTTAGATTAGCATAATTAGTGTTATATAGAAATGTTAGAAATTTTAGTTATCAAAATCCAATCATTAAAAAAATGTTACGTTTTGCGGGCATATAGCTAGTATTTGTTCTCAACGATGCCCGGCCCGCATCCTCGCCGTCGACCCGTCCGCGACGATGTCCAGCCGACCCATGTCCGGGACTGGGCTCCGCCGGGCTGGCACTGGGAGGTGCTGCTTGGAGGGGCGCGCCGCTTGATGAGGAACCCGGCCGCAGGTCCCGTTGTCGACCCTAATCTCGTTTGGTGGCGTTCGCGTGGGCCAGTTTCGGTGCGGAGGGACCCGGCCCTGCCGGAGGTGGTACGTCGCCGTGTCAGGGAGGAGGACGAGCACGTCCATCGCTACATGGTTGCGTTAGAGGGCGGCAGGTTCTCCAATACGTGGCAGTATCTTCGGGGATCTCACTTCAGCTATGATCCTGTGAGGGTTCCTTCTCTTTGGGTGTCCACCGCCCGCGCCGGAGGAACCGCGAGTGTCCTAGATTCTTCTGTAGTATTTGATCTTTATTAGCTAATAGCCACTGATGTACTATTCAATATTATATATTATTCGAGACGATGTATTCGAGATTATATCTATTATTCTGGACGATGTATTCGAGATTATATCTATTATTCGAGATTTGAATACTAAATTGTTTTATATTTCTTTTGGATTAGTTAAACAAAAGCTATGGTAGACAATACCGACAGAGAGGGAGAACAGACCATGTTCGATATGATACGCGGGGCAGATGATAATCAGAATGAAGAAGATTATGACGGCTCCGAATTTCTAAACAACACCGGAGAGGGTGATATGATATTCGATCGCGACGACGAAATTGTTGAAGTCATGAACTATGATTATGACGATGACGAAGAACATGTTGATCCTGAAACAACAAACACCAGCGAGGTATATATATTTATATAAGCAGGCATCTGGTGATCATCACATGTTTTAAATGACTTGAAGATATATTAACGAATCGATCTTTGTTCTTTCAGCCATCCGAATCGAGCAAATCTTCAGGCAAAATGACGAAACGATGCCCGAACAAAAAAGTTGAAGCCGGGCGTAAAGTACAATATCGAGGCATGCGGCCCTACTGGCAAACCATTAGCGCCTAAGAAGATTGCAGACAAGTTCGTTCGTCAGTGCGGAGTTCTTGTGAAGGACCAACTCCCGATCAAACTTCAAGAATGGAGAGCGCCAGCAAAGCCACGTCCAGATGTTACTTTTGTCGACAAGAATCAAAAAGATCTGCTTTGGGATACTCTCATGGAACATTTCACCCTACCAGATCATTTCACAGAAGCAGATGTGCAGAAAGTCAAAGAGGCTGCTCTTAGGATGATGGCGACTGCATTCAAGAACTACAAGAATCGTGAATGGAACAAGTACGTCAAGGGAGGAAGGAAGACTCCAGTATTCAAGGGAACACTGGAGAACCAACGTGATCACTGGGACGATTTCGTGAAATTCAAGGATTCGGAATCAGCTAAGGAACGGTTGAGAATAAATAAGAAGAATGCCAAAAAAAAGGATAAGTTCCATAAGCTGGGGCCAGGTGGCTATGCGGTGGCAATGCCTAAGTGGGATAAGTCTGAGAAAGAGACGGAGGATGCAAGTGTCACTCCGGCTACTAAGAGCTGGCCCCCCAGGGTCAGGACTTGGTTCTATGCGCATGGGGGGGAGTTGGACCGGGAGACAGGCAATGTTTCGACGAGGGCAAGTCTGAAGGGAGCCAACGATGCGATACTTGTTGCAATAGAAGAGGCACGAACGGGGGTGTTCCAGCCCAACAGAGAGAATGACGAGCTTACGCGTGCCCTGGGAAATCCTGAACACCCGGGAAGAACGCGAGGCAAGGGCGCTATGCCGTGCTATGAGGGGTTTTCAGACTGGAACAACGACTACAGAACCCGTGCGAGAAATAAGATTGCGGAGGAGAAGAAGAGGAAGATGGAGGAGGAGCAGAGGAAGCGGGACTATGAACGCCTTCAAGGCCTAGAAGCAAGTCAAGCGGAATTGGCAGTCAAATTCCAGCGGCAGCAGGAGCAGATCGACTCACTTACCCATCAAAGGGGGTCTCAGCAGCTACAGCAGCTAGCGGATGATCCAGCATTGGATAGCACCGGCCCATCCATGCCGATAAGCAGCGTGGGTTCCGTCCCGGACGACGCAATGCTAGGTAGATACCCCGTGGATGACATCACAGAGAACACTAACTGCGAGCTACACGTCAAAATGAAGAACATATCCACGAAGGTGGCGGACGACTGTGCTTTCACAAATCCCCCTGAGGCAACCTTCCATTGCAACCCGATTCCAGCGGGCTATGCTCGTGTCTTGGTTGATGAGGTGGTGGACCCACCATATTCGGGGCTACAGCTTGACATTGCTGGAGGTGACGGCGAGCGCTTTCTCGGAGAGGCCAAACATCGTATCATCCTATGGAAAAAGGATTGCATCATCTTTCCAAGGCCACCGACACCGCGTCAGCCGAGTCCTCGTCGAAGTCCGCCATCGAGTCAGCAGACTCCCGCTCCTGCAAGTCCACCAAGTCCGGCAAAGTGTCAGGCCACTCCTCCTCCTCCAAGTCTGGCAAAGTGTCAGGACAATCCTCCTCCTCCAAGTCCGCCACAGCATGAGACGTCCACTCCTCCTCCAAGTCCGGCACAACCTCAGGCCACTCCTCCTTGTCCAACTCAGTCCCATCAGCCGTCTCCGCCGCCTCAGCAATCGTAGAAGAAACACCCCGCAGCTATGGTGCGTAGCGGTACAAGTCGAGGTAGTACAGGAAGTACAGGCGGAGGCAAGCGATATAAATATGGTCCAAGCCTCAAGCCTCTTCCGCAGAGGTCTTATGACAGGTCTGAGGAGGAAATCACAGCCATATCGAAGGCCGAGGTGGAAGCCCATTTTGCACCGAAACTGCCACCGCCGCCAAGGGAGAAAGTGCCTGAGGAAACGATTGGCCACTTCATTCGTATGGCTCAACCACCAGCTCCCAAGCCGTTTGACACAGACTATAAGCGCCACATCAGGAAGTTAAATCGAGCACGTCTACAAAGGGAGGCGAGCACGTCTACATCGGGATCGAGCAAACAAGAAGCAGCTGCCAAAAAATGCGGGAAAACCATTCCCCAGCTGGGAGAACAGGTGGCGCAATCGATCCCCTCGCTTGTTGTGCCAACAATAGGTGATAGTACGCGCGCCCAATATTATTGTGGGCAAACAGTGCATGTTACCGAGGTGGGCAATGTGGTAATAACGGAGGAGCATATAATGCAGGCTGAAGTTCTCAACATCACTGTTGGACAACTCCTCGAGATCGAGCCCATGCGTTTGCTTAGAGAGGATGAAGTAAAACGGAAATATGTCCGAGGCCAACCTTTGGTCGCGCCAGACAAGGTCAAGAACCTCCCAGCGAGAATGTATGAATTGCATCAATGGTACATGAACATTACCAAGATTTCAGAGCGATTGTCCCTCATGGTGAATGTCAAGCAGGACCATTACTACCATGAGAAAGCTGTGTCCGTTGAGTATTTAGAACTGTTTCAGTTATACAATCAAGACGCACTCGACAAATCTATCGTCAGTTGCTATTATCTGTAAGTGATTTCTTTCTATAATTTAAGTCTCAAGCTAGCTGTAGTGATCCTTTTGATCAATCATTACCTATAATTATCCTCACTATATTCTTTTCTGTGGTATTATATATGCAGGATGAAGATATATGAAATGAGAAAAGGTGGACACTTTGGCATTGGGTTCATTGACCCCAACACCGTTAATGAATACACACGGAAGATAAATAAACATTGTGCAAAGGAAGTAGAGGACAGCATGCTAGAGTTCTTGAAGCGCCTCAAATACAATGAAGATATACTACTTCCTTACAACTTCCAGTGAGTCACACTGTCTTGTACTACAAATTCTCTGTTTTTGCCTACTAGCTAGCTACATGTTTTTGCTTACATATGCCCTCTTAATTAAGACATGTAAACGTGCGTGCATGCAGATTTCACTGGGTCTTGTGTATCATAAAAGTTAACGCCGAAACAGTTGAAGTACTGGACTCACGAATCTCATAAAAAACTGACTATAACATTCAACAGGTAATTTCAATCATTATTAACTATATATCTCGGCCTATTTAGTTCGTCATTTCATGATATGAACTATTTAATAACCCCTTTATTCATTTTCTTTGTCGGCGGGCAGGGCTTGGGAAAGATTCATCAGCATCACGGAAGGTGAATGGAAACAAAAGCTTAAATGGATTCGACCCAAGGTAAGTAATTAAGCAGTACTAGCTAGCTAGCTAGCTGCCATCTCTTTAATTGTCATGCTTGATTAATTATTATCTGATCAAATTCCATTCTCGTAAAGGCCCTGAAGCAGGCGCAGGGGACTGATCTGTGTGCATTCTGCGTTTGCGAGAACATTCGCATGATGGCGTCCGAAAGGAGCAGATCTCAAAGACAGCAATGGGTACGCTTGTCAGAACACTGTTTACAATTTTTACACCATTATCGATATCTAGTGACACAACTAATACACATGCATATTGATCTCCTTCTTAACAGTTCAAAGAGGTGCGGGAGAAGCTCATAGAAAGGGAGCGTGTAGAAGCACTTCAAGAGGAAATAGCGGGATTTTTGCTCGACCAGGTCATAAATCCGAATGGAGAATTCTATTACCCACTATCGCCCCCATGAAAACCACTTCCAATTGTAATCGTGCTCCGAAGGCACCAATTAGGCTAATGCCACTGGCTCCGAAGGCAACATTCATATGTAGGAGAAATTGTATATAGCTATACATGTGTGTATGTGTGAATTAATTAGTATGGTGGTTTCTGAGACATTGATGATATATATATATATATATATATATATATATATATATATATATATATATATATATATATATATGCATGATTGGTTCTACTAGAAATTCTATATATACATATATATATATATATATATATATATATATATATATATATGTATATATATGCATAACGTGTACAATGTGTAGTATCGTAAAATACCAGCAAACGAAAAAGAATTAAAATGGAAACACAAAATTAAATGAAAAAGAAATAATAAAACTAAAAACCCCCCAAACCTTATAGTACCGGTTGGTCTTACCAACCGGTACTAAAGGGCTCCAGGCCCCCGGAGCTGGCTCGTGCCACGTGGTTGCCCTTTAGCACCGGTTCGTGCTGAACCGGTACTAAAGGGGGGGGGGCTTTAGTGACCACAATTTAGTGACGGTTATGTAACCGGCACTAAAGGGCCTTACGAACCGGTGCTGTTGCCCGGTTCTGCACTAGTGGTGGGGCCTCACGGTGGAGGAGCGGTGGACGGGAGTGCAGGTGCTGTTTGGGTTTTTCCTCCTCTACCGGGTGCTCTACTGGGTCGTGCTCAGCCAGAGAGCGTCCAGAGCCAAGAGGTGACCATTGATCAATCCACGAATTTCTTCTCCTCCCTTTACTACACTACGTAGTGCGTATACGAGTGTGTGCGAATGCATGCATGGAGAAGAAGGAGCCGCCGCCGACTGCTTCGAGTTGCCCACCGCACGCAATCCCAAGGGCCGCTCCGACCTCCCCGGCATTGACGTTTTCGTCTCCACCGATAACCCGGAGAAGGAGCCGCCGCTTGTCACCGCGAACACCATCCTCTCCATCCTCGCCGCCGACTACCCGGTCGAGAAGCTCGCATGCTACCTCTGCGACGACGGCGGCGCGCTCCTCGCCTTCGACGCGCTTGCGGAGACCGCCAGCTTCACGCGCACGTGGGTGCCGTTCTGCTGGAAGCACGGAGTCGAGCCGCGCTACCCGGAGTCATACATCGGCCAGAAGCGGGATTTCCTCAAGAACAAGGTGCGGCTGGACTTCATCCGCGAGAGGCGGAAGGTGAAGCGGGAGTACGACGATTTCAAGGTGCGGGTCAACTCGCTGACGGAGGCAATCCAACGGGGCTCCGACGCGTACAAATACAATGCCGGCGAGGAGCTGCGAGCAAGAAGGCGCCTTCAAGAGGAGGCCGTGGCTGCCGGTGGCGCATTGGGAGCAGCTTCGTTGACAGAGACTAGGGCCGTGAAGGCGACATGGATGTCTGACGGCTCCCAGTTGCCCAGTGCTATGTCTCGAGCTTGCGTTGGTTTTCCCCGAAGAGGAGAGGATGATGCAGCATAGTAGCATAAGTATTTCCCTTCAGTTTTTGAGAACCAAGGTATCAATCCAGTAGGAGGTCACACGCAAGTCCCTCGTACCTGCACAACACGATAGCAACTCGCAACCAACGCTTAGGGGTTGTCAATCCCTTCACGGTCACTTACGAGAGTGAGATCTGATAGAGATAATATTGTTGGTATTTTTAATAGATAGATGCAAAGTAATAAGTAAAGGCAAAGTAAAAACAAAGCAAGTAAATAAAGTGATAGAGATTGATATGATGAGAATAGACCCGGGGGCCATAGGTTTCACTAGTGGCTTCTCTCAAGAGCATAAGTATTCTATGGTGGGTGAACAAATTACTGTTGAGCAATTGACAGAATTGAGCATAGTTATGAGTATATCTAGGCAATGATCATGTATATAGGCATCAAGTCCGTGACAAGTAGATCGAAACAATTCTGCATCTACTACTATTACTCCACTCATCGACCGCTATTCAACATGCATCTAGAGTATTAAGTTAAAACAGAGTAACGCCTTAAGCAAGATGACATGATGTAGAGGAATAAATTCATGCATTATGATAAATACCCCATCTTGTTATCCTCGATGGTAACAATACAATACGTGCCTTGCAACTCTTTCTGTCACTGAGTAAGGACACCGCAAGATTGAACCCAAAGCCATGCACTTCTCCCATTGCAAGAACTACCAATCTAGTTAGCCAAACCAAACGGATAATTCGAAGAGACTTGCAAAGATAACTCAATCTTACATAATAGAATTCAGAGAAGAGTCAAATATTTTCCATAGATAATACTATATCATAAACCCACAATTCATCGGTCTCAACAAACACACTGCAAAAAGAAGATTACATCGAATAGATCTCCACGAGAGAGGGGGAGAACATTGTATTGAGATCCAAAAAGAGAGAAGAAGCCATCTAGCTACTAGCTATGGACCCGACGGTCTGAAGTAAACTACTCACACTTCATCGGAGGGGCTATGGTGATTATGTAGAAGCACTCCGTGGTGGATGCCCCCTCCGGCGGAGCTCCGGAACAGGCCCCAAGATGGGATCTCGTGGATACAGAAGGTTGCGGCAGTGGAATTAGGTTTTTGGCTCCTGTTCTGATCATACGGGGATACGTAGGTATATATAGGAGGAAGGAGTATGTCGGTGGAGCTCCGAGGGGACCACGAGGTAGGGGGCGCGCCCAGGGGGGAGGGCGCGCCCTCCACCCTCGTGACCGCCTCGTGGCTTTTTTGCTGGAGGGTCCAAGTCTCCTGGGTCTTATGTGATGAGAAAATCACGTTCCCGAAGGTTTCATTCCGGTTGGACTCTATTTGATATTCTGTTTCTTCGAAATACTGAAAAAGCCAAAAAACAGCAATTCTGGGCTAGGCCTCCGGTTAATAGGTTAGTCCCAAAAATAATATAAAAGTGAAAAATAAAGCCCAATATAGTCCAAAACAGTAGATAAAGTAACATGGAGCAATCAAAAATTATAGATACGTTGGAGACGTATCACCCGGCACTTGGCTCCGGCGTGAACGAGCTTGTGAACAGTACGAAGGAGTTGGCCGTGAGCACCACCGCCCACACCGCCAGCACAAACACTGTGAATGCCGTCGGCGAAGCGCAGAGGCCGACGGGGAAGTAGACGCACGAGGAGTAGAGCAGCGCCACCGCCAGGAGGTACGGGAGGAACACCATCGTGGGGCCGCGGTGGCATGCGTGGACAGCCGGTACAGACCCGTCGCCGTCTCAGCAAGCACGATCAGCCGCTCCGTGAGAGTAAATTGCTCAAAGCCACCACATTTGTGGCTAGGGTACTTTAGAACTACCTCTTTTGCCAAAAATCACAAAAAACCACCACTTCTGTGGCAAGTGAATCACAAAGTGCTTTTATTCGGAACTGAGCAGCGCTTAATAGCAAAACTGACAGGGCTGGCCCATCTGTCAGGCTGAGCTAGCAAAAAAGAATGCCATGCAAACATACTGAGTCAGGCTGAGTCGGGCTTGTGCTCCGGTGAGATCCGTACTCTGCTATCTAGGCCACCCCTGGCCCCCATCGCCTGCGATCCATGCTTCCCCGACCTCCCCTAGCCCCCGTCTCCACCCTTCTCCTTGTCGTCGTGACCAGGACACCAACACGGATGCGCCGGCCGGTGAGAAAACTCACGGCCGCCGGCGATCCACCAGTCCCCGACCCACAGATGTCTTCCCCTCCCCAGCTGACGAGACCTACCAATCCCCGACCAGGCCACCCCGCACGTGTGCTCAGTTGTTGCCGCGCCCGAGCCCATTGCCGGCCTGGGTCTTCCCCGCCGTACTGCGGGCACCATATCCAGCAGGAACCGACAGCACCACCGGAGCTGGAGCGGCGCTGCTCGCCAGCTCGGGCTCCGGGCACGGCTTGCTGGGTTCGTGCGCCGCCGGCATGGCTACATCGATGGGAGGGGCGCTTGCTGGAGCTGAAGCGGCGCTGCCGCCATCGCATGCCTACCTCGTCGGGCACCAAGAGTCGGGGCAGGGCCGGAGTCAACGCAGGAGAGATGGGAATATGACAGGTGGGGCCCCCTTCCACCTCACTTTATTGTACAGATGTGCATGCCAAGTCAGCCTGACAGATGGGCCAACCCTGTCAGTTTTGCTATTAAGCGGTGCTCTATTTCGAATTAGTGCGTTTTGTGACTCACTTGCCACAGAAGTGGTGGTTTTTTGTGATTTTTGGCAAAAGTGATAGTTTTGAAGTACCCTAGCCACAAATGTGGTGGCTTTGAGCAATTTACTCGCTCCATGACGAACGTTGGCAGCGTCTCCATGGTGGAGGTGAGCAGGAACGTCACTGTGAAGGCAAAGAGCCCCAGTCTCTTGTGTGGGCCGGCCATGCCATGGCTGGTGTTGATGTAGATGGTGCCCAGTAGCGTCCCGATGATCACAGCCTCGAGGAAGTTGGTCAATAGCAGCTGCTTGCTGCTACGTCTCGAGCTTGCGTTGGTTTTCCCCGAAGAGGAGAGGATGATGCTGCACAGTAGCCTAAGTATTTCCCTCAGTTTTTGAGAACCAACGTATCAATCCAGTAGGAGGTCACGCGCAAGTCCCTCGTACCTGCACAACACGATAACAACTCGCAACCAACGCTTAGGGGTTTTCAATCCCTTCACGGTCACTTACGAGAGTGAGATCTGATAGAGATAATATTTGTGGTATTTTTGATAGATAGATGCAAAGTAAAAAGTAAAGGCAAAGTAAAAACAAAGCAAGTAAATAAAGTGATATAGATTGATATGATGAGAATAGACCCGGGGGCCATATGTTTCACTAGTGGCTTCTCTCAAGAGCATAAGTATTCTACAGTGGGTGAACAAATTACTGTTGAGCAATTGACAGAATTGAACATAGTTATGAGTATATCTAGGCAATGATCATGTATATAGGCATCACGTCCGTGACAAGTAGATCGAAACGATTCTGCATCTACTACTATTACTCCACTCATCGACCGCTATCCAGCATGCATCTAGAGTATTAAGTTAAAAACAGAGTAACGCCTTAAGCAAGATGACATGATGTAGAGGAATAAATTCATACCATATGATAGATACCCCATCTTGTTATCCTCGATGGCAACAATACAATACGTGCCTTGCAACTCTTTCTGTCACTGAGTAAGGACACCGCAAGATTGAACCCAAAGCCATGCACTTCTCCCATTGCAAGAACTACCAATCTAGTTGGCCAAACCAAACGGATAATTTGAAGAGACTTGCAAAGATAACTCAATCATACATAAAAGAATTCAGAGAAGAATCAAATATTTTCCATAGATAATACTGGATCATCAACACACAATTAATCAGTCTCAACAAACACACCGCAAAAAGAAGATTACATCAAATAGATCTCCACAAGAGAGGCGGAGAACATTGTATTGAGATCCAAAAAGAGAGAAGAAGCCATCTAGCTACTAGCTATCGACCCAAAGGTCTGAAGTAAACTACTCACACTTCATCGGAGGGGCTATGGTGATGATGTTGAAGCCCTCCGTGGTGGATGCCCCCTCCGGCGGAGCTCCGGAACAGGCCCCAAGATGGGATCTCGTGGATACAGAAGGTTGCGGCGGTGGAATTAGGTTTTTGGCTCCTGTTTTGATCATACGGGGATACGTAGGTATATATAGGAGGAAGGAGTACGTCGGTGGAGCTCCGAGGGGCCCACGAGGTAGGGGGGCGCGCCCAGGGGGGAGGGCGCGCCCTCCACCCTCGTGACCACCTCGTGGCTTTCTTGACAGAGGGTCCAAGTCTCCTAGATCTTATCTGATGAGAAAATCACGTTCCCGAAGGTTTCATTCCGTTTGGACTCCGTTTGATATTCTGTTTCTTTGAAATACTGAAAAAGGCAAAAAAAAGCAATTCTGGGCTGGCCCTCCGGTTAATAGGTCAGTCCCAAAAAATAATATAAAAGTGGAATATAAAGCCCATTATAGTCCAAAACAATTGATAAAGTAGCATGGAGCAATCAAAAATTATAGATACGTTGGAGACGTATCAGGCATCCCGAAGCTTAATTCCAGCTCATCCTCGAGTAGGTAAATGATAAAAAGAGAATTTTTGATGCGGAGTGATACTTTGGCATAATTTCAATGTAAATCTTCTTAATCATGGTATGAATATTCAGATCCGGAAGATTCAAGAAAAAAGTCCATATTGACATAAGAATAATAATACTTCAAGCATACTAATCAAAGTAATCATGTCTTCTCAAAATAACATGGCAAAAGAAACTTCATCCCTACAAAATCATATAGTTAGGCTATGCTTCATTTTCGTCACACAAAGATGTTCCCAACTTCTATACCCCCGATGACAAGCCAAGCAATTGTTTCATACTTAAATAATCTCAAACTTTTTCAACCTTCACGCTATACATGAGCGTGAGCCATGGATATAGCACTATGGGTGGAATAGAATATGATGATGGGGATTGTGTGGAGAAGACAAAAAAGGAGAAAGTCTCACATCAACGAGGCTAATCAATGAGCTATGGAGATGCCCATCTATTGATGTTAATGAGCAGGGATTGCCATGCAACAGATGCACTAGAGCTATGAATGCTCACCAAAAGAAAACTAGTGGGTGTGCATCCAACTCGCTTGCTCACGAAGACCTAGGGCATTTGAGGAAGCTCATCATAGGAATATACAAGCCAAGTTCTATAATGAAAAATTCCCACTAGTATGAACAAGACAACTCACTATATGAAAAACATGGTGCTACTTTGAAGCACAATATATGAGACTCAGTACATGAAGAACAAGGTGCTACTTTGAAGAACAATATATGAGACTCACTACATGAAGAACAAGGTCCTACTTTGAAGCACAAGTGTGGAAAAGAGATAGTAGCATTGCCCTTTTTTTGGGCCTTTTTTTTATTTTGGCCTTTCTCTTTTTTTGGGCCTTTCTTTTTTTTGGCCTTTCTTTTTTTTGGGCAATGCTCTAATGATGATCATCACACTTTCAATACAACATAAGAATTACAACTCGATACTAGAACAAGATATGACTCTATATGAATGCCTCCGGCGGTGTACCGGGATGGTGCAATGAATCAAGAGTGACATGTATGAAAAATAATGCATGGTGGCTTTGCCACAAATACGATGTCAACTACAAGATCATGCAATGGCAATATGACAAAAGTAATGCATGTCACGATGATGATGGTGGAAGTTGCATGGCAATATATCTCGGAATGGCTATGGAAATGCCATGATAGGTAGATATGGTGGCTGTTTTGAGGAAGATAATAGGAGGTTTATGTGTGATAGAGCGTATCGTATCACGGGGTTTGGATGCACCGGCGAAGTTTGCACCAACTCTCAAGGTGAGAAAGGGCAATGCACGGTGCCGAAGAGGCTAGCAAAGGCGGAAAGTTGAGAGTGCGTATAATCCATGGACTCAACATTAGTCAAAAGAAAGCATATACTTATTGCAAAAATTTAGAAGTCATCAAAAATTCAAAAACTACGCGCATGCTCCTAGGGGGATAGATTGGTAGGAAAAGACCATCTCTCGTCCCCGACCGCCACTCATAAGGATGCACAAGCCAGGTACACTTCATGTTTCAAATTTGTTACATAACTTTAACCATACGTGCATGTTACGGGACTTGCAAACTTCAACACAAGTATTTCTCAAATTCATAATCACCCAACTAGCACGGCTATGATATTATTACCTCCACATCTCAAAACAATTATCAAGCATCAAACTTATCTCAGTATTCAACGCACTCAAAAGAAAGTTTCACATATCTTGAATACCAAGTATATTAACATTAAGCAAATTACCATGCTATTAAAGACTCTCAAAATAATCTAAGTGAAGAATGAGAGATCAAGTTTCTTTAAAACAAATCCACCGCCATGCTCAAAAAGATCTAAGTGAAGCACTCGAGAAAAAATTATCACGCTCAAAAAGATATAAGTGAAGCACTATGAGCAAACTATCAAGCTCAAAAGATATAAGTGAAGAACATAGAGTATTCTAACAAATTTCAATTCATGTATGGATATCTCAAAAGGTGTGTACATCAAAGATGATTGTGGTAAACTAACAAGCAAAGACACAAATAATACAAGACGCTCCAAGCAAAACACATATCATGTTGGTGAATAAAAATATAGCTCCAAGTAAATTACCGATGGAAGTGGACGAAAGAGGGGATGCCTTCCGGGGCATCCCCAAGCTTTGACTTTTTGGTGTCCTTGGATTATCTTGGGGGTTCCATGGGCATCCCCAAGCTTAGGCTCTTTCCACTCCTTGTTCCATAATCCATCAAAAGAATTCACCCAAAACTTGAAAACTTCACAACAAAAAACTCAACAGAAATATCGTGAGCTCCGTTAGAGGAAGAAAACAAAAGAATACTTCAAGGTACTGTAATGAACTCATTCTTTATTTATATTGGTGTTAAACCTACTGTATTCCAACTTCTCTATGGTTTATAAACTATTTTACTAGCCATAGATTCATCAAAATAAGCAAACAACACACGAAAAACAGAATCTGTCAAAAACAGAACAGTCTGTAGTAATCTGTAACTAATGCAAACTTATGGAACTCTAAAAATTCTAAAAAAATAGAAAGTCCTGGACAATTTGTCTATTGATCATCAGAAAAAAGAATCAACGCAAAAACACTCTCCAGTAAAAAATGACAGCTAATCTCGTGAGGGCTAAAGTTTCTGTTTTTCAGCAGAATCAAATCAACTATCATCGTAGGTTATCCTATAGGTCCTACTTGGCACAAACACTAATTAAAACATAAAACCACATCCAAACAAAAGGTAGATGGATTATTTATTCCTAAATAGAAGCAAAAACAAAAAATGCAAAATAAAATTGGGTTGCCTCCCAACAAGCGCTATCGTTTAACGCCCCTAGCTAGGCATAAAAGCAATGATAGATCTAGGTTGTGCCGTAATAATAAGATAGATCTTGAAAGCTCATATCGTATTCCCTACGTTCGGCAGCAAGTTTCCTTTGAGGCAAGTAAAAATAATCAAAAGGGCTAAATTTAGCGGGACAAAAATCCCCAAGATCAATCACGGGAGGAACGGGTTCCTCCCTTGGCCCTTCATAGTGCACAACTATTTCATCGCTGAAAGCATTCTTTTGGCAAAATCTTGTGAGCTTATACTCGAGAGAGTATCCCAACTCATTATTTCTAAGAGCAAAATCATTATTAAGCTCGTTAATGCAATCAACTAAGACATTGATAGGGACCTTTTTTGTAAGGTTTTCATTGAAATCGACATAGTCCGAAGATTGAAAACGTCTAATTTCCTCTTGATCATAGAGGATTGCTTCTAGTGCGAAAAGATTTCTTTTGGCTTCTCTTATGACAAATCTAAATTCATGAGACAAAAAGATAGTAACAACGCGCTTAATAGAAGAGTGCTCAATATTAGAGAATTCTAAGAAAATTCTCTGTATGCAAGGGTGCATATGCATAAATTGTCTTTCAAGTTCAACCACAAGCATAGCTATAGCACCTGCAAGGCTACTGGTTCTATGGAGAATAGAACAGCCCATGGAAGGTAAAGCACCGGCACAAGTAAAGAAATCTTGAATAACGCCTTTGCCAATGATGTTACCACTACCGATTCGAACCTTTTTGGTATGCAAGATAGGAGGTTCATCGGCCGGAGACTCGGGATTTTCTGTATTATCATTGTTGTCCATATCGACGATAATCTCCCCAATTTAAGACATAGCGGTAGAAAAAGTAAGGCGGAAGAAAGCAAACAAAAGGGAAAGGAGGAGGAGATTGGGAAAGAGAGGGCAAATAAAACTGCAAGGGTGAAGTGGGGGAGAGGAAAACGAGAGGCAAATGGCAAATAATGTAATGCGAGAGATAGGGATTGTGATGGGTACTTGGTATGTTGACTTTTGCGTAAGCCTCCCTGGCAACGGCGCCAGAAATCCTTCTTGCTATGTCTCGAGCTTGCGTTGTTTTTCCCCGAAGAGGAGAGGATGATGCAGCACAGTAGCGTAAGTATTTCCCTCAGTTTTTGAGAACCAAGGTATCAATCCAGTAGGAAGTCATGCGTAAGTCCCTCGTACCTGCACAACACGATAGCAACTCGCAACCAACGCTTAGGGGTTGTCAATCCCTTCACGGTCACTTACGAGAGTGAGATCTGATAGAGATAATATTTTTGGTATTTTTGATAGAGGGATGCAAAGTAAAAAGTAAAGGCAAAGTAAAAACAAAGCAAGTAAATAAAGTGATATAGATTGATATGATGAGAATAGACCCAGGGGCCATAGGTTTCACTAGTGGCTTCTCTCAAGAGCATAAGTATTCTACGGTGGGTGAACAAATTATTGTTGAGCAATTGACAGAATTGAGCATAGTTATGAGTATATCTAGGCAATGATCATGTATATAGGCATCACGTCCGTGACAAGTAGATCGAAACGATTCTGCATCTACTACTATTACTCCACTCATCGACCGCTAACCAGCATGCATCTAGAGTATTAAGTTAAAAATAGACTAACGCCTTAAGCAAGATGACATGATGTAGAGGAATAAATTCATGCAATATGATAAATACCCCATCTTGTTATCCTCGATGGCAACAATACAATACATGCCTTGCAACTCTTTCTATCACTGAGTAAGGCACCGCAAGATTGAACCCAAAGCCATGCACTTCTCCCATTGCAAGAACTACCAATCTAGTTGGCCAAACCAAACGGATAATTTGAAGAGACTTGCAAAGATAACTCAATCATACATAAAAGAATTAAGAGAAGAATCAAATATTTTCCATAGACAATACTGGATCATAAACCCACAATTCATCGGTGCAGAAAGAAGATTACATCGAATAGATCTCCATAAGAGAGGGGGAGAACATTGTATTGAGATCCAAAAAGAGAGAAGACGCCATCTAGCTTCTAGCTATGGACCCGAAGGTCTGAAGTAAACTACTCACACTTCATCGGAGGGGCTATGGTGATCATGTAGAAGCCCTCCGTGGTGCATGCCCCCTCCGGCGGAGCTCCGGAACAGGCCCCAAGATGGGATCTCATGGTTACAGAAGGTTGCAGCGGTAGAATTAGGTTTTTTGGCTCGTCTTTTGATCATACGGGGATACGTAGGTATATATAGGAGGAAGGAGTATGTCGGTGGAGCTCCGAGGGGCCCACGAGGTAGGGGGGCGCGCCCAGGGGGGAGGGCGCGCCCTCCACCCTTGTGACCACCTCGTGGCTTTCTTGACGGAGGGTCCAAGTCTCCTCGGTCTTATCTGATGAGAAAATCACGTTCCCGAAGGTTTCATTCCGTTTGGACTCCGTTTGATATTCTATTTCTTCAAAATACTGAAAAAGGCAAAAAACAGCAAGTCTGGGCTAGGCCTCCGGTTAATAGGTTAGTCCCAAAAATAATATAAAAGTGGAAAATATAGCCCATTATAGTCCAAAACAATAGATAAAGTAGCATGGAGCAATCAAAAATTATAGATACGTTGGAGACATATCACTTGCTGCGATACACCACCTTCCACGCCCACTTGTACAGAACCACGAACTCATGTTTCCGTGAGCACGGCGAAGTAGACGACAAGGCCGGCCTGTGGCGATCCGAATACAATGCCTTGGTTGTGAGACCTTGCGCCGACTTGGGTTCAGGGGAGGAGGGCGAGGGATGGGGTACTCTAGCGGGTTGAGCTGCGCGGGGACGGCGAAGCCGTGTTAGAGGAGGGCAGCGTCGAGGGAGGCGAGTGAGCCATGGTGGAGGACGGTGCCGCAGGACAGGAGGAGGAGCGAATCCATGGAGGAGAGGAGGAGCAAATCTCCGTGGTGGATGGACAGCACCACCACCGTGGGCTGGCTCGACAGGAAGGTCAAGCTGTTCATGAGGAATCCCACCATGCGGAAGAAGACGGACAGGGAGCTGGTCATGGCGTTTTTGTAAAAAAAACGTATCGAGTAGTATTCACCCAAGAATCGACTACGTCGCGGTCAAAGCGGGCTGGCGGCCGCTGACTCGGCCAAGTCAGCAAATGCGTACACGAAAACGTATAAATGGATCAAAATGAACCCCTTACGCAAGTACATGGACCGTAGTTTAGTATTTTGAAATAGTGATACCAAACTGTCAACCGGCTTAAGTTTAGTGACCTACAGTGAATTTTTCTCTATATGACCGCTTCCCGCACTCTCGCGTCAGCTATAAAAACGCCAGCCCGCTCATCCATTGGCAAGCCACACCTGCCTGTTCCGTCCATAGCTCAGTCAAGCTCAAGCCGTGCGTGTGGCTTCAGGAGCTAGCCGTGGCTAAGAACATCATACGTCAAGATGTCCAATGGTTTCTATAATTCCTCTTTTACCAACCAGTAAAAATGCCTGTGCGCTGCAATGAAAAAAATGTCCTTAGCCTAAAAATACGTAAAGGGTGTGGCTAGGTCTTGGTCGATTGAGACTTAACCAAGTCTCAGTCAAATGATGTATAACATATAAAAAGAATAGAAGAAAAATTAAAAAGAAAATTTTGCATGAATCACCACATAAGATCTCGTGAATATAGCATTGACTGAGATTTTGTTAAGTCTTAGTTGACTGAAGTTTAGCAATCCAAATACATAAACAGAAATTAAGTATCTAGTTAGGTTTTTATTTTTGCGAAAATATCAGATTTATTATAAAGATTCATTAGAAATACAAAGCACCCAAACATAAGAAAAATTACATCGAGGTCCATGGACAACCGAACGACCATTGCCGCCGGTTGAACAAGCCACCTCGCATCGCTGTCGCCGCTCCCATACCGGATCCGACCTGACCTTGTCGATGACAGCCGGGAGGTCTTCATGCACGTGCCCCTAAGGACCAGCATTTTGGAGCCGCAGTCGTTGCCATTGAATCCGTGAATCTATCTGAAGAACCTCACACCAAATCTCGCTGTTGTGTACGCATGTTGAGAAACACTAACCTTGCCGCTCCGAGGAGCTGGTAGGAATCTACATCGGAGCTCTGTCTAATCTGTTCTGAAGGACGAACTTGAGGAGGATCGGAGCCCGGAAGACTGACTTGAAGAAGAAGCGCGCCATCCGTCCGAGTGCCGCCCTTGCGAGAACTAAAACCCTACCTATCTAAGACGAGGCACCAGGAATACCCGCCCCCGCTGTCGGTGTCAAAACCGGCGGATCTCGGGTAGGGGGTCCCGATCTGTGCGTCTAAGGCTAATGGTAACAGGAGGCAAGGGACACGATGTTTTACCCAGGTTCAGGCCCTCTCGATGGAGGTAAAACCCTACTTCCTGCTTGATTGATCTTCATGATATGAGTATTACAAGAGTTGATCTAGCACGAGATCATAGAGGCTAAACACTAGAAGCTAGCCTATGATGATTATGATTGTCCCTCTACGGACCAAACCCTCCGGTTTATATAGACACTGGAGTGGGCTAGGGTTTACACAGAGTCAGTTACAAAGAAGGAGATCTAATATCCGGATCGCCAAGCTTGTCTTCCACGCAAAGGAGAGTCCCATCCGGACACGGGACGAAGTATTGAGTCTTGTATCTTCACGGTCCAACAGTCCGGCCAAAGTATATAGTCCGGCTGTCCGGATACCCCCTAATCCAGGACTCCCTCAGTAGCCCCTGAACTAGGCTTCAATGACGATGAGTTCGGCGCGCAGTTTGTCTTCGGCATTGCAAGGCGGGTTCCATCTCCGAATACTCCAAAGTAAATGTCGAACACTTAAATCGTCTCTGGCTCTGCAAGACGACTTTCACATTCCACCGTAGAGAGAACAATATTCCACAAATATAATCTGCTGACAACTTTAGATAACATGACACGACACCATGGTCGAGTCATTATTGAACCGTCTTCCCACAGCCAGCTACCGCACATATCACGATGCGGTTTCCTCGACACGTCTTGTCGAAGCAGAGATCATGTCCCCTTATCACGGGATTCTCATCAATACGGGTACAGGTAACCCAACCGCGCCATCAATCTTGGCGCTTGGGAAATAAGCGATTTTCAATGGGCAAGTGGGGAGGCGCACCGTTTTCGTCGCCTCTATAAAGGGATAAGGATTCCCCATTTTTACCCATGCCTTCTTCCTCCTTCGCTTATCCATTCTCGCACCCTCGAGATCCAGCACCCTAGTTCACACCTTCTCCGCACAGCCAAACATGTCCGGAGCAGGAGGTAAGTGGGTGGCCTCCACCGTCAAGGAGGAGCATATTACGAAGCTCCAGACGGCCGGATACTTGGCCGCAGATATCACGCACCGGCTGCCGGACATAGGGCAGATCATTCCGACTCCAGGACCCCATGAGAGGGCCGTGTTCCTCACCCACTTCGTCCGTGGACTGGGATTTCCACTTCATCCCTTTGTCTGCAAGCTCATGTTTTACTATGGGCTGGACTTCCATGATCTAGCCCCAAATTTCGTCCTCAACATCTCGGTGTTTATCGTCGTGTGCGAGGCCTTCCTCTGCATCAAGCCCCACTTCGGCTTGTGGCTACGGATCTTCTGTGTGAAGCCGAAGATCGTGAGCGGCCAGCAAGCGGAGTGCGGAGGCGCCATCGTGTGTAGGATGCCCAATGTTACCTGGCTTGACGGTTCCTTCGCGGCCGTGAAAGGGTGGCAATCGGGGTGGTTCTACATCACCGAGCCGCGCGACGCCAACTGGGCAGCGGCCCCCGAATTTCGATCCGGAATTCCCATGCAGCTCACTTCCTGGGAAAAGAAGGGCCTGGCCTGGGGTGAACCTGCGGAGCTGACAGGACTTCAGAACTGCATCAAAAATATGATGGACAAGAAGATGAAGCTTCTCAACGTGGTCCAGGTCCTGCTCATCCGCCGAATCCTTCCGTGCCAAACACGGGCGTTCATTCTGTGGGAGTTCGATCCGGCCGAACACCAGACACTTCAAGAGCTTTACGACACGACGAACAAGGACGCATGGAAGGTGCTATTCAAGGCCTCCGAAATACCTCCTCCCACATCCGAGGACTGCGGACTCCACGTCACGTGGCTCCCCCATCCGGTGAGTTTTCTGACCATCACCAGATGTAGCTTTCTCAGCATACTCATGGGAGGATTTTAAGTCATCGTGTGTATTTAATCAAGATTACGTGGTGACGGCGGAGCGGATCGACTATCCTACTCCACTGCCAGAAGGCCCAGCAACCGCTCTCCTGAAGGAGATGCTAGTCCCGGCGCCTTACAAGGTGCCGGAAAAGAAGGCCGAAAAGAAGGCCACAGGGACCAGGAAGGGTCTCCGGCGTAAGGTCACACCGGACGGCTCGTCCGAAGACGATGAGGCACGCTCCTCCCAAGAAGGGGAGGAGGAGAAGAAAAGGGCCTCCCCATCCGGGGAGGCTGAAGGGTTTAAGAGGGCGGCCCTAGGGACCAGGAAGGGTCCTCGGCGCAGGGCCGTCATAGGCTCATCGTCCGAGGACGACGAGGCAGACTCCTCCCGCGGAGGCAGGGGGAAACACGAAGAAATTCCGCCTCCCCACATTGGGAAGGAGAAGAAAAGGAAAGACGCCGCGCAGGGGGAGGCCAGGACACCAAAGAAGGGAAAGGAGTCCCTTTCGAAACACTCCACCACGCCCTTTTACAGCGAGGAGGAGTGGCTGCCCAGGAGCAAGCCCCTGGTGAGATCGTAAGTATCCGCACTCTGTAACACTGTAGCACCACTTAGGTCCATAGTTTGTTATAACACCGAACACGTATATGCAGTCCGGCCAGGGCCCATCCCGAAGTATCCTCTTCGGATGGGTCTTTGAGCGATTCGGCGATGAATTCGCTCCCGACAGCCACCTCCCCCTCGGCCTGCGGATGACATGGAGGTATGGTCCCAGAGGGTCCCAGAGCTGAAGAGGGGACTCTGGAGACGCCCTAAGGCGAAATTCCAGACGCCGGGCACATGGGGCGCAAGATCCCCGCAGATTATGCTGACAAGAGCCGCAGTAGGTTGGGCTCCCAGCCGGACACTGTACTGGAACCTCCAAAGGTTCCGGATTCGGGTAGGCAGCCCCTCGCTAAGGAGGACGAGCCGGCCGTGCCAATGACTTCCATTGCACCAGAGGCGTCGGATAGTCTGCTGGAAGTGCTTCGCGGAGCTTCCATGGATGAAGAGCACCATACTCTTATGAGTGCGGTGATTCAGAAGGTTCAGTCCGCCAAAAGCGGATTGACCGAAGCCTGTACCAGCCTCTTGACAGGCTTTGAGGAAAGTAAAAAGTGTGTGAAGTTATCACCCAATAGACAGTAGCCCCTGATACTCTGTTTGGTGTTCGGAAAGAAAAGCCAAACGGAGGGTCGACTCTAAACCGCAGGAGTCTAAAAGTGTGTTTCTATGTGAATAAGCAGGCGGTGCTGCTTGCCGCTGCTGCCCGCACAGCAGAGGTCACTGGAATCAAACGGGACCTGGAGCAGGCCGAAGAGGAGCTCAGCCTCACGAAGAGGCAACTCGAAGAGAACAAAGGTTAGTGATACCCCGTTCACATATCATATAGAGGAGAAAAAAATGGGTGACGCTAACAAAAAGCGTCATGATTTTGTAATAGGGGCCCCGACCGAAGTGGCGGCCCTGAAGAAAGTGTTGTCCGAGGTCGAAGATAAGGCGGCCACGGAGCGCATTGAGCGTGAAAAGCAAGATGCTAGGGTGGGCGAGGTACAGCAAGATCTCTAGGAGCTCGGCAAGAAGTTTGAGTCCTTGGAGCGTGACTTCAAGATGAAAGAGTCTGAGCTTGCGAAGGCCCTTTTGAGCATGAAAGATGCCAAGGCCGAAGCCCAAAAGGCCCAGCAGGAAACCCAGGCGGGCAAGAAGATAGCGGCAGGTAAGACATTCATTATGCAAAGCAAGCATGTGGAGGAGACATTTCTTTTACTTACTCGAATTCAGAGCTCTCCAGGGGCATTCGCAGATCTGCCACGCAGCATATCGCATGCCACAGAGTTCTACCGTGCCGACGAGGGGAGCTCAACGGAGAAGCTGTTCTGGTCCCAGTATGCTGGAGCCGAACACACAATGCCTCTGACTGACCAATTGAAGCATTTCGTTGAACGCCACAGGGCGGGCGAAGTGGCCATGAAAGATTTCATAGTCCGGATGTGGCCTTGTGAGCCCCTGCCTGCCAGCTACTTCGGCCTTATAAAGCGGATGGTAAATGCCTGTCCGCGGCTTGAAGTTATCAAGCGATTCGTTTGCATTGAGAGGGTGCCCGCCGAGCCTTTGCCCGTGCGAAGATGCATTGGGCCAAGCTAGCTGCAGAGAAGCTGGTGAAGGATGGACCACCGAAGGGCAAGGCGCATCGCTATCCCGAGAAATATTATGATGGAGTTATGAAAGGCGCTCGCCTCGTGGCCGATGAATGTACCAAGGACACAATATTTTAGTGAGTGTACTCCTGTCGGTTTTGTAATATGAAAACTAATTTGTTTGCGCTATATAGCGCTTTGTTGATTTAAAATATTACCTTCTGTGCGACTGTTTATAAAATTCTGAAAGTAGGCCAGTCGTCGGCTTCCTCCCCCACGTAATTAGTACTGGGGTGTTCGTGGAAAACCCGAACACTCTTTATCCAAATTTTTGGTCCCTGAAGGAGGTGTTTGGCGCAGCGAACAAGGTAATCGGACTATGCTGCTTTATAACTCTCACTTAGCCATAGAAGTCTACAAGTTTAAGTTTCGGCGAAGCCCCTAGAATTCGGAAAGCCGTATTGGGGCGCTATATACGCCTAAATCGGACAAGGCCGATTCCTCTCCTAAAGCGGAAAAAAATCTTTAAGGATTTTAACACCTCTCAAACAGCGACCAGCTCTCGCCGCATCATGACAGTTAGTTTTCGGCTTTCTCTACTGAGGTGCTCGTCCGGAAGAACCGGGACACAATCGCAGTAGTTCTCCCTGCGCTACCATAGCCGATATAACGGAACGTAAGGTACCAAAACAAGGGAGCCGGGCAAACCGAACTATTGACCCAAGACATGATTCGGAGCTGATGCATATAATGCTAGAAGTTCGGGGTGCCGCATTGTCGAAAGTGTTCGGACTTATCTTGCCGTATTATGGGGTGCCATAAGAAGCCCCTGGCAAACTGAATGTACCAAAGTGTACGGATTCAATATGAAATAAACATTTATAGGAAGAATGTGAAGATAGGGATAATAAGCTGATGCTATATATTGTTTCCCGTTGTGAGATAATACGTCCGGGCGTATGTGTACAATTGATGCGTTAAGCAGAATCAAAATAGGACTATTTGACATGTCCTATCCAAGGGTGGGCCGCATGCGGGTATGCAAGACAGGTATAATGATCATTGACAGATACCACCTGGGTATTCCCGTTTTGCGCGAAGCCTTTTGCCTCCTTGGTTTTCCCTCCTGTGATAAGTCCGATGATCCAGCTCTCTAAAGGGACTGCCCGAAAGTAGGGTCCTGAAAGAGAAAGAAGGCTATTAAAGTATGTTGCAGCTGAACTGCACTGTTGACCATATCACCATTGCTCCTCGTCCTATGCCCATGGTATTTTGAGTGCGTAATTGTGTACGCACGACACTAATGCTGCCTGAATGGGGCTAGGGCGGAGGCCGGACTGCTAGTCGCGCTCTTGGCATGCCTGGCGATCCTATTGCAGGGTACTCCGGACTCGCTTAATGGTGTTCGGGGTTGTTGTCGTCGGATTGGTGGTTTGACGGAGAAGGTTGCTTTGTACTTCTGCCGCGAGGGCCGCAGTGTGCTCTTCTGTATGGAGAGAGCAGTCTGCGTTGCCATTGACTATTATAACCCCGCGAGGTCCTAGCATCTTGAGTTGAGGTATGCGTAGTGTGGTACCGCATTGAATCGAGCAAATACGGTTCGTCCAGGCAGTGCATGATAGCCACTACAGAAAGGGACAATATCGAAGATTAACTCCTCGCTTCGGAAGTTATCCGGGGATCCGAAGAACACTTCCAGTGTTATGGAGCCCGTACAACGGGCCTCTACTCCTGGAATTACACCTTTGAAGGTGGTTTTGGTGGGCTTGATCCTTGAAGGATCGATGCCCATTTTACGCACTGTGTCCTAATAGAGCAGGTTCAGGCTACTGCCACCGTCCATAATTACTCGCATGAGGTGGAATCCGTCAATGATTGGGTCTAGGACCAATGCAGCTGAACCGCCGTGACGGATGCTGGTAGGGTGATCCCTACGATCAAAAGTGATCGGACAGGTAGACCATGGGTTGAACTTTGGGGCGACTGGCTCCATCGCATAGACGCCCCTTAATGCTCGCTTTCGTTCCCGTTTGGGAATGTGGGTGGCATAGATCATATTGACCATTTTCACCTGGGGAGGAAATTTCTTCTATCCCCCCCCCCCCCCCGTGTTCGGACGCTGGGGCTCCTCGTCATCGTCGCTATGCAGCCCCATGTCCTTCTTTTCGGCATTTATTTTGTCAGCTTGTTTGAACACCCATCAATCTTTGTTAGTGTGGTTTGCTGGTTTATCAGGGGTGCCGTGAATTTGGCATGAGCGATCGAGTATGCGGTCCAGACTGGACGATCCCTGATTGTTTCTTTTGTACGGCTTTTTCCGCTGACCGGATTTTGAGCCACTGAATCCGGCGTTGACTGCCGTGTCTTCAGTGTTGTCGCCATTGTTTCAACGCTTATGTCTGTTGCTCCATGGCATGCCGTTACTGTCGCGGACATATGAAGTGTTGGAGTTTATTGGAGTGGTGCTACTACGAGCCAACCAGCTGTCCTCACCCGCGCAAAAGCGAGTCATGAGTGTCCTGAGGGCCGCCATGGACTTTAGCTTTTCCTGGACAAGTTGTCGGGCGAGCCACTCGTCGCGAATATTATGCTTAAAGGCCGCCAAGGCTTCGGCGTCCGGACAATCGACAATTTGGTTCTTTTTAGTTAGGAACCGTGTCCAAAATTTCCTGGCTGACTCTCCTGGCTGTTGGGTAACGTGACTCAAGTCATCGGCATCCGGTGGTCGCACGTACGTGCCCTGGAAGTTATCGAGCAATGCGTCCTCCAGGTTTTCCCAACTACTGCCGGCAGGCTATTTAGCCAGTGTCAGGCCAGTCCTTTGAGTTTAAGGGGAAGATACTTGATGGCATGTAGATCATCACCGCGGGCCATGTGAATGTGGAGAAGGAAGTCTTCGATCCATACTGCGGGGTCTGTTGTGCCATCGTATGATTCAATGTTTACGGGTTTAAACCCTTCTGGGAATTCGTGATCCATCACTTAGTCAGTGAAGCAGAGGGGGTGTGCGGCACCTCTATGCCGGGCTATGTGGCTACGCAGTTCAAATAAGTCTGGTTGGCTATGTTCGGCCCGGCCAGACTTGTTGATAGTGTATCCGGCATGACGATCATCGTCACATGTTGGGGCACGCACCCGCGATCCTTAGATCGATCTTGGCTGTCCTGCCTTGTTTTCCAGTATGTCTTGCAGGTCCTGCCTATTGCCCTGGGCCGTAGTGTATTGGCGTGGGGGTGCGGGCTAGTATTCGGGCTGGTACGTCGTTTTATCCCGGCCATCAGGTGGCCGATCAGCCTCGTCCTGTGCTGGTAGTATAGGCTCCTCCTCGAGTTGAGGTAGCAACTTGTGCTTTGGGTAGCCTTTGGTGTGGCGCTCGAGTCCATATTCCTCGGCTGCCAGGACTTCAGTCCATCTGTCTGTGAGCAGATCTTGATTAGCTTGGAGCTGCTACTGCTTCTTTTTTAGGCTCCTTGCAGTGGCCATGAGCCGTCGCTTGAAGCGCTCCTGCTCTACGGGGTCCTCAGGCACGCCGAATTCATAGTCGCCGAGGCTCATCTCGTCTTCGGAGGGGGGCTCATCGTTGTCCTCCTCCGGGTATCCATCTGTCGCCTGTTCGTCTGGGCTGACCTGCCCGTCTTCCTATTTGGCCTGCTTGAAGGCAAGTTGATCTGGGTTGTATTCTTCTTCGGCACCATCCGGATTGTTTTCGTCTCCTGTGCCGGCATTGCTATGGCGAGGCTTGGAGTGGCGCCGATGAAGCCCATGCTTTGCCTTCTTCCTTGAGGGGTTTGATACGTCTCCAACGTATCTACTTTTCCAAAAACTTTTTCCCTTGTTTTGGACTCTAACTTGCATGATTTGAATGAAACTAACCCGTACTGACGCTGTTTTCAGCAGAACTGCCATGATGTTGTTTTATGTGTAGAAAAGAAAAGTTCTCGGAATGTCCTGAAAATTCACGGAGGCACTTTTTGGAATTAATAAGAATTTCTGGGCGAAAGAAATACACCAGGGGGCCCAGGGCCTGTCCACGAGACAGGGGGGCGCGCCCCCCTATCTCGTGGGCCCCATGGACCTCCATCGACCTCAACTCCAACTCCATATATTCACATTCCGAGAGAAAAAAATCAGAGAGAAAGTTTCATTGCATTTTACGATATGGAGCCGCCGCCAAGCCCTAATCTCTCTTGGGAGGGCTGATCTGGAGTTCGTTCGGGGCTCCGGAGAGGGGGATTCGTCGCTGTCGTCATCGTCAACCATCCTCCATCACCAATTTCATGATGCTCACCCCCGTGTGTGAGTAATTCCATCGTAGGCTTGATGGATGGTGATGGGTTGGATGAGATTTACCATGTAAGCAAGTTAGTTTTGTTAGGGTTTGATCCCTAGTATTCACTTTGTTCTGAGATTGATGTTGCTATGACTTTGCTATGCTTAATGCTTGTCACTAGGGCCCGAGTGCCATGATTTCAAATCTGAACCTATTATGTTTTCATGAATATATGTGAGTTCTTGATCCTATCTTGCAAGTCTATAGTCACCTATTATGTGTTATGATCTGTTAACCCCGAAGTGACAATAATCGGTATACTTACCGGTGATGACCATAGTTTGAGGAGTTCATGTATTCACTAAGTGTTAATGCTTACGTCCGGTACTCTATTAAAAGGAGGCCTTAATATCCCTTTGTATCCAATAGGACCCCGCTGCCACGGGAGGGTAGGAAAAAAGATGTCATGCATGTTCTTTTCCATAAGCACGTATGATTATATTCGGAATACATGCCTACATTACATTGATGAACTGGATCTAGTTCTGTGTCACCCTATGTTATAGCTATTACATGAGGAATCGCATCCGGCATAATTATCCATCACTGATCCATTGCCTACGAGCTTTTCACATATTGTTCTTCGCTTATTTACTTTTCCGTTGCTACTGTTACAACTACTACAAAAACCCAAAAACTATTATCTTTACTCTTGCTACCGTTACCTTTATTATCATACTACTTTGCTACTAAATACTTTGTTGTAGGTACTAAGTTATCCAGGTGTGGTTGAATTGACAACTCAACTGCTAATACTCAAGAATATTCTTTGGCTCCCCTTGTGTCGAATCAATAAATTTGGGTTGAATACTTTACCCTCGAAAGCTGTTGCGATCCGCTAAACTTGTGGGTTATCAAGACTAATTTCTAGCGCCGTTGCCGGGGAGCATAGCTCTATTTACTGAGTCACTTGGGATTTATATCTGTTGATCACTATGAAGAACTTGAAAGACGACCGAACTACTATTTTGCCCTCAACTACGAGGGGAGGTAAGGAACTGCCATCTAGCTATGCACTAGATTCTCCTTCCGTTATTAGTAAGCTTGCGACACCTAAACCTGCTACTGCTATGAATTCTGATATGTCACATGTTATTGATGATGCCACTTCTGCTATGCATGATGAAACTACTTCTGTACGTGATACTACTTTGCCATTAGGTGAATTTCTTGATGAACAACTTGCTAGAGTTAGGGGGAATGAAATTATTGAAGATGCTATTATTGATGATAGTGATGATGAAGGTTCTCCCAATGATTATGTATTGCCTGTTGTTCCTAAGGGTTACGTGATGAATGAACAAGCTGCTAGGGAGATCTTTGCTTGCAATGATAGATATGATCTTAAGAAATTATTTGCTAAATGGAAGCAACAGTCTCTTAATGCTAGAATGAAATCTGGCCCTGCTTTTGCTACTTCACCTATCTATGTTACTGATAAGGATTATGAATTCTCTGTTGATCCTGAGATTATTACTTTAGTTGAATCTGATCCTTTTTATGGCCTTGAATCTGAAATTGTTGTGGCACATCTTACCAAGTTGAATGATAAAGCTACCCTGTTTACTAATGATGAGAAGTCTCGCTATTTTTATATCATTAAGATATTTCCGTTATCATTAAAGGGTGATGCTAATACTTGGTATAATTCTCTTTGTCGGTGTCAAAACCGGCGGATCTCGGGTAGGGGGTCCCGAACTGTGCGTCTAGGCGGATGGTAACAGGAGACAAGGGACACGATGTTTTTACCCAGGTTCGGGCCCTCTCGATGGAGGTAAAACCCTACTCCTACTTGATTAATATTGATGATATGGGTAGTACAAGAGTGGATCTACCACGAGATCAAGGAGGCTAAACCCTAGAAGCTAGCCTATGGTATGATTGTTGTAATGGTTGTTCGTCCTACGGACTAAAACCGTCCGGTTTATATAGACACCGGAGAGGGCTAGGGTTACATAGAGTCGGTTACAATGGTAGGAGATTTACATATCCGTATTGCCAAGCTTGCCTTCCAGGCTAAGGAAAGTCCCATCCGGACACGGGACGGAGTCTTCAATCTTGTATCTTCATAGTCTTGGAGTCCGGCCGATGATGATAATCCCGCTATCCGGACACCCCCTAGTCCAGGACTCCCTCAGTAGCCCCTGAACCAGGCTTCAATGACGACGAGTCCGGCGTGCATATTGTCTTCGGCATTGCAAGGCGGGTTCCTCCTCCGAATAATTCATAGAAGATTGTGAACACCAGGATAGTGTCCGTCTCTGTAAAATAAATTCCACATACCACCGTAGATAGAATAATATTTACACAAGTTCAATCTGCTGACGTATTTTGTGGCGCGACGTCACACCACTACCAAGCCTTTGCTTGAATCATTTTTATTATACCACCTCAGCGCGTTTAGCGAAGCGGTTTCCTTGCCACGTCTTGTCAAAGCAAAGATCGTGTTCCCCTTATTACCGGATTCCCATCAATACGGACGTGGGTAACCCAACCGCGCCATTGATTGTGGCGCTTGGGAGATAAGCGAGTTTTACCAGGCTGGTGGGGACGCATAGTCTTCGTCCGCCCATATATAAGGGGATAAGGATCCACCTTTTTTACCTACGCCTTCTTCCTCCTTTGCTTATCCATCTCCGTGCACTCGAGCTCCAGCGCCCAAGTCCGCACATCTCACCTCAACCTTTTCCAGCCATGTTCGGAGCAGGAGGCAAGTGGATGGCCTCCTCTGTCACGGAGGGGCACATCGAGAAGCTGCGTGGCGCCGGATACCTGTCCAGCGACATCGCGCACCGGCTGCCCGACGAGGGGCAGCTCATCCCCACCCCAGGCCCCATGAGAGGGTCGTATTTCTTCCCCACTTCCTCCGCGGACTGGGCTTCCCTCTTCACCCCTTCGTCCGGGGGCTCATGTACTACTACGGCCTGGACTTCCACGATCTGGCGCCAAACTTCATCCTCAACATCTTGGTGTTTATCGTCGTGTGCGAGCCCTTCCTCTGCATCCAGCCCCACTTCGGCTTGTGGCTAAAGACCTTCAATGTCAAGCCGAAGGTGGTGAAGGGCGTCCAAGCGGAGTGCGGAGGCGCCATGGTGGGAAAAATGCCCAACGTCACTTGGCTTGAGGGTGCCTTCCTGGAATCCATCAAAGGGTGTTAATCGGGGTAGTTCTACATCACCGAGCTGCATGACCCTAAATGGGCAGCGGCCCCCGAGTTCAGATCTGGTACCCCCATGCAGCTCACCTCCTGGAAAGAGAAGGGCTTGCTATGGGGTAGTTCGGAGGAGCTGACCGGACTCCAGTCCTTTCTCCAGACCCTGGTGAAGAAGAAGCTTAAGCTTGTCAACATGATCCAAGTCATGCTCGTCCGCCGGATTCTCCCCTGCCAGCAACGGGCCTTCAATTTGTGGGAGTTTGATCCGGCACAGCACTGGACCTTGAGCGGGCTCTTCGACACGAGGTACGAAGCTGCCTGGAGGGTGCTGTTCAAGGGTGGAGAAGCCCCCGCATCCGCAACTGAAGATCACGGATTCAGCACGCAGCGCCCGGCCGGCGAGGTAAGCTATGTTATCCTTTATGGGACACTCATTTCTTTCATAGTTTGACTCTATGTGGGATCTAAACTCCCAATGCCTTTAACAGGACTGGCAGAAGACGTCCGGACGAGTTAACTGTCCGGCTCCCCTACTAGAAGACCCAGCGGACACCCTTTTGACGGGGCTGCTGGTCCCGGCACTTTACGTGGTGCCAGAGAAGAAGGCCAAGAAGAAGGCCACGGGAACCCGAAGGAGTTCCCGGTGCCAGGTGGTATCGGACTCATCGTCCGATGACTCCAAGGAGGACTCCTCCCCCGAGGAGGAGAAGAAAGAGGCCTATCCCCCAGCGGGGGGAGAGAAGAAGAGGAAGGCCTCCCCAACGAGGGCGGCTGAAGGGTCCAAGAAAGGACGGACCCCTCCTCCGGACTGCTCCGCCAATGCCGATGACGGCGACGAGGAGTGGCCCTCAAGGGCCAAGCCCCTGGCAAGACCGTAAGTTTCCGAATTCCTGGATGATTTATAATTTCTCTTTTTGCCACGTGGTGTCCTTCTAATGTCGCATACAACCTGTAGTACGGCCAAGGACGATCTTCCCGCTTCGTCGAGCGGGTCCTTGGCTACATCGAATATGGATTCCCTTCTGACCGCCTCCACCCCTCGCGACGCTGATGACGCCGAGGTGGGATTCTGGGAGGGGACCCACCAGGAGGGGGAGGCTCCGGAGGTGCCACAGGGCAACCTCCCGGACTTCGCACCGGACTCCGCACCGGAACCTGAAGTGGTTTCGGAGTCCGACAGGCGACCCCTTCGTAAGAAGGGCAAGACTGTGACACCAGCGGCCTCCGTCCAACTGGAGGCACCAGATAACTTGTTAGAGGCGCTCAACGGTGCTTCCATCAAGGAAGAACACCGCACTATCCTGAGTGCGATGATTCAGAAGGTTCAGCTCACCAAGAGCAGGCTGACCGAAGCCTGCAGCAGCCTTCTAACAGGCTTTGAGGTAAGAAATTTAAAATATGTAATATAATACCACATAGACAGTAGCCCCTGATGCTCGGTTCGGTGTTCGGAAAGAAAAGCCGGACTGAGGATCTAAAAAGATATACGCAGGAGGTCTAAAAAATATGTCAATATGGGATTGCAAGCTGCGCTGCTGACCTCTGCCGCACTGACTGCGGAGGTCGATGCTTTGAAGCAGAACCTCGAGCGGTCCAAGAGAGAGCTCGGACGTGCCAAGAAGCAACTCGAGGACAAGGAAGGTGAGTAACACCGTATTAAATTTGTACCTTACAGAAAAGGATTTTGGTTGCAAGAGAAATAACAAGGATAACGTGGGTACTCCTGGGGCCACGAACGAGGTGGCGACCCTGAAGGAGGCCGTGTCCGCGGCCGAACGCAATGCGGCCGCGGAACGAGCGAAGCGAGAGAAGCAGGAGGCACAGGTGGCGGAGGTGCAGCAAGAGCTCTAGGCTCTTGTGGAAAAGCATGAGAGTTTGGAGCGCGACTCGAAGACTCGAGTGTCCGAGCTTGCATCGGCTCTTGAGAGTGCCAAAGCCGCTAAGGCCGAAGCCCACAAGGCCCTCCAGGAAATCGAGGCGGTGAAGAGAATAGCGGCGGGTAAGGCATTTTTCATGCAAAGCAAGAATGTGAATGTGAATTACCTATTACTTACCCGAATTCGGAGCTCTCCAGGAACGTTCGCAGATTTACCTTGCAGCGTGTCTGATGCTGCCGCTTTCTACCGGGCCGAGGAGGGGAGCTCGACGGAGAAGGTCTTCTGGTCTCAGTACGCTGAGGCCGGACATCCGGTGCCCCCTAGCGACCAGTTGAAGCAGCTGGCCGAGCTCCACAAGGTAGGCGAACAGGCCATGAAGGGCCTCATAGTTCGGCTGTGGCCCAAGGAGGCCATGCCTGGGAGCTACTTCGGCCTGGTGCGGCGGCTAGTGCATGCGTGTCCCTGGGTGGAAGTCGTCAAGCACTCCGCCTGCATTGAAGGTGCCCGTCGGGCCCTTGCCCGTGCAAAAGTGCACTGGGGCAGGATGGACGCTGAGAAGCTTCTGACGGACGCGCCGCCGGCAGGCAAGGAGTATCGCACGCCTGAAATGTTTTATAAGAGTGTCCTGAAGGGTGCCCGCATGATTGTGGATGAGTGCTCCAAAGATGTAATATTTGAGTAGAATCGCATTATGTTATCCTGTGCGCTGAAAACTGTGTTCATATGCGCTAAGGAACGCTTATTAATTTAAAATATTACCTTCTGTGCGGCCGTTTATCAAATATGAGAGATGGCAAGTCGTTGGCTTCAGCCCCCATGCCACGAGTGCTGGGGTGGTCGGGATAAACTTGAGCGCTCTTGTTCCCATTGTTGGGTCCATCTAGGGAGGCGCTCAACACAACGAACGAGGCAACCGGACTTATAATGCTTGAACACTCTCACTTAGCCATAGAATTCTATAATTTTAAATTTCGGCGAAGCCCCTAGTGTTCGGAAGACCGAGTTTGGGGCACTATCCACGCCTGGGCCGGATGAAGCCGGTTCCTCGCTCTAAGCGGCCTAAGTCTTTAGGGACTCGAAAAAACCTCTCGAACAGCGACCAGCTCTCGCCTTATCATGACGGTCAGTTTTAGCTTTCTCCACTGAGGCGCTCGCCCAGCTCAACCGGGGCGTAATCGCAGTGGTTCTCCCAGTGCTACCTTAGCCGATATAACGGAACGTAAGGTACCAAAACATGGGAGCCGGGCAAACCCAACTATTGACCCAAGACATGATTCGGAGCCGATGCATATAATGCTATAAGTTCGGGGTGCCGCACTTGTGGAAGTGTTCGGACTTATCACACCATAATGTGGGGAACTTAAGCCCCTGGTGTATTTAGCCATACCGAAGTGTACGGATGCAACATGTCATAAATGAACATATATAAGAAAGAAATGCAATTATAAGCAAAAAGCGATGCTTTGTTTATTCCAAAAATACTGCCATGAATGCAGAACAATACAAATAGTGCGGTAAGCAAGGGATTGGACTATTAAACATGTCCCCCTCCAGGGTAGGCTGCGGAATGTTGTATTAAACAGATTTAATGCTCGTAATGGCACTAGTAGAAAAAGGGTCAAACGTGCAGCACATTAGTGCCGGTTTGTATTAGAGCCGGCACTAATGTATACATTAGTGCCGATTCCAACGGCTAGCCGGGCCGCTCTCATTAGTACCGGTTCGTGGCTAACCTCTAGCACCGGTTCGTGCCACGAACCGGTACTAATGAGGGTGGTGGCAGGATGTTGTCAGTCTGGCCCCCCTCCAGCACCTTTAGTACCGGTTCGTGGCACGAACCGGTACTAAAGGTCCTCCTGCATATAAACCCTTCGTCCAGCTCGCTCTATTCTTCCCCATTTCCCCTCTCCTCTCCTCTCTGTTCTTCCTCTTCTCCCCTCGAGCTCATCACACATTTTGCCCAAAATTTGTCAAGATTTGAAGGCCCCCATCCATTCAAGTGATCACAAAGGTTAGCAACTTTGTCCTTTCATCTCTCATTGCTAGATTAGCTCTTGCAATGCTTTATATAGTTACTAATTTGTGAGTTTAGTAATTTGGGAGGAAATATATATATGTGCTAGTATTTGATTTATATGCAATTTGTGGTCAAAAATAACACTTAGTTTGCATATGTAGGTGTGGTTTACTTAGTGCCTTCTAAATCTCCGTCGTAACCACCGTCGATCGCCCGCACCGTCCCATCGCCGGCACCACCTTGTGGTGAGCCTCTTGTTCATGAAATTTTATATAAAAAATTGATGTTTGTGTGATTTGGATATATAGTTAATCATGTAATAATTATCTTACTCGTACGTTGTTTGTTATACATAGTGCCATGGTTTTGATATCCGTCCCCGTCGGCCCTCGTCCTTGTTATGATTCGGATGTGGTATATTCTCTTTTAAAACTATTTGTTGCATTTCGTGTTTATGACAAATTATGCCCATCAAGTTGACATAGATATTTTTATCTAGGAGGTATGTGAACCGGAAATTCCAATCGACCCTATTGTCGAGAGGTTAAATTTAGTTGAAAGAGAAAACGAGTACTTTAAAGAAAAATTGAAAAGAATTGAGGGGGAGAAGATGGAATTGGAGTTGCGTGTTGCCGATGTCATCGATGATCACAAGATCAAGATGGATAAAATGCGCTTGAAGAATAGAAAGATTAGAAAATATGCCATCAATAGTGAGGCTTGGTATCATTATGCTGTTGGATCAATTGTTACCTTAGTTGCGATCTTGATCGCATTTGTTGCTGCATTTAAATGCTTTAGCTAGAGAGTTATTTGTTTGTTGCATTTAAGTGTTGTATGAACTTTATGTATGAACTTGTATTAATTTGGTCTATTCGGTGTTGTGTAATGAAGATGAGCCGGCAATGGATGTACGATGACCGATGCTCTCCCCAGTTTGTTGAGGGCGTGCATACTTTTCTGCTTGCAGCTGAGGCAAACAAGCGGGCGGATGGTTTTATGCCTTATCCATGTGCTGGCTGTAAGAATGGTCACAATTACTCTACGTCAAGAACCATTCACGTCCACCTGTTTGAGTCCGGTTTCATGCCCCACTATAATGTTTGGACCAAGCACGGAGAAAGAGGGGTTATGATGGAAGACAATGAAGAAGAAGAGGACGACGACAGCTATCCTGGCCATGGGTTCCCTGAATACGATGATACAACAATGGGGGAAGAAGCTGAGCCGGTAATGCGGGAAGAAGCTGAGCCGGCAATGCGGGAAGAAGCTGAAGAAGAGGCATCAGATGAACCCGATGTTGATCTAGGTCGGGCCATTGCCGATGCAAAGAGAAACTGCGCAAGTGATTTGGAGAAGAAGAAGTTGCAGCGCATGTTAGAGGATCACAAAAAATTGTTGTACCCGAATTGCGTAGGTGACAAGAAAAAGCTGGGCACCACACTAGAATTGCTGCAATGGAAGGCAGAGAATGGTGTATCTGACAAGGGATTTGGAAAGTTGCTGGTAATGATAAAGGATATGCTTCCAAAGGACAACGAATTGCCCGAGAGTATGTACGAAGCAAAGAAGGCTGTCTTCCCTCTAGGGTTAGAGGTGCAGAAGATACATGCATGCCCTAATGATTGCATCCTCTACCGCGGTGAGTACGAGGATTTGAACGCTTGCCCGGTATGTGGTGCATTGCGCTATAAGATCAGCCGCGATGAACCTGGTGATGTCGAGGGCGAGCGCCCCAGGAAGAAGATTCCTGCCAAGGTGATGTGGTATTCTCCTATAATACCACGGTTGAAACATTTGTTCCAAAGCAAAGAGCATGCCAAGGCGATGTGATGGCACAGGGAAGACCGTAAGAAAGACGGAAAGTTGAGAGTACCCGCTGACGGGTCGCAGTGGAGAAAAATCGAAAGAAAGTACGGGAAGGAGTTTGCAGATGACGCAAGGAGCGTATGGTTTGGTCTAAGCGCAGATGGCATTAATCCTTTTGGGGAGCAGAGCAGCAACCATAGCACCTGCCATGTGACTCTATGTTTGTATAACCTTCCTCCTTGGTTGTGCATGAAGCGGAAGTTCATTATGATGCCAGTGCTCATCCAAGGCCCTAAGAAACCCGGCAACGACATTGATGTGTACCTAAGGCCATTAGTTGAAGAACTCTTACAACTGTGGAATGGAACAGGTGTACGTGCGTGGGATGAGCACATGGGGGAAGAATTTGACCTAAAGGCGTTACTGTTCGTGACCATCAATGATTGGCCTGCTCTTAGTAACCTTTCAGGATAGACAAACAAGGGATACTGCGGATGCACGCACTGTTTGGATGATACCGACAGTACATATTTGAATAGTTGTAAGAAGAATGTGTACCTGGGACATCGTCGATTTCTTCCGAGCAGGCATCCCGTAAGAAAGAAAGGCAAGCATTTCAAAGGTGAGGCGGATCACCGGACGAAGCCTCGCCACCGTACTGGTGCTGATGTACATGATATGGTCAAGGATTTGAAGGTGATATTTGGAAAGGGTCCTGGCGGACAACCTGTTCCGAAGGACGCGGACGGACGCGCACCCATGTGGAAGAAGAAATCTATATTTTGGGAACTGCCATATTGGAAAGACCTTGAGGTCCGCTCCGCAATCGACGTGATGCACGTGACAAAGAATCTTTGCGTGACCCTGCTTGGCTTCTTGGGCGTGTATGGGAAGACAAAAGATACACCTGAGGCACGGGAGGACCAGCAACGTATGCACGGAGAAGACGGCATACATCAGGGTCATGCAAGCTACACTCTTACCAAAGAAGAGAAGGAAATCTTCTTTGAATGCCTGCTTAGTATTAAGGTACCATCTGGCTTCTCGTCGAATATAAAGGGAATAATAAACATGGAAGAGAAAAAGTTCCAGAACCTAAAGTCTCATGACTGCCACGTGATTATGACGCAACTGCTTCCGGTTGCATTGAGGGGGCTTCTACCGGAAAATGTTCGATTAGCCACTGTGAAGCTATGTGCATTTCTCAATGCAATCTCTCAGAAGGTAATCGATCCAGAAATCATACCAAGGTTACAGAATGATTTGGTGCAATGTCTTGTCAGTTTCGAGTTGGTGTTCCCACCATCCTTCTTCAACATCATGACGCACGTCCTAGTTCACCTATGCGAAGAGATTAACGTTTTGGGTCCTGTATTTCTACACAATATGTTCCCCTTTGAGAGGTTCATGGGAGTATTAAAGAAATATGTTCATAACCGTGCTAGGCCAGAAGGAAGCATCTGCAAGGGCCATCAAAATGAGGAGGTCATTGAGTTTTGTATTGACTTTATTCCTGACCTTAAGCCGATTGGTGTTCCTGAATCGCGGCATAAGGTCAGACTGGATGGAAAAGGCACGCTAGGAGGGGAACAAATAATATGTATGGACAGACATTCTCTCACTGAAGCACACTACACAGTTCTACAGAATTCCACCTTGGTGGCTCCCTATATGGATGAACACAAGAAATTGCTACGCTCCAAACACCCGGAGCGGTCTGATGACTGGATTACACGTGAAGAAACCAGGAGTTTCGCCAACTGGTTGCAGACACGTACCATACATGACACCTCTATTGAAGATGACCTGTACTTGCTGTCCCAGTTACCATCTTCGAATGTAATGACTTTCAAAGGGTACGAGATAAATGGTAATACATTTTACACGATCGCCCAAGATAAGAAGAGCACCGACCAAAACAGTGGTGTCCGCTTTGATGCAGAAACCAAGACGGGAAAGGAAACATATTATGGTTATATACAGGACATATGGGAACTTGACTATCGACGTGGTTTAAAGATCCCTTTGTTTCGGTGCAAATGGGTCAATATGACACGAGGCTGGGTAACAGAAGACCCGCAGTACGGAATGACAACAGTGGATCTCAACAATCTTGTGTATGCAGACGAACCATTCGTCCTAGCCAATGATGTGGCACAGGTTTTCTATGTGAAGGACATGTCTACCAAGCCAAGAAAAAGAAAAGATAAGGAAGCGAATGCATCGTACGATGAGCCAAAGTGGCACATAGTTCTTTCTGGGAAGAGAAACATCGTGGGAGTGGATGACAAGACAGACAAGTCAGAAGATTATGAAAAGTTTGATGAAATTGCTCCATTCACAGTGAATATTGACCCGAGCATCCCGTTAAATGATGAAGATTTTCCATGGTTACGGCGCAAAGGGACACACGCGAAGAAAAAGTTTCACACCCAAAGATCTGGGATGTGATCGGCTTCACTATCATCACTTTCATCTGTGTTTCACACCCAGGAGGGAATGTCTATAATAGTTAGGGTAGTTATGTGTTTTGGCATTTGAAACGCGAAGAAATTTTATGTGCAAACAAATTCTTTTCATGCATTTACTGATTTTTTTTCCAGCTAAATGACCCTGAAATTGAAAAGCAATTCAAATGAACTCAGAAAAGGTTGAAAGTTGGCATGGTATCATAATTTCATACAAATAGCATGTGCAAGAAAGTAGAGAGGGTTACGGCAAAAACTGGATGCACTTCATGTACAAAATGGACAATCTCTTTTGAAGTATCAGGGTTTCTGCCGAAAACTGAACTGTTACAAAGGCATTTCATTTTTTAAATAACCTAAGCATTACTAAATTGAATATAATGATAAAACACACTAATATTAAACATAAGAAAAAAGAATCACTGAAAAAACTTTTTTCAAAGTTACATTATTCACAAACTAGTGATTCACACAAATTTCAAATAATTCAAAATTTAAACTATTCGAATTTGAAATCTACCGGCACTAACAGAAAGTTTGTAATTTTTTGTACCAAAAGCAAAAATATTCACAAAGAAACTCTAAATACAGCAAAAAACAACTCAAAAATAAATAAAACAAAAAAAATAAAGCAAAAAAAAATTAAGAAAAAAAAGCCCGCCTACTGGGCCAAAGCGGCCTGCATACGACTAGCGACACAACCTTTCGTTGGGCCAGGATGCAGGCCTGCAAAGGCCCAGTAGGCCCACAAGGCGAGGAGGACAGGTAGGCCCAGTAGGCCTGATTAGGAGAGGAGCTCGAGAGAGCTACCGCACTGGGGCTTATAAACCAGTGCGGTAGCCCCTCGACTAGCGAGGTGGGACTAAACTTCCGCACCGCACCTGCGCCAGCGCACCACCTTTAGTACCGGGTCGTGGCACAAACCGGTACTAAAGGGGGGGCCTTTAGTACCGGTCTGTGCCACCACCCGGTACTAAAGGGGGTCGCTTCCCGTAGCTTGGCCTGGCCAAAACAGACCATTAGTACCGGTTGGTGGCTCCAACCGGTACTAAAGGTGCCTTCTATATATACAACTGCTACAAAAATTTCAGTTTCCCTCTGTTTTCGTTCCTCTGTTCCGTCGTCTTCGTCGCCGTCGCCGCCGCCCTCGATCGTCTCCGACGTCGCCGCTCGTCTCTGTAGCCGCCCCCGTCCCCGTCGCCGCCCTCGTCTCCGTCGCCGCCCCGGGCCCGTCCCCGTCACGCCGTCCCCGTCGCGCCGTCCCCGCCGTCGCTGCCCCGGCCGTCGCCTCGCTGTCGCCTCTCCTCGCCGTTGCCTCACCTCGCCGTCGCCTCGCCGTCGCCTCGCCGTCGCCGTCGTCCGCTGTGAGTCCTCCAGCCCCGAGCCCGTACACACACACACAAGCATGTTTAATTAGTTTAGATAATTAGTCTTTAATTAGTTTAGATTATTTAGATTATTATTTTGTATGTTTAATTAGTTTAGATAATTAGTGTTTAATTAGTTTAGATTATTTAGATTATTATTTTTTCACTATTATATATGTAAAAGTGCATGTTAGATGGATATAATTAGTGCTTAATCAGTTAGAAATTAGTGTTATATAGAAATGTTAGAAATTGGTGTTATATAGAAATGTTAGAAATGTTAGAAATTTTAGTGTTATTTAGATTATTTAGATTAGCATAATTTGTGTTATATAGAAATGTTAGAAATTTTAGTTATCAAAATCCAATCATTAAAAAAATGTTACTTTTTGCGGGCATATAGCTAGTATTTGTTCTCGACGATGCCCGGCCCGCATCCTCGCCGTCGACCCGTCCGCGACGACGTCCAGCCGACCCATGTCCGGGACTGGGCTCCGCTGGGCTGGCACTGGGAGGTGCTGCTTGGAGGGGCGCGCCGCTTGATGAGGAACCCGGCCACGGGTCCTGTCGTCGACCCTGATCTCATTTGGTGGCGTTCGCGTGGGCCAGTTTCGGTGCGGAGGGACCCGGCCCCGCCGGAGGTGGTACGTCGCCATGTTAGGGAGGAGGACGAGCACGTCCATCGCTACATGGTTGCGTTAGAGGGCGGTAGGTTCTCCAATACATGGCAGTATCTTCGGGGATCTCACTTCAGCTATGATCCTGTGAGGGTTCCTTCTCTTTGGGTGTCCACCGCCCGCGCCGGAGGAACCGCGAGTGTCCTAGATTCTTCTGTAGTATTCGATCTTTATTAGCTAATAGCCAGTGATGTACTATTCAATATTATATATTATTCGAGACGATGTATTCGAGATTATATCTATTATTCTAGACGATGTATTCGAGATTATATTTATTATTCGAGACGATGTAATTTGAATACTAAATTGTTTTATATTTCTTTTGGATTAGCTAAACAAAAGCTATGGCAGACAATACTGACAGAGAGGGAGAACAGACCATGTTTGTTATGATACGCGGGCCAGATGATAATCAGAATGAAGAAGATTATGACGGCTCTGAATTTCTAAACAACACCGGAGAGGGTGATATGATATTCGATCGCGACGACGATATTGATGAAGTCATGAACTATGATTATGACGATGACGAAGAACATGTTGATCCTGAAACAACAAACACCGGCGAGGTATATATATTTATATAAGCAGGCATCTGGTGATCATCACATGTTTTAAATGACTTGAAGATATATTAACGAATCGATCTTTGTTCTTTCAGCCATCCGGATCGAGCAAATCTTCAGGCAAAATGAGGAAACGAGGCCCGAACAAAAAGTTGAAGCCGGGCGTAAAGTACAATATCGAGGCATGCGGCCCTACTGGCAAACCATTAGCGCCTAAGAAGATTGCAGACAAGTTTGTTCGTCAGTGCGGAGTTCTTGTGAAGGACCAGCTCCCGATCAAACTTCAAGAATGGAGAGCGCCAACAAAGCCACGTCCAGATGTTACTTTTGTCGACAAGAATCAAAAAGATTTGCTTTGGGATACTCTCATGGAACATTTCACCCTACAAGATCATTTCACAGAAGCAGATGTGCAGAAAGTCAAAGAGGCTGCTCTTAGGATGATGGCGATTGCATTCAAGAACTACAAGAATCGTGAATGGAACAAGTACGTCAAGGGAGGAAGGAAGACTCCAGTATTCAAGGGAACACTGGAGAACCAACGTGATCATTGGGACGATTTCGTGAAATTCAAGGATTCGGAATTAGCTAAGGAACGGTCGAGAATAAACAAGAAGAATGCCGAAAAAAAGGATAAGTTCCATAAGCTGGGGTCAGGTGGCTATGCGGTGGCAATGCCTAAGTGGGATAAGTCTGAGAAAGAGATGGAGGATGCAGGTGTCACTCCGGCTACTAAGAGTTGGCCTCCCAGGGTCAAGACTTGGTTCTATGCGCATGGGGGGGAGTTGGACCTGGAGACAGGCAATGTTTCGACGAGGGCAAGTCTGAAGGGAGCCGACGATGCGATACTTGTTGCAATAGAAGAGGCACGACCGGGGTGGTTCCAGCCCAACAGAGAGAACGACGAGCTTACGCGTGCCCTGGGAAATCCTGAACACCCGGGAAGAACACGAGGCAACGGTGCTATGCCGTGGTATGAGGGGTTTTCAGACTGGAACAACGACTACAGAACCCGTGCGAGAAAGAAGATTGCGGAGGAGAAGAAGAGGAAGATGGAGGAGGAGCAGCGGAAGCGGGACTATGAACGCCTTCAAGGCCTAGAAGCAAGTCAAGCGGAATTGGCAGTAAAATTCCAGCGGCAGCAGGAGCAGATCGACTCACTTACCCATCAAAGGGGGTCTCAGCAGCTGCAGCAGCTAGCGAATGATCCAGCATTGGATAGCACCGGCCCATCCATGCCGAGAAGCAGCGTGGGTTCTATCCCGGACGACGCAATGCTGGGTAGATACCCCGTGGATGACATCACGGAGAACACTAACTGCGAGCTACACGTCAAAATGAAGAACATATCCATGAAGGTGGCGGACGGCTGTGCTTTCACAAATCCCCCTGAGGCAACCTTCCATTGCAACCCGATTCCAGCGGGCTATGCTCGTGTCTTGGTTGATGAGGTGGTGGACCCACCATATTCGGGGCTACAGCTTGACATTGCTAGAGGTGACGGCGAGCGCTTTCTCGGAGAGGCCAAACATCGTATCATCCTATGGAAAAAGGATTGCATCATCTTTCCAAGGCCACCGACACCGCGTTAGCTGAGTCCTCGTCGAAGTCCGCCACCGAGTCAGCAGACTCCCGCTCCTGCAAGTCCACCAAGTCCGGCAAAGTGTCAGGCCACTCCTCCTCCTCCAAGTCCGGCAAAGTGTCAGGACAATCCTCCTCCTCCAAGTCCGCCACAGCGTCAGACGTCCACTCCTCCTCCAAGTCCGGCACAACCTCAGGTCACTCCTCCTCGTCCAACTCAGTCTCGTCAGCCGTCTCCGCCGCCTCAGCAATCGCAGAAGAGACACCCCGTAGCTATGGTGCGTAGCGGTACGAGTCGAGGTAGTACAGGAAGTACAGGCGGAGGCAAGCGATATAAATATGGTCCAAGCCTCAAGCCTCTTCTGCAGAGGTCTTATGACAGGTCCGAGGAGGAAATCATAGCCATATCGAAGGCCGAGGTGGAAGCCCATTTTGCACCGAAACCGCCACCGCCGCCAAGGGAGAAAGTGCCTGAGGAAACGATTGACCACTTCATTCGTATGGCTCAACCACCAGCTCCCAAGCCTGTTGACATAGACTATGAGCGCCACATCAGGAAGTTAAATCGAGCATGTCTACAAAGGGAGGCGAGCACGTCTACATCGGGATCGAGCAAACAAGAAGCAGCTACCAAAAAATGCGGGAAAACCATTCCCCAACTAGGAGAACAGGCGGCGCAATCGATCCCCTCGCTTGTTGTGCCAACAACAGGTGACAGTACGCGCGCCCAATATTATTGTGGGCAAACAGTGCATATTCCCGAGGTGGGCAATGTGGTAATAATGGAGGAGCATATAATGTAGGCTGAAGTTCTAAACATCACTGTTGGACAACTCCTCGAGATCGAGCCCATGCCTTTGCTTAGAGAGGATGAAGTAAAACGGAAATATGTCCGGGGCCAACCTTTGGTCGCGCCAGACAATGTCAAGAACCTCCCAACAAGAATGTATGAATTGCATCAATGGTACATGAACATTACCAAGATTTCAGATCGATTGTCCCTCATGGTGAATGTCAAGCAGGACCATTACTACCATGAGAAAGCTGGGTCCGTTGAGTATTTAGAATTGTTTCAGTTATACAATCAAGACGCACTCGACAAATCTATCGTCAGTTGCTATTGTCTGTAAGTGATTTCTTTCTATAATTTAAGTCTCAAGCTAGCTGTAGTGATCCTTTTGATCAATCATTACCTGTAATTATCCTCAGTATATTCTTTTCTGTGGTATTATGCAGGATGAAGATATATGAAATGAGAAAAGGTGGACGCTTTGGCATTGGGTTCATTGACCCAAACACCGTTAATGAATACACATGGAAGATAAATCAACGTTATGCAAAGGAAGTAGAGGACAACATGCTGGAGTTCTTGAAGCGCCTCAAATACAATGAAGATATACTACTTCCTTACAACTTCTAGTGAGTCACACTGTCTTGTACTACAAATTCTCTGTTTTTGCCTACTAGCTAGCTACATGTTTTTGCTTACATATGCCCGCTTAATTAAGACATGCAAACATGTGTGCATGCAGATTTCACTGGGTCTTGTGTATCATTAAAGTTGACGCCGGAACAGTTGAAGTACTGGACTCACTAATCTCACAAAAAACTGACTATAACATCTTGTATGGGATAGTCAACAGGTAATTTCAATCATTATTAACTATATATCTCGGCCTATTTAGTTCATCATTTCATGATATGAACTATTTAATAACCCCTTTATTCATTTTCTTTGTCGGCGGGCAGGGCTTGGGCAAGATTCATCAGCGTCACGGAAGGTGAATGGAAACAAAAGCTTAAATGGATTCGACCCAAGGTAAGTAATTAAGTAGACTAGCTAGCTAGCTAGCTACCATCTCTTTAATTATCATGCTTGATTAATTATTATCTGATCAAATTCCATTCTCGTAAAGGCCCTGAAGCAGGCGCAGGGGACTGATCTGTGTGCATTCTGCGTTTGCGAGAACATTCGCATGATGGCGTCCGAAAGGAGCAGATCTCAAAGACAGCAATGGGTACGCTTGTCAGAACACTATTCACAATTTTTACACCATTATCGATATCTAGTCACACAACTAATACACATGCATATTGATCTCCTTCTTAACAGTTCAAAGACGTGCGGGAGAATCTCATAGAAAGGGAGCGCATAGAAGCACTTCAAGAGGAAATAGAGGGATTTTTGCTCGACCAGGTCATAAATCCGAATGGAGAATTCTATTACCCGCTACCGCCCCCATGAAAACCACCTCCAATTGTCATCGTGCTCCGAAGACACCAATTAGGCTAATGCCACTGGCTCCAAAGGCAACATTCATATGTAGGAGAAATTGTATATAGCTATAGATGTGTGTGTGTGTGAATTAATTAATATGGTGGTTTGTGAGACATTGATGATATATATATGCATGATTGGTTCTACTAGAAATTCTATATATATATATATATATATATATATATATATATATATATGTATGTATGCATAACGTGTACAATGTGTAGTATCGTAAAATACCAGCAAACAAAAAAGAATTAAAATGGAAACACAAAATTAAATGAAAAAGATATCATAAAACTAAAAACCCCCCAAACCTTATAGTACCGGTTGGTCTTACCAACCGGTACTAAAGGGCTCCAGGCCCCCGGAGCTGGCTCGTGCCACGTGGTTGCCCTTTAGCACCGGTTCGTGCTGAACCGGTACTAAGGGGCGAGGGGGCTTTAGTGACCACAATTTAGTGCCGGTTATGTAACCGGCACTACAGGGCCTTACGAACCGGTGCTAATGCCCGGTTCTGCACTAGTGTGGAGACCACCTGAATGTTCGTCGTAGCCTTTCTCCTTCCCTGGCTGTTGCATCGTGAGTTCGGCAGGTCTACTGCCGGACAGGGCCTCTAGCGAACGGAGTCCCGCGGGTAAGAAAAAAGAAAAAAAGAAAAAGAGCGACACACTTGGGAGCCCCTGGTGTGGTTGAGCCGCACTCTGGGCCTGTCGTGGTCGTGCCCCTCCCCCTATGCCCATGGTATCTCCAGAGCGTAATGATGTACGTGAAGGACTAGTCTTGCACTTATGCAAGGGCTGGGGTTGGGGCCGCATTGCTACGCGTGCTCGGAACGTGCCAGGTGGTCTTGTTGTAGGTTACTCCAGGCGCGTTTGGCCGTGTCCGGTCGCTTAACGGCCGGACTCGAAAATTGCCTTAAGAGGCTGCTCTATACTTCTGCCGCGAGAGCCGCTGTGTGTTCCTCCATTCGGAGGGAGCGTTCAGTGTTTCCGTTGACCGTGATGACTCCTCGAGGGCCTGGCATCTTGAGCTTGAGGTACGCGTAGTGCGGCACCGCGTTGAACTTTGCAAACACGGTTCGTCCGAGCAGAGCATGATAGCCGCTGCGGAACGGGACTATATCTAAGATTAACTCCTCGCTTTGGAAGTTATCCGGGGATCCGAAGACCACTTCCAGTGTAACCGAGCCTGTACAATTGGCCTCTACACCTGGTATGACGCCTTTGAAGGTCGTCTTTGTGGGTTTAATCCTTGAGGGGTCTATGCCCATCTTGTGCACTGTATCCTGATAAAGCAGGTTCAGGCTGCTGCTGCCATCCATCAGGACTCTAGTGACGTGAAATCCATCGACGATTGGGTCTAAAACAAATGCGGCGAATCCGCCATGGCGGATACTGGTGGGGTGGTCCCTTCGATCAAAAGTGATCGGGCAGGAGGACCATGGGTTGAACTTTGGGGCGACTGGCTCCATCGCGTATACGTCCCTGAGTGCACGCTTCTGCTCCCTCTTGGGTATGTGAGTTGCGTATATCATGTTCACTGTCCGCACTTGTGGGGGGAAACCTTTCTGTCCTCTATTGTTCGGCGGCCAGGTCTCTTCCTCGTCGTCGCTATGCAGCCGCTTGTCATTGTTTTCGGCAATTAACTTGCCTGCCTGCTTAAATACCCAACAATCCTTGTTGGTGTGATTAGCTGGCTTTTTGGGGGTGCCATGTATCTGGCAAGAGCGGTCGAGTATTAGGTCCAAATTGGACGGCCCAGAGTAGTTCTTTTGAATGGCTTTTTCCGCTGACCGGGTTTAGAGCCTCTGAATCCGGCGTTGACTGCCGTATCCTCAGTGTTATCGCCGTTAACGCGGTGTTTGTTTTTGTTTCGACGTGACCTGCCATTGCGGTCCTTGATATCCGGACTGCCAGAATTTTTGCTGAGGTTGTTACTGCAGGCTAGCCAGCTGTCCTCTCCCGCGTAGAAGCGGGTCATGAGTGATGTGAGGGCTGCCATGGATTTCGGCTTTTCCTGTCCTAGGTGCCGGGCCAGCCACTCGTCGCGGATGTTATGTTTGAAGGCTGCGAGGGCCTCTGCATCTGGACAGTCGATGATTTGGTATTTCTTTGTTAAGAACCGTGTCCAGAACTGTCTGGCCAATTCGTCTGGCCGCTGAATTATGTGTCCTAGGTCATCGGCGTCTGGTGGTCGCACATATGTGCTCTGCAAGTTGTCAAGGAATGCGGCTTCCAGGTCTTCCCAACACCCAATTGATTCTGCTGGCAAGGTGTTAAGCCAATGTCGAGCTGGTCCTTTAAGCTTGAATGGGAGATATTTGATGGCGTGAAGATCATCGCCACGAGCCATGTGCATATGAAGGAGATAGTCTTCGATCCAAACCGCGGGGTCTGTTGTGCCATCGTAGGATTCAATGTTCATGGGTTTAAACCCTTCGGGGATTTGATGCTCCATTACTTCATCTGTGAAGCATAGTGGGTGTGCGGCACCTCTATATTGGGCTATATCACGATGTAGAGCTTTGTCTACTGTGTTCGGCCCGGCAGGACTTGCTCCCTCCGGCGCGACGGTTGTCGTCGCGTGCCATGGGGCACCCACGTGATCCGTATATCGATCTTGATTGTCTTGCCTTATCCTCCAATATATCTCGCAGGTCCAGAGCGTTCCCCTGTGGCCTTGTGCTTCTCGAGCGATGCCGGGGTACGGTTCTGATGGAGGGCCTAAAGGCCTCTCTGTCGCGGCCACGAGGTGGTCAGTCAGCCGTATTGTGCTCTGGTGATGCAGGTTTATATGCCTCCTCCTCTAATCGGGGGAGAAACTTGCATTTGGGGTAGCTTTTGGAGGGGCGTTCGAGTTCATACTCTTCGGCCGCAAGGACTTCAGTCCATCTGTCGGCTAGCAGGTCTTGATCAGCTCTAAGCTGTTGCTACTTTTTCTTTGGGCTCTTCACCGTGGCCATAAGCCTGCGTTTGAAACGCTCTTGTTCGACGGGATCCTCGGGCACGACGAATTCGTTGTCATCGAGGCTTGCCTCGTATCCGGAGGGAGGAATGTAATTATCATCCTCTACCTCTTCGTCTGCCGCTCTCTCATGAGGGCTGGCTTATCCATCCTCCTATGCTGAATCTTGCTGGAGGGGGTTGTCTTCGGCACTCTTTGGGGTATTATTATCCCCGGTGCCGGAATCTCCATTCTTGCTGTGGCGGGATTTAGAGCGGCGCCGCTGACGGCGGCGCTTGGGCTGTTTCTTGGAGGAATCTGCCTCCGCTGCTTCTTCGCCATTCTCATCCTTTGGGATGTCCACCATGTATATGCCATATGACGAGGTGGTCTTCCAGTGTCCCGTAGGCGCTGGTTCTTGGTCGTCTCCGGCATCGTCGTCCATACCGTCGATGTCTTTGGAGTCGTAGTCTAGCATGTCGGTTAGATCGTCGACAGTGGCTACAAAGTGGGTGGTGGGTGGGCTTTGAATTTCTTTGTTGTCCGCATCCCAACCATCCTAACCGCAATTCGGCTAGGGATCTCCTGATAGCGAGAGATACTTTAGCGAATTCAGGATGTCCCCAAAAGGTGAGTGTTGAAATATGTCCGCGGCGGTGAACTCCATGATCGGCGCCCAATCGGATTCGATTGGAGGGGGCGCAGGAGGTTCGTAGTCCGGCGAGGAGTCCGACACCTCGGAGTCACGGGCGTCGCAAGGGACAAGGTCAGTATTCGGCTCCATCGCTGTAGAGGTTGCAGCCCCCGAGGCGGTGTCTAGCCACCCGTCCTCGATCTACGCGGTCGGCTCCGAATTAAGGATCGGAGCGGACTCATGTGCGGCCTCCAGGGCACTATCCGGCAGCAGAGCTAGATCGTGCCCACCGAGACAGTGCGGCGCGCTCGGCTGTGGCTCGAATTCATCGAAGATCAAGTCTCCGCGGATGTTAGTCATGAAGTTTAGGTTTCCAAATCTGACCTGATGGCCAGGGGCGTAGCTTTTGATCTGCTCCAGATGGCCAAGCGAATTGGCCCGCAGTGCAAAGCCGCCAAACACGAAGATCTGTCCGGGGGAGAAAAGTCTCACCCTGGACTGCGTTGTTGTTGATGATCGAAGGAGCCATCAAGCCTATCGGTGACGACAAACTCTCAATGAAAGCACCAATGTCGGTGTCAAAGTCGGCGGATCTCGGGTAGGGGGTCCCGAACTGTGCGTCTAGGCGGATGGTAACAGGAGACAAGGGACACGATGTTTTTACCCAGGTTCGGGCCCTCTCGATGGAGGTAAAACCCTACTCCTGCTTGATTAATATTGATGATATGGGTAGTACAAGAGTGGATCTACCATGAGATCAAGGAGGCTAAACCCTAGAAGCTAGCCTATGCTATGATTGTTGTAATGGTTGTTCGTCCTACGGACTAAAACCCTTCGGTTTATATAGACACCGGAGAGGGCTAGGGTTACACAGAGTCGGTTACAATGGTAGGAGATCTACATGTCCGTATTGCCAAGCTTGCCTTTCACGCCAAGGAAAGTCCCATCCGGACACGGGACGAAGTCTTCAATCTTGTATCTTCATAGTCTTGGAGTCCGGCCAATGATGATAGTCCGGCTATCCGGACACCCCCTAGTCCAGGACTCCCTCACTCTTGCTCCTGGTTGTGTGCGTAGTCCCCAGGATATGATTTATTACTTCTCTGCTAAATATTTCCCTGCTCATAAGAAACAAGCTGCCTTGTGGGAAATATATAATTTTGTGCAAATCAAAGAAGAGAGTCTCCCACAAGCTTGGGTAATGCTTTGCCTGATCATCCTCTTATGAAAAATGAAATACTTGATATCTTTTATAATGGACTAACCGATGCTTCCAAGGACTACTTGGATAGTTGTGCTGGTTGGGTTTTCAGGAAAAGAACAGTCGACGAAGCTGAATTAGTATTGAATAATATGTTGACTAATGAAAATAATTGGACTCTTCCTGAGCCAATTCCTGAGGCAATTCCTGAACCAATTGAGCCAACTGCTGAGCCTATTCCTAAACCCACTCCGAAGAAGAGAGGTGTTTTATTTCACAGTCCTGAAGATATGCAAGAGGCAAAGAAATTGATGAAAGAAAAAGGTATTAAAGCTGAAGATGTTAAGAATTTACCTCCTATTGAAGAAATACATGGTCTTAATATACCACCTGTTGAAGTACCACATTGTCTTGATAACCCGACATAGGTAGTAAAGGTAAATTCTCTCTATAGATATGATAAAGTTGAAATCCGCTCTACTAAATTTCATAGCCCGTGCTTAGATGAATTTGATGACTTTATGGCTAGGCAAGAAAGTTTTAATGCTTATGTTGGTAGAGATTTAAAGAATAATGCTTTCGAGATAGGACGTGTAAGCGATAATCTGGCTAGAGTTAAATATGAACTCAAACTCGTTAGCAAATATGCTTCTATGGTTGCTACTCAAGCTGAGCAAGTACTTAAAGCTCAGAATGTTTTGCTTGATGAATTAAATAATAAAAATGACTTTGCTGTTAGAGTGGCTACTAGAACTGGTAGAATGACTCAGGAACCTTTGTATCCTGAAGGCCATCCTAAGAGAATCAAGCAAGATTCTCAGAGAAATAATTTAGAGGCACCTAGTTCTTCTAAAAAGAAGAAAAAGAAAGACGATAGAACTCGACATGCTTCTAGTGAACCTACTGTAGACACACCTAAGAATCCCAATGATATTTCTATCTCTGATGCTGAAACACAATCAGGTGATGAACATGAACCTGGTGATAATGTTAATGATAATGTGGATGCTCAACCTAGCAAAAACAATGAAGTAGAGATTGAACCTGCCGTTGATCTTGATAACCCACAATCAAAGAATCAACATTATGATAAGAGCGATTTTGTTGCTAGGAAGCACGGTAGAGAAAGAGAACTATGGGTTCAGAAACCCATGCCCTTTCCTCCTAAACCATCCAAGACAAAGGATGATGAGGATTTTGAGCACTTTGCTGAAATGATTAGACCTATTTTCTTACGTATGCGCTTAACTGATATGCTGAAAGTAAATCCTTATGCTAAGTATATGAAGGATATCATCACAAATAAAAGAAAGGAAGCTGAAATTTCCACCATGCTTGCTAATTACACTTTTAAGGGTGGAATACCAAAGAAACTTGGAGATCCCGGGGTACCAACTATACCATGCTCCATTAAAAGAAATTATGTTAGAACTGCTTTATGTGATCTTGGAGCCGGTGTTAGTGTTATGCCTCTCTCTTTATATCATAGACTTGAATTGAATAAGTTGACACCTACTGAAATATCTTTGCAAATGGCTGATAAATCAACTGCTATACCTGTCGGTATTTGTGAGGATGTGCCTGTTGTGGTTGCAAATGTCACTATCTTAACGGACATTGTTATTCTTGATATTCCCGAGGACGATAGTATGTCTATTATCCTTGGTAGACCTTTTCTTAACACTGCAGGGGCTGTTATTGATTGCAACAAAGGCAATGTCACTTTTCATGTTAATGGTAATGAGCATACGGTACACTTTCCGAGGAAACAATCTCAAGTTCATAGCATCAATTCTATTGGAAAAGTTCCAACTATTATTATTGGACATTTTGAATTTTCTCTCCCTACTGTCAATAAAAAGTATGATATTCTTATTGTTGGGGATTTTCATATCCCAGTTGAGGTAACTTAGTGTTATTCAAAATTTCTCCGGTTCTGTGTTATCCGGAATGAGTTTGTTAACAAGACTTGATCAACCTTGTTAGTGGATTCATTTTGATGATCATGAGATGGATGAAACTAGAAGGCACAACTTTCTGTACCCTCTTTTTACTTTTTGTTATTTAGAATAGATAAAGCAAAAGTAGTATTATCTGTCTGTTTTCTGAATTATCCGTGCATTAAAAAATAGTCCGAAAATAAAAGTGATCCGAATGCCCTGCAAATTTAGTATGATTTTTTCTGGAATATTTGTGGATTTTAGGTACTAAAATCACTGCAGGAGGGGCAAGCACCAGACCACGAGAGTGGAGGGCGCGCCCCCCCTATAGGGCGCGCCCCCCTGTCTCGTGGGCCCCTGGTGGCCCCCCTCCACTTATGCCAGCACCCACACACTTCATCTTCTACCCAAAAAAATCCCCATCCAGCTCAAGCACGAGTTCTAGCTCATTTTTCTGCGAATTTCGATCTCCTTAGTCAAAGCTCCATTCACAAAACTGCTTTGGGAGGTTGTTGCTTGGTATGTGACTCCTCCACTGGTCCAATTAGTTTTTGTTCTAGTGCTTTATTCATTGCAAATTTTTGATGCATAGGTGACCATGTTCTTGAGCTTGCATGTCAAATTTATGAGGTCCCAAGCAATTCTAATGCATGATATAGGCTCTAGGCACTTGTAGGAGTAGTTGCTACCAATCTTGTTTAGTTTTATTCACTTTTATTTTGAAGTTACTAAAATTTCAGAAATTTTCAGAAAAAGAATTATGCTTAGAAGAATGCACCAAGGTGGTTCCTCGGTAAAGAAAGGGCCAAGGATTGCTATACGTGAGCAAGATGTTGAATTGCCGAGGGACGCGGATGTACGAGCTTGTGAGTGGCCATCCGATGATTTTATGGTCGAAGCAGGTTTCAAGGAAGAATTTGACGCGTATGTGTGTAACACCGAGCTGGAGGACTTCTTACAAGATAAGTGTCCGCAGTACTATCAATTGACTGCTTCCTTTGTGCGGAGGTTTCAATATAACTGTGCACGTAGTTCTCCTAGTGTCATGTTTGATATTTATGATACATCTTATACCATGGATTTAGAGGATTTCACAACTGCTTGCAAACTCCCGCAGTGGGGTAATATTCATGATCCTCGCAAATCTGAATTTAGAGATTTTCTTGCTAGTATTACTGTGGGAGAATCTAGGGACATAGCACAAGCTACCATAGGGAGCATTCATTTTCCTGCTATGCATTATTTTGCTCTCTTTATTGGTAGAGATGCATTAACGGTAAGGATGAAGCATGTCACATGTGTGTCCCTGATCTTTGTGTCCTCAAGAGTGATGTGTTAGGTTATAAAGGTTATAACTTGGGGGCAATAGTTGCACATAGGCTGCAGAATAATAGTAGAAAGGGAAATTTATTTGGAGGAATTTATGCAACCCGTGTGGCTAATTATCTTAATATAGTCCCACGAGAGGGGGATATGATTTTACCTCCTGTTTATTTGGATAAAGAAGCTATGTTCAATCATCAATTTCTTGCGAGGAATGAACAATTCCTCCATTATCGACTAACCTATGACAGACGCAATGTCGTCCCTATTACTCTTCCTGCTCCCTACCTTTTTGATTATCAGGCAAAAGAAAGATATGTTGTCACCAGGGAAGAAGCAGCTGAACACGAGAGGCGAGAGGAGGCAGCTCGCCAACACGCTGCAGCTCAGGAGGCGATTGCCGCTGCATCTCAGTACGACCCTGGTTTCACTTATGGATATCAGCCAGGCGGTCCTTGGTACTAGACCAACTTAGGCCAAAAGCCTAAGCTTGGGGGAGTACGTATTTCTCACCGACTTTACATTCATGTTCACACAGTAGTCGTCGGTGCTCATACTCTTTCATTGTATTATCCATGCTAGTTTAAAATTATTTTTCTAGTTTTCTTCTTATGTGTTTGATAAATCTTAAGAAAACCAAAAAAATTGGTTTTATTTCCATGCTTGTAGTAGAAATTAAAATGAAACCCCAAAAATATTTCTAGTTCTTCTTTTTACTTGTTGGGAGCTTTCTCGTGTAAATAGTTTTATTTTCTTTTCTTTCCTTGGAGGGTCGAGAAGACCATATTGAAAATGTTTAGTGGCTCTCATATGCATGAATATTTATTTAACTTAGAGCCCATATTACTTGTCTTCTCTCTTGAGTTGAATGCTTGCAGATTCCAGCTTAGTCCAATGCACGTGCACTCTTATTATTATACACATCGTTCGGTTGTGCAAGTGAAAGGCAATAATGACGATATATGATGGACTTATTGGGATGAGAAAAGCTGGTATGAACTCGACCTCTCTTGTTTTTGTAAATATGATGAGTTCATCGTTTTTGAGTCAGCTATTACGAAGTAAACATATTTGCAATGACATTTAGAGATTATAGTTGCTTGTGCCATGCTTGATTAGCTGTGATTTACTCCCTCCGTTCCAAAATCGATGACTCAACTTTGTACTAATTTTAGTTGTAACGACCCGAACCTGATAAGATTCGATGTCTCTGTGCTCACTGTGCTACTCCCTGGATCGATTTGCTAGCACACACAGTACGTAGGAATATCAAAGTAACAAGTGCATCATTTACTACAATGTATGATCCAAAATTTATAATGTATTACAAACTCATAGCACATAACTAGCTTTACTCAATAATAATAGCGGAAAGGCAGCATAATAAACGATGAGTCCATCAATGCCCACTGAAGAACATGTTGAGTGAAGACTCGCAACCCTACTGTATCTCACTGATCATCTAAAAATCCTGCAACATGATAAGTTGCAGCCACAAAGGGTCAATACATTGAATGTATTGGCAAATCACACAATATGATATAGCAAACCTACATCCACAAAGCAATGTATGACAAACAAAACACACAAGTTAGTTTGGAGAAGAATGTCTTCACCTACCTCCACTACCTGAACTCACAACTGTCTCTAATTTACTCACCCAAGATCCCCAAAGATTTTAAATAAACATGACAAGAACTTCAGAAGTATGTCTCAAGTGCGCTCTGTCAGTGGCGCATTCTCTAGGAACAATAGAGCGCTCTGCCAAGGACGCATTCACCTGATTTAAGTTCCAAAAACTAAACCTCGCCTCAAGTGCGCTCTGTCAATGGCGCATTCTCTAGGGACAATAGAGCGCTCTGCCAGTGACGCATTCACCTGGTTAATAATCCCGAGCCTACGACTATAAACACTAACCACTTTCATGGATCACTCGACACATGCCCACGTCTACCATAGCAAGTTGATCACACCAGAATATGACAACATAGAACATACATATCAAACCAAGCACATGTCATAGCATAAAAATCACACATGCATAGCAGAATATAGGATGAGCAAAATCAAAAGTGCAAACTTGCCTTGAACGGTGTTGAAGTACTCTAACGATTAATTCTGATCCGCTTCACACTCCGGACAATCTATACGATTAACGGAGGTAACGATAAATAAACTATGCTCACATAACACTAAAATAAAGTAAACAACAACGAATTCAAATAAAGACTTAAATAACAGAACATATTAGTAGGCATATATTATCTACATGCTAGTACGATCACAATGCAAAAAGAATCAACTAATTTGGATCAACAGTTTGAAAGATAGGGCCTTTGGAAGTTTGAATTCAAATTTAAACAAATTCAAATTTGAACTGTTCAAAAATGTGAAACTTTGGTTCTTCAATATTCTCCTGGTCACTACGAGTACACAGGAAAAAGAATCGATGAATTTGGAGTTACGGATCTCAAGATAAACCTAAATGAAAATTTGATATGGAATCTGCAAAGAAAAAAATTATGCCATAAAAGCGTTCTGGGAAGAACTGCCGCGGTACTGTGGATGTGCCACATGGCGCATGCTGACTGGCTGGAGGGTGTTCGCTGCGATGGCTAAACAGCGGACGGCCACTAAACAGCGCATACCTATTCGAGAGAAAAAAAACAGAACATGGTTTAATCTGGACCGTTAGAGAGAGATCGGGCGGTTGAGAATTGCTCACCGGAGAACAGAGGAGGGATTGCCGCTGGACTTGAAGAAGACGGCGCCGGCGCCTCGGGCGGAGATGGTGGCGCCTGCTCCGGTGGTCTCCAAACTCCGTATGGTGGCGTAAGAGACGCGTAGCTCTACGGCGGTCTCGAAGACGTCCACAACGGCGTCAGTGGCGAGCGGGGACGATGGCAGAAGGTGGCTGGAGTCACGGCAGTGGTGTTCGTCGGGTGAGGTTGAAGCACTCGGCTAGGTGGTTCCCTGTGTGATATAGATGGTAAGGGCGATAGAGGAGATCTAGGCGAATACAATAGGAGCAAGACGAGGTTCTGGGACCCACTGTAGGCGACGGAAACGATGACGACGGAGGTCAGCAGCGGTGGAACTCCGGCGAGATCGCGAAATCAACCTAGGGCACGGGAGGCGGTGATTTTGGCAAAAATCGGAAGAGGAGGACTCGGGGAATATTTATACAGAGGGTGGGAGGCGAGAGCTGCAAGATCAGAGCCGAATCCACGGAGGATTTGGATCGGGATTGGTCTCCAGGAAGAACACGCTGGAGGAACCAAAAAAAAACAGAAGAAGAAGAGGCGTGCGGGGTGAGCTGCGGTCTGTGTTGCTGGAATGGGCCGGCCTGCTAGCGGCTGCTGCTGCGTCGCTTAGCTCCATCGCGCGCGCCGGCGAAGTAATTGAGACTGCGCGCTGGTTTTGCTACAGCGCAGCCCAACTGCACAGTAAACTATTGGCTAAAAAAACAATAGCAGATTACTTCCTAAAAATACCAGAAATATACATACAAATATTATTACTGTTATATATAAAACAGTGAACATTTTTACAAAACAAACTAAATTTTGAAAATTTATTTTATGCAAAACAAGCACATAAAGAGCAACGTAATAACCACTATAAAACAATTTTGAGTTTCTATAAAGACAAAATAATTTAGGTAGACACCAGAATATATTCTTAGCATTTTCCATAAATAATTAATAGGCGAGAAGTCATATTATCTCCACTCCAAATATTTTTGCCTTGAGTTGGAAAACACTTTGAATAAACAATAATAATAATAATTCAAATATGCACAGAAATTATGATGACAAAGAATGATCCTATTAACATTCCAAATCTGAAAATTTGGGATGTTACAAATCTACCCCCCTTAGAATGAATCTCGTCCTCGAGATTCGAGTTGGCTAGCAAGGTTAAAGATGGGAACTTGACATAATCCATATTCCAAAATATCGAGGCTTACTCATTGCATAATTCCTTCACATGTATAGATATGATGCATCAATACTGAAAGAACTATCACAATACTTTGATCTTAATTAAGAATCTTACCAAAAACTGATGCATTATCTGGTCTTCCTACCCTTGTGTGATTCACATGTCCACTTTCGAAGTGATCAATCTCCTTCTCTCCAGAATTCCCATTGTCATAATTCATTTTCTTCTCAGGACAGTTTGTTGAATAGTGTCCTGGGTTCCTGCATCTGTAGCAAAGTAACTGGCTTAGATCCTTCCTTGTGGGTGTCGAAAGGTCATGGTCGTTGTTGCCATTCCTCTGAGCATTGTGGTTGTGTCCATTATTGTTGTGATGATTATGCCCATCATGGTTATGACTATTATAAATGTCCACTTCAGAATCATACTACTCAGAAGATGTTGATGAATTACGATGCTTCCGTTGTCCTCCAGAATTGAACTCTGTGTCACTCGCCTTCCTCTTGCGGTTCTCCACCTCTAAAAACTTGCCTTCAAGTACAATAGCCTTATCAATAAGCTCCTGACAGTTGTTGAATGTCGCCACTGTCAACTGAATACTCAACTCATCATCCAGTCCTTCAAGAAACTTCTCCTGTCTAGCTGCATCAGTGTTAACATCATTAGGTGCATACCATGCAAGATTATTGAATTCCTCCACATATGCATTAGCAGTGAGACCTCCCTGACGCAAGCTGCGGAACTCTTTCTTCTTCAAACTCATGGCACCAGCAGACACATGTGCGGCGCGAAAACCTGCCTGAAACTGCGCCCAAGTGATAGTAGCAATAGGATAAGTGACCAAGTAATTGGCCCACCATGCTGCGGCGGGTCCTTCTAACAAATGAGAGGCAAATCGCACTCTCTCTGCATCAGTGCAACCAACTGTCTCCAAATTCCTATTAACCGAGCGAAGCCAATCATCAACCACAATAGGTTCAGGGGTGCTAGAAAACCTCTAAGGATTCAACCTCAAGAAACGAGTAAGTGCATCAACTGGGGGTGGTGGTGGACTATTGTTATTGTTGTTGTTGTTCTGGTTCTGAACAAGTAACTGGATCAACTGAGTCTGTCCCTGAAGCAGCTGCTGCATGTATGGCGGTATGTCATTGTTGTTGTTGTCTCCTGAACCACTGCCTCTAGAGTTACGCCTCGGCGGCATCTGATGGGTAAGCAGGGGTGAGATATAGACAGAAATAGATCTAAGGGGAAAACACTACCCATATGCTCATGCTAGCAACTAAAACTCCAACAACAACAAAAACAAACACTAAATTCACACAATTCACACAAGTCACCAAAATTATCCTAAAGTAATCACATCAAAGAGCATATATGATCAATCAAAGCACCCAATTGCATAATATAAACAACCCACAAAATATGACAACGCAGAAAGCAATGACCAACCAAATATATGACATATCACACAACACAAGAAAAACCTACAGGTAAGGTCATATCCACAAGAGATATGATCTCATCATACTACAGCAAAATCGTTTATTGAACACAACTTAGAAATGGTGGTCTGCCAACTAAACTCCTTAAATAACACTAATATAATTCCAGGGGTCATCTATATTTGAAAAGTAAAGATATGAGTACAAGAGTATGAACTAACGAGTAGACAACAAGTTGTAAAGTAAGCTTTACACTCCTATGGCTTTCCTAATCCATTTTCTAGGGTCACGACCTACAGTCAACACACTGCTCTGATACCATCTGTAACGACCCGAACCTGATAAGATTCGATGTCTCTGTGCTCACTGTGCTAGTCCCTGGATCGATTCGCTAGCACACACAGTACGTAGGAATATCAAAGTAACAAGTGCATCATTTACTACAACGTATGATCCAGAATTTATAATGTATTACAGACTCATAGTACATAACTAGCTTTACTCAATAATAATAGCGGAAAGGCAGCATAATAAACGATGAGTCCATCAATGCCCACTGAAGAACATGTTGAGTGAAGACTCACAACCCTACTGTATCTCACTGATCATCTGAAAATCCTGCAACATGATAAGTTGCAGCCACAAAGGGTCAATACATTGAATGTATTGGCAAATCACACAATATGATATAGCAAACCTACATCCACAAAGCAATGTATGACAAACAAAACACACAAGTTAGTTTGGAGAAGAATGTCTTCACCTACCTCCACTACCTGAACTCACAACCGTCTCTAATTTACTCACCCAAGATCCCCAAAGATTCTAAATAAACATGACAAGAACTTCAGAAGTATGTCTCAAGTGCGCTCTGTCAGTGGCGCATTCTCTAGGAACAATAGAGCGCTCTGCCAAGGACGCATTCACCTGATTTAAGTTCCGAAAACTAAACCTCGCCTCAAGTGCGCTCTGTCAATGGCGCATTCTCTAGGGACAATAGAGCGCTCTGCCAGTGACGCATTCACCTGGTTAATAATCCCGAGCCTACGGCTATAAACACTCACCACTTTCATGGATCACTCGACACATCCCCACGTCTACCATAGCAAGTTGATCACACCAGAATATGATAACACAGAACATACATATCAAACCAAGCACATGTCATAGCATAAAAATCACACATGCATAGCAGAATATAGGATGAGCAAAATCAAAAGTGCAAACTTGCCTTGAACGGCGTTGAAGTACTCTAACGATTAATTCTGATCCGCTTCACACTCCGGACAATCTATACGATTAACGGAGGTAACGATAAATAAACTGTGCTCACATAACACTAAAATAAAGTAAACAACAACGAATTCAAATAAAGACTTAAATAACAGAACATATTAGTAGGCATATATTATCTACATGCTAGTACGATCACAATGCAAAAAGAATCAACTAATTTGGATCAACAGTTTGAAAGATATGGCCTTTGGAAGTTTGAATTCAAATTTAAACAAATTCAAATTTGAACTGTTCAAAAATGTGAAACTTTGGTTCTTCAATATTCTCCTGGTCACTAAGAGTACACAGGAAAAAGAATCAATGAATTTGGAGTTACGGATCTCAAGATAAACCTAAATGAAAATTTGATATGGAATCTGCAAAGAAAAAAATTATGCCATAAAAGCGTTCTGGGAAGAACTACCGCGGTACTGTGGATGTGCCACATGGCGCATGCTGACTGGCTGGAGGGTGTTCGCTGCGATGGCTAAACAGCGGACGGCCACTAAACAGCGCATACCTATTCGAGAGAAAAAAAACAGAACATGGTTTAATCTGGACCGTTAGAGAGAGATCGGGCGGTTGAGAATTGCTCACCGGAGAACAGAGGAGGGATTGTCACTGGACTTGAATAAGACGGCGCCGGCGCCTCGGGCGGAGATGGTGGCGCCTGCTCCGGTGGTCTCCAAACTCCGTATGGTGGCGTAATAGACGCGTAGCTCTACGGCGGTCTCGAAGACGTCCACAACGGCGTCAGTGGCGAGCGGGGACGATGGCAGAAGGTGGCTGGAGTCACGGCAGCGGTGTTCGTAGGGTGAGGTTGAAGCACTCGGCTAGGTGGTTCCCTGTGTGATATAGATGGTAAGGGCGATAGAGGAGATCTAGGCGAATACAATAGGAGCAAGAGGAGGTTCTGGGACCCACTGTAGGCGACGGAAACGACGACGGCGGAGGTCAGCAGCGGTGGAACTCCGGCGAGATCGCGAAATCAACCTAGGGCACGGGAGGCGGTGATTTTGGCAAAAATCGGAAGAGGAGGACTCGGGGAATATTTATACGGAGGGTGGGAGGAGAGAGCTGCAAGATCCGAGCCGAATCCACGGAGGATTTGGATCGGGATTGGTCTCCAGGAAGAACACGCTGGAGGAACCAAAAAAAAAACAAAAGAAGAAGAGGCGTGCGGGGTGAGCTGCGGTCTGCGTTGCTGGAATGGGCCGGCCTGCTGGCGGCTGCTGCTGCGTCGCTTAGCTGCATCGCGCGCGCCGGCGAAGTAATTGAGACTGCGCGCTGGTTTTGCTACAGCGTAGCCCAACTGCATGTAAACTATTGGCTAAAAAAAACAATAGCAGATTACTTCCTAAAAATACCAGAAATATACATACAAATATTATTACTGTTATATATAAAACAGTGAACATTTTTACAAAACAAACTAAATTTTGAAAAATTATTTTATGCAAAACAAGCACATAAAGAGCAACGTAATAACCACTATAAAACAATTTTGAGTTTCTATAAAGACAAAATAATTTAGGTAGACACCAGAATATATTCTTAGCATTTTCCATAAATAATTAATAGGCGAGAAGTCATATTATCTCCACTCCAAATATTTTTGCCTTGAGTTGGAAAACACTTTGAATAAACAATAATAATAATAATTCAAATATGCATAGAAATCATGATGACAAAGAATGATCCTATTAACATTCCAAATCTGAAAATTTGGGATGTTACATTAATATAAAGTTGGGTCATCTATTTTGAAACGGAGGGAGTATAATGGTTTACCTTGCGTGCCAACATGCTATTAGAATGATTATGATGTGGTATGATGGGATGGTATCCTCCTTTGAATGTATTGAGAGACTCGACTTGGCACATGTTCACGCATGTAGTTGAATCAAATCAACATAGCCTTCATGATATTTATGTTCATGGTGGATTATATCCTACTCATGCTTGTATTCAGTGTGAATTAATTTTGGTGCATGTTTATGACTGTTGTCGCTCTCTCAGTTGGTCGCTTACCAGTCTTTTGCTAGCCTTCACCTGTACTAAGCGGGAATATTGCTTGTGCATCCAAACTCCTTAAACCCCAAAGTTGTTCCATATGAGTCCACTATACCTTCCTATATACGGTATTTACCTGCCGTTCCAAGTAAATTTGTATGTGCCAAACTCTAAACCTTCAAATGAAATTCTGTTTTGTATGCTCGAGCAGCTCATGTTACAACTAGGGCTGCCTATATCTTTCATGCTAGGTGGGTTATTCTCAAGAGGAGTGGACTCCGCTCCTCATTCACGAGAAAGGGCCGGTAACCGGGATGCCCAGTCCCATGATCCAAAAAGATCAAAGAAAATCAAAATAATTAAACAAAACTCCCCAAGGGCTGTTGTTAGTTGGAGGCACTCGTTGTTTCAAGCAAGCCATGGGTTGATGCTTGTTGGTGGTTGGGGGAGTATAAACCTTTACCATTCTGTTTGGGAACTGCCTATAATGCATGTAGTATGGAAGATACAACCATCTCATAGTTGTTGCGTTGACAGCAAAAGTATGCCACTCAAAATGTTATTCAATCTCTATTTTAAAATCGAGCTCTGGCACCTCTACAAATCCCTGTTTCCCTCTGCGAAGGGCCTATCTATTTACGTTTATGTTGAGTCATCACCCTTCTTATTAAAAGCACCCGCTGGAGAGCACACTGTCATTTGCATTCATTATTATTGGTTTATATTGGGTATGACTTGACTGGATCTCTTTCACCATGAATTACAATGTTTAGTCAGTCCTTGATCTTTAAAGGTGCTCTCAATTTATGTTTTGCGGTCTCAGAAAGGGCTAGCGAGATACCATTTTGTTATATCATGTTATGATTATTTTGAGAAAGTGTTGTCATCCGAGTTTTATTATTATGGCTCGCTAGCTGATTATGCTATTGATATGAGTAATTGTGAGACCTAAGTGTTATTGTGAGTATGGTTAGTTCATAATATTTGCTGAAACTTAAATGCTGGCTTTTCATGTTACAACAACAAGAGCAAACAGAGTTTGTAAAAGTTTTTCTTTATCACTTTCAGTTTATCAACTGAATTGCTTGAGGACAAGCAAAGGATTAAGCTTGGGGGAGTTGATACGTCTCCAACGTATCTACTTTTCCAAACACTTTTGCCCTTGTTTTGGACTCTAACTTGCATGATTTGAATGAAACTAACCCAGACTAACGCTGTTATCAGCAGAACTGCCATGATGTTGTTTTATGTAGAAAACAAAATTTCTCAGAATGTCCTGAAAATCCACGGAGGCACTTTTTGGAATTAATAAGAATTTCTGGGCGAAAGAAATACACTAGGGGTCCCAGGGCCTGTCCACGAGACAGGGGGCACGCCCCCCACCTATAGGGCGTGCCCCCTATCTCGTGGGCCCCCTGGACCTCCACCGACCTCAACTTCAACTCCATATATTCACGTTCCGGGAGAAAAAAATCAGAGAGAAAGTTTCATCACGTTTTACGACACGGAGCCGCCGCCAAGCCCTAATCTGTCTCGGGAGGGCTGATCTGGAGTCCGTTCGGGGCTCCGGAGAGGGGGATTCGTCGCCGTTGTCATCATCAACCATCCTCCATCACCAATTTCATGATGCTCACCACCGTGCGTGAGTAATTCCATCGTAGGCTTGCTGGAAGGTGATGGGTTGGATGAGATTTACCATGTAATCAAGTTAGTTTTGTTAGGGTTTGATCCCTAGTATCCACTTTGTTCTGAGATTGACGTTGCTATGACTTTTCTATGCTTAATGCTTGTCACTAGGGCCCGAGTGCCATGATTTCAGATCTGAACCTATTATGTTTTCATGAATATATGTGTGTTCTTGATCCTATCTTGCAAGTCTATAGTCACCTATTATGTGTTATGATCCGACAACCCCGAAGTGACAATAATCGGGATACTTCTCGGTGATGACCGTAGTTTGAGGAGTTCATGTATTCACTATGTGTTAATGCTTTGTGCCGGTTCTCTATTAAAATGAGGCCTTAATATCCCTTAGTTTCCGCTAGGACCCCGCTGCCACGGGAGGGTAGGACAAAAGATGTCATGCAAGTTCTTTTCCATAAGCACGTATGACTATTTACGGAATACATGCCTACATTACATTGATGAATTGTAGCTAGTTCTGTGTCACTCTATGTTATAGCTATTACATGAGGAATCGCATCCGGCATAATTATCCATCACTGATCCATTGCCTACGAGCTTTTCACATATTGTTCTTCGCTTATTTACTTTTCCGTTGCTACTGTTACAACTACTACAAAAACCCATAAACTATTATCTTTACTTTTGCTACCGTTACCTTTATTATCATACTACTTTGCTACTAAATACTTTGCTGCGGATACTAAGTTATCCAGGTGTGGTTGAATTGACAACTCAACTGCTAATACTCAAGAATCAATAAATTTGGGTTGAATACTTTACCCTCGAAAGCTGTTGCGATCCCCTACACTTGTGGGTTATTAGGGTTATCATCCATTGCCTCATTGCCATTGGTTTCTTTTGGAGTGTCCACCATATATATATCGTACGAGGAGGTGGCTGTCCAGTGCCCCGTGGGCGGTTGTTCCTGTCCTTCTCCTACATCGTCGTCCACACGATCGATGTCTTCAGAGTCGAAGTCGAGCACATTGGTCAAATCATTGATAGTGGCAATGAAGTGGGTGGTGGGTGGGCAATGAATTCCCTTGTTGCCTGCTTCCCACTCGAGCCGGACATTGTTTGGCCGAGAGTCTCCTGACAAAGAGAGAGACTTTATTGAGTTCAGCATGTCGCCAAAAGGCGAGGGTTGGAAAATGTCCGCTACAGTGAACTCCATTACCGGAGCCCAACTAGATTCGGCGGGCTCGGGGGCGCGCGGTCTGGAATCTACATCCGGACACAGGATTCCTTGGGGGTGGAGTCCGGGGGTCTGATGACACAGGATCTCTTCGGGGTGGAGTCTGTGTTCGGCTCTACCACCGATGAGTGTGCGGCCTCCGGGGTGGGGTCCGTCCACCTGTCCTCGGACGATGCGATCTACCCCGGATTTAAGTCCGGAGCTCCTGCAGGTACGATATCCCAAGTATTGTCCGACAGCAGGTCTAAGCCGTGCTTGTCGTGACTGTTCGGCGCTCCTGGCGTATGCCCGAATCCGTCAAAGATCAAGTCTCCGCGGATATCGGCCCTGTAGTTCATGTTTCCGAACCTGACCTGCTAGCCAGGGGCGTAGCTGTCGATCTGCTCCAGATGGCCAAGCGAATTGGCCCGCAGTGCGAAGCCGCCGATGATACATCCATTTTGCATCATGCTTTTATGTCAATATTTATTGCATTATGGGCTGTTATTTCACGTTATGTCACAATACTTATGGCTATTCTCTCTTATTTTACAAGGTTTACATGAAGAGGGAGAATGCCGGCAGCTGGAATTCTGGGCTGGAAAAGGAGCAAATATTGAAGGACTATTCTGTGCAACTCCAAAAGTCCTGAAACTCCACGGAATACCTTAAAATAAATAAAGAAAAATCATCGCCAAAGATGAAGGCCAGGGGGCCCACACCCTGCTCACGAGGGTGGGGGGCGCCCCCCCCCCGGGCGCGCCCCCCTGGGCGCGCCCCCCCTGGGCGCGCCCCCTACCTCGTGGGCCCCCTGGTGGCTCTCTGACGTCCATCTTCTCCTATATGAAGTCTTTTGATGAGAATAAAATATAAGGCAACCTTTCGGGACGAGACTCCGCCGCCACGAGGCGGAACCTTGGCGGAACCAATCTAGGGCTCCGGCAGAGCTGTTCTGCCGGGGACACTTACCTCCGGGAGGGGGAAATCATCACCATCGTCATCACCAATGCTCCTCTCATCGGGATAGGGCAATCTCCATCAACATCTTCATCAGCACCATCTCATGTCCAAACCCTAGTTCATCTCTTGTATCCAATTCTTGTCTCCAAGTCTGGGATTGGTGCTAGTAGGTTGCTAGTAGTGTTGATTACTCCTTGTAGTTGATGTTAGTTGGTTTATTTGGTGGAAGATCATATGTTCAGATCCTTTATGCACATTATTACCCCTCTGATTATGAACATGAATATGCTTTGTGAGTAATTACGTTTGTTCCTGAGGAGAAGGGAGAAGTCTTGCTATTAGTTGTCTTGTGAATTTGGTATTCGTTTGATATTTTGATAAGATGTATGTTGTCTAACCTCTAGTGGTGTTATGTGAACGTCGACTACATAACACTTCACCATTATTTGGGCCTAGAGGAAGGCATTAGGAAGTAATAAGTAGATGATGGGTTGCTAGAGTGACAGAAGCTTAAACCCTAGTTTATGCGTTGCTTCGTAAGGGGCTGATTTGGATCCATATGTTTCATGCTATGGTTAGGTCTAACTTAATACTTTTGTTGTAGTTGCGGATGCTTGCAATAGAGGTTAATCATAAGTGGGATGCTTGTCCAAGTAAGGGCAGTACCTAAGCACCGGTCCACCTACATATCAAATTATCAAAGTACCGAACGCGAATCATATGAGCGTGATGAACACTAGCTTGACGATATTCCCATGTGTCCTCGGGAGCGCTTTTCTTATTATAAGAGTTTTTCCAGGCTTGTCCTTTGCTACAAAACGGATTGGGCCACCTTGCTGCACTTTATTTACTTTTGTTACTGGTTGCTCGTTACCATTTATCCTATCACAAAACTATCTGTTACCACTTATTTCAGTACTTGCAGAGAATACCTTGCTAAAAACCGCTTATCATTTCCTTCTGCTCCTCGTTGGGTTCGACACTCTTACTTATCGAAAGGACTTTGATAGATCCCCTATACTTGTGGGTCATCAAGACTCTTTTCTGGCGCCGTTGAAAGGGAGTGAAGCGCCTTTGGTAGGTGGAATTTGGTAAGGAAAAATTTATTTAGTGTGCTGAAATTTTCTATCACTTGTTACTATGGAAAGTAATTGTCTGAGGGGCTTGTTCGGGGTATCTTCACCCCGTCCAGTTGAGCCATGAGTTGCTCCTCAACCTACTGAACCTATTGAAAATGAAACTCCGTTTCAGATTCCATCGGGTATGATGGAAAAACTGCTAGCTAACACTTTTACAGGAGATGGAACAAAGCATCCTGATGAACATCTACGCCATGTGGATGATATTTGTGGACTATTTAAGCTTGTAGGTATACCCGATGATCTTGTTAAGAGGAAGGCTTTCCCTTTATCTTTGGAGGGAGACGCATTGACATGGTATAGGCTATGTGATGATATGAGATCATGGAACTATAAAAGATTGAAATTGGAATTTCATCAAAAGTATTACCCTATGCATCTTGTTCATCGTGATCGCAATTATATATATAATTTTTGGCCTCGCAAAGGAGAAAGCATCGCTCAAGCTTGGGGGAGGCTTAAATCAATGTTATATTCATGCCCCAATCACGAGCTTGCAAGAGAAGTGATTATGCAAAGTTTTTATGCTCGTCTTTCTGATAACAATCGTACCATGCTCGATACTTCTTGTGCTGGCTCTTTTATGATGAAGCCTATTGAATTTAGATGGAATTTATTGGATAGAATTAAACGCAACTCTGAAGATTGGGACCTCGACGAAGGTAAGGAGTCAGGTATGACACCTAAGTTTGATTGTGTTAAATCTTTTATGAATACCGATATTTTCCGTAAGTTTAGCACTAAATATGGACTTGACTCTGAGATAGTAGCTTCTTTCTGTGAATCTTTTGCTACTTATGTTGATCTCCCCAAGGAGAAGTGGTTTAAATATCATCCTCCCATAGAAGTAAAAGTAGCTGCACCTATTAAAGTTGAAGAAAAGATTGTCACTTATAATGATCCTATTGTTCCTACTTCTTATGTTGAGAAACCACCCTTCCTTGTTAGAATGAAGGATCATGCTAAAGCTTCAACTGTTGTTCGTAAAAGCAATACTAGGTCTTATACACCACCTGAGCAAGTCAAAGTAGAACCTAATATTGCCATTGTTAAAGATATCTTGTCTAATAATATTGATGGGCATGTTATTCAATTCTCTGGTGAAACTGCTAGAATTGCTAAACCCTGTGATAGAGATAAACATAGACCTGTGGTAGGCGTGCCTGTTATTTCTGTTAAAATAGGAGATCATTGTTATCGTGGCTTATGTGATATGGGTGCTAGTGCTAGTGTTATAACCATTGACTTATACAAAGAAATTATGCATGAGATTGCACCAGCTGAGTTAGAAGAAATTGATGTCACAATTAAACTTGCCAATAGAGATACTATTTCACCAGTGGGAATTGTTAGAGATGTTGAAGTCTTGTGTGGGAAAACCAAATATCCCGCTGATTTTCTTGTTCTTGGTTCTCCACAAGATAGCTTTTGTCCTATTATATTTGGTAGACCCTTCTTGAATACTATTAATGCTAAGATAGACTGCAAAAAGGATGTTGTTACTGTTGGCTTGGATGATATGGTTCATGAGTTTAATTTATCTAAATTTAGTAAACAACATTGTGAGGAAGAATTGCCTAGTAAGGATGAAATTATTGGTCTTGCTTCTATTGCCGTACCTCCTAGTGATCCTTTAGAACACTATTTCACTACTAGGAAAAGGCATGCTAGTGGCGCACTAGTTTTGCCTTCTAATGGCGCATGGCTGGTGCGCCACTAGCCTCACGCCATTAGAATTTTTTTTCTAATGGCGCACCACATGTGCGCCATTAAAATCTGGTATTCTAATGGCGCACCAGGCAGTGCGCCATTAGTACTGCCCACAGTGCGCCACTATTATCTGCTATACTTATAGCACAGCACGTGGTAGTGCGCCATTAGTAACAACTTTTTTAATTTTTTTTCTTAATCTCAGGTCACTATTTCACATATGAGATATTCAACACATATATATACAACAAGCATCCATATAGCAATCATATCCAACACACAAGTTTCATCATATATACATACATAGCCAACACATAGTTCCGTCGTTACAAAAGTTTCACATTGTTCATCCAACACCGTTATCCATCAATTCACAAAAGTTTCACATTGATACAAAATAAAAAAACAAATGGAAAAGAAGCACTCCATCCACGCAAGCTTCCGTCAATTAAATCAAATCTGCAAAATGATAAACAAGAAGTTAGAAGAAGAAAAAGAAGAAGACTAGAAGAATACTAGAAGAAGAAGAACACTAGAAGAAGAATAAGAAGAGTTTTGGAAAAGAAGAAGAATAAGAAGAAGACTATAAGCTTATTATGTAAAATCAATCATTTTTTGCTAACATAAGTTATTTTGGAGCTAACCTATAGGAAACTAAGCATATAAGCTCTAACTTAGTATATTAGAGCCAACTTAGGTAAAATGAAGCTAACCTATGTCATTTTGGAAAAGAAGAAGAATAAGAAAAAGACTATAAGCTTATTATGTAAACTTGATCATTTTGTGCTAACATAAGTTATTTTGGAGCTAACCTATAGGAAACTAAGCATATAAGCTCTAAGTTAGTATATCAGAGCCAACTTAGGTAAAATGAAGCTAACCTATAGGAAACTAAGCATATTAGAGATAACATAGGTAACTAAGTATATATATATATATATATATATATATATATATATATATATATCATTTTGGATAGCTAACCTATAGGAGATCTGACATACCTAACAAAGTTCAGTTCTCATGCATTGTTCTCTCCTTCTTCTCCTTCCTCTCCCTGATGCGCCTAGAGCGGCGAGGCGGTGGAGGCAGTGGAGGCAGTGGGATGTAGTCTTCTACCACAATTGGCGTGGTCATGTCGCCTAGCTGTGGGATCGCCGGCGCCACCACCGGTGCGTGGTCATTGTCAGGCACCACCACCATCGCGAGGCCACCTTCAGGCACGACCATCGCTAGGTCATCCTCAGCCACCTCCATCTCTTGCCCATGGTCAGCCACCACCATCTCTTGCCCTTGGTCAGCCACCACCAGCGCTAGGTCATCCTCAGCCTGATGCCCATCGTCATCCTGCAGCTCCTCATCCTCACTCTGCTCCTCTTCTCCCGCACTCCAGTCCGGATCATCCTTCTTATTGTCTATGCTGCTGCCAGAATCGCTGCTGCTTTCGCTACAGCCAGAATCGCTGCTGCTTTCGCTACAGCCATAGTCGCTGCTGCTTTAGCTATAGCCAGTGTCGCTGCTGCTGCTCCTACCTGTCCAAAATGCAACAATGACCGTTAACAATCGATGTGAGACAAAGCCAAATGTAGAGGAATAAGAAGAGGAAGAACGTACCGGCATCATCATCGGCAGCATAGCGCATGCGACACATAGTCTTGTTGTACACCTTCATGATGAGCATGTTGGCGTCGTCGTCGTACCTGAAGACAAGGAAGTACCCCAGCTGCAGGTCGTAGGCACGGTAGAACTTCTCCCACCCACGAGACAAGTACATGTGGCCCTTCTTGATCGCCAACTGCACATCCCACTGCCTGCGAAACCCGCTGCCGGCCTGTCGCAGCTTCACATTATTTGGCGTATCTTCACCCATCAGCATGTTCATGAAACTGTCAGGCAGCCTCTGCAGTTTGGGACAATGAGTGATGTAGCAAACAACAGATATCATAATGAGATGGGTGAAGGGGAGATCTCTCGTTTTATATACCTGCGTCATGGATGATACTAAAGCCTCAAGTATGATAATGAAGAACTCGGAAGCATCCAACTCGTATTGCGGTGTCGCAGATCGGCGGTGGCTGCTTCCCGCCATCTCCGATAAGCAGCAGAAGAGACCAATTAGTACCCATTCATGATAACAGGCATTAGTCGCAAGTACCCCATAACAGGAAAATTTCAGCATTACCTTTGCTGAAAATAGGACATATGGAGTACCCGAATTTGTCGGAACGGAAGTTAATCGACATTCCGGCAAACTCAAGGGCCTCTCGGGGTACCTGCAAATTCATCACGACACAATGGTCGGAGACAAAACCCAGCAAACTAGCACCAAAAGCACATAACAAAATTCAGTAAATTTCCAGCAACTACTCCTAATGCAAACAAGATTCACCTAGCAAGGTTTATTTGACATGGAGTAGTTTATTTCATAGAGTAAACATTAATTAGCACTATTTGACAGTAAAAGGTTTTAGCTAATTCGAATTAACTGAAAGCAGCAGTACATCATTTTTATTTATAGTCAAATGTTCAAAGAAACAGAAATATCAGTACAATAGCTAGATTACACTATCAGTACACTAGCAGTAAAATGTTCATTTACTTTGAGTAAACAAATATTCAAGAAGATTTGCTTGTCCTACTCCTGCAGATCACCAAGCATCTTTTTTAGTCCAGCTAATTAACTGAAACTTGCACTAAACTACTGCTATCCCGCACTACTGCAAGTGCCATACTACTGCAAGTGCTATACTACTGCAGAGAATTATGCCCACTTGAGTTGGAGTTAATGACCTCGATAGACTGTCACTGGCAGTAAGAGAGTAGCACTACTAGTACTAGCCTTATAGGCATATTTATTCGGTTCAGCAAATATCCATAGCAGGAGATAGTTGTAGGTCTAGGCCATATAGGCATATTTTTGCATATGTTTGGGATGTCAGTAAGTGATGATACATGAACCGTTAGGAGCCTATCAAACCATCAACCCGTGTGTTGTCGAAAAGAAGAAAAGCCAGTTACCATTATCTTAATATTTTGCAATACTCCTAAGTCTTTGGTACTGGATAGTTGTGTCAAACATTAAACTGAATTTGTATAAAACAGACCAAGGATGTTGAATTCTCTTCTAAGTTTCCCCTACACTGAATGAATTAAGGCGATTTACTTATGAATCAGAACACTTAAAATATTGGATGAGTGGTCCATACTCTGTTTTTTGTTTCTACTGTTCAAAGCATAATTTTAATTAAAAGCATAATTCTCTTGATCTTGCTGTCCAGGACATGGAGAGAGAGGGAGAAGGGGCAGGGAAGCTCACCTTGGACAGCGCAGAGAGGAAGCAGGGGAGCTCGGGGTTGGCGGCGAGGGTCACGGCATCGTCCTTGGCTCGCCAGCTGCTGCGGAGGTGACCGATGGCAGAGGACGGCAGGGGCAGGCGGGGTGGGCGCATCGAGGCCATGCTTGTCGGCTGCTACAGGGGCCGGAGGAGGCCCTCGCTCGTCGGAGGGAGGAGGACAGGAGAGGAGCGGGCGGCGGGGTGAGGAACCCTAGCGCGTGCGCTCGGCCGATCCTGTTCGGGGGGCGCGGGGGCGGTGGGGGTGGATTCCGGCGGCGGCGTCGGGGCAGCACAAGACCACAACCAAGAGAGGCGGCTGTGTCGCCGACAGCGTGCAGGTGCAGCGGACGGAGGGGGTGGAGCAAGGCGGGACGGCGAACATGGGTGGGTGGGGGGGGGGGGCAGCGGGTGAGATCGATGAGGCAGGGGAGAGATTAGAGAGATTGGAGATTAATTAGTGTACGACTATTCTAATGGCGCACCACCATCTCGTGCGCCATAAGTACGACTATTCTAATGGCGCACGAGTGCTCGGTGCGCCATTAGAATTTTGTTCTAATCTAGCCCACTAGCCCTATCTACAACCTAACCCTATCTACAACATAACCCACCCACTAGCCCGACTGGTCAGCACGCAGCACACACCAGGAGGTCCTGGGTTTGATTCCCAGGCTCCCCAATATTTTTTTATGCATTTTAAATGTTGTTTTTTATATTTATTTGTGTTTAAATATGTTCAAACTTGTTTAAATCATAACAGCAATATTTTTTTATAAAAATAGTAATAATTTTTAAAAAAATATGTTCTAATTTGTTACTTGGAAATATCATCGGCGGCGGCGGTGGAGCGGGGGAGGGTGCGGGGGGGGGGGGGGGGGGTTGCTCGTCGGCGGCGGTGGAGCGGGGGAGGGTTGCGGTGGGTCGTCGGCGGCGGTGGAGCTAGCGGGGGAGGGTGCGGGGGGTGCCTATTGGCGGCGGTGGAGCGGGGGAGGGTGCGGGGGGCCGGGTGCTCGTCGGCGGTGGTGGAGCGGGGAAGTGTTGCGGTGGGTCGTCGGCGGCGGTGGAGCTAGCGGGGGAGGGTGCGGGTGGGATCGAGATCGAGATCAAAAAGTGTCCATGAAAATATACACGGTGCGCCATTAGCAGTTTTGCAAAAAAGTAAAAAAAATTATATACTAATGGCGCACTGCTTACAAGGTGCGCCATTACTTGGTAGAACTAGTAATGGCGCACTTCGGCGCCATGCGCCATTAGAGCGTATGGAAAAATGGAAAAAAAATCAATACTAGTGGCGCACCCTGTGCCTGGTGCGCCATTAGTGTCTTCCACACTAATGGCGCACCTCCTTCCGGTGCGCCATTAGTATATAGTAGTGGCGCGCTGCTTACCAGGTGCGCCATTAGTATCAATCCTATCTATAGCCCTTTTCCTAGTAGTGTTTGCTAGACCATCAAATTGATATGTTAATGAATGAAAGAAGGGAAATAGATGAAGTATTCTTTAAACAGGAACCTATTCTGCAACACAATTTGCCTGTTGAAATCCTAGGGGATCCTCCTCCACCCAAGGGTGATCCCGTGTTTGAGCTTAAACCGTTGCCTGAGAATCTTAAATATGCTAATCTTGATGAAAAGAAAATATATCCTGTCATTATTAGCACTAACCTTTCAGAGCATGAAGAGGAAAGATTATTGAAAACTTTGAAAAAGCACCGTGCCGCTATTGGATATACTCTGGATGATCTTAAGGGCATCAGTCCCACTCTATGTCAATATAAAATAAATTTGGAAGCGGATGCTAAACCAGTTTGTGATCCTCAACGATGTTTGAATCCTAAAATGAAAGAAGTGGTAAGAAAGGAAATACTCAAGCTTCTGGAGGCAGGTATAATTTATCCCATTGCTGATAGTCAGTGGGTAAGTCCTGTCCATTGTGTCCCTAAGAAGGGAGGTATTACTGTTGTCCCTAATGATAAAGATGAATTGATTCCGCAAAGAATTATCACAGGTTATAGGATGGTAATTGATTTCTGCAAATTAAATAAGGCTACTAAGAAAGATCATTATCCCTTACCTTTTACTGATCAAATGCTAAAAAGATTATGCAAACATACACATTATTGCTTTCTAGATGGTTATTCTGGCTTCTCTCAAATACCTGTGTCGGCTAAAGATCAATCAAAGACTACTTTTACATGCCCTTTTGGTACCTTTGCTTATAGACGTATGCCTTTTGGTTTATGTAATGCACCTGCTACCTTTCAAAGATGCATGATGGCTATATTCTCTGACTTTTGCGAGGTTTTCATGGACGACTTTTCCGTCTATGGTTCCTCTTTTGATGATTGCTTGAGCAATCTTGCTCGAGTTTTGCAGAGATGTGAAGAAACTAATCTTGTCTTGAATTGGGAAAAGTGCCACTTTATGGTTAATGAAGGTATTGTCTTGGAGCACAAAGTTTCTGAAAGAGGTCTTGAAGTAGATAAAGCTAAGGTTGATGCTATTGAAAAGATGCCATGTCCCAAGGACATCAAAGGCATAAGAAGTTTCCTTGGTCATGCCAGATTTTATAGGAGGTTCATTAAGGACTTCTCAAAAATCTCTCGGCCTCTGACTAATTTATTACAAAAAGATATACCATTTGTCTTTGATGATGATTGTGTAGAAGCATTTGAAATACTTAAGAAAGCATTAGTCTCTGCACCTATTGTTCAGCCACCTGATTGGAATTTACCCTTTGAAATTATGTGTGATGCTAGTGATTATGCTATAGGTGCTGTTCTAGGGAAAAGAGTTGATAAAAAATTAAATGTTATCCATTATGCTAGTAAGACTCTAGACAATGCTCAAAGAAATTATGCTACTACCGAAAAGGAACTTTTAGCAGTTGTATTTGCTTGTGATAAATTCAGACCCTATATTGTTGATTCTAAAGTAACTATTCACACAGATCATGCTGCTATTAAATATCTTATGGAAAAGAACGATGCAAAACCTAGACTTATTAGATGGGTTCTCTTGCTTCAAGAATTTGATTTGCATATTGTTGATAGAAAAGGAGCAGAGAACCCCGTTGCAGACAACTTATCTAGGTTAGAGAATGTTCTTGATGACCCACTACCTATTGATGATAGATTTCTTGATGAACAATTAAATGTCATAAGTACTTCTCGTAGAACTCCATGGTATGCTGATTATACTAATTATATTGTTGCTAAATTTATACCACCTAGCTTCACATACCAACAAAAGAAAAAGTTTTTCTATGATTTGCGACATTACTTTTGGGATGACCCACATCTTTATAAAGAAGGAGTAGATCGTGTTATTAAACGTTGTGTACCTGAGCATGAACAGGAATAGATCCTACGCAAGTGTCACTCTGAAGCTTATGGAGGACACCACGCTGGAGATAGAAGTGCACATAAGGTATTGCAGTCCGGTTTTTATTGGCCTACTCTCTTCAAAGATGCCCCCAAGTTTGTTTTGTCTTGCGACGAATGTCAAAGAATTGGTAATATTAGTAGACGTCAAGAAATGCCTATGAATTATTCACTTGTTATTGGACCATTTGATGTTTGGGGCTTTGATTATATGGGACCTTTTCCTGCCTCTAATGGATATACTCATATTTTAGTTGCTGTTGATTACGTTACTAAGTGGGTAGAAGCTATTCCAACTAGTAGTGCTAATCATAACACTTCTATTAAAATGCTTAAGGAAGTTATTTTTCCGAGGTTTAGAGTCCCTAGATACTTAATGACTGATGGTGGTTCACACTTTATTCATTGTGCATTCCGTAAGATGCTTTCTAAATACGACGTTAATCATAGAATTGGATCTCCTTATCACCCGCAGTCTAGTGGTCAAGTAGAATTGAGCAATAGAGAGCTCAAATTAATTTTGCAAAAGACTATCAATAGGTCTAGAAAGAATTGGTCCAAGAAACTAAATGACGCGTTGTGGGCCTATAGAACTGCATACAAAAATCCTATGGGTATGTCTCCGTATAAAATGGTTTATGGAAAAGCATGTCACTTACCTCTCGAACTAGAACATAAGGCATATTGGGCTATTAAAGAGCTAAACTATGATTTCAAACTTGCCAGTGAGAAGAGGTTATTTTATATTAGCTCACTTGATGAATGGAGAACCCAAGCTTATGAAAATGCCAAATTGTTTAAAGAAAAGGTTAAAAGATGGCATGACAAAAGGATACAAAAGCGTGAGTTTAATGTAGGTGATTATCTATTGCTATACAACTCTCGTTCAAGATTTTTTGCAGGAAAACTTCTCTCCAAATGGGAAGGTCCCTACGTTATCGAGGAGGTCTATTGTTCCGGTGCCATAAAAATCAACAACTTCGCAGGCACAAATCCGAAAGTGGTAAACGGTCAAAGGATCAAACACTATATCTCAGGTAATCCTATAAATGTTGAAATTAATATTATTGAAACCGTAACCCTGGAGGAATACATAAAGGACACTATCCAGAACATTCCAGACTCCGAAAAGGAATAGGTATGTGGTACGGTAAGTAAACCGACTCCAAAACAATTTTTAAGGCAATATTTCTCTGTTTTGGAATATTTAGAAAAATAGAAAAATAAGTAGCAGTCCGGGGAGGACACGAAGCCTCCACGAGGGTGGAGGGCGCGCCCTACCCCCTGGGCGCTCCCCCCTACCTCGTGAGCACCTCGTGTGCCCTCCGGACTCCGTTTCCTTGCACAATACGTATTTTGGTTGGTACAAATTCATTATATATATACTCCTGAAGGTTTTGACTCTTGTATCACGCAAATATCCTCTGTTTTCGTTTCGAGCTGTTGCTGCTGCTGCAGATTAGAGCAAGATGTCTTCCCAAGATTCGGAGGGAGAGAGCTACATGGCTGATTATATTGCAAATCAAAAAGTATATGGGGATGCGGAGCATTATGGTTGGACTTCGGAGGAAGAAGAAGACCATGATCCAAAGAGGAAGGAGGAAACGAGTTCTGACGAAGAGGACTATCCCCTACCTCAACCTGGTGATATGCATGTGGAGTTCAAGAAATCAAGCCTCCCTAAGGTCCAATCTATCCCACCTCGTTTTTTGCAAGACAGCAAGGCAACACGATGCAAAAAGATAATGAAACTTGAGCTCAAGAATGAGGATCTAAGGGAGGAAAATTTTAGCCTCGGACGCAAGCTGGAGAAGAAAAATGCACCACCTCCATCACCTCCGAAGACATAATCACATGGGTATGGGCACTCCCCTTGGCAACTGCCAAGCTTGGGGGAGGTGCCCTGGTATCGTATCACCATCACAACTCCTATCTTTACTGTTTTTCTTAGTTCGATCCTATTAGTAGTATTTTGATTTAGTAGAATAAAGTCTTGGCATGATCTAGTTTTGAGTTTTGCTTTATGATCCTTCTTTGTAATCGAGTCCGTGAGCTATATAATAAAGATTAGTGTTGAGTCAAGGGCTTGAGTATTTTGCCATGATCTTGGTTGATTAGAAGGAAAAGAATAAAAAGAATCAAAGAGTTCATATTGATCTTATTGAAAGTAATGACTTCACATAGAAAGAGTATGATGATTTAAAATTGTTGGGAGTTGGCAAATATAGCTTTGGACATCGTTGCAATTAATAGGAAGTAATAAGGAAAGAGAGGTTTCACATATAGATATATTATCATTGACATCTTTTATGATTGGGAGCACTCATTAAAATATGACATGCTAAAGAGTTGAGGTTGGACAAGGAAGGCAACATAATGAGTTATGTTTTCTTATATCTGAGATAAAGTATGTTGTCATGGATCCTCTACCATGTTGAGCTTGCCTTTCCCCCTCATGCTAGCCAAATTCTCAGCACTAAGTAGAAATACTACTTGTGCTTCCAATTACCCTTAAACCAGTTTTGCCATGAGAGTCCACCATATCTACCTATGGATTGAGTAAGATCCTTCAAGTAAGTTGTCATCGGTGCAAGCAATAAAAATTGCTCTCTAAATATGCATGACTTATTAGTGCAGAGAAATAAGCTTTGTACGAACTTGTTGTTGACATAATAAAAGTGACAGACTGCATAATAAAGGTCCACATACAAGGGGCAATATAAAGTGAAGTTCTTTTGCATTAAGATTTTGTGCATCAACCCTAAACGCCATGACAACCTCTGTTTCCCTCAGCGAAGGGCCTATCTTTTATTATTATCCTCTACCTTATGCAAGAGTCACGGTGATCTTCACCTTTCCTTTTTCATTTTATCCTTTGGCAAGCTCAGCATGTTGGAAAGAACATGATATATATATATATATATATATATATATATATATATATATATATATATATCTAATTGGATGTGGGGTAGCATGAATTATTATTGTTGACATTACCCTTGAGGTAAAAGGTTGTGGGGCAAAACTATAAGCCCCTATCTTTCTTTGTGTCCGATTAAAACTCCGTAACCACAAGTATCGCGTGAGTGTTAGCAATTATGAAGGACTAAGTGATAGTTGAGTATGTGGACTTGCTTTTAAGCTCTGACATAGACTCTTTCCGTTGTTATGATAAATTGCAATTGTTTCAATGACTGAGGGTATAATTTGTTGGTGCTCAATAAGGTTTCTGATTCATACTTTGGCTTTGTGAAAAGATCATCACTTGAACATAAGTAATGATATGACAAAATCTATTTATGTTGCTGCTATAGAAATAATCATGATGCCTTCATGTCCGTATTTTATTTTTATCGACGCCTCTACCTCTAAACATGAGGACACATTTATTGTTATCGGCTTTTTGCTTGAGGACAAGCGAGGTCTAAGCTTGGGGGAGTTGATACGTCCATTTTGCATCATGCTTTTATGTCAATATTTATTGCATTATGGGATGTTATTTCACGTTATGTCACAATATTTATGGCTATTCTCTCTTATTTTACAAGGTTTACATGAAGAGGGAGAATGCCGGCAGCTGGAATTCTGGGCTGGAAAAGGAGCAAATATTGAAGGACTATTCTGTGCAACTCCAAAAGTCCTGAAACTCCACGGAATACCTTAAAATAAATAAAGAAAAATCATCGCCAAAGAGGAAGGACAGGGGCCCCACACCTTGCTCACGAGGGTGGGGGGCGCGCCCCCTACCTCATGGGCCCCCTGGTGGTTCTCCGACGTCCATCTTCTCCTATATGAAGTCTTTTGATGAGAAAAAATAGAAGGCAACCTTTCGGGATGAGACTCCGCCGCCACGAGGCGGAACCTCGGTGGAACCAATCTAGGGCTCCGCAGAGCTGTTCTGCCGGGGACACTTCCCTCCGGGAGGGGGAAATCATCACCATCGTCATCACCAACGCTCCTCTCATCGGGAGAGTGCAATCTCCATCAACATCTTCATAAGCACCATCTCATCTCCAAACCCTAGTTCATCTCTTGTATCCAATTCTTGTCTCCAAGTCCGGGATTGGTGCTAGTAGGTTGCTAGTAGTGTTGATTACTCCTTGTAGTTGATGCTAGTTGGTTTATTTGGTGGAAGATCATATGTTCAGATCCTTTATGCACATTATTACCCCTCTGATTATGAACATGAATATGCTTTGTGAGTAATTATGTTTGTTCCTGAGGACAAGGGAGAAGTCTTGCTATTAGTAGTCATGTGAATTTGGTATTCGTTCGATATCTTGATAAGATGTATGTTGTCTAACCTCTAGTGGTGTTATGTGAACGTCAACTACATAACACTTCACCATTATTTGGGCCTAGAGGGAGGCATTGGGAAGTAATAAGTAGATGATGGGTTGCTAGAGTGACAGAAGCTTAAACCCTAGTTTATGCGTTGCTTCGTAAGGGGCTGATTTGGATCCATATGTTTCATGCTATGGTTAGGTTTACCTTGATACTTTTATTGTAGTTGCGGATGCTTGCAATAGAGGTTAATCATAAGTGGGATGCTTGTCCAAGTAAGGGCAGTACCCAAGCACCAGTCCACCTACATATCAAATTATCAAAGTACCGAACGCGAATCATATGAACGTGATGAAAACTAGCTTGACAATATTCCCATGTGTCCTCGGGAGCGCTTTTCCTATTATAAGAGTTTGTCCAGGCTTGTCCTTTGCTACAAAAAGGATTGGGCCACCTTGCTGCACTTTATTTACTTTTGTTACTTGTTGCTCGTTACCATTTATCCTATCACAAAACTATCTGTTACCACTTATTTCAGTACTTGCAGAGAATACCTTGCTGAAAACCGCTTATCATTTCCTTCTGCTCCTCATTGGGTTCGACACTCTTACTTATCGAAAGGACTACGATAGATCCCCTATACTTGTGGGTCATCAGCCGAACAAGAAGGTCTGTCCGGGGAGAAAACTCACACCCTGGACCACGTTATTGTTGATGACTGAAGGAGCCATCAAGCCTTGCAGCAATGACATAGAGGAACTCTCAATGAAAGCACCAATGTCGGTGTCAAAACCGGCGGATCCCGGGTAGGGGTCCCAATCTGTGCGTCTAAGGCTAATGGTAACAGGAGGCAAGAGACATGATGTTTTACCCAGGTTCGAGCCCTCTCGATGGAGGTAAAACCCTACTTCCTGCTTGATTGATCTTGATGATATGATTATTACAAGAGTTGATCTACCACGAGATCGTAGAGGCTAAACCCTAGAAGCTAGCCTACGATGACTATGATTGTCCCTCTACGGACCAAACCCTCCGATTTATATAGACACCGGAGGGGGCTAGGATTTACACAGAGTCGGTTACAAAGAAGGAGATCCAATATCTGGATCGCCAAGCTTGTCTTCCATGCAAAGGAGAGTCCCATCCGGACACGGGACAAAGTCTTGAGTCTTGTATCTTCACGGTCCAACAGTTCAGCCAAAGTATATAGTCCGGCTGTCCGGATACCCCCTAATCCAGGACTCCCTCACCCGCCACCAGCCGCCGGAGCAGCAGGCGGAGAGGAGGCGAATCCACGGGCTCACCGGTGGAGATCGAAGGGAAGCAAGTATATAGTTAGTTTGAAAGATAAGAAAAACAAACAAAAGAGTGGGAAGAAAAACGTAATGCCATGTAGTCATTTAATAATTTCATCAATCATTTTTTTCCTAGATGTCTTCCTAATACCATTCCTCTACCACAACTGCTATAGTTAACTAGATTCAAAGGATCAAATACACATTAGAGTAGGGATAAAAATCACATTCTTAGTATTCATATTAGAAGCTATTTGATAGTGTTAAGAAATTTCTAAATGGGTACCTTGAAGAACATGAGTTGGATCATTGTTTGATTTATTCTATGGCCGCAAAATACAGCTTGGATCTGAGTTCCCCTTCGGGTGTGTTCTTTCTTTTGCATCATTTTTCCAGTCCCAATTAGCGAACTTGGTTTTGTTTAGGGGCTTCTAGATCATGGTTGATCATGTTTTCTTTACGAAACAGTCGGTCATATTCTGAAGTGTCATTTCTTATGCATCTAGAAAGAGGCACTTTAGTTCAGACCAGACACTTTTTTCCAAATTACTAATTGAAGGTGCAAGCGGATAAATATTTTATTTTTTGCATGGAATAAATTTATCAACTTTGAGAACAATTCCAATGATGAGCAAATAATTGGGGAGAAATAATATTTTTTTGACAGGGTAAAGATTTTGTTTCTCGGACACTAGCAATGGCATTTACAATCAAAGAAGAAATGAAATCAGGCGGGTCATCTTCCCAAACAGAAGAATTCTTCAGCATATTTGTTTAGCCAAAGCATCTGCTACACTGTTTGCTTCTCGGTTGCGTAAATAAAATTTCACCTATCCGAAGTCACAAGAGAGTTGAATGCATTCAATAATTGTTGCTGCTTGGGAACCATTGAATCTATAAGTATCTTTTACTGCATCAATCACAAGTTCACAATCTGACTCAGCTTCTATCCTCAAGCATCCCACATGAGCTGCCAAATTAATACCATTCCTGAGATGCCGCATCAGAAACATGTGGAACAAACATGCTGCAGCAGCTACAAAATAACCCAATTCATCTTTGATGACTGCCTCACTTGCTCCTGATCGGTCTTTTACGTGGAATAAAGCATCTACATTAATTTTCATAACGCCATGCAATGGTTTGCACCACTTTTTCGGTTCCTTCTTTCCTTTCATCGTTCTTTTCAATTGCTCTCCAGAAATTTGTGGCAATTGCTCTGATGGATGTTGTTGTTCTATCTGCTGGCAGTACTAATGCACTCTTTATTAGCTATCGACATTGCCACCAAAGGTACCAAGATGCCGCGATCACAAGCTCGGGTATATGTAGACCTCCAATACTCTTCCCTGAGTTCTCATCCGTAATTTGATTGAAGTTTAAAAAACATGATCGGTCTTGACATATGGCCTTCCTGATCGTCTCTGTTAGATCCAACTGTTACCAAATAAATTCAACCCTCTTACAGCTGAAAAGACAGTGTTGAATATCATCAGTTCCCCTCAAGCAGACCGGACATTGTGCTTGTGTTAAAACATGTATGTTTGCTAGTACACCTTTACAGGGAAGGATCCCATGTTATACTAGCCGACACCTTAAGTTTCTAGATGTCATCCCAAATGGGGATAGGATTTGCTTGACCTTGGCCATCCTCCACATGCATACATTGTCCAAATTTATGCTCCCATTCCCTATGATAAGCAGATCAAACTGAGAATGTACCAGACTTTCACTACAAAAAAAGACACATCCGTGACATTTTGGGCCGAACAATTTTTTTAATGCTTATGACACTTCTATGAAGATAATACTGACAAAACCCGGTATCATCATCGATGTGGTGGGCTCCTACTTCTATGACAAAAAATCATGACAGAAAATGGGCTTTTCGTCCTGGGAGGGCCGGAGACGCGGCTGCATGATATTCTTTGGGCCGTCCATGACGGAAAAAACCGTGGTAGAAGCAAGGGCGTGGAAAATTTTGGGGAGTTCTCGGTTCGGTGGGTGGTCGGGGGCCGAGCGATGCGCATTTCTCTTGTACACGTACGCGCGTGTGTGCGAGGCATTGGGCTCTAACTGAACCCGAGCAAGGCGTTGGGCTCTAACTGAACCCGAGCGACCGCACTAGCTACGATACTGAACCCGAGCGATCGATCCCTTACTGTTAACTGAACCCGAGTGATTTCTTCGCTACAGCTGCTAACTGAAGCTGATTGAACCCTGCTGCCTCCTTCCCGTGATGAATAGTGAGCGTTGTTGGGGGGTTTGGATGAACAGTTCCTGGTGGGGGTGGATGAAAAGGACCTTGTGGTGTTGCCTCTGGATGAACAGGACCCTGGTCGAGCCGGTTGGGGGTGGATGAACAGGACCCCGTGGAGGGCTGGATGAACAGGACGACCCCGTGGAGGGCTGGTTGAACCGTAGCCGGTGGAGGGCTGGATGAATAGTAGCCCATGGAGGGGTGTTGAACAGGACCCCGTGGAGAGGCTGGTTGAACAGTAGCCGGTGGAGGAGCGCGGTGGAGGCTGGATGAACAGGAGCCCGTGGATGAACAGTCGTAGGTGGAGGATGGAGGAGGTCGACAGTGGATGAACAGTAGCCCGTGGATGCTGGAGGAGGTCGACGATGGAGATGAACAGTATCTCGTGGAGTCCTGTTTTGCGGTACGCCACACCCCTCCCGATGAACAGGACCCCCTATTTCGACCGTAGCGCTCCAACACAAGTCCGTTTCCTCTGTTTTGCGGCACACCACACCCCTCCCGATCAATAGGACCCCATTTTGACCGTAGGAGGTCCAACATAAGTCTGTTTCCTCTGTTTTGCGGTACGCCAGACCCCCCTTGATGAACATGATCCCGTTTCGATCGTGGCTGGTCGAACACAAGGCCGTTTTCTCCGTTCTGCGGTACACCAGGCCTCGTTAACATTGGCTGTTCCATCCAAGCCATCCCGATGAACATGATGACGCATTCCGTTCCAACCCAGCCGGTTGCCTCCCCATGAACACGACAAAGATGTAGTTTCTCCGTTCCGACACAGCCATGTACACGAGCCCTGACCGTACGTATGCGCAAGTAGGCGTTTGAGACCCCTCCCGTATGTAAGTACGTGGCCGTATTTACTTTCTTGCACCCTGGCCGATGTACGTACGTGTACATGCTACATGCGCGCCTCTACTACGACACGTGCCCTTTCTTCCTTGCACGGTCACGGTTCATCGCTGCAGCCTGCAGACAGACCGATCGACCAGTATGTATGTACACATTCCTGACCAGAATGACAACGCTACGTACGCTTCGACCAGGTGGGTCCTGACTGCCAGCCACTTCCTTGCATGCGAAGATGTAGCTGGTGGGTCCCAGCAGTCAAGGGGGCGAATCGTTTTTTTTGCCCGGACGCACTTCCTTGCGTGCGAAGATGTAGCTGGTGGGTCCCAACAGTTAGGGGGGAAACTTTTTTCGTGAAATACCGTGGCCCGTCCGGTGGGTCCCTGCTGTCAGGTGGAGGAATAATTATTTTGCGCATAATAAGGAGGCACTTCCTTGCGGCTGCCGTGGACCCAGCTGTCAGCCTCTCCACGTACAATACTCTTTCGATGGAAGTCGTTCCTTGACCACGTCGACCACGCCGCGCCGAGAGTACCAGGGCGGTGGACGACGGCGAGGCCTAGGAAGGGGACTATGCGGATCCGGAGAAGACGCGATAGTGGAAGCCCACGCGGAGTGGAGTACGAGGGTTCACTAGTTCGGCTGCGGTGTGAGGCTCCCGTCGCCGCAGAATAACAAGGGGTGTGGGTGAGGCCTCCAAGGCATCACAACCGGCCACGGGAGGTAGGAGCACGCTGCACGACCGGTTCTGGTTTGGGCGGCTGGAGCAAGAAGACCAGAGGTTGAAGAAGCACTATGGCCATTGCATGGACATCGTACGGTCACTGGAGCAAGAATCATTCATATTTACTAAGTTTACAAAGGCCTCTGTCCCCGTCAACTTAGTAGACCCACAAGTCAGCCTCCCACTATGGTGGGTCCCAGTTGGCAGGGGGTATTCATTTTTTTTGTGCGCAATAAGGATGCACTTCCTTGTTGGGGAACGTAGCAATAATTCAAAATTTTTCTACGTGTCACCAAGAACAATCTATGGAGATTCTAGCAACAAAAGAGGGATAGGATGAGTGTATCTTCATACCCTTGAAGATCACGATGCGGAAGTGTTACAAGAACGCGGTTGGTGGAGTCGTACACGCAGTGATTCAGATCGTGGTTGATTCCGATCTAAGCGCCGAACGGACGGCGCCTCCGCGTTCAACACACGTACAGCCCGGGGACATCTCCTCCATCTAGATCCATCAAGGGGAGATGAGAAGTTGAGGGAGAGCTCCGGCGGCACGACGGCGTGGTGGTGGAGCTTGCAGTTCTCCGGCAGGGGTTCGCCAAACACTACTGAGGAGGAGGTGGAGTTGGAGAGGGGGAGGGCTGCGCCAGGGGTAAGGGGTGTGGCTGCCCTCTCTCTCCCTCACTATATATAGGAAAGGGGGTGGAGGAGGCGCCCTAGGGTTCCCTAGGGGAGGGGTGGAGGCCACAGGGGAAACCCTAGATCGGTTTGGGCGCCCCCACCCCTAGGAAACTTGCCCCTAAGCCGGGAGGGGCGGCTGCCCTAGGGGAGGCGCCCCCACCCCTAGGAGAGGGAGGAAGGAGGAAGGAGGAGAGGTACCTGCGCGGGTGCGGCCGGTCGCCGGAGGGGTCGGGGTCGGTGGCAGGGGTGGATTCCGGCGGGGGGTCGGGGCGGCGGCGGCAGGGGACAGAGGGGGCAGCGGCGGCGTACAGTTGGGGTGGAGGGGGCAAATTAGGTCGAGTGGGGAGGAAGGGAGGGAGGGGAATAGGTGGAGTGGGGGAAGCTTACTAATGGCGCACCGCGTGGTAGTGTGCCATTACTAGTTAGAACTAGTAATGGTGCACTTCGGTCGGATGCACCATTAGTATTTATGTAAAAATGAAAAAAAAATTATCACTAGTGGCGCACCTTTTGTGTGGTGCGCCATTAGTGTCTTCCACACTAATGGCGCATCACCAACTGGTGCGCCATTAGTATATAGTAATGGCGCACCACTTCCCTGGTGCGCCATTAGTGTCAATCCTAGCTATAGCCCTTTTCCTAGTAGTGGGTTAAACTTGACGAGCCTAGCATATACATATATGGCCTCGGAACACTGAGACCGAAAGGTCGAGCGTGAATCATATAGTAGATATGATCAACATAGTGATGTTCTCCATTGAAAACTACTCCATCTCACGTGATGATCGGACATGGTTTAGTTGATTTGGATCACGTGATCGCTTAGATGATTAGAGGGATGTGTATCTAAGTGGGAGTTCTTAGTAATATGATTAAATTGAACTTAAATTTATCATGAACTTAGTACCTGATAGTATTTTGCTTGTCTCTGTTTGTTGTAGATAGATGGCTCATGTTGTTGTTTCGTTGAATTTTAATGCGTTCCTTGAGAAAGCTAAGTTGAAATATGATGGTAGCAATTACACGGACTGGGTCCGTAACTTGAGAATTATCCTCATTGCTGCATAGAAGAATTACATCCTGGAAGCACCGCTGGGTGCCAGGCCTACTGCAGATGCAACTGACGACGTTAAGAACGTCTGGCAGAGCAAAGCTGATGAGTACTCGATAGTTCAGTGTGCCATGCTTTACAGCTTAGAACCGGGACTTCAAAGACGTCTTGAACATCATGGAGCATATGAGATGTTCCAGGAGTTGAAGTTAATATTTCAAGCAAATGCCCAGATTGAGAGATATGAATTCTCCAATAAGTTCTATAGCTGCAAGATGGAAGAGAATAGTTCTGTCAGTGAACATATACTCAAAATGTCTGGGTATAATAATCACTTGATTCAACTGGGAGTTAATCTTCCTGATGATAGTGTCATTGACAGAAATCTTCAATCACTGCCACCAAGCTACAAGAGCTTCATGATGAACTATAATATGCAAGGGATGAATAAGACTTTTCCCGAGCTCTTCGCAATGCTAAAAGCTGTGGAGGTAGAAATCAAAAAGGAGCATCAAGTGTTGATGGTCAATAAGACCACCAGTTTCAAGAAAAAGGGTAAAGGGAAGAAGAAGGGGAACTTCAAGAAGAATGGCAAACAAGTTGCTGCTCAAGAGAAGAAACTGAGTGCTTCTACTGCAAGCAAACTGGTCACTGGAAGCGGAACTGCCCCAAGTATTTGGCGGATAAGAAGGATGGCAAGGTGAACAAAGGTATATGTGATATACATGTTATTGATGTGTACCTTAATAATGCTCGCAGTAGCACCTGGGTATTTGATACTGGTTCTGTTGCTAATATTTGCAACTCGAAACAGGGACTATGGATTAAGCGAAGATTGGCTAAGGATGAGGTGACGATGCGCGTGGGAAATGGTTCCAAAGTCGATGTGATCACGGTCGGCACACTACCTCTACATCCACCTTCAGGATTAGTTTTAGACCTGAATAATTGTTATTTGGTGCCAGCGTTAAGCATGAACATTATATCTGGATCTTGTTTGATGCGAGATAGTTATTCATTTAAATTAGAGAATAATGATTGTTCTATTTATATGAGTAACATCTTTTATGGTCATGCACCCTTGAAGAATGGTCTATTTTTATTGAATCTCGATAGTAGTGATACACATATTCATATTGTTGAAGCCAAAAGATGCAGAGTTGATAATGATAATGCAACTTATTTGTGGCACCGCCGTTTGGGTCATATTGGTGTAAAACGCATGAAGAAACTCCATATTGATGGACTTCTGGAATCACTTGATTATGAATCACTTGGTACTTGCGAACCATGCCTCATGGGCAAGATGACTAAAACGCAGTTCTCCGGAACTATGGAGCGAGCAACAGATTTCTTGGAAATCATACATACTAATGTATGTGGTCCAATGAACATTGAGGCTCGCGGCGGGTATCATTATTTTCTCACCTTCACAGATGATTTAAGCAGATATGGGTATATCTGCTTAATGAAACATAAGTCTGAAACATTTCAAAAGTTCAAAGAATTTCAGAGTTAAGTGAAAAATCATCGTAACAAGAAAATAAAATTCCTACAATCTGATCGTGGAGGAGAATATTTGAGTTACGAGTTTGGTTTACATTTGAAACAATGCGGAATAGCTTCGCAACTCACGCCACCTGGAACACCACAACGTAATGGTGTGTCCAACGTCGTAATCGTACTTTACTAGATATGGTGCGATCTATGATGTCTCTTACTGATTTACCGCTATCGTTTTGGGGTTATGCTTTAGAGACGGTCGCATTCACGTTAAATAGGGCACCATCAAAATCCGTTGAGACGACGCCTCATGAACTATGGTTTGGCAAGTAACCAAAGTTGTCGTTTCTTAAAGTTTGGGGCTGCGATGCTTATGTGAAGAAACTCCAACCAGATAAGCTCGAACCCAAATCGAAGAAATGTGTCTTCATAGGATACCCAAAAGAGACTATTGGGTACACCTTCTATCACAGATCTAAAGGCAAGACTTTTGTTGCTAAATTTGGATCCTTTCTAGAGAAGGAGTTTGAGAGGAAAGTAGAACTTGATGAGGTAACTGTACCTGCTCCCTTATTGGAAAATTGTTCATCACAGAAACCGGTTCCTGTGACGACTACACCAATTAGTGAGGAAGCTAATGATATTGATCATGAAACTTCAAATCAAGTTACTACCAAACCTCGTAGTTCAAGAAGAGTAAGATCCGCACCAGAGTTGTACGGTAATCCTATTCTGGAAGTCATGTTACTTGACCATGGCGAACCTACAAACTATGAGGAAGCGATGATGAGCCTAGATTCCACAAAATGGCTTGAGGCCATGAAATCTGAGATGGGATCCATGTATGAGAACAAAGTATGGAGTTTGGTTGACTTGCCCGATGATCGGCAAGCCATCGAGAATAAATGGATCTACAAGAAGAAGACTAACGCTTATGGTAATGTTACTGTCTACTTGTTGCGAAAGGTTTTAGAAAAGTTCAAGGGGTTGACTACGATGAGACTTTCTCACCCGTAGCGATGCTTAAGTCTGTCCGAATCATGTTAGCAATTGCCGCATTTTATGATTATGAAATATGGCAAATGGTTGTCAAAACTGCATTCCTGAATGGATTTCTAGAAGAAGAGTTTTATATGATGCAACCAGAAGGTTTTGTCGATCCAAAAGGTGCTAACAAAGTGTGCAAGCTCCAGCGACCCATTTATGGACTGGTGCAAGCCTCTCGGAGTTGGAATAAACGCGTTGATAGTGTGATCAAAGCATATGGTTTTATACAGACTTTTGGAGAAGCCTGTATTTACAAGAAAGTGAGTGGGAGCTCTGTAGCATTTCTGATATTATATGTAGATGACATATTATTAATTCGAAATGATATCGAATTTCTGGATAGCATAAAAGGATACTTGAATAAAAGTTTTTCAACGAAAGACCTCGGTCAAGATGCTTATATATTAGGCATCAAGATCTATAGAGATAGATCAAGATGCTTAATTGGACTTTCACAAAGCACATACCTTGATAAAGTTTTGAAAAAGTTCAAAATGGATCAAGCAAAGAAAGGGTTCTTGCCTGTATTGCAAGGTGTGAAGTTGAGTCAGACTCAATGCCCGACCACAGCAGAAGATAGATAGAAAATGAAATATGTTCCCTATGCTTCAGCCATAGGCTGTATCATGTATGCAATGCTGTGTACCAGACCTGATGTATGCTTAGCAATAAGTTTAGCAGGGAGGAACCAAAGTAATCCAGGAGTGGATCACTGGACAGCGGTTAAGAATATCCTGAAATACCTGAAAAGGACTAAGGATATGTTTCTCGTTTATGGAGGTGACAAAGAGCTAGTCGTAAATGGTTACGTCGATGCAAGGTTTGACACTGATCCGGACGATTCTAAATCACAAACTGGATACGTGTTTATATTGAATGGTGGAGCTGTCAGTTGGTGCAGTTCTAAAAAAAGCGTCGTTGCGGGATCTACTTGCGAAGCGGAGTACATAGCTGCTTCGGAAGCAGCAAATGAAGGAGTCTAGATGAAGGAGTTCATATCCGATCTAGGTGTTATAACTAATGCTTCGGGACCAATGAAAATCTTCTGTGACAATACTGGTGCAATTGCCTTGGCAAAGGAATCTAGATTTCACAAGAGGACCAAGCACATCAAGAGACGCTTCAATTCCATCCGGGACCAAGTCCAAGTGGGAGACATAGAGATTAGCAAGATACATATGGATCTGAATGTTGCAGACCCGTTGACTAAGCCTCTTCCACGAGCAAAACATGATCCGCACCAAGGCTCCATGTGTGTTAGAATCATTACTATGTAATCTAGATTATTGACTCTAGTGCAAGTGGGAGACTGAAGGAAATATGCCCTACATGCAATAATAAAGTTATTATTTATTTCCTTATATCATGATAAATGTTTATTATTCATGCTAGAATTGTATTGACCGGAAACATAATACATGTGTGAATACATAGACAAACACAATATCACTAGTATGCCTCTACTTGACTAGCTCGTTAATCAAAGTTGGTTATGTTTCCTCACCATAGACATGAGTTTTCATTTGATTAACGGGACCACATCATTAGGAGAATGATGTGATTGACTTGACCCATTCCGTTAGCTTAGTACTTGATTGTTTAGTACGTTGCTATTGCTTTCTTAGTGACTTATACATGTTCCTACAAATATGAGATTATGCAACTCCCGTTTATCGAAGGAACACTTTGTGTGCTACCAAACGTCACAACGTAACTGGTTGATTATAGAGGAGCTCTACAGGTGTCTCTGAAGGTAAATGTTTAGTTGGCGTATTTTGAGATTAGGATTTGTCACTCCGATTATCGGAGAGGTATCTCTTGGCCCTCTCGGTAATGCACATCATATAAGCCATGCAAGCAATGTGGCTAATGAGTTAGTTACGAGATGATGCATTATGTAACGAGTAAAGAGACTTCCCAGTAACGAGATTGAACTAGGTATTGAGATACCGATGATCGAATCTCGGGCAAGTAACATACCGATGACAAAGGGAACAAAGTATGTTGTTATGCGGTTTGACCGATAAAGATCTTCATAGAATATGTGGGAGCCAATATGAGCATCCAGGTTCCGCTATTGGTTATTGACCGGAGACGTGTCTCGGTCATGTCTACATAGTTCTCGAACCCGTATGGTCCGCACGCTTAAAGTTAGATGACGGTTATATTATGAGTTTATATGTTTTGATGTACCGAAGATAGCTCGGAGTCACGGATGTGATCACGGACATGACGAGGAGTCTCGAAATGGTCGAGACATAAAGATTGATATATTGGGCGACTATATTCGGACACCGGAATGGTTCCAGAGGTTATGGAGGTATACCGGAGTATTGGGGGGTTACCGGAACCCCCCAGGGGGTTAATGGGCCTCATGGGCCCAAAGTGGAGCCGACGAGGGGCGGCTCGGGCAGGCCGCGCGCCCCCTTCTCCTCTAGTCCGAATAGGACAAGGAGGGGGGGTGCCCCCCTTTCCTTCCTCTCCTCTCTCCCCTTCCTTCCCTCTCTCCTACTTGGACAAGGAAAGGAGAGAGTCCTACTCCCGGTGGGAGTAGTACTCCTCCTGGCGCGCCCCCTCTTGGCCGGCTGCCCCCTCCCCCTTGCTCCTTTATATACGGGGGCAGGGGGCACCTCTAGACACAACAATTGATCCTTGAGATCTATTAGGCATGTGCGGTGCCCCCTCCACCATAATCCACCTCGATAATATCGTAGCAGTGCTTAGGCGAAGCCCTGCGACGGTAGAACATCATCATCGTCACCACGCCGTCGTGCTGACGGAACTCTCCCTCAAAGCTCGTCTGGATCGGAGTTTGTGGGACGTCATCGAGCTGAACGTGTGCTGAACTCGGAGGTGCCGTGTATTCGGTACTTGATCGGTCGGATCGTGAAGACGTACGACTACATCAACCGCGTTGTTCTAACGCTTCCGCTTTTGGTCTACAAGGGTACGTGGACAACACTCTCCCCTCTCGTTGCTATGCATTACCATGATCTTGTGTGTGCGTAGGAATTTTTTTTGAAATTACTACGTTCCCCAACAACTACTGTCTGTAAGTACTACTTCTCTGTAATTAATTAAGTGTCTATATATAGCTCAGCTCTTTCATTGCATGTATATATAGTTATCCTCACTATATTATGCAGATTGAAGATCGCCGAATTGAAGAAAAGACAAGTAGGTGATTGTCGGTGTCAAAACCGGCGGATCTCGGGTAGGGGGTCCCGAACTGTGCGTCTAGGCGGATGGTAACAGGAGACAAGGGACACGATGTTTTTACCCAGGTTCGGGCCCTCTCGATGGAGGTAAAACCCTACTCCTGCTTGATTAATATTGATGATATGGGTAGTACAAGAGTGGATCTACCACGAGATCAAGGAGGCTAAACCCTAGAAGCTAGCCTATGGTATGATTGTTGTAATGGTTGTTCGTCCTACGGACTAAAACCCTCCGGTTTATATAGACACCGGAGAGGGCTAGGGTTACACAGAGTCGGTTACAATGGTAGGAGATATACACATCCGTATCGCCAATCTTGCCTTCCACGCCAAGGAAAGTCCCATCCGAACACGGGACGAAGTCTTCAATCTTGTATCTTCACAGTCTTGGAGTCCGGCCGATAATGATAGTCCGGCTATCCGGACACCCCCTAGTCCAGGACTCCCTCAGTAGCCCCTGAACCAGGCTTCAATGACGATGAGTCCAGCGCGCATATTGTTCGACATTGCAAGGCGGGTTCCTCCTCCGAATAATCATAGAAGATTGCGAACACCAGGATAGTGTTCGGCTCTGCAAAATAAATTCCACATACCACCGTAGAGAGAATAATATGTACACAAGTTCAATCTGCTGACGCATTTTGTGGCGTGACGTCACACCACTACCAAGCCTTTACTTGAATCGTTTTTATTAACCACCTCAGCGCGTTTAGCGAAGCGGTTTCCTTGGCACGTCTTGTCGAAGCAGAGATCGTGTTCCCCTTATTCCGGGATTCCCATCATCAATACGGACGTGGGTAACCCAACCGCGCCATTGATTGTGGCGCTTGGGAGATAAGCGAGTTTTACCAGGCCGGGGGAATGCATAGTCTCCGTCCGCCCGTATATATAAGGGGATAAGGATCCGCCTCTTTTACCTACGCCTTCTTCCTCCTTTGCTTATCCATCTCCGCGCACTCGAGCTCCAGCGCACAAGTCTGCACATCTCGCCTCAACCTTCTCCAGCCATGTCCGGAGTGGGAGGCAAGTGGATGGCCTCCTCCGTCATGGAGGGGCACATCGAGAAGCTGCGCGGCGCCGGATACCTGTCCGACGACATCGTGCATCGGCTGCCCGACGAGGGGCAGCTCATCCCCACCCCCAGGCCCCATGGGAGGGTCGTGTTCCTTCCCCACTTCCTCCTCGGACTGGGCTTCCCACTTCATCCCATCGTCCGGGGGCTCATGTACTACTACAGCCTGGACTTCCACGATCTGGCGCCAAACTTCATCCTCAACATCTCGGCGTTTATCGTCGTGTGCGAGGCCATCCTCTGCATCCAGCCCCACTTTGGCTTGTGGCTAAAGACCTTCAATGTCAAGCCGAAGGTGGTGAAGGGCGTCCAAGCGGAGTGCGGAGGCGCCATGGTGGGCAAAATGCCCAACGTCACCTGGCTCGAGGGTGCCTTCGTGGAGTCTGTCAAAGGGTGGCAACCGGGGTGGTTCTACATCACCGAGCCGCGTGACCCTAAATGGGAAGCGGCCCCCGAGTTCAGATATGGTACCCCTATGAAGCTCACCTCCTGGAAAGAGAACGGCTTGCTATGGGGTAGTTCGGAGGAGCTGACCGGACTCCAGTCCTGTCTCCAGACCCTGGTGAACAAGAAGCTTAAGCTTGTCAACGTGATCCAGGTCATGCTCGTCCGCCGGATTCTCCCCTGCCAGCAACGGGCCTTCAATTTGTGGGAGTTTGATCCGGCACAGCACCGGACCCTGAGCGGGCTCTTCGACATGATGTACGAAGCTGCCTGGAGGGTGCTGTTCAAGGGCTCAGAAGCCCCCGCATCCGCAACTGAAGATCGCGGATTCAGCACGCAGCGCTCGGCTGGTGAGGTAAGCTACTTTATCCTTTATGGGACACTCATTTCTTTCATATTTGACTCTATGTGGGATCTAAGCTCCCAATGCCTTTAACAGGACTAGCAGAGGACGTCCGGACAGGTTAACTGTCCGGCTCCCCTTCCCAAAGACCCAGCGGACACCTGTTTAACGGGGCTGCTGGTTCCAGCCCTTTACGTGGTGCCGAAGAAGAAGGCCAAGAAGAAGGCCACAGGAACCCGAAGGAGTTCCCGACGCCAGGTGGTGTCGGACTCGTCGTCCGATGGCTTCGAGGCGGACTCCTCCCCCGAAGATGAGGAGGAGAAAGAGGACTCTCCCCAAGAGGGGGGAGAGAGGAAGAGGAAGGCTTCCCCAACGAGGGAGGCCGAAGGGTCCAAGAAGGGGAGGACCCTTCCTCCGGACTGCTCCGCCAACGCCGACGACGGCGACGAGGGATGGCCCTCAAGGGCCAAGCCCCTGGCAAGATCGTAAGTGTCCGAATTCCTGGATGATTTATAATTTCTCTTTGTGCCACGTAGTGTCCTTCTAATGCCGCATACAACCTATAGTCCGGCCGAGGACGATCTTCCCGCTTCATCGAGCGGGTCCTTGGCACCGTCGAATGTGAATTCCCTTCCGACCGCCTCAACTCCCCGTGACGCTGACGACGCCAAGGTGGGATCCCATGAGGGCACCCATCAGGAGGAGGAGGCTCCGGAGGTGCCGCAAGGAAACCTCCCGTACTTTGCATCGGACTCCGCACCGGAACCAGCAGTGGTTCCGGAGTCCGGCAGGAGGCCCCTTCATAAGAAGGGCAAGACCGTGACACCGGCGGCCTCCGTCCAACCAAAGGCGCCGGACAACTTGTTGGACGCGCTCAACGGCGCTTGCATTGAGGAAGAACACCGTACTATAATGAGTGCGGTGATTCAGAAGGTTCGGCTCGCCAAGAGCGGGCTGACCGAAGCCTGCAGCAGCCTTCTAACAGGCTTTGAGGTAAGAAATTTAAAATATGTAATGTAATACCGCATAGACAGTAGCCCCTGATGCTCGGTTCGGTGTTCGGAAAGAAAAGCCGGACTGAGGATCTTAAAAAGATATACGCAGGAGGTCTAAAAAATATGTCAATATGGGATTGCAGGCTGCGCTGCTGACCTCTGCCGCACTGACTGCGGAGGTCGTCGCTTTGAAGCAGAACCTCGAGCGGTTCGAGAGCGAGCTCGGCCGTGCCAAGAAGCAGCTCGAGGACAAGGAAGGTGAGTGACACCGTATTGAATTTTTACCTTACAGAAAAGGATTTTGGTTGCAAGAGAAATAACAAGGATAACGTGGGTACTCCAGGGGCCACGAACGAGGTGGCGACCCTGAAGGAGGACGTGTCCGCGGCCGAATGTAATGCGGCCGCAGAGCAAGCTGAGAGAGAGAAGCAGGAGGCGCGGGTGGCGGAGGTGCAGCAAGAGCTCCAGGTTCTCGTGGAAAAGCACGAGAGTTTGGAGCGCGACTCGAAGACTCGAGAGTCCGAGCTTGCCTTGGCTCTTGAGAGTGCCAAAGCCGCTAAGGCCGAAGCCCATTAGGCCCTCCAGGAGATCGAGGCGGTGAAGAAGATAGCGGCGGGTAAGGCATTTTTCATGCAAAGCAAGCATGTGAATGTGAATTACCTGTTACTTACCCGAATTCGGAGCTCTCCAGGAGCGTTTGCAGATCTGCCTCGCAGCGTATCCGATGCCGCCGCATTCTACCGGGCCGAGGAGGGGAGCTCGACGGAGAAGACCTTCTGGTCTCAGTATGCTGAGGCCGGACATCCGGTGCCCCTGAGCGACCAGCTGAAGCAGCTGGTCGAGCTCCACATGGTAGCCGAACAGGCCATGAAGGGCCTCATAGTTCGGCTGTGGCCCGAGGAGGCCATGCCTGGGAGCTACTTCGGCCTAGTGCGGCGGCTGGTGGATGCGTGTCCCTCGGTGGAAGTCGTCAAGCGCTCCGCCTGCATTGAAGGTGCCCGTCGGGCCCTTGCCCGTGCAAAAGTGCACTGGGGCAGGCTGGATGCTGAGAAGCTTCTAACGGACGCGCCGCCGGCGGGCAAGGAGTATCGCATGCCCGAAATGTATTATAAGAGTGTCCTGAAGGGTGCCCGCAAGATTGCGGATGAGTGCTCCAAAGATGTAATATTTGAGTAGACTCGCAATGTGTTATCCTGTGCGCTGAAAACTTTGTTCATATGCGCTAAGCAACGCTTATTAATTTAAAATATTACCTTCTGTGTGGCCATTTATCAAATCTGAGAGATGGCAAGTCGTCAGCTTCAGCCCCCATGCCACGAGTGCTGGGGTGTTCGGGATAAACTTGAGCGCTCTTGTTCCCATGTTTGGGTCCATCTAGGGAGGCGCTCAACGCAACGAACGAGGCAACCGGACTTATAATGCTTAAACACTCTCACTTAGCCATAGAATTCTATAATTTTAAATTTCGGCAAAGCCCCTAGTGTTCGGAAGACCGAGTTCGGGGCGCTATCCACGCCTGGGCCGGACAAAGCCTGTTCCTCGCTCTAAGCGGCATAAGTCTTTAGGGACTCGAAAAACCTCTCGAACAGCGACCAGCTCTCGCCTTATCATGACGGTCAGTTTTAGCTTTCTCCACTGAGGCGCTCGCCCAGCTCAACCGGGGCGCAATCGCAGTGGTTCTCCTAGTGCTACCTTAGCCGATAAAACGGAATGTAAGGTACCAAAACATGGGAGCCGGGCAAACCCAACTATTGACCCAAGTCATGATTCGGAGCTGATGCATATAATGCTATAAGTTCGGGGTGCCGCACTTGTGAAAGTGTTTGGACTTATCACACCATAATGCGGGGAACTTAAGCCCCTGGTTTGTTTGGCCGTACCATAGTGTACGGATGCAACATGTCATAAACGAACATATATAAGAAAGAAATGCAAGTATAAGCAAAAAGCGATGCATTGTTTATTCAGAAATACTGCCATGGATGCAAAGCAATACAAATAGTGCGGTGAGCAAGGGATTGGATTATTAAACATGTCCCCCTCCAGGGGTAGGCTGCGGAATGATGTATTAAACAGATTTAATGCTCGTAATGGAGACCACCTGAGTGTTCGTCGTAGCCTTTCTCCTTCCCTGGCTGTTGCATCGTTAGTTCGGCAGGTCCGCTTCCGGACAGGGCCTCTGGTGAACGGAGTCCTGTGGGTAAGAAAAAGAAAAAAGAAAAAGAGCGACACACTTGGGAGCCCCTGGTATGGTTGAGCCGCACTCTGGGTCTGTCGTGGTCGTGCCCCTCCCCCTATGCCCATGGTATCTCCAGAGCGTAATGTTGTACGCGAAGGACTAGTCTTGCAATCATGCAAGGGCTGGGGTTGGGGCCGCATTGCTACACGTGCTCGGAATGTGCCAGGTGGTCTTGATGTATGTTACTCCGGGCGCGCTTGGCCATGTCCGGTCGCTTAACGGCCGGACTTGAGAATTGCCTTAAGAGGCTGCTCTGTACTTCTGCCGCGAGAGCCGCTGTATGTTCCTCCATTCGGAGGGAGCGTTCCGTGTTTACGTTGACCGTGATGACTCCTCGAGGGCCCGACATCTTGAGCTTGAGGTATGCATAATGCAGCACGGCGTTGAACTTTGCAAACGCGGTCCGTCCGAGCAGAGCATGATAGCCGCTGCGGAACGGGACTATATCGAAGATTAACTCCTTACTTTGGAAATTATCCGGGGATCCGAAGACCACTTCCAGTGTAACCGAGCCTGTACAATTGGCCTCTACACCTGGTATGACGCCTTTGAAGGTCGTCTTTGTAGGTTTAATCCTTGAGGGGTCTATGCCCATCTTGCGCACTGTGTCCTGATAAAGCAGGTTCAGGCTGCTGCCGCCGTCCATCAGGACTCTGGTGAGGTGAAATCCATCGACGATTGGGTCTAAAACCAATGCGGCGAATCCACCATGGCGGATACTGGTGGAGTGGTCCCTTCGACCAAAAGTGATCGGGCAAGAGGATCATGGATTGAACTTCGGGGCGACTGGCTCCATCGCATACACGTCCCTAAGTGCACGCTTCCGCTCCCTCTTGGGTATGTGGGTTGCGTATATCATGTTTACCGTCCGCACCTGTGGGGGGAAACCCTTCTGTCCTCTATTGTTCAACGTCTGGGTCTCTTCCTCGTCATCGCTATGCATCCCCTTGTCGTTGTTTTCGGCAATTAACTTGCCTGTCTGCTTGAATACCGAACAATCCCTGTTGGTGTGATTAGCTGGCTTTTCGGGGGTGCCATGTATCTGGCAAGAGCGGTCGAGTATTCGGTCCAAATTGGACGGACCCAGAGTGGTTCTTTTGAATGGCTTTTTCCGCTGACCGGGTTTAGAGCCTCTGAATCCGGCGTTGATTGTCGTATCCTCAGTGTTATCGCCGTTAACGCGGCGTTTGTTTTTGTTTCAACGCGACCTGCCATTGCGGTCCTTGGTATCCAGACTGCCCAATTTTTTGCTGAGGTTGTTACTGCGGGCTAGCCAGCTATCCTCCCCCGCACAGAAGCGGGTCATGAGTGATGTGAGGGCTGCCATGGATTTCGGCTTTTCCTGTCCAAGGTGCCAGGCCAGCCACTCGTCGCGGATGTTGTGTTTGAAGGCTGCGAGGGCCTCTGCATCCGGACAGTCGACGATTTGATTTTTCTTTGTTAGGAACCGTGTCCAGAATTGTCTGGCCGATTCGTCTGGCTGCTGAATTATGTGGCTTAGGTCATCGGCGTCTGGTGGTCGCACATATATGCACTGGAAGTTGTCAAGGAATGCGGCTTCCAGGTCCTCCCAACACCCAATTGACTCTGCTGGCAAGCTGTTAAGCCAATGCCGAGCTGGTCCTTTAAGCTTGAGTGGGAGATATTTGATGGCGTGGAGATCTTCACCGCGGGCCATATGGATACGAAGGAGATAGTCTTTGATCCAAACCGCGGGGTCTGTTGTGCCATCGTAGGATTCAATGTTCACGGGTTTAAACCCTTCAGGGATTTGATGATCCATTATTTCATCTGTGAAGTATAGTGGGTGTGCGGCGCCTCTATACTGGGCAATATCACGACGTAGCTCAAGAGAGCTTTGTCTATTGTGTTCGGCCCGACCGGAGTTGCTGTATCTGGCGCGACGGTAGTCGTCGCGCATCATGGGGCGCCCACGTGATCCGTAGATCGATCTTGATTGTCTTGCCTTGTCCTCCAATATGTCTCGCAAGTCCGGCGCATTCCCCCGTGGCTTCGCGCTTTTCGAGCGATGCCGGGGTACGGTTCTGGTGGAGGGCCTAGATGCCTCTCTGTCGCGGCCACGAGGCGGTCGGTCTGCCGTATTGTGCGCTGGTGATGAAGGTTTATACTCCTCCTCCTCTGATCGGGGGAGCAACTTGCTTTTTGGGTAGCTTTTGGAGGGGCGTTCGAGTTCATGCTCTTCGCCGCGAGGACTTCGGTCCATCTGTCGGCCAGCAGGTCTTGATCAGCTCTGAGCTGTTGCTGCTTTTTCTTTAGGCTGTTTGCCGTGGCCATAAGCCTGCGTTTAAAACGCTCTTGTTCGACGGGATCCTCGGGCACGACAAATTCGTCGTCGTTGAGGCTTGCCTCGTCTCCGGAGGGAGGCTTCTCCGTCCTCCTGCGCTGAATCTTGCTGGAGGGGGTTATCTTCGGCACTCACTGGGGTGTTATTATCTTTGGTGCCAGAATCTTCATTCTTGCTGTGGCGGGATTTAGAGCGGAGCCGCCGACGTCGGCGCTTGGGCTGTTTCTTAGAGGAATCTGCCTCCGCTGCTTCTTCGCCGTTCCCATCCTTTGGGATGTCCACCATGTATATGTCGTATGACGAGGTGGTCTTCCAGTGCCCCGTAGGCGCTGGTTCTTCGTCGTCTCCGGCATCGTCGTCCATACCGCCGATGTCTTCGGAGTCGTAGTCTAGCATGTCGGTTAGATCGTCGACAGTGGCTACAAAATGGGTGGTGGGTGGGTTTTGAATTTCTTCGTCCTCCGCATCCCAACCATCCTGGCCGCAGTCCGGCCAGGGCTCTCCTGATAACGAGAGATGCTTTAGCGAATTCAGGATGTCGCCAAAGGGTGAGTGCTGGAAGATGTCCACGGCGGTGAACTCCATGATCGGCGCCCAACCGGATTCGATTGGTAGGGGCGCAGGAGGTTCGGAGTCCGGCGTGGAGTCCGGCACCTCAGAGTCACGAGCTTTACGAGGGACAAGGTTAGTGTTCGGCTCCATCGCCGTAGAGATTGCAGCTCCCGAGGTGGTGTCCAGCCACCTGTCCTCGATCTGCGCGGTCGGCTCCGAACTAGTGGTCGGAGCGGACTCATGTGCGGCCTCCAGGGCACTGTCCGGCGGCAGAGCTAAATCATGCCCATCGTGACAGTGCGGCGCGCTCGGCTGTGGCTCGAATCCATCGAAGATCAAGTCTCCGCGGATGTCAGCGGTGAAATTTAGGCTTCCAAATCTGACCTGATGGCCGAGGGCGTAGCTTTCGATCTGCTCCAGATGGCCAAGCGAATTGGCCCGCAGTGCAAAGCCGCCGAACACAAAGATCTGTCCGGGGAGAAAAGTCTCACCCTGGACTAGGTTGTTGTTGATGATCGAAGGAGCCATCAAGCCTATCGGTGACGACACAGAGGAACTCTCAATGAAAGCACCAATGTCGGTGTCAAAACCGGCAGATCCCGGGTAGGGGGTCCCGAACTGTGCGTCTAGGCGGATGGTAACAGGAGACAAGGGACACGATGTTTTTACCCAGGTTCGGGCCCTCTCAATGGAGGTAAAACTCTACTCCTGCTTGATTAATATTGATGATATGGGTAGTACAAGAGTGGATCTACCACGAGATCAAGGAGGCTAAACCCTAGAAGCTAGCCTATGGTATGATTGTTGTAATGGTTGTTCATCCTACGGACTAAAACCCTCCGGTTTATATAGACACCGGAGAGGGCTACGGTTACACAGAGTCGGTTACAATGGTAGGATATCTACACATCCGTATCGCCAAGCTTGCCTTCCACGCCAAGGAAAGTCCCGTCCGGACACGGGACGAAGTCTTCAATCTTGTATCTTCATAGTCTTGGAGTCTGGCCGATGATGATAGTCCGGCTATCCGGACACCCCCTAGTCCAGGACTCCCTCAGTGATATTGGGTTCATTAACATAAATCTCATTTATGAATTGAGTATTAAACATGATGCCAGACAAACCGAGGCCAGCTTGCTCGCATCGTTACTTCGAAATCAAAACAAAGCTACAATACTCTTTCCTTACGAATACAAGCGAGTGTTACTGTCTTGTGCATATTCGGTTTCCCTTATTACTCGAGGTTATAGTAATGTAATTGATGAGTTATGCATGCGTGCACAGCTTCCACTTTATTCTGCTAGAGATTAAGCTTGAGCAGGGACTAGTAACCGTCATAGACTCCAAACAAAAAAATCCAGAGGAGTATGCGACCATTACTAAAATGCTCGAGAAGTAAGTTCAATCGATCATTATCGCACCATATAGGCAACTTTGTTCATTTACTGATATCAAGTAATTGTTTTCTTTGTCTGGCAGGGTTTGAAAAAACTTCACTGCACAAGCTCCGGGACTGCCGGCGCAACTATGATTTGACCACCCAAAAGTAAGTACTAGCTACTAGCTAGTTCCGTGCATCTCCCATTGATTCTAGCTAGTTTCATCTATACCATTTAGCATCCTTTCTTATCAGTTTGATTGACCTCTATTTCTTGTAAAGTGGTTACGGCAAGAACCCGGGAATGATTTTTGTGGATACTACATTTGCGAGTTCATCCACCACACCACCTGTGAGCGGGGCTACTCTAAACAACAATATGAAGTGCGTAAGCAATAATATTCACAATTTTATTCTATTACCATCATTTGTGTTCAGTTTCATTCATATATATGTATTGACCCTCTTCTTGAAATTGGCAAATGCGGGATGAACTCCTACCACAAGATCGCATAGAGGAATTGTCGGTATTGTTTCTTGACCACGTCATCGACAAACACGGAGAATACCATGTGGAAGTTGAGACCATTGTATAGATATATATATGTATATGTAGCAAGTAGCGTCGGATAGATATACGAAAACTTGTTGTTCAACAAATCTATCGGAGAAGGAGAGGTCAATCACTTCTCTCTGTGTATATATGTTCATGATGATCTTCTGTACTTAATGGTTTCCTTCATTTGCTTACTAGCTAGCTAGCATGTCGAGTCCTCTCTATACGTAGCATCGACCAAGCGCGGAGATAAGAGAGGACACTTCTCTCTATTAGCTAGCTAACACAATATATGAAATCCCTAAATTAACCCTACAAAACCCCGCAAACCCCCACCCCACCCCCTTCAGAAAAAAATCAAAAGCTGCTGATGCGTGGAAGCTTTTTGGTCCTGGTTGGTGGAACAAACCGGGACAAAAGGTACGGTCCTCCTGCCTGGGCAAGCGACAGCGGCCACGTGGAGCCCCATCTGTTCCGGTTTCTGGGCGAACCAAGACTAAACGTATAGGGCTTTAGTACCGACCCTTCAGTCCCGGTTTGGCAACCGGGACAAATGGCCCTCACGAACCGGGACTAATGAGGCTTTTTATACTAGTGACTTTAGTACAACGTAATATTATAAATAATTATATACTTTTCAACATATTAAGGAAAGAAAACTGACACCGATATATTGTGGAAACCAATAACATAGAAGCACATCATGCATTACGTAAAATTATTACCAACAAGAGGACTTCACTTGAGTAATAGAGATAAATAGTAAATTTAATCTGTATGTCATTACATTGACTAGTATAACGCCCGTGCGTTGCCACGTGCTTTTACAAAATTTAAGATGCAATTCACAAAGCTAAAATAGCCGAGAACAATGTCGTCTAAAAGAACACACGTCTCTTTTTTTACAATCAACTAACATAAATCATACTATCAAATGCAACAATATGTTATTCGATGATAAACCAAATGTTATTGAAACCAGCCAATAGTTGAATGGTTAGGATAGTGATGATACCGATCCATGTATGTGAGTGCAAGTGTGTATCGATAGTGTGCAGACATTGTTATCTGTAGTTCTTTAAACGTTTATCAAAACATACATCAATTTTTATTATCTTGCCCTTATCTACAAACACATCAAAAATCTTTAATTCGTGTCGCTATTCTCATTCCCTAGCTGGGCGATGTTCCATCAGGAGAATTAATGCACACTTCCTAATATCTAAACGTTCCAACTTCTACACATGGAGACTGCCCAAAGATTTTTTTTACCGTTATCACTTTTTTATCTAGTAGAAGATGCCATTTTTTTTTACAGAATTATGACATAATATTTTAAGCACATACAATGATATTATTTTCATTATGAATAACATGTGTGTACATCAAATCATACAAATGAATTCTCAAGATTCAGTTACAGACCAAGTATGACCTGACATGGGAAAACAGAACAATGATGTGTGCCTGAGCATCTTTCATCATGTAGGTGACCCCTAAAAGAATCAAACTGGTGTCATGCTTATTTTGACCTCAGCGCACTGGCTGTTTGGCCCACCTAAACTGGCAACCTTCAAATACACCTGACAACGTACCATTATGTTAATCTGGCAGCTGAGGTAAACATTTACAATGTTATAAATCGAAATGAGCAAATCTACTATTCATATAGATAAAATCTAAGAAGCTGGCCAAATGTTGCTGCTAGGAAACTATACAGTGCTACCCATCTTGGTAACGAATTACGACAAAACCTTATGCAAAAGTTATCTTAATTTATTGGTAAGTAAAATGCTCCCAGGTTTGCTTTGGTTTGGTTTGGAGCCTGATGGCATCCCAACTAAGAGCATTTTCATTAGAAAAGTTCAGGGATATACCACAAGATGAACTCGGCGTTTATGTCAGTCTACAGAAATTCTATGTGGGTAGTCTGTGAATCATCGTATCGAGGTTCTGTCCATGGGCAGATTTGTTAAAATTAACATCACACCTCATGAATACATGGGTTTCAGATGATGGTGCATGGATCTGGTCCCATCAATTACTACTCCATGTCTGTCAAAATATAAGGTGAATTAAATTTTCAAAAGTCAAAGTTTCCTATGTTTGATCAAATCTGTAGCAAAATACATCTAACACCTACGATACTAAAGGCCTGTTCGGACTCACTGCCACTCCGCAGCTCCGCTCCGGAGCGGAGTGGCATGCAACTATAATCTACGGAGTGGCCAGAAGGTCGCTCCGTCCGCTCCGCCCTGTGGCGAGGGCGTGGAGGCTTTCTGAACAGCCCCTAAATAAATCAAATATGGAAATATACTTCATCATGAATCTAATGATACTTATTTTCTATAGTAGATATTTATGTTTTATTCTATAAACTTAGTTGAAATTAGGTAGGTTTGAATATTTTAAAAATCAGTACACCTTAGAAGTTCAAACTGAGGGGGAATTGAACATTTCTGTAAAGACATGACCTTTTCTTGAACTAGCAAAGTGGCCCGCTCGATACGCGGGCTAGATCTTTAGACAATTTAGTAATGACATCATATTGTTTTGTTTTGTGTAATTAATGGTAGCATGTTTAAAGGGCACATGCTATAATATACTTGTTCATGTTTTTCAAATGTATATTTTGGTTTCAATAAAGAAATAAAATAAAATCTGCAAGTTCCCATAGATGGAAAACATAATCTTGATAGAAATATCCAATTTGATGGCTGGTTACAAAAGAACTTTTTCATATTCCCAAGATTATATGAAATTTAATAATACATATGTGCAGTAAGTTGAGTAACAACCCACATGTCAATTTGTAATTCTGAGTGTCATGGGTAACTGGATAGTCCACATATACTATTAATATCTACCCCTCCATTAGCACACCCTATCAATTATTTTATCTTTTCAACTATCTGTTGTTCGAACTATCGTATTGTGCATGGCCGCCTCTTTTATTTATGTAGCAACGTAGCCTGTACAGATGCATATTCAGTGCCTAATTCGCTAAGAACTTATTTCTAGTCACTCGCACAATTAGTGTCACATCCATCTAGAAATGGCTTGAAGGATGGAACCCGTAATTGCAAGCAAATGTCGAATTGTATAGCAATGTTTGGGTGACAAATAAAACTAATTTATCCGCATAGGCGTCCCTCTGTGTGAACATCGAGCAAATAAATTGGTCATCTAAAATATGTGTACCATTTGGATCTGTTTTGTTACAAAAAATATATCCTAAATTCACAAATGTACACTCCAAAACTATGTTGTAGTACAATTTTCACCCATAGTCCATAAGTTGCAGTCGGTACTGATAAAATGTAGAGGGTGTGTTGTATTATACAGATGGAGTAGTGAAAAATGTATATACCTAGCTATCATGTGCTAGTGCAGTAGTGCATAGCTCTGGGTTCCGTGGATTAGACATTGCTACTATGAGCCAAGTCTTCAATACGATCGTATATACTTTACTTCTTGCTACAAGGCTGCATGCATGAGCAAGTTTGAACTCCGAGACTGCTGATGTGCTGACGGAGCCCAATTGAACGCTACAGGTGACGGATGCGTGCTTGAGGACGTGCTCACGTACGAGATTCTCGATTTGTTTTTAAGTCAGCCAAGAGGACATTGGGGAAGCGAGCTCCACTCCATACGATTCTGCTACCTGCCTATGAGATTTCGGATCGTGCTCCTTCCATGGCAACATTTGATATCTCCACTCGGTGAAAGGTTTTGTACCTCAACCTCCCCGCCCAGGAATCCTGGGCCAAGGCATTCTCGTATCCTACACATGTGAAATTGAAGTGAAGCAACGTGTCCTCGATTGTCAAATAATAAATTGAACCATAATCCAAAAAGTATAATTCTTCAAATTTGAGCATTGGTTTGTATCATAAGCAATCAAATGTTCTAAACTTGCAGTGCAGTATGCAAGCAACTTGGTGATGTTGTTCGCGAGGATGTATGTCAAGGATAACTTGGTGATAAAACTATGCACTTAGTAATTAGGTAGAAATTACACATCCTTTTTTAATGAATTTTAGGTATGTTATAATGAAAATCAACATCTGTTACTGGATATTTGTTAATTATTCATAATGGTTTCCCATAGGATTAGAATCCCTCTTACAGTCATTCAGGCTCAAAAATTTTCAATCATTGCATAATCTAGCAGTCTGCCTTAAACAACCATACATGGCGGTCGCAACACTTTTTCTACTGCTTATACGACAGAGCAACATTTACGTGTGTAAATGCTACTTCGTCTGGAACAAACTCCACACGGCTGTATATTGTATGTTGCAAGTGTTCATTGATGCAGACCCCTCTATTTCTGAGCTCTAGCACACATTCTCCATCAAGATCTCTCGCCCTCAACCGGAACCCCCTGAGTTATTAAAATGTCCCCACACCGCTCTTTATCTTCAGTGCAGTGTGATGTGGAAACAAAATAATAAAATCAATGAGAGAATATTTTTTAGTCTTCATGTAAAATTATTCTGACATTCATTTGTCCAGTATTTTATTCCATTGACATTGAAACCAAACTGGCTGTACATAGATTGAATAAAAACGTAATTAATTCCACTGCCATCTAACCTTAGTAAATTGCATACTCTAGCAGCCATATTGGTATTAGTTTTGGGTTCCACTCAAATCTAAGGATGGACAATTGTATGGATAATAGTTGAATTGGTAAAAACTATAGGATTTAACTCTACTTGGTTGCTAGTGTCCCATGTTATATAGATACAGAATAGTTGATTAGATAGAAACCATATACCTACCAGCAAAAAGGGGCAGGGAACTCGATTCTCCTCATGCATCTCCAATGCAACACATGCTGCTGAATTCTACTGTACATGTGGCCAATTTTTCCGACCTACTTAAGTTTTTTTTTAGAAAAGGAGGACGACCCCCAGCCTCTGCATCTAGACGATGCATACGGCCACTTTATTAATTATTGACACAAGACCGTACAGAGTCATACAACAAATAGTCTAAAGCCACCAAACTAAGCAACAACTGTCGCTATCCCTATCCAGTTGATGTAGGGGCGCTGAAAGTCTGGGCCTCATACCAAACAGACCACGCAGCCAAACCTAACCATCTAAAGACTTGAGGTCCCACCCAGGACGCCTGCCGGGTATGGGCAGCCACCAGTCCAGCATGCTTCTCAACCAGGACCCCTGCCGGGTATGAGGCCGCCGCAGCCACCTGCCACGAACCCATCTTCAGAGCTGTACTGCTGCATGAACCATGGCCGGTCCAACTGCCGCCAACGCCACCATGACGCCAGGCAGCGTCACCCTCCTGCGCGAGTCCATCTTTGCTCATCAGGCGCCGAGTCTCCACTGCTCCACGCCGCCGAGATCCGCCGTCATTAATGGAGCAGATGAAACACCGCTCCTCCTCTTGTCCCCTCCAACCAGCACTCGCTCTAAAACGATGCCCCCAGGAGGGAGAACGGTACCGATAGCACCGTCATCGTCCGATCCGGTAGACCCAGATCTAGGGTTTCCCCCGGAACTTCCCGATCAGGTTGATGAGACCTGCAACGACGATGCCTCCAAAAGGAAACGACGTCTGAGATGCCGCCGTCATCCGCCAAGACCGCAGTCTGGCGCGATTTTCACCGGAAGCCACGTCTTCCCGATCTCGTGGCTGGCTGGAACCGAGCAGAACCTCGCCACGAAGACGTATGTTGTCGTCGGTACTCTGGCGGAGATCCGGCATCTCCTCACCGGTCCCTCCACGCGCCGCCGGTCGGCGGAAAGCCACCCCGCGACGGATCCAAACGGGGCGTTGGATCCGCAGTAACCGTCGTCACCATCACGAGCAGGACAGCCCACCTTGCCGGATGGGGCGCTGCCACCGCCGCCGTCCATGCAGGGCCGCCGCTCCGCCGGCGATGGTGCTCGGGCCCCCGCCGCACAGATCGGAATCTCCGTCCTAGCCGCCGCCGTTAGATCACATGAGAAGGGCTGCCCCCGCCGCCTCAGATGGGATCCGCCGCCTCCCCCCGCCCAGAACCATTGGCACCGGGCCTGCCGCCACTGCGGCCCACGCCGGCGGCAGCGGCGGCAGGAAGGGGTGGAGGGAGAGGTGCTGGCGGCGCTAGGGTTGGGGCCCCTGGCGTCGCCCGGGGGGAGGCGACGCGAGGGGTGCGACGGTCCTGTGCGTACGTATCGGAAATGAAAGTACATGGCGAGCATGGAGGGGGGATAATACCTCAATAAATTGGGGAGGCAATATCTAAGGTAGACCGAGGAAGGAGATAGATGGTGCGGGAGCTGCCTTGACGACCAGATGAGGGAGATTGGTGGTCAGCAGATCGAGGGGATCAGTCCTGCTTGCAGAGAAGAAGCGGCGATGGGAGGCAGGAGGGTAGGAGGCGAGGATTACATAGTCGTGTTTTTTTGCTGGTTTCTATTTCAGTTTTTTTATCATGCATAAGGACGTGGAAAGAGAGGAGTCTGTCTCCTCCACGTGAAGAGGTGCTTCCCCGCTGATTTTTATTTCAATTTTCTTATCACGGAAGGAGGTGCAAATAGAGGAGGCTGTCTCCCGCACGTGAAGAGGGGCATGAAGATATTATCTGACGGCCAACGATGTATCATTAGTAAATCTAATGGTCCAAATTTTCTAACTACCGGGATTAACATGGAACCTCGCTCAGTGCCTCCAATTAGTAAATAGTATAAGATGGGCGCAAAATACAACTTGGATTTGAGTTTCCCTTCTGGTGCGTTCATTCTTTTGCATCATTTTTCCAGTTTCAATTGGCAAACTTGGTTTTGTTTAGAGGCTTCTAGATCATGATCGATTATATTTTCTTTACGAAACGGTCGGTCATATTTTGAAGTGTCATTTCTTAAGCATCTAGAAAGAGGCACTTTGGTTCAGACCAGACACTCTGGTCCAAATTACTGATTGAAAGTGCAAGCAGATCAATATTTTTGTCTTTTGCATGGGGTAAAATTTATCAATTTTGAGAACAATTCCAATGATGAGCAAATAATTGGGGAGAAATAAATTTTTATTGACAGGGTAAAGATTTCTTTTCTCAGACAATAGCAATGTCATTTACAATCAAAGAAGAAATAAAAACAGAAAAATTCTTCAGCATATATGCTTGCATTACTAGGGAAAACCTTATACACAGAAATTTAGCAACAGCGCGGGTCAAAAAACTGCGCTAGTGCTATATAGCAGTAGCGACCAAATAAAAACCGCGCTACAGACACAAACTTAGCAGTAGCGCTTGTAGTAAAGAAAGCGATACTACTAATATTCCTATTGGCAGAATGCTAGGCTACGCATAGCAGTAGCGGGCTTCGAAGAAACGCGCTACTGCTAGAGCACAGTTAGCAGCGCGTTTCCTGAGAAGAGCGCTACTACTAACGGAAATTAAATAAGATGAAAAACAAATAGAAATTTAAATGAAAATGAAAGAAATAGAGAAAGGAGAAAGGAAAAAAATAAAATGTAAAGCAAAATAAACGAAAAAGCGAAAAATCGGAGGAAGGCATAGCAGCAGTGTTTGTTTGTAAGAGGCGCTATAGCTAACATAGCTGCAGCGCGTGTCCTAGACCCCCGCTATAGAAACAGAATAGGAAATTAAAAAAGGAAAAAATTTACATAGCTATAGCAGCAGCGCGTTTTGAAGAAAGCGCTATAGCTATCTTAGCTATAGCGCGTTTTGCGAAAGGCGCTACCGCTAAGTTTGACTTATGCAAAAAACCGTTTCCCCCCGGCCACCACTTCCCCCAAATCCCTCAAACCAACCCCGCGCGCGCGCCGCCGTCTCCCCGATTCACAGTCGCCCCACTTCGCCGCCGCCGACGACGCCACCAGAGCCGTGCGCCGTCGACGACACCGGAGCCGCCCCCAACGCCACGGAGCCGCGCGGCCTCGTCAACGCCACCGGAGCCGCCGTCGATGCCACCTTCCTCGCCGTCACCGGAGACGCCCCTGCCTCCCTCGCCGTCACCGGAGACGCCCCTGCCTCCCTCGCCACCACTGCCTCCGTCGCCACCACCGGAGCTATCATCTGTAAGCCCCCACCCCTCCTCTCTCTCTCATGCATAGGTTAGCCAGTTTAATTATATTAATTATCTAGGTTAGGGCAAAATTTTAGTTAGGGCATTGACAGAGAAGTAGTTAGGTTAACTAGTTTAATTAGGTTAATTATCTAGGTTAGTGCAAAAACTTAGTTAGGGCTTTGACAGAGAACTAGTCAGGTTAACTAGTTTAATTAGGTTAATTATCCATGTTAATTAGTGCAAAAATTTATTTTAGGCTTTGACAGAGAACTAGCTGTGTTAACTAGTTTAATTAGGGTTAATTATCTAGGTAAACTAGATTAACTAACTAGGTTAAATAGGTAGGTTAATTAGGTTCGTTGGATTAACAAGCTAGGTTAAGTAGATTCGCAAAGGTTTTTGATTTTTGAAAAGACCACTATTTTTTAAGGAAAAGAATTTAGGCAAATTTTATTTTTCATTGAAGTGGTCATGTTATATCTTTTCATTGAAGTTGTTCGATTGTGCCCAAGTGGCTTTGTTATTTCCAGGGAATGATGCTGAGTGGCCTATGTTTTGCCGGAATGTTGATTCATTTCTGTTCCGGCAAATTTCAGGTTCTCGATTTGTCCACTTTTTAGCAAAGGTCATGCCGAAATTTCCCGTGAATTTCGGCATGACTTGTGCTACAAACTAGGACATATCCAGTGCCCTGGATTTGCCGCACCAGGAAGGAGTCAACATTCCTGCAAAACAATAGTCTTTTTTTATGTCATTATTCATTTTATTAGGTCTGGAATTAATTGACTAGATTTAATCATAGGAAACATGGCTAGCAATGATGAAGGACAGGGTTCTGGTGATTGCGACGACGTCTACCGGGCGGCAGACGAATTTTTTAGCCTTACTGACGATCAACAGATGTTGTTGCTGGGCCCACCGGTGGCATCGGGGACTGAGACCGACACGCAGACCAGTGCTGAGACTGACACGTAGACCGGTGCTGAGACTGAGACCGGCGCTGAGATTCAGACCGGCATCGAGACCGGCGCTGAGACCGGTGCTGCCTCGGGGAGCGGAGCCGGTGTAGAACCGAAAGCAAAGAGGCAACGGGTTCCTAACAAACTCAGGACTACTAGACTGGTGGTCACGGAGGTGGACGGCGGCAATTTTGAGCCAAAGGCACCCGAGGAAGCGCACGCGTGCTACGGCAATCAAATAGGCTGCATCATACGGACACCCGCCACCATCAACGATGAGAATCTAAAGAAGATAGAAAATATGAGGAGCTCCCTCCTAAAGAAGTTTCACCAGATATTCTTGTTCCCGGGCCGGAATGAGAAGGATTATGAAGATCCAGACGAGGACCCGACAATGAAGAAGATAAACAAACACGCCATGACCAAGTTTAGCAACGCGTTGGCCGCCTGGAAAAATCGAGTGAAAGCAAAGATCAACGACGGGGAACCCTACTCCGAGATTGTAAAGGAAAGTCCGACAATCACGGAAGAGCAGTTTCAAATATTCAAGGAGGCTTGCGAGGCCGAAGCTGACAAAGAAAAGTCTAAGTACATGAAGGGGCTTCAAAAGAGGAACATTGGGAGCCACCACCTCGGAAGCCGTGGTTACGGCGGAAAGAGGTCCAAATGGGCCAAGGAGGACGCGGAAGCCGCGAGTCTGGGCATCCCAGACCCCTTGGCGGATTTCACCGTCCCGCAGGAGCGTGACGTCCTGAGGGCCCGCCACCGTTGGGACCCAGTGAAGAAGGTTTATGAGACAACACCGGTCATTACGGAGTTCATGAGACTGTTGGTAATTTTAGTTTCTGATCAATTCGACTGCACACGTTAGTCATATTTGTAAACGATCCTTGTGCCTTTTGCAGAGAGAGCAACGCCGGATTGCGGCCGAAAGCGACTCGCCGTCTGAGGCATTGGCGAGGGCCAAGTGGGACACTCCATTCAACCGGGCGTTGAACATATTGAAATGACAACCGGTGGATACTCGACCGTCGTATGGACGCGTGCACGGTGTCGGAGACGGCGCCACGTGGAAGAAGTACTACCATGAGACCACGGAGGAGAGAAAGGAAAGAAGGAGGTTAACTGAAGAAAGCATCGATAAGAAGGTTGAGATTACGGTTGAGAAGAAATCATCTCAGACAGTCGCAACAGCGGTAGCTGCCGCAAAACAGGCGATTGCAGATATATCTACTAACTTGGTGACGGGCGTTCACACTTGGACAAGGGAAAATCCAAAAAAAAATGCAGAGGACTTTCCCCTTGCTGACTTCTTGGCAGCACATGCTCCCGCACCGGCTCCCGCACCTGCTCCCACACCGGCTCCCGCATCGGCTGCCGCACCGGACGTGCTCGATGGTGCCTCCTCTTTGGCTGAGCTCGACGCCCTCACGGTATCTGCCACACCGGCCCCCTTCAATATAAATGTATAATCTCCCGTTTTCGTTGCCTTTCGGATGTCTCACGTCGCAGACTTTTCTTTGCAGGCCGACGAAACCCCGTGCACCATATTGTACACCATCGGCGAACAGAAGGTGGACGTGGGGAAGGGGACGATAATGGAGCCGAAGGAACAATTGTTCCACAGCCGGTCGATCCCCCCGGACGTCTTCAAGGTTTCCGTGGCCAGTGTCAAACCGGGCCACGAGAATTTGCCTCCTCTAATACTAGTGGGGGATGATGACGAGACCCCGCGGCGGCTTGGTGATTGTTGCAATGGGTGGGTCCTGTTGTGGCCAAAGTGTCTGCTTCGTCTAGAGGCGGCCGGGAGCACACCCACGAGCACGCAGCCTCAGCAAGGTATGAACATCAACACCCCACCTACCCAATTAGCGTCGGGTGTCGGGTTGGGTGATAGCGGACGGGGTAAGCAGGTGGCTCCATTAGTCGCTGATGACATTGCCATGGATGAGGATGAGGATGACGATGGCGCTGAACAGTATGTCTATACTGGCGCCTCCTCAGGGTTTGAGCATCATGAGTCGGTGCCTGAATTACCGTCTCAACGTGTTATTGACGACCATCCGGTGGTAAAGAAGCCTAGGAAGAGAGCGAGGAAAGGCAAAAAAGCTAATTCTATGATCCAGCCGCCTCAGCAGCCTCGGCTTCAAGACCGTGTAGATATCCCCGATGCGGATAAATGGCATATCCCCGGTCGACCAATCCTACCTGAAACAGCGCTACGGGCCAGATTCAGCGATCTAAGGAGACTTCATGACGATGTGCTGCGGGTAGAGAAAGGCCTCATCGCGTCGAAAGATCCAGGATACCCACTCTACGTGGTTAGCGTTCCGCGGCAAAGGTCGTACGTCGACTGCTTCCCCGTGGATAAGTTCTTCCTCCGATTCGATTACATATTCGACATGTTTCACGTGAAGAAGCTGGATTTTACTTTTGTCCGCCTTTATGCCTTGCACATGAACTACATCATTGGGGTTGAGCAGATACGTTTTATCTGTGTCGCTGACCCGTACTACATGCACGAGGGCTTCTTGGGAGTCTGTGCACAGCATCGTGAATACGCGAGGGATTACATCATCAGTTTCATGCTCGCCAATAAGGACAAGGAGGCGATTCTCGTGCCTTATCATCCCGTGTAAGTCATCCGCGCTGCTATCCTTCCTTCGATTTCAATAATTCATTTGCACGGTGGAGGCTAATTAATTTGAGGTGTACTTATTTTACGCAGCGGCGGGCGCGCCGTCCTCATCATCCTCTACCCCCGATTCTCCCACGCTCTTTACTTGGACTCGTCGAAGAACATTCACAAAAAGGATTACACCCACATCAAAGATGTTCTCGACAGTGCTATGTTTTACTACCAATCAAGGGGTGGAGAGGTTAGGGACAAGAAGAGAAGGGGCGGCAGGGCCGCCTTCAGCCATAAGACCGACTTCTGCTGCATCCAGCAACCAAACAATTCTCTTAATGATGGATTCTATGTCCTACACCACATGCTGGAGTACCGACGGGATCACCAGAACCTTCACATGGCACCTAGATCTGGCGATGCCCATATTCTGCAATGGGCAAAGGACATAGGAGATATCGAGGATCATCGACTTTGAGCTGAGTTCTATAACATCCAGCGCGAACTTGCCCAAATCATCATGAATGAGGTCGTCGGAAAAACAGGAATGTTCCATGCAGAAGGAAAAATGTCGCGGGAAGACGTCCGAACATGGATAGCCTCTCAGCGTCTCGACATGAAGCCTTTCACTAAGCTCGATGACTATCTCCCTGACTTGGATGGATGGCACGACATGATGGAGTGATTGTCGATATATGACAATGTGTCCGTTTAGTCCATACTTTCTTTTATGACAAAACTTTGAGTTATGCACGGTGAAACTTTATTTGTGATGTAATTAAACCGTCCTCCTCCTTGACTAGCGAAAATCACTCTAGTTAGGTCATTTTGGGTACGATGAACTTTGTTATTTATGCTTATGATATGTTGTTTCTATTTTTGCCAAGTCTGTCTCTTTGTGTTGCTCAACTATATATGTTGCATATCATCGACTCATGTAACGATGCAGGTGCATAGATCATAAATGGCGAAGAAGTGCTACGCCAGGAGTATATATACGACAAGTGGCCGGAGTGTCAGGCCCAGGTGTACCGGTTTTCGGTTTCCGAGCGACACGCAGTACTTAGTTTAGGTTCACGCTAATGCGAGAGAGGGATACGAACTCATGCACTCAAAGTGATAGCTATTCTCGCGTATATCATTGTTTAGATGGATGATGATGTATTTGCATGTAATCGAGACTTGTATCGCTATTTTCGAGATTGATGACGAGATACTACTTTGTGTTGGATGATGATTATGATGATGACATGATTTGATGAGACTAATTGTATGTATATGCTATGATTACATTTGTATGTGGATGATATGCTAAAGATTATTGTATAAATCCTATTCAAATGCAAAACAAATAAAAAACAAATATGCAGGGAGAAAAAGTAATAAAACTAGTAGTAGCGAGGGGGGGATTTAGCAGTAGCGCTGACTTACCAGTAACGCTTCCCTGTAAACGGCGCTGCAGATAATATCAGTAGCGTCCTTTTAGCGTGGGTCAACACGCACTACTGCTATACGTTAGCTGTAGCGCCTTATTAGCAGCCCCGGTACCCGCTCTACTGAGAGGGCCAAAACCCGCGCTGCTGCTAGGCTTTTCCCTAGTAGTGTTGCTTAGCCAAAGCATCTGCTACACTGTTTGCTTCTTAGTTGCGTAAAGAACATTTCACCTGTCGGAAGTCACAAGAGAGTTGAACAGATTCAATAATTGTTGTTGCTTGGGAGAATCTATAAGTATCTTTTACTGCATCAATCACAAGTTCACAATCTGACTCATCATATATCCTCAAGCATCCCAAATGAGCTGCCAAATTAATACCATTCCTGAGAGCTATTGCTTCAGCAGTAGCCGCATCAGAAACATGTGGCAGAACATGTTGCAGCAGCTACGAAATAACCCAATTCATCTCTGATGACTGCCTCACTTGCTCCTGATTCATCCGCATCCCGCGCATTCGCTGGATCCCCTCTTAGGTTGGATCGGTTCCCCTCACACGCATCGGTTGAACCACGTGACGGTGGATCCACTAGCGCGCCTCGGCTCCCGTCGCTCGAATCATCTTGTTTCGCCACCGCTCGATCTCCTCGCGTGCCTGGCTCCCTTGAGCGCCTCCTCTATTCGAGTCCAACACATCCTATTGACCGCACATTTGTTTTTTAGGTACAAGAGACAGCTGCAGTGAGCCATCGACAGATTGGAGTCAGGATGGTTAAATGGGCTGCCTCAAGTGGCCCAATTAACAAGAGGCCTCAGTTTTTTCTTCCAAAATAGCAGCCGCTTAGGACAGTTGGGCCTGGATGCTGTAGGAATTGGGCAATGACGCTACATCAAGTAGATCTGACAGCCAAGAATGGTTAAATCAGCAAAACGAACAGCCACAAAGCCTAATGGCGTGAGAGAGCAGGGATTGGGTGCAGTTATACTGCCCAAATATTATACGCCCCCAATGAAATTGCAAAGTTTTGGCAACACTCATGGTTGATTGCCGAAAGAATTTAAAAGCATTGGGAGGCAATCATATCCGGAGTGGGCTGAAATTGAGAAACAACTGAAAGCCAATTTTTCCGCACACCGCCAGAAACAAACAGAAAAAGAATTGGCCCAAATAAAAGAAGCATTGCCAATTGGTAGAGTCAAGGAAAAGAAGGATGATTCGTAACATGAAAATGCTTCGGTTGAAAACCCCGAATCAAGTAGTGTATATTCTGAATCCATCAAATCCAAATAGGCAAGCATTATTGAGAAAGGTCATGGCAAGCATAGGAAAACAGTCGTGCCTGATATTTTTAAAGTTAATGGAACCTACTTCCTGCGCTATGAGTTCCGTGCCGTAGAAATTGACAAGCCTCGAGGACAAGAACAAGTAGCCGAAAAAGCTCGGCTGACAAAGATCTTCGATATAATAATGCATGAAATCAAGAATAAAGAATATGATGAAAAGGCGTTGGGGAGCCATCCAAAGACGGAGCAAGATATTGTTCAAGTCACACCACCATCATGCTCTCCGAACAAATTTGAAGAGGTATGTATATCAAGTAATTTACTTGCTTTCATATTTGGTCATAACTTTATTGTTGATGCATCTATTAGAAAAAAAATCCTAATACGTAATTTTGAAAGACCAGTGAAGAAGGGTAATTTACTTGTAAGCGATAAAATTGTTATAGAGCATATCGGTCAACCCATTGCGCCATTTATAAAGACCGAGAGTGACTTACTATTACAGCCAAGGCTTTCCCCATTGCTTTATCTAAAGTTCATATCTAGTTGGATAGCTTTCCTTATTTCTTACTTGGCATGCTTTTCGTCTCAATTGAGACATGTATGTTCTAACTATTTTTGTTTCAGAAACATAATGTCAAGTTTAGATTCTTTTGAGAAAACCAATGCTAGTATAATATGTTATCCAATGACACCGGAAAAATAATGTGATAGAAAATTCATAGACGAATGGGGAGATTCCAAATCTGAACCATTCATGTGCTTACCTCTAAAGCCATTCTCACAACATGATCGTCTAGAAAATAAAAGGTTTACCTTCAATTCAAGCATGTGTGATCAAATATTTGAGTTTTGGTGAAAAATAATTACATTAGAATTCTTGATCACCATGTCAAGTCATCAAACCAAGGACGAATGTGATGTAGATTGCATCATTCGTTCAAACATAATTTCGAGGATTGCAATATGTTTCGTCAAATAGTTAAATTGGCCATTGATAAGGACGGTTCAAATTTGTTGAGACACCAAGAGATGACCAGTCTATTCCGATTGGTTCTGATGGTAAATAGTTTTTGCATCGGCTGCTTCATGCTGGTCTATTTAAACATGAGAAGGGAAAACTGCAGAAAATGGGATTAAGGTTTCAGGTAGGAAAATCTTTTAAGAGAACAATAATAATATTCTTGAGGGTGAAAATTCTATCGAAGCTACAATGAAGACGCTAAGGACTGGGGGGCAACAAGAAACTCCAATGATCGATGAAAGCAAACCAAAAGAAAATAAAGGCCGAAATAAGCGCAAGTGTAAGAGATTAAAAATCACCTTCGCTGAACTATTGGATAAATATCAAAAGAGGAGTGAAGACAAGAATGCTTATCGGCCAAATCATGCAAAGAAATCAAGATCGCCCCCAAGGCGCAAATATGAGGATCGATGGCAAGGAGAGAAGTGTAATGCAACATATTCATATCCTTATATTGGGCCGCCAATCCCAATGCCAACACACATCAACTTTCTACTGATCATGAAAGAACTCTATGAACAAACAGTGACCAACTGAACGTGACTTATTTAGAAGATTGCAAGAACTAGCGGAGGATGTAAAAAAGAACAAAAGACAAAGAATGATTCCATGTCGGTTAGTGCGTCAAATTATTGATGGAATCAAATACGCACCACCATGTGTTGAGCATATAGATAGCCAGATGTATGTTCCATCACTGTAACAACATCCTCAGCCGATCTAAAAGATAAGAAAACTATGTCTAAATCCCTATAACCATAACCCTCGATCGTCTTTTTCTACTTACAGTTTGTGTGCTGGTTGGTGCCGGCAGATATCCATGGCTAGGAACAGGCATGACGAATGCTAAGAAGGTCAGAGAGATTATATCGGGACTGCTTTACCATGTGGCATAGTTCCTCCAAGCCAAGGCCATGAGATGGCAATGGAATAATCAATGGACTGCAAATTGGCTGGAGATATATGAATCAGGTCGTATCTAGGTTAGTCACAAAGAAACACAGTCATGATTTTGACAATTGCATGACGTCTCAGCTACCGTGTCAAATCTGAACGGTTGTTTAGATTGCATCATATCTTTTACTTTTTTTTTCCCTGATTGAGATCCAAGTTCTATATTTCAATTGAAATATCCAAGGGATTTATTAATAGATCATAATCATAGTAATTCAGGCCCGCTAAAATCACTGGTTTCTATTTCTTGTTTTCACTGATTGAAGTTTTAATATGCAGGGAGTCCGTTATTAGTATCAGATAGATATAGACATAGATAGATAGATAGATAGATAGATAGATAGATAGATAGATAGATAGATAGATAGATTGATAGAGATAGAGATAGAGATAGAGATAGATATAGAGATAGATAGATATAGATAGATAGATAGATAGATAGATAGATAGATACATAGATAGATACATAGATAGATAGATGGATAGATGGAGACAGAGATAGAGATAGAGATAGATAGATAGAGAGAGAGATGGAGATAAAGATGGTGATAGAGATAGAGATATAGATAGACAGACAAATAAATAGGCTTATCTACATATCCGCTAGCATCAATTTGATACAAGAAATGGATGCACCTAGCTATATTTAATTAGAAGTATCCTTTACCATCGATGTGATACTACAAGGACCACACATGTCCCTACATTAATTATCAACATACCCAAGTTATGTACACATATCTATTAAGAGTTCGAAATCAACTACTCCATTGCCAATAATTAATGGGTTGCATCCACATCCATTGCCAACAACTTTATACAAGATCTAGATGTGCAAACATTAAATTATAACATATCTAAGTCATATATCTCTCACTTAGTTAAAAGAGTCCAATTAAGCGATTGATGAGCGAATGGAGTCTAAAAACTTCACTATGACCACTATATATAGAGACTGAGTGGCACAGAAGTCCTGCATAAACACATACCAATAGTGCTACACAACATAGAACATGAACAACGCAAAAGTAGCTGGAGTGTTATGCTTCCTAGTCATTGTGGCTCTTTCTTCTTGTTCGCTCCATGCACGAGAAGCCAACAATATAGATCACTGCCTCCTTGATAAAAAAAAGGTGATGCGAGACTGTTGGCATCACATCGAAAAGAAACTTGGTGACCAGTACCCGCCACTCCATAGCGCATGTTGCAATACAATAAGAGATGCAAAAGAAATCCACTGCGTCTGTGATCGGTTCACCGCTCACGAACTGACTTTGCTCAGTCTAGCCAAGTTTGCCATGGCTACACATGTATGCGGCAATGGGTTGCACACAGACACTCACTGTGCAGGTTGGTATATTGTCATATTTGCGCGCGCACACACAAACACACAAACACACACAAATATATATATTTACAGTTTATATAATTTCTCATGTTCATCATTATGATGTGAAGAATGAAATTTTGCAGGTTATCGTGTTCCGGAAATAAAGCTACCAGCTCCACCTGCGGCAAGTACCTAGGCCTTAAGTGTAAGACCATTTTCATAATGGAGAAATAATTAAATAAAGCAAAGAATGATGTCAGATGAATGGCATTTGCTGTGTATTTGACCTTTTTTGTGTGTATTAAAAAAATTGGGCATAGCCTCGTCACTTGTTGTTTGCATTGGTATGATAACTGGTTCTCATTGATTCATAGGATTTTAAAATATGCGAAGGAATGTCCTCGTTGATCTTACATGATCAAGAAACAAAGAAATCCATCTAGAAAACATAGAAATCGGGACAAAAAATGGGTACACCAGATCTCGACTCTACAGAAATGAACATACGTATAGACATTACATAAAGAGGTTAATCAATATTACTGTCTAGGAACATTTACTAGATATTCACGGCTATAGGAGCACATAAGGGGAAATAAGGTGACACCGAACACCCAAAGAAAGAAGCAAAAAAAAGACTTAAACAAAAACACGCGAGACATTAAGATTACATACAAGCAACATCACATTTTACTGCTACTCAAAACAATATGCACACATGTTTAAGCACACAAATCTCGCTAGAACTCCGGCACTATGATCTACCATGCTGTGGCGGTGTGCACAAAAGTGGATCAACGTGTGGAGAGGATGGTGTAAATGGAGCTACACCAAAGCTGGCTTAGCACCGGTTGGATCTGGATGGGCTCGGAGGTGAGGACGGACTCAGTGATCATATAGCAGGACACGGATGTCACGGCCACGTCATCATTAAGCGAACGGAAGCAAACCGTGCTCGTCCAGGGAATGAGTAGCGAACGGAAACGAACCGTGCTCGTCCAGGGAATGAGTAGCGAACGGAAACGAACCGTGCTCGTCCAGGGAATGAGTGACAGGGTAGGATAGCGGTGAAAAAAAGGCTTGCTGGCATTGCCCTTTTCTTATAACGACGATCAGTAAGGGTTGTTAAAGTGGAGAGGTGGATGGCACAATTCCAGAATAGGAACATGTCGATCACCGAAACGATATACATTGGCGAGGGCATCTACGTTCGTATGCATGCCTCCACGGAAAGGAGCGCGGCAGCGGATTGATTAACCCGACCCGTCATACATGTGCCTGCCATGCTACTCTGGGCGGCTTGGCCCGTGACGCCGTTAACCCGGGTGCACAGAAATTCTTGACGGCCGGACGACCATCTGCGGGCACGTGGTGTCGTCTATCCGGAAATGGTACGTCGACCGCGACCACCCGGCGATGCCATGAGCGGCAGGGCACGCGCGCACAACAAGACATGCATCGTCTTTTCGTTCCGGACAGCGACCTTGTTATTCCCCGGTGCCTATCTGCCTCCCCCTCTCAAATTATAAGCTGAAATGCTATTTGATTTTCTGCGCTGTAAGTGTGTGTCACACTCCGAAAAAAATAATTTAAATCCAAGGATGCACGACTGCACGTACGCCGTTCATATGTGCATCCACGTCGAGAAGTCCAGCGAGACTTGTAACCATCCAGGTACAGCACGGTACGTGGTGCTACCATCAGGCAGCAATAGCATTCAATGACCATGGATGCACTAAGGTACGGGCGTAAACAGTAGAGCTGTGCCCTGATCGCCCACAACCTCAACAGCGCCACACGCTCGCGTGCACGACGATCGGCATCTGATTCGACGGTGCAGTACCTACACAGTCAGATTTATGTGACCGAGAAAAATTCATCGTAGATCACCAAACTTGAGTCGGGTGACAGATTTGTACCACTACTCGAAAATACCCAAACTGCGGTCCAAGTACTTGCGCAAGGATTCACTTTGGTTCATTTATACGATTTCGTATACGTATTTGCTGACTTGGCCGAGTCAGTGGCCGCCAGCTCCCTTTGACCGCCACGTAGCCGATCCTAGGGTGAATACTGCTCGATCGGTTTTTTTTTCAAAAACGCCATGACTACACTTCTTTTCTCTTCTTTGAGCGCGAGGAATCAGTTAGAGCTGCTGATCGCCCTGCTTGCTGCTGGTTCTTTGATCGTCTGGAGTTTTGAGCTGATTTGGCGTAGGCGGGGGTGAACCGGTGGAGGGATGTCGCGCGGCTGTCGTTGCCGGCGGGCTCGCTGGTGACGGTGACCATGTCGCCGACGAGAGGGAAGGGTGCTGGCTGCGGGAGCCCCGGGGATGGGGTCGTGAGGAGGGGGTCCGGGCTCACCAGCCCCGTGCCCAGACACTCCATCGGCTCCTCCACCGCGACGCTGCAGGTCTCGCCGGTGCGCCGGAGCGGGGAGAGCCGGTACGCGTCGAGGGACGGTGCCGACGCGAGCGCCGAGTTCGTGCACTACACCGTGCACATCCCGCCCACGCCGGACAGGACCACGGCGTCCGCGTCCACGGACGCGCCCGCAGCTGAGGATGTTAGGAATAAACCACGTTTCGTCGTGGTCATCTATGTGTGTGTCACGTTGGTGTGTCCGGCGGACGAGACTTGCCTGCTCCCTTCCCATGCTCCCATCCATGCTCCCGCCTAGGTGGCTTTATTTGATTGGAAGAAAATAAGACCCGGCCCCACCCCCTGAAAATCAGGGGGAGGGGGGGGGGGAGATGATTAGATTAGAAAAGAGAAAAGAAAAAGGATAGCCGTAGGATGAAGTGGGAGCATGGATGGGAGCATGAAAAGGGAGCAGGCAAGCCGGATCCGTGTCCGGCACGTTTGGCAGGTGCCGTTGCGCACGGCTAGAGCCAGCTAGTGCATGTAGCACGTTAGGAGGATATGCATGCACGTATGGGTTGTTAGCCTGTAGTGCAGATCCTAGAGATAATCTAGGAGAGATAGGGATCATCCGTGCGTGATTAGTCGGCGGTTTGGCAACTAGATCGGGTGAGTGCACCTCGGCATAAAAGGCCCCTCCTTGTATGTGGTGTGAGCCACATACTTAGAGCTGAAGAGGAAAAGAATAGGTCGTGCGTGCGGCCGTGGCGCCGTTCGTCGGCGTGGCGCCGTATGCGCGGCGTGGCATTCGTTGCCGGAAAAACCACCTGTGTTCCCTCCTTCTTCTACCTTCGATTGAGTGAGAGAGAGAGATAGAGAGAGGTTCGTCCGGCGGTCATGCTGCTGGAGGCTACTCGGCGTTTGTCGCTGGACCGGGTATGTCCCAACATTTGGTATCAGAGCCTCAAGATTCGGGGCCATGGCGAACGCGGATGCGGCAAGCGGTGAGTCCTCGGCGAGCTCGGCGGACGTGGAGGCCTGAGCGAGCGCGTGGCAACGATGACGCGCGGCGAGTCCGGCGGTGGCGGCGTTTCGGCGGCGGCTGCACGATGAAACTCCGGGCCATGTGTCGGTCTGAGGAGATGCGCGGCGCTGTGGCTGTCACCGGCATGTGATGCCAGAGTCGGAGGAGATGGCGTATGTCGCCGCAACTGGAGACGGGGAAGACGGCGTATGTCGCCAGAACGTCGGGCGTGTGTCACCAGCGCAGAAGGAGCTTGGCGTGTGTCGCCGAGGAAGATAATGAAGATTGTGTCACGCGTGGTGGAGGCCGTAGCGACGGTCATGGCGACGACGTCGTGGTTTAGGAGGAGATTGTTAGGAATAAACCACGTTTCGTCGTGGTCATCTATGTGTGTGCCACGTTGGTGTGTCCGGCACGTTTGGCAGGGCCGTTGCGTGCGGCTAGAGCCAGCTAGTGCATGTAGCACGTTAGGAGGATATGCATGCACGTGTGGGTTGTTAGCCTGTAGTGCAGATCCTAGAGATAATCTAGAAGAGATAGGGATCATCCGTGCGTGATTAGTGGGTGGTTTGGCAACTAGATCGGGTGAGTGCACCTGGGCATAAAAGGCTCCTCCTTGTACGTGGTGTGAGCCACACAGTTAGAGCTGAAGAGGAAAAAGAATAGGTCGTGCATGCGGCCGTGGCGCCGCTCGTCGGCGTGGCGCCGTATGCGCGGCGTGGTGTTCGTCGCCGGAAAAACCACCTGTGTTCCCTCCTTCTTCTACCTTCGTTTGACCGAGAGAGAGAGAGAGAGAGAGAGAGAGAGAGAGAGAGAGAGAGAGAGATATAGAGAGAGGTTCGTCCGGCGGTCGTGCTGCCGGAGGCTACTCGGCGTTTGTCGCCAGACCGGGTATGTCCCAACAGAGGAGGAGGGGCGCCGGTGTACTGGGTGTGTCGCGGCGGGCGCACGGTCTGCTTCCGTGGCCGCCGGGCACCTATGGGGCACGGGGGGCCCCTTTTCTGGTTCGGAGAGGGGGGGCGGAGGCCGCGCGCAGAGCGGATCGAGGTCCCGGGCGCGCGGTGGAGTGAGGGAGACGGCGGGCGATCTTTTTACCCAGCTTCGGAGCTCTCCGGAGAGATAAAACTCCTACTGCTGCTTTGTGTTGTTATTCGATCTTGCTCGAATACGAGCGCACGGTGGTGCGATGTGTATGTGTTGGACCGGACCTTGATCCTGTGTCCTCTGATGAACCCTAAAACCTATCCCGCCGAACCCCTTCTACGTGCGCATGGGCCTCCCTTTTATAGTCTAAAGGGGGCACCAACAGGTGGCAACGTAAGAAGAGGGGGTAGAAAGGTAAAAACGCAGGTTGGTGTAACAGTGACCAATAGTGCCCCTACCTAACTGACGGCAGGGGACAAGGGCATTTAATGCCCGTCCGGTCGCCCCAACAGTGCAGAGAGGCGATCGTCAAATGAGCCACCGGTTGCCACGATGGCGTCTCTGTCAGCTCCGCTTGCCACCTCGCTCCGCATGGCTGTGTAGTGCCTCGCCACGTGCCTTTGGGACGGCCTTGTGATGACATGTCGCAGGATGTGCTGGAGTTTGGTTGGCAATCTTGCCGCGGCAAGTGCCTTGCCGCGGTCCTCCTCTTGTCGTGCCGGCAAGCTTGCCAGCCCTCGGGCCTTGCCGGGGCGCGCGGGGCGTCGCGGAAAGTCCTCTGGAGGCGCTTCGATCGGTCTTCCCGGCAAGCTCTTCTTGCCGGGGCCTTTGTTTTCTTCCCGGCGAGCTCTTCTTGCCGGGCCTTGGTTGGCCTTCCCGGCAAGCTCCTCTTGCCGGGGCCTTGGTTGGCGTTCCCGGCAAGCTCCTATTGCCGGGGCTTTTTAGCTTGAGTATTCTGTCCCTGAACGGCATCAACGTAGCCGCAGAGGACCTTGGCGGACGCCCGGCAAGCCCTGCCGCGGGTTGCCGCGACTGCCCGTGCACAAGTTCGGGGTACTAAGGTACCCCCCTACTTTAGTACACCGACAGTAGCCCCCGGGCCTGGGCCATACACGGTGCCGAGCGGTGTTGGGCCAGGCCCAAAACAGTGCACGGGCACGCGTGGCCTGGGTCCACACAAAACCGGACTCCGTTTCCACCGCGTCCTCCCGCAACGGCACGCGTCGGTTGCGGCGTCGTGGGAGACGTGGTTAATACTTGATTCCAGGGAATGCGCAACGTTCGCATCCCCTATTTATAAGCGGAGGGAACGGGGTCGCTCCCCCACTTTCGCCACTTGCGGTTCCTTCCTCCGAAAGCCCCGACGCCCTCCTCTGTCTCCTGAATCGAGGACGCAACAGCGTCCCGCCGCCCGTCGCCGCCGCCGTCGCCGTTGCTTTCGCCTTCCCCCGCTGGCCCCGCCATGGCTCCGAAGGCCGGGAAGGCTACGAAGGCTGCGAAGGCCGCGAAGGCCGCGAAGTCGGCCGAGGCACTGGAGCTCGAGGCGCTGCGTAAGAAGCAGGTGCTCTTCTCCCCTGAGCTCACCCCGGAGGCGTTTCTTTTGCCCTCCCCGGCAAGCTTCTCTTGCCGGGGCCTCCTTGACCTACCTCCTGAAGAGAAAACAGGAGAGGGATTACGGGCACCTTATCTTTTAATTTGTAAGCCTTCGGGCCTTAGCTGTATTTAAAGCTTGTAATCCTCTCTATCATGTTTTTCATCCTCCATGGACTCACACTAAATTGGGATGTTTTTTAATGAAAAGAGGGGAAAGCTTGCCGGATTAAGTCTTTTACTTGATCGCGCGCCTTGTACGGTTTCACCCTACGCTTTTAGGGAACTTGCCGGCGCGGGCACCTTGCCGTGAGCGTCGAGTGCGGAACGTCGGCAACGGAACTGCAACCGACAGGAAACCTTGTCGCGGAGCTAGTCGCGGCTTACTTAAGTCGTTGAGCGGACTCGAAACGACAGTAAGGCAACTAGCTACGAGTTGGTTCCCTGCCGGCGGTGTCGCGGCCGACAAGAAACCTTGTCGTTGGGCTAGCCGCAGTTCACCTAAATTGTCGAGCGGACTCGAAGCAACAGTCGGTGCGCGACTAGCTACGAGTCGGTTCCTCCGCGCACAGGTTCTTTTCGTACAAGGCATGATCGTTCAGAGACGCGGCCTCGCTTTCCCCAGCCCACAAGAGGATGCATGACGAGGGATGGAAAACTTATCTAGTATTACAGCCCCCGGCGACTCTGGCTTGCCGGGGGTGAATCTTGATATTCGCAGCCCCCGGCAACTTTGGCTCCGCCGGGACCTAGGCGCTGGTGCGCCTTGCTCTGTCCTTGCCGCCAGCGTTGTAGCCCCCGGGGACCCTGACTTGCCGTGTAGGGATCTTGGCGGCCGCAGCCCCCAGTGAAATCGGCTTGCCGGGGCCTCTTCGCCAGTGCGCCCTTCTGGTTTCTCCTTGTCGCTGTTATTACAGTCACAAAAATAACTAAGATAGCGCTGTAATAAGTTATTCTTTGCAACATAACCTCAGGTTGGGCAATGCAATGCCATGTTTCACCCTTTGCATGTTTACACTCTACGCTTCTAGGGAACTTGCCGGTGCTAACACACTTGCTGAGTGCAGAACGTCAGCAGCCTGCTGGCGGTGTTGTACCCGGCAAGAAACCTCCTCGGGCCAGTTGCAGCGCACTTGCATTGTTGAGCGGACTCGAAAACAAAGCAAGGGTGCAACTTAACCACGAGTTAGCTCCTTTGCGCACAAGTTTCCAATACAAAGGACGTCCCATGGCAAGGCTTGCTACGTTACATCCTCGATTTCATTATACCCCTTGTACGTTTTTGCCCTACGCTTCTAGGGAACTTGCCGGTGCTAACACACTTGCTGAGTGCGGAACGTCAGCAGCCTGCTGGCGGTGTTGTACCCGGCAAGAAACCTTCTCGGGCCAGTTGCAGCGCGCTTGCATTGTTGAGCGGACTCGAAAACAAAGCAAGGGCGCAACTTAACCATGAGTTGGCTCCTCAGCGCACGGGTTTTTCGTACAAGGGACGAACGCACGAGGAACATAACATAAGCGCTCAAAACTAAAGAAAAGAGCTATGCGCTCGAGCTCGGGTGACTTAGCTTTTCTGTCTTTCGTGGTCCGGAGAAGCCGCGCTCCTCCCTTGACTGCCTCCCTTGTACGTTTTTACCCCCCCCCCCGCGCTTTTAGGGAACCTGCCGGTGTAAACACACTTGCTGAGTGCGGAACATCAGCAGCCCGCTGGCGGTGTTGCTTCCGGCAAGAAGAACTCGTCGGGCTATTTGCGGCGTGCTTTCGTCGTTGAGCGGACTCGAAACAGATCAAGGGCGCAAATTAGCCACGATTCGACCCTTCTGCGCGCAGGTTCGTCGTACAAGGTACGGATCCTCAGGGAGTACAATCCAAAAGCTTAAAGCTGGACGCTTTCTTCGCCCTACTGGCTAGCGGAGCTCGATGGCGCAACCTCGACGGCAGCGCGGCACTCCGGGGAGGCGTGCTTGCCGGAGCAGATACCAGAGCTGTTCTTGCCGGGCTTGATCTTTGGCGGATTTGCCTTTGCTTTCTTGCACTTGCCGGTGGAGCTCGATGGTGCGCTCTCGATGGCAGCGCAGCACTCCGAGGAGGTGCGCTTGCCGGAGTGGGCATCAGGGCTGCACTTGCCGGACTTGAGCTTCTCCTTCCCCCGGGGAGCTTCAGCGGCAAGTGGCTCGCGCTCTGTTGTGGCTGCTGCTTCCCGGTAAATCTTATCGGCGCAGATGAGTGCATCCCTCTTGTCCCCTTGGACAGAAATGATACTCATCGGGCCAGGCATCTTGAGCACGTTGTATGCGTAGTGAGAGGCTGCCATGAACTTGGCAAGCGCTGGTCGGCCGAGTATCCCATTGTAGGGTAATGGGATATCAGCAACATCGAAGGTGACCTTCTCTGTCCTAAAATTCAGCTCACTGCCAAACGTCACTGGCAATGTGATCTTCCCCTTGGGCTTGATCCTTCCCGGATTTATCCCTTGAAAGGTACCAGTCTCTTCGAGCTCGCTGTCGGGGATCTGGAGCTTCTTGAGCACTGTGGAGGAAATCAGGTTCAGGCCGGCTTCGCCGTCAACCAACATCTTCGTGACCTTGAGGTTGCGGATTGTTGGTGAGACCAACATCGGCAAGCACCCGACCGCAGTGATGCAATCAGGGTGGTCTTCTACATCGAAAATGATGGGCGTGCCGGACCATTTCAGAGGCCTGCGCGCCTCGACGGATGGCTCCGTTGCGTTCACCTCTCGCACCCACTGCTTGAGTTGGCGGTGCGAGGCGTGCAGAGAGGCGCCGCCGTCGATGCACAGCACCTCTGTCGCCTTCTGAAACTCTTGGTCATCGGTCTCATCTTCCTCCATCTCATCTTCATCTTCATCCTTGTCGCGGCCGCGGGGAGGCCTATCTCCTTGCCGCGGCTTGGGCTTGCCGCGGTGTCCTCCCCGGGCGGGAAGTTTCTTGCCGGATCCTCCGCCACCTCCCTGGGATCTCTCCTTATCGCGGCGCTCGTACTCTGCTTTCTGCAGCTCCGCCATCTCTTCGACTTTCTTGCAGGTTTGGAGATCGTGGCCCTTGGTGCGGTGGATCTTGCAATACCGCTTGCCGGAGCCATCCTGCTTGTCGGCGGCTACCACAGCCTCGCCAGAGTCATCGGCCTTGGCCTTGTCGGAGCCGCCTCCGTTGCCGGAATGCTCAACAGCTAGCACATCCTTAGTCTTTCTCTTCCTGTTGTTCCGTCTCCGGTTCTTCCTTGCCGGGGCGGTATCCTCACTGTCAGATCCTTCTGCTCCCGCAACCTCTCCGGGGATTTTCCTTCCCTCCTCAGCCCGTGCACACTTGTCGGCCAGAGCATAGAGCTCGCTGACGTCTCTGATCTTGCACATCGCCATCTCCTCCCTCATCCTGCGGTTACGCACGTTCTGATGAAAGGCGCTGATAACCGCGGCAGGGTGGACGTCTGGGATGTTGCGTTGCACCTGGCTGAATCTCTGTATGTACTTGCGTAGGGGCTCCCCATCCTTCTGAACGAGCAAGTGGAGGTCACTTTCCTGGCCATGAGGCTTGTGGCCGCCCGTGAAGGCGCCGACAAACTGATGACACAGGTCAGCCCATGAAGAGATGGAACCGTCCGGCAAGTGCATGAGCCAAGATCTGACATTGGGCTTGAGTACCAGTGGGAAGTCGTTGGCGAGGATCTTCTCATCGCGCCCTCCGGCAGCCTGCACCGCGATGGTGTAGATGCTGAGGAACTCCGAGGGATGTATCCTGCCATCGTACTTCTCGGGCATGTCTGGCTTGAAGTTCTTGGTTTTGGGCCACTGGACTTGCCGCAGTTCGCGGGTGAACGCAGGGCAACCTGCCGCGTACGGCAAGTCGCCTGGCTCCCCTAGTGCATGCATGTCGATAGTGGGCCCAGCACGCTGGTCAGATTGACGTCGCGTTTCCTTCTGCGCTCGATGCGAGTGCGAGCATCTTCGTGCCGCCGTTCTTGGAGAACGTGGCGCTGGTCGCGTCGAGTTCGCGGGTCCGACGACGCGGTGGAGTCGCCGTCGGGGTTGGTCCGATGAGCCGGGGATCTTGGCCTTCGGGGCTGGGAGTGCACGGAGGTGGCTCCCCCAGCGGTCTTGTCGGCGTCGGCTTGCGTTTGGACGCCTTGCCGGGGCCTCGATGCGCTCGGTTGCCGGGGCTTGTCGCCGTTGGCGAAGGCGATGAGGCTGTATATGGTCATCCTCCAGTCGTCAATCATGTGCGGCGCCGGAGGGTAGTCTAGGAGCAGCTGGGCTCGGGCCAGCGCTTCCTCTGCTGTCTTGGGTGGTGGCGGCAACGAGCGGCGCGAGGAGCGGGATGTGCTCGGACTCGCAACTGGATTGGGAGGTGCATCACCCTGCCCTGGCGACCGTACCTCGCTCGCGCCAGCATGCGGGCGTGCATGCTGACCTCGAGCATCTCGCGACCCGCCCGCTTGGCCTTGCTCCAACGCGAGCACGGTGCTAGGAGCACCGGGGCGTTGTCGGCCTTGCACCTCCTGGGAAGGGTGCGGTGTCTGCATGGTCGCCGACGCTTGAGGGGCCTTGTTTTTGGATCTGGTGACGACGTGAGTCCCACCGTCGGCGCCCGCTCCTCCGCCGGCGCCCACTCCACCGCCCGTTTGCTCCGGCGGTGGTGGCGGAATCGATGTAGACAGAGCGGCTACCTCCGAAGGCTTCTTCTTCGGTGGCATGTCGATGAAGGCGTTGATGCAGCGCGCGCGGAGACCGGATCGAATGCTCATGACCTCGACGCTCCCGCTACCTAGCGCGCCAAAGATGTCGCGGCGGGCGCACGGTCTGCTTCCGTGGCCGCCGGCCACCTATGGGACACGGGGGGCCCCTTTTCTGGTTCAGAGAGGGGGGGCGGAGGCCGCGCGCAGAGCGGATCGAGGTCCCGGGCGCGCGGTGGAGTGAGGGAGACGGCGGGCGATCTTTTTACCCAGCTTCAGAGCTCTCCGGAGAGATAAAACTCCTACTGCTGCTTTGTGTTTTTATTCGATCTTGCTCGAATACGAGCGCACGGTGGTGCGATGTGTATGTGTTGGACCGGACCTTGATCCTGTGTCCTCTGATGAACCCTAAAACCTATCCCGCCGAACCCCTTCTACGTGCGCATGGGCCTCCCTTTTATAGTCTAAAGGGGGCACCAACAGGTGGCAACGTAAGAAGAGGGGGTAGAAAGGTAAAAACGCAGGTTGGTGTAACAGTGACCAATAGTGCCCCTACCTAACTGACGGCAGGGGACAAGGGCATTTAATGCCCGTCCGGTCGCCCCAACAGTGCAGAGAGGCGATCGTCAAATGAGCCACCGGTTGCCACGATGGCGTCTCTGTCAGCTCCGCTTGCCACCTCGCTCCGCATGGCTGTGTAGTGCCTCGCCACGTGCCTTTGGGACGGCCTTGTGATGACACGTCGCAGGATGTGCTCGAGTTTGGTTGGCAATCTTGCCGCGGCAAGTGCCTTGCCGCGGTCCTCCTCTTGTCGTGCCGGCAAGCTTGCCAGCCCTCGGGCCTTGCCGGGGCGCGTGGGGCGTCGCGGCAAGTCCTCTGGAGGCGCTTTGGTCGGCCTTCCCGGCAAGCTCTTCTTGCCGGGGCCTTTGTTTTCTTCCCGACGAGCTCTTCTTGCCGGGCCTTGGTTGGCCTTCCCGGCAAGCTCCTCTTGCCGGGGCCTTGGTTGGCCTTCCCGGCAAGCTCCTCTTGCCGGGGCTTTTTAGCTTGAGTATTCTGTCCCTGAACGGCATCAACGTAGCCGCAGAGGACCTTGGCGGACGCCTGGCAAGCCCTACCGCGGGTTGCCGCAACTGCCCGTGCACAAGTTCGGGGTACTAAGGTACCCCCCTACTTTAGTACACCGACAGGGTGTTCATGCACTACACCTCTCCCTACAAGTACGCGCTGGACGCCATGCTCGCCAACGAGTACTCGTGGGCGGTGAACCAGTGCTTCGGGGTCGCCGGCGCCAGAGAGGAGTGCTCGGAGATGGGGCGCGACGTGCTGGCGGTGTGGGGCCTCACGGCGGAGGAGCTGTGGACGGGAATGCAGGTGCTGTTTGGGTTTTTCCTCCTCTACCGGGTGCTCTACTGGGTCGTGCTCAGCCGGAGAGCGTCCAGAGCCAAGAGGTGACCATTGATCAATCCACGAATTTCTTCTCCTCCCTTTACTACACTACGTAGTGCGTATATGAGTGTGTGTGAACGCATGCATGCAGAAGAAGGAGCCGCCGCCGACCGCTTCGCGTTGCCCACCGCACGCAACCCCAAGGCCGCTCCGACCTCCCCGGCATTGACGTTTTCGTCTCCACCGATAACCCGGAGAAGGAGCCGCCGCTTGTCACCGCGAACACCATCCTCTCCATCCTCGCCGCCGACTACCCGGTCGAGAAGCTCGCATGCTACCTCTGCGACGACGGCGGCGCGCTCCTCACCTTCGACGCGCTTGCCGAGACCGCCAGCTTCGCGCGCACGTGGGTGCCGTTCTGCCGGAAGCACGGCGTCGAGCCGCGATGCCCGGAGTCATACTTCGGCCAGAAGCGGGATTTCCTCAAGAACAAGGTGCGGCTGGACTTCATCCGCGAGAGGCGGAAGGTGAAGCGGGAGTACGATGAGTTCAAGGTGCGGGTCAACTCGCTGACGGAGGCGATCCAACGGGGCTCTGACGTGTACAAATACAATGCCGGCCAGGAGCTGCGAGCAAGAAGGCGCCTTCAAGAGGAGGCCGTGGCTGCCGGTGGCGCGTTGGGAGCAGCTTCGTTGACAGAGACTAGGGCCGTGAAGGCGACATGGATGTCTGACGGCTCCTAGTTGCCCGGTGCTACGTCTCGAGCTTGCGTTGGTTTTTCCCGAAGAGGAGAGGATGATGCAGCACAGTAGCGTAAGTATTTCCCTTCAGTTTTTGAGAACCAATGTATCAATCCAGTTGGAGGTCACGAGCAAGTCCCTCGTACCTGCACAACACGATAGCAACTCGCAACCAACGCTTAGGGGTTGTCAATCCCTTCACGGTCACTTACGAGAGTGAGATCTGATAGAGATAATATTTTTGGTATTTTTGATAGATAGATGCAAAATAATAAGTAAAGGCAAAGTAAAAACAAAGCAAGTAAATAAAGTGATAGAGATTGATATGATGAGAATAGACCCGGGGGCCATAGGTTTCACTAGTGGCTTCTCTCAAGAGCATAAGTATTCTACGGTGGGTGAACAAATTACTGTTGAGCAATTGACAGAATTGAGCATAGTTATGAGTATATCTAGGCAATGATCATGTATATAGGCATCACGTCCGTGACAAGTAGATCGAAACGATTCTGCATCTACTACTATTACTCCACTCATCGACCGCTATCCAACATGCATCTAGAGTATTAAGTTAAAAACAGAGTAACGCCTTAAGCAAGATGACATGATGTAGAGGAATGAATTCATGCAATATGATAAATACCCCATCTTGTTATCCTCGATGGTAACAATACAATACGTGCCTTGCAACTCTTTCTGTCACTGAGTAAGGACACCGCAAGATTGAACCCAAAGCCATGCACTTCTCCCATTGCAAGAACTACCAATCTAGTTGGCCAAACCAAACGGATAATTTGAAGAGACTTGCAAAGATAACTCAATCTTACATAAAAGAATTCAGAGAAGTGTCAAATATTTTCCATAGATAATACTGGATCATAAACCCACAATTCATCGGTCTCAACAAACACACCGCAAAAAGAAGATTACATCAAATAGATCTCCACGAGAGAGGGGGAGAACATTGTATTGAGATCCAAAAAGAGAGAAGAAGCCATCTAGCTACTAGCTATGGACCCGAAGGTCTGAAGTAAACTACTCACACTTCATCGGAGGGGCTATGGTGATGATGTAGAAGCACTCCGTGGTGGATGCCCCCTCTGGCGGAGCTCCGGAACAGGCCCCAAGATGGGATCTCGTGGATAGAGAAGGTTGCGGCAGTGGAATTAGGTTTTTGGCTCCTGTTCTGATCATACGGGGATACGTAGGTATATATAGGAGGAAGGAGTATGTCGGTGGAGCTCCGAGGGGCCCACGAGGTAGGGGGCGCGCCCAGGATGGAGGGCGCGCCCTCCACCCTCGTGACCGCCTCGTGGCTTTCCTGACAGAGGGTCCAAGTCTCCTGGGTCTTATCTGATGAGAAAATCACGTTCCCGAAGGTTTGATTCCGTTTGGACTCTGTTTGATATTCTGTTTCTTCGAAATACTGAAAAAGGCAAAAAAAAACAGCAATTCTGGGCTAGGCCTCCGGTTAATAGGTTAGTCCCAAAAATAATATAAAAGTGAAAAATAAAGACCAATATAGTCCAAAACAGTAGATAAAGTAGCGTGGAGCAATCAAAAATTATAGATACGTTGGAGACGTATCACCCAGCACTTGGCTCCGGCGTGAACGAGCTTATGAACAGTACGAAGGAGTTGGCCGTGAGCACCACCACCCACACCGCCAGCACAAACACTGCGAATGCCGCCGGCGACGCGCAGAGGCCGACGGGGAAGTAGACGCACGAGGAGTAGAGCAGCGCCACCGCCAGGAGGTACGGGAGGAACACCATCGTGGGGCCACGGTGGCATGGGTGGACAGCCGGTACAGACCCGTCGCCATCTCAGCAAGCACGATCAGCCGCTCCGTGAGAGTAAATTGCTCAAAGCCACCACATTTGTGGCTAGGGTACTTCAGAACTACCGCTTTTGCCAAAAATCACAAAAAACCACCACTTCTATGGCAAGTGAATCACAAAGTGCTCTGATTCAGAACTGAGCAGCGCTTAATAGCAAAACTGACAGGGCTGGCCCATCTGTCAGGCTGAGCTGGCAAAAAAGAAAGCCATGCAAACATACTGAGTCAGGCTGAGTCGGGCTTGTGCTCCGGTGAGATCCGTACTCTGCTATCTAGGCCACCCCTGGCCCCCATCGCCTGCGATCCACACGTCCCCGAACTCCCCTAGCCCCCATCTCCACCCTTCTCCTTGCCGTCGTGACCAGGACACCAACACGGATGCGCCGGCTGGTGAGCAAACTCACGGCCGCCGGCGATCCACCAATCCCCGACCCACAGATGTCTTCCCCTCCCCGGCTGACGAGATCTACCAATCACCGACCAGGCCACCCCGCGCGTGTGCTCAGTTGTCGCCGCGCCCGAGCCCATTGCCGGCCTGGGTCTCCCCCGCCGTACTGCGGGCACCATATCCAGCGGGTACCGACAGCACCATCGGAGCTAGAGCGGCGCTGCTCGCCAGCTCGGGCTCCGGGCACGGCTTGCTGGGTTCGTGCGCCGCCGGCATGGCTACCTCGATGGGAGGGGCGCTTGCTGGAGCTGAAGCGGCGCTGCCGCCATCGCATGCCTACCTCACCGGGCACCAAGAGTCGGGGTAGGGCCGGAGTCAACGGGGGAGAGATGGGAGTATGACAGGTGGGGCCCCCTTCCACCTCACTTTATTGTATAGATGTGCATGCCAAGTCAGCCTGACAGATGGGCCAACCCTGTCAGTTTTGCTATTAAGCGTTGCTCAGTTCCGAATCAGTGCGTTTTGTGACTCACTTGCCACAGAAGTGGTGGTTTTTTGTGATTTTTGGCAAAAGTGATAGTTTTGAAGTACCCTAGCAACAAATGTGGTGGCTTTGAGCAATTTACTCGCTCCGTGATGAACGTTGGCAGCGTCTCCGTGGTGGAGGTGAGCAGGAACGTCAGTGTGAAGGTGAAGAGCCCCAGTCGCTTGTGTGGGCCGGCCTTGCCATGGTCGGCGTTGACGTAGATGGTGCCCAGCAGCGTCCCGATGATCACAGCCTCGAGGAAGTTGGTCAATAGCAGCTGCTTGCTGCTACGTCTAGAGCTTGCGTTGGTTTTCCCCGAAGAGGAGAGGATGATGTTGCATAGTAGCGTAAGTATTTCCCTCAGTTTTTGAGAACCAAGGTGTCAATCCAGTAGGAGGTCACGCGCAAGTCCCTCGTACCTGCACAACACGATAGCAACTCGCAACCAACGCTTAGGGGTTGTCAATCCCTTCACGCTCACTTACGAGAGTGAGATCTGATAGAGATAATATTGTTGGTATTTTTGATAGATAGATGCCAAGTAAAAAGTAAAGGCAAAGTAAAAACAAAGCAAGTAAATAAAGTGATATAGATTGATATGATGAGAATAGACCCGAGGGCCATAGGTTTCACTAGTGGCTTCTCTCAAGAGCATAAGTATTCTACAGCGGGTGAATAAATTACTGTTGAGCAATTGACAGAATTGAACATAGTTATGAGTATATCTAGGCAATGATCATGTATATAGGCATTACGTCCGTGACAAGTAGATCAAAATGATTCTGCATCTACTACTATTACTCCACTCATCGACCGCTATCCAGCATGCATCTAGAGTATTAAGTTAAAAATAGAGTAACGCCTTAAGCAAGATGACATGATGTAGAGGAATAAATTAATGCCATATGATAAATACCCCATCTTGTTATCCTCGATGGCAACAATACAATACGTGCCTTGCAACTCTTTCTGTCACTGAGTAAGGACACCGCAAGATTGAATCCAAAGCCATGCACTTCTCCCATTGCAAGAACTACCAATCTACTTGGCCAAACCAAACGGATAATTCGAAGAGACTTGCAAAGATAACTCAATCATACATAAAAGAATTCAGAGAAGAATCAAATATTTTCCATAGATAATACTGGATCATCAACCCACAATTCATCGGTCTCAACAAACACACCGCAAAAAGAAGATTACATCGAATAGATCTCCACAAGAGAGGGGGAGAACATTGTATTGAGATCCAAAAAGAGAGAAGAAGCCATCTAGCTACTAGTTATGGACCCAAAGGTCTGAAGTAAACTACTCACACTTCATCGGAGGGGCTATGGTGATGATGTAGAAGCCCTCCGTGGTGGATGCCCCCTCCGGTGGAGTTCCGAAACAGGCCACAAGATGGGATCTCGTGGATACAGAAGGTTGCGGCGGTGGAATTAGGTTTTTGGCTCCTGTTTTGATCATACGGGGATACGTAGGTATATATAGGAGGAAGGAGTATGTCGGTGGAGCTCCGAGGGGCCCACGAGGTAGGGGGGCGCTCCCTCTACCCTCGTGACCACCTCGTGGCTTTCTTGACAGAGGGTCCAAGTCTCCTGGGTCTTATCTGATGAGAAAATCACGTTCCCGAAGGTTTCATTCCGTTTGGACTCCGTTTGATATTCTGTTTCTTCGAAATACTGAGAAAGGCAAAAAAAAGCAATTCTGGGCTGGGCCTCCGGTTAATAGGTCAGTCCCAAAAAATAATATAAAAGTGGAATATAAAGCCCATTATAGTCCAAAACAATTGATAAAGTAGCATCGAGCAATCAAAAATTATAGATACGTTGGAGACGTATTAGGCATCCCCAAGCTTAATTTCAGCTCATCCTCGAGTAGGTAAATGATAAAAAGAGAATTTTTGATGCGGAGTGATACTTTGGCATAATTTCAATGTAAATCTTCTTAATCATGGTATGAATATTCAGATCCGAAAGATTCAGGAAAAAAGTTCATATTGACATAAGAATAATAATACTTCAAGCATACTAATCAAAGTAATCATGTCTTCTCAAAATAACATGGCAAAAGAAAGTTCATCCCTACAAAATCATATAGTTAGGCTATGCTTCATTTTCGTCACACAAAGATGTTCCCAACTTCTATAATCCCGATGAGAAGCCAAGCAATTGTTTCATACTTAAATAATCTCAAAATTTTTCAACCTTCACGCAATACATGAGCGTGAGCCATGGATATAGCACTATGGGTGGAATAGAATATGATGATGGGGATTGTGTGGAGAAGACAAAAAAGGAGAAAGTCTCACATCAACGAGGCTAATCAATGAGCTATGGAGATGCCCATCGATTGATGTTAATGAGTAGGGATTGCCATGCAACAAATGCACTAGAGCTATGTATGCTCAACAAAAGAAAACTAGTGGGTGTGCATCCAACTCGCTTGCTCACGAAGACCTAGGGCATTTGAGGAAGCCCATCATAGGAATATACAAGCCAAGTTCTATAATGAAAAATTCCCACTAGTATGAACAAGACAACTCACAATATGAAAAACATGGTGCTACTTTGAAGCACAATATATGAGACTCACTACATGAAGAACAAGGTGCTACTTTGAAGCACATTATATGAGACTCACTACATGAAGAACAAGGTGCTACTTTGAAGCACAAGTGTGGAAAAAGAGATAGTAGCATTGCCCTTTTTTGGGCCTTTTTTTTATTTTGGCCTTTCTCTTTTTTTGGGCCTTTCTTTTTTTTTGGCCTTTCTTTTTTTGGGCAATGCTCTAATGATGATCATCACACTTTCAATACAACATAAGAATTACAACTCGATACTAGAACAAGATATGACTCTATATGAATGCCTCCGGCGGTGTACCGGGATGGTGCAATAAATCAAGAGTGACATGTATGAAAAATAATGCATGGTGGCTTTGCCACAAATACGATGTCAACTACAAGATCATGCAATGGAAATATGACAAAAGTAATGCATGTCACGATGATGATGGTGGAAGTTGCACGGCAATATATCTCGGAATGGCTATGGAAATGCCATGATAGGTAGGTATGGTGGCTGTTTTGAGGAAGATAATAGGAGGTTTATGTGTGATAGAGCGTATCGTATCACGGGGTTTGGATGCAGCGGTGAAGTTTGAACCAACTCTCAAGGTGAGAAAGGGCAATGCACGGTACCAAAGAGGCTAGCAAAGGCGGAAAGTTGAGAGTGCGTATAATACATGGACTCAACATTAGTCAAAAGAACTCATATACTTATTGCAAAAATTTAGAAGTCATCAAAAATTCAAATACTACGTGCATGCTCCTAGGGGGATAGATTTGTAGGAAAAGACCATCGCTCGTCCCCGACCGCCACTCATAAGGATGCGCAAGCCAGGTACACTTCATGTTTCAAATTTGTTACATAACTTTAACCATACGTGCATGCTATGGGACTTGCAAACTTCAACACAAGTATTTCTCCAATTCATAATCACCCAACCAGCACGACTATGATATTATTACCTCCACATCTCAAAACAATTATCAAGCATCAAACTTATCTTAGTATTCAACGCACTTAAAAGAAAGTTTCACATATCTTGAATACCAAGTATATTAACATTAAGCAAATTACCATGCTATTAAAGACTCTCAAAATAATCTAAGTGAAGCATGAGATATCAAGTTTCTTTAAAACAAATCCACCACCGTGCTCGAAAAGATCTAAGTGAAGCACTCGAGAAAAAATTATCACGCTCAAAAAGATATAAGTGAAGCACTATGAGCAAACTATTAAGCTCATAAGATATAAGTGAAGAACATAGAGTATTCTAACAAATTTCAATTCTTGTATGGATATCTCAAAAGGTGTGTACAGCAGAGATGATTGTGGTAAACTAACAATCAAAGACACAAATAATACAAGACGCTCCAAGCAAAACACATATCATGTTGGTGAATAAAAATATAGCTCCAAGTAAATTACCGATGGAAGTGGACGAAAGAGGGGATGCCTTCCGGGGCATCCCCAAGCTTTGAATTTTTTGTGTCCTTGGATTATCTTTGGGGTGCCATGGGCATCCCCAATCTTAGGCTCTTTCCACTCCTTGTTCCATAATCCATCAAAAGAATTCACACAAAATTTGAAAACTTCACAACTCAAAACTCAACAGAAATCTCGTGAGCTCCGTTAGAGAAAGAAAACAAAAGACTACTTCAAGGTACTGTAATTAACTCATTCTTTATTTATATTGGTGTTAAACCTACTGTATTCCAACTTCTCTATGGTTTATAAACTATTTTACTAGCCATAGATTCATCAAAATAAGCAAACAACACACGAAAAACAGAATCTGTCAAAAACAGAACAGTCTGTAGTAATCCGTAACTAATGCAAACTTACGGAACACTAAAAATTCTACCAAAATATGAAGTCCTGTAAAATTTGTTTATTGATCATCAGCAAAAAGAATCAACGCAAAAGCACTCTCCAGTAAAAAATGGCAGCTAATCTCGTGAGCGCTAAAGTTTCTTTTTTTCAGCAGAATCAAATCAACTATCATCGTAGGTTATCCTATAGGTCCTACTTGGCACAAACACTAATTCAAACACAAAACCACATCCAAACATAAGGTATATGGATTATTTATTCCTAAACATAAGCAAAAACAAAAAACACAAAATAAAATTGGGTTGCCTCCCAACAAGCGCTATCGTTTAACGCCCCTAGCTAGGCATAAAAGCAAGGATAGATCTAGGTTGTGCCGTAATAATAAGATAGATCTTGAAAGCTCATCTCGTATTCCCTACGTTCGGCAGCAAGTTTCCTTTGAGGCAAGTAAAAATAATCAAAAGGGATAAATTTAGCGGGACAAAAATACCCAAGATCAATCACGGGAGGAACGGGTTCCTCCCTTGGCCCTTCATAGTGCACGACTATTTCATCGCTGAAAGCATTCTTTTGGCAAAATCTTGTGAGCTTATACTCGAGAGAGTATCCCAGCTCATTATTTCTAAGAGCAAAATCATTATTAAGCTCGTTAATGCAATCAACTAAGACATTGATAGGGACCTTTTTTGTAAGGTTTTCATTGAAATCGACATAGTCCGAAGATTGAAAACGTGTAATTTCCTCTTGATCATAGAGGATTGCTTCTATGGGTGGACGACCGGCGTCCACCCTATAGTGCGAAAAGATTTCTTTGGCTTCTCTTATGATAAATCTAAATTCATGAGCCAAAAAGATAGTAACAACGCGCTTAATAGAAGAGTGCTCAATATTAGAGAATTCTAAGAAAATTCTCTGTATGCAAGGGTGCATATGCATAAATTGTCTTTCAAGTTCAACCACAAGCATAGCTATAGCATCCGCAAGGCTACTGGTTCTATGGAGAATAGAACAGCCCATGGAAGGTAAAGCACCGACACAAGTAAAGAAATCTTGAATAACACCTTTGCCAATGATGTTACCACTACCGATTCAAAACTTTTTGGTATGCAAGATAGGAGGTTCATCGGCCGGAGCCTCGGGATTTTCTGTATTATCATTGTTGTCCATATCGATGATAATCTCCCCAATTTCAGACATAGCGGTAGAAAAAGTAAGGCGGAAGAAAGCAAACAAAAGGGAAAGGAGGAGGAGATTGAGAAAGAGAGGGCAAATAAAACGGCAAGGGTGAAGTGGGGGAGAGGAAAACGAGAGGCAAATGGCAAATAATTGAATGAGAGATAGGGATTGTGATGGGTACTTGTTATGTTGACTTTTGCGTAAGCCTCCACGGCAATGGCGCCAGAAATCCTTCTTGCTACGTCTCGAGCTTGCGTTGGTTTTCCTCGAAGAGGAGAGGATGATGCAGCACAGTAGTGTAAGTATTTCCCTCAGTTTTTGAGAACCAAGGTATCAATCCAGTAGGAAGTCACGCGCAAGTCCCTCGTACCTGCACAACACGATAGCAACTCGCAACCAACGCTTAGGGGTTGTCAATCCCTTCACGGTCACTTACGAGAGTGAGATCTGATAGAGATAATATTTTTGGTATTTTGGATAGATAGATGCAATGTAAAAAGTAAAGGCAAAGTAAAAACAAAGCAAGTAAATAAAGTGATATAGATTGATATGATGAGAATAGACCCGGGGGCCATAGGTTTCACTAGTGGCTTCTCTCAAGAGCATAAGTATTCTACGGTGGGTGAACAAATTATTGTTGAGAAATTGACAGAATTGAGCATAGTTATGAGTATATCTAGGCAATGATCATGTATATAGGCATCACGTCCGTGACAAGTAGATCGAAACGATTCTGCATCTACTACTATTACTCCACTCATCGACCGCTATCCAGCATGCATCTAGAGTATTAAGTTAAAAATAGAGTAACGCCTTAAGCAAGATGACATGATGTAGAGGAATAAATTCATGCAATATGATAAATACCCCATCTTGTTATCCTCGATGGCAACAATACAATACGTGCCTTGCAACTCTTTCTGTCACTGAGTAAGGACACCGCAAGATTGAATCCAAAGCCATGCACTTCTCCCATTGCAAGAACTACCAATCTAGTTGGCCAAACCAAACGGATAATTTGAAGAGACTTGCAAAGATAACTCAATCATACATAAAAGAATTCAGAGAAGAATCAAATATTTTTCATAGATAATACTGGATCATAAACCCACAATTCATCGGTCACAACAAACACACCGCAGAAAGAAGATTACATCGAATAGAGCTCCACAAGAGAGGGGGAGAACATTGTATTGAGATCCAAAAAGAGAGAAGAAGCCATCTAGCTACTAGTTATGGACCCGAAGGTCTGAAGTAAACTACTCACACTTCATCGGAGGGGCTATGGTGATGATGTAGAAGCCCTCCGTGCTGGATGCCCCCTCCGGCGGAGCTCCAGAACAGAGCCCAAGATGGGATCTCGTGGATACAGAAGGTTGCGGTGGTGGAATTAGGTTTTTTGGCTCCTCTTTTGATTATACGGGGATACCTAGGTATATATACGAGGAAGGAGTATGTCAGTGGAGCTCCAAGGGCCCACGAGGTAGGGGGGCGCGCCCAGGGGGGGAGGGTGCGCCCTCCACCCTTGTGACCACCTCGTGGCTTTCTTGACGGAGGGTCCAAGTCTCCTCGGTCTTATCTGATGAGAAAATCACGTTCCCGAAGGTTTCATTCCGTTTGGACTCCGTTTGATATTCTGTTTCTTCAAAATACTGAAAAAGGCAAAAAACAGCAAGTCTGGGCTGGGCCTCCGGTTAATAGGTTAGTCCCAAAAAAATATAAAAGTGGAAAATATAGCCCATTATAGTCCAAAACAATAGATAAATTAGCATGGAGCAATCAAAAATTATGGATACACCACCTTCCACACCCTCTTGTGCAGAACCACGAACTCATGTATCCGTGAGCACGGCGAAGTACACGACAAGGCCGGCCTGTGGCGGTCCGAATCCAATGCCTTAGTTGTGAGATCTTGCGCCGACTTGGGTTCAGGGGAGGAGGGCGAGGGATGGGGTACTCTAGCGGGTTGAGCTGCGCGGGGACGGCGAAGCCGTGTGAGAGGAGGGCAGCGTCGAGGTAGGCGAGTGAGCCATGGTGGAGGACGGTGCCGCGGGAGAGGAGGAGGAGCGAATCCACGGCGGAGAGGAGGAGCGAATCTCCGTGGTGGATGGACAGCACCACCACCGTGGGCTGGCTCGACAGGAAGGTCAAGATGTTCATGAGGAATCCCACCATGCGGAAGAAGACGGACAGGGAGCTGGTCATGGCGTTTTTGTAAAAAAACCTGTATCGAGTAGTATTCACCCTAGAATCGACTACGTCGCGGTCAAAGCGGGCTGGCGGCCGCTGACTCAGCCAAGTCAGCAAATACGTACACGAAAACGTATAAATGGATCAAAATGAACCCCTTACGCAAGTACATGAACCGTAGTTTAGTATTTTGAAATAGTGATACCAAACTGTCAGCCGGCTTAAGTTTAGTGACCTACAGTGAATTTTTCTTTATATGACCGCTTCCCGCACTCTCGCGTCGGCTATAAAAACGCCAGCCCGCTCGTCCATTGGCAAGCCACACCCGCCTGTTCCGTCCATAGCTCAGTCAAGCTCAAGCCGTGCGTGTGGCTTCAGGAGCTAGCCGTGGCTAAGAACATCATACGTCAAGATGTCCAACGGTTTCTATAATTCCTCTTTTACCAACCAGTAAAAATGCCTGTGTGCTGCAATGAAAAAAATGTCCTTAGCCTAAAAATACATAAAGGGTCTGGCTAGGTCTCGGTCGATTGAGACTTAACCAAGTCTCAGTCAAATGATGTATAACATATAAAAAGAAAAAAGGAAAAATTAAAAAGAAAATTTTGCATGAATCACCACATAAGATCTCGTGAATATAGCATTGACTGAGATTTTGTTAAGTCTTAGTCGACTGAAGTTTAGCAATCCAAATACATAAACAGAAATTAAGTATCTAGTTAGGTTTTTATTTTTGCGAAAATATCAGATTTATTATAAAGATTCATTATAAATACAAATCACCCAAACATAAGAAAAATTACATCGAGGTCCATGGACAACTGAACGACCATTGCCGCCGGTTGAATAAGCCGCCTCACATCACTGTCGCCGCTCCCATACCGGATCCGACCTGACCTTGTCGATGACAGCCGGGAGGTCTTCATGCACGTGCCCCTAAGGACCAGCATTTTGGAGCCGCAGTCATCGCCATTGAATCCGTGAATCTATATGAAGAACCTCACACCAAATCTCGCTGTTGTGTACGCATGTTGAGAAACACTAACCTTGCCGCTCCGAGGAGCTGGTAGGAATCTACATCGGAGCTCTGTCTAATCTGTTCTGAAGGACGAACTTGAGGAGGATCGGAGCCCGGAAGACTGACTTGAAGAAGAAGCGCGCCATCCATCCTAGTGCCGCCCTTGCGAGAACTAAAACCCTACCTATCTAAGACGAGGCACCAGGAATACCCGCCCCCGCTGTCGGTGTCAAAACCGGCGGATCTCGGGTAGGGGGTCCCGATCTGTGCGTCTAAGGCTAATGGTAACAGGAGGCAAGGGACACGATGTTTTACCCAGGTTCAGGCCCTCTCGATGGAGGTAAAACTCTACTTCCTGCTTGATTGATCTTGATGATATTAGTATTACAAGAGTTGATCTAGCACGAGATCGTAGAGGCTAAACCCTAGAAGCTAGCCTATGATGATTATGATTGTCCCTCTACGGACCAAACCCTCCAGTTTATATAGACACCGGAGTGGGCTAGGGTTTACACAGAGTCGGTTACAAAGAAGGAGATCTAATATCCGGATCGCCCAGCTTGTCTTCCACGCAAAGGAGAGTCCCATCCGGACACGGGACGAAGTCTTCAGTCTTGTATCTTCACGGTCCAACAGTCCGGCCAAAGTATATAGTCCGGCTGTCCGGATACCCCCTAATCCAGGACTCCCTCAGTAGCCCCTGAACCAAGCTTCAATGACGATGAGTCCAGCGCGCAGTTTGTCTTCGGCATTGCAAGGCGGGTTCCATCTCCGAATACTCCAAAGTAAACGTCGAACACTTAAATCGTCTCCGGCTCTGCAAGACGACTTTCACATTCCACCGTAGAGAGAACAATATTCCACAAATATAATCTGCTGACAACATAGGTAACGTGACACGACACCATGGTCGAGTCATTATTGAACCGTCTTCCCATAGCCAGCTACCGCACATATCGCGATGCGGTTTCCTCGACACGTCTTGTCAAAGCAGAGATCATGTCCCCTTATCACGGGATTCTCATCAATACGGGTACGGGTAACCCAACCGCGCCATCAATCATGGCGCTTGGGAAATAAGTGATTTTCAATGGGCAAGTGGGGAGGCGCACCATTTTCGTCGCCTCTATAAAGTGATAAGGATTCCCCATTTTTACCCACGCCTTCTTCCTCCTTCGCTTATCCATTCTCGCACCCTCGAGCTCCAGTGCTCTAGTTCACACCTTCTCCGCATAGCCAAACATGTCTGGAGCAGGAGGTAAGTGGGTGGCCTCCACCGTCAAGGAGGAGCATATTACGAAGCTCCGGACGGCTGGATACTTGGCCACAGATATCACGCACCGGCTGCCGGACGTAGGGCAGATCATTCCGACTCCGGGACCCCACGAGAGGGCCGTGTTCCTCGCCCACTTCATCCGTGGACTGGGATTTCCACTTCATCCCTTTGTCTGCGGGCTAATGTTTTACTCTGGGCTGGACTTCCATGATCTAGCCCCAAATTTTGTCCTCAACATCTCGGTGTTTATCGTCGTGTGTGAGGCCTTCCTCCGCATCAAGCCCCAGTTCAGCTTGTGGCTACGGATCTTTTGTGTGAAGCCGAAGATCATGAGCGGCCAGCAAGCGGAGTGCGGAGGCACCATGGTGGTTAGGATGCCCAATGTTACCTGGCTTGACGGTTCCTTCGCGACAGTGAAAGCGTGCAATCGGGGTGGTTCTACATCACCGAGCCGTGCGACGCCAACTGGGCAGCGGCCCCCGAATTTCGATCCGGAATTCCCATGCGGCTCACTTCCTGGGAAAAGAAGGGCCTGGCCTGGGGTGAACCTGCGGAGCTGACAGGACTTCAGAACTGCATCAATAATATGATGGACAAGAAGATGAAGCTTCTCAACGTGGTCCAGGTCCTGCTCATCCGCCGAATCCTTCCGTGCCAAAGACGGGCATTCAATCTGTGGGAGTTCGATCTGGCCGAACACCATACACTTCAAGAGCTTTACGACACGACGCACAAGGACGCATGGAAGGTGCTATTCAAGGCCTCCGAAATACCTCCTCCCACATTCGAGGACCGCATCCGGTGAGTTTTCTGACCATCACCAGATGTAGCTTTCTCAGCAATACTCAAGGGAGGATTTTAAGTCATCGTGTGTATTTAATCAAGATTACGTGGTGACGGCGGAGTGGATCGACTATCCTACTCCACTGCCAGAAGGCCCAGCAACCGCTCTCCTGACGGAGATGCTAGTCTCGGCGCCTTACAAGGTGCCGGAAAAGAAGGCCGAAAAGAAGGCCACAGGGACCAGGAAGGGTCTCCGGCGTAAGGTCACACCGGACGGCTCGTCCGAAGACGATGATGTTGGGGAACGTTGCAGAAAATTAAAAATTTTCCTACGGTTTCACCAAGATCCATCTATGAGTTCATCTAGGCAACGAGTCAAGGGAGTGAGTTTGCATCTACATACCACTTGTAGATCGCGTGCGGAAGCTTTCAAGGGGATGGTGATGATGGAGTCGTACTCGACGTGATTCAGATCACCGATGTCCAAGTGCTGAACGGACAGCACCTCCGCGTTCAACACACGTACGGACGGGAGACGTCTCCTCCTTCTTGATCCAGCAAGGGGGAAGGAGAGGTTGATGATGATCCAACAGTACGACGGTGTGGTGGTGGATGCAGCAGAACTCCAGCAGGGCTTCGCCAAGCGACTACGGGAGGAGGACGAGGTGTTGCAGGGGGAGGAAGGCGCCAAAGCACAAGGGTGCGGCTGCCCTCCCCCCTGCCCTCCTTTATATAGGCCCCCATGGGGCGCCGGCCCTGGGAGATTGAATCTCCCATGGGGGTGGCGGCCAGGGGGGGTGGAGTGCCCCCAAGGCATGTGGTGCGCCCCCCCCCCCACCCTAGGGTTTCAACCCTAGGCGCAGGGGGTGGGCCTAGGGGGGCGCACCAGCCCACTATGGGCTGGCTCCCTTTCCACTTCAGCCCGTGGGGCCCTCCGGGGTGGGTGGCCCCACCCGGTGGACCCCCGGGACCCTTCTGGTGGTCCCGGTACATTACCGGGAGACCCTGAAACTTTCCCGATGGCCGAAATACCACTTCCTATATATTACTCTTTACCTCTGGGCCATTCCGAAACTCCTCGTGACGTCCGGGATCTCTTCCGGGACTCCGAACAACATTCGGTATGCTGCATACTCATATTCATACAACCCTAGCGTCACCGAACCTTAAGTGTGTAGACCCTACGGGTTCGGGAGACACGCAGACATGACCGAGACGACTCTCGGGCAATAATCAACAGCGGGATCAGGATACCCATGTTGGCTCCCACATGCTCCTCGATGATTTCATCGGTTGAACCACGATGTCGAGGATTCGATCAAACCCCGTATACAATTCCCTTTGTCAATCGGTACGTTACTTGCCCGAGACTCGATCGTCGGTATCCCAATACCTTATTCAGTCTCGTTACCGGCAAGTCACTTTACTCGTACCGTAATGCATGATCCCGTGACCAACCACTTGGTCACTTTGAGCTCATTATGATGATGCATTACCGAGTGGGCCCAGAGATACCTCTCTGTCATACGGAGTGACAAATCCGAGTCTCGATCCGTGTCAACCCAACAGACACTTTTGGAGATACCTGTAGTGCACCTTTATAGTCACCCAGTTACGTTGTGATGTTTGATACACCCAAAGCATTCCTACGGTATCCGGGAGTTACACGATCTCATGGTCAAAGGAAGAGATACTTGACATTGGAAAAGCTCTAGCAAATGAACTACACGATCTTTGTGCTATACTTAGGATTGGGTCTTGTCCATCACATCATTCTCCTAATGATGTGATCCCGTTATCAACGACATCCAATGTCCATAGCCAGGAAACCATGACTATCTGTTGATCACAACGAGCTAGTCAACTAGAGGCTCACTAGGGACATATTGTGGTCTATGTATTCACACGTGTATTACGATTTCCGGGTAGTACAGTTATAGCATGAATAAAAGACAATTATCATGAACAATGAAATATAATAATACTTTTATTATTGCCTCTAGGGCATATTTCCAACAGTCTCCCACTTGCACTAGAGTCACTAATCTAGTTACATTGTGATGAATCGAACACCCATAGAGTTTTGGTGTTGATCATGTTTTGCTCGCGAGAGAGGTTTAGTCAACGGATCTGCGACATTCAGATCTGTATGTACTTTGCAAATATCTATGTCTCCATCTTGAACATTTTCGCGGATGGAGTTGAAACGACGCTTGATGTGCCTGGTCTTCTTGTGAAACCTGGGCTCCTTGGCTAGGGCAATAGCTCCAGTGTTGTCACAGAAGAGTTTGATCGGCCCTGACGCATTGGGTATGACTCCTAGGTCGGTGATGAACTCCTTCACCCAAATTGCTTCATGCGCTGCCTCTGAGGCTGCCATGTATTCCGCTTCACATGTAGATCCCGCCACGACGCACTGCTTGCAGCTGCACCAACTTACTGCTCCACCATTCAACATATACACGTATCCGGTTTGTGACTTAGAGTCATCCAGATCTGTGTTGAAGCTAGCGTCAACGTAACCCTTTACGACGAGCTCTTCGTCACCTCCATAAACGAGAAACATGTCCTTTGTCCTTTTCAGGTACTTCAGGATATTCTTGACCACTGTCCAGTGTTCCTTGCCGGGATTACTTTGGTACCTTGCTACCAAACTTACGGCAAGGTTTACATCAGGTCTGGTACACAGCATGGCATACATAATAGATCCTATGGCTGAAGCATAGGGGATGACACTCATCTCTTCTTTATCTTTTGCCGTGGTCGGGGACTGAGCTGAGCTCAATCTCACACCTTGTAACATAGGCAAGAACCCCTTCTTGGACTGATCCATTTTGAACTTCTTCAAAATCTTATCAAGGTATGTGCTTTGTGAAAGACCTATGAGGCGTCTCGATCTATCCCTATAGATCTTGATGCCTAATATATAAGTAGCTTCTCCAAGGTCCTTCATTGAAAAACACTTATTCAAGTAGGCCTTAATGCTGTCCAGAAGTTCTATATCATTTCCCATCAAGAGTATGTCATCTACATATAATATGAGAAATGCTACAGAGCTCCCACTCACTTTCTTGTAAACGCAGGCTTCTCCATAAGTCTGCATAAACCCAAACGCTTTGATCATCTCATCAAAGCGAATGTTCCAACTCCGAGATGCTTGCACCAGTCCATAAATGGATTGCTGGAGCATGCATACTTTGTTAGCGTTCTTAGGATCGACAAAACCTTCCGGCTGTATCATATACAGCTCTTCCTTAAGATGTCCGTTAAGGAATGCCGTTTTGACGTCCATCTTCCATATCTCATAATCATACTATGCGACAATTGCTAACATGATTCGGACGGACTTCAGCTTCGCTATGGGAGAGAATGTCTCGTCGTAGTCAATCCCTTGAACTTGTCGATAACCCTTAGCGACAAGTCGAGCCTTATAAATGGTAACATTTCCATCCGCGTCCGTCTTCTTCTTAAAAATCCATTTGTTTTCTATCGCTCGCCGATCATCGGGCAAGTCTGTCAAAGTCCAAACTTTGTTTTCATACATGGATTCTATCTCGGATTTCATGGCTTCAAGCCATTTGTTGGAATCTGGGCCCGCCATCGCTTCTTCATAGTTCGAAGGTTCACCGTTGTCTAACAACATGATTTCCAGGACAGGGTTGCCGTACCACTCTGGTGCGGAACGTGTCCTTGTGGACCTACGAAGTTCAGTAGCAACTTGATCCGAAGTACCATGATCATCATCATTATTTTCCTCTTCAGTTGGTGTAGGCATCACAGGAACATTTTCCTGAGCTGCACCACTTTCCCGTTCGAGAGGTAGTACTTCATCGAGTTCTACTTTCCTCCCACTTACTTCTTTCGAGAGAAACTCTTTTTCTAGAAAGCATCCGTTCTTGGCAACAAAGATCTGCCTTCGGATATTAAGTAGAAGGTATACCCGACAGTTTCCTTAGGGTATCCTATGAAGACGCATTCTTCCGACTTGGGTTCGAGCTTTTCAGGTTGAAGTTTCTTGACATAAGCATCGCATCCCCAAACTTTTAGAAACGACAGCTTAGGTTTCTTCCCAAACCATAATTCATACGGTGTCGTCTCAGCGGATTTAGACGGTGCCCTATTTAAAGTGAATGTAGCTGTATCTAGAGCGTATCCCCAAAATGATAGCGGTAAATTAGTAAGAGAAATCATAGACCGCACCATATCCAATAGAGTGCGATTACGATGTTCGGACACACCGTTACGCTGAGGTGTTCCAGGCGGCGTGAGTTGTGAAACGATTCCATATTTCCTTAAGTGTGTGCCAAATTTGTGACTTAAATATTCTCCTCCATGATCTGATCGTAGAAACTTTATTTTTCGGTCACGTTGATTCTCTACTTCACTCTAAAATTCCTTGAACTTTTCAAAGGTCTCAGACTTGTGTTTCATTAAGTGGACATACCCATATCCACTCAAGTCATCAGTGAGAGTGAGAACATAACGATATCCTCCATGAGCCTCAACGCTCATTGGACCGCACACATCGGTATGTATGATTTTCAACAAGTTGGTTGCTCGCTCCATTGTTTCAGAGAACGGAGTCTTCGTCATTTTGCCCATGAGGCATGGTTCGCATGTGTCAAATGATTCATAATCAAGAGACTATAAAAGTCCATCAGCATGGAGCTTCTTCATGCACTTGACACCAATGTGACCAAGGCGGCAGTGCCACAAGTATGTGGGACTATTGTTATCAACTTTACATCTTTTGGCATCCACACTATGAATATGCGTAATATTACGCTCGAGATTCATTAATAATAAACCATTGACCATCGGAGCATGACCATAAAACATATCTCTCATATAAATAGAACAACCATTATTCTCGGATTTAAATGAGTAGCCATCTCGTATTAAACGAGATCTTGATACAATGTTCATGCTCAAACTTGGCACTAAATAACAATTATTAAGGTTCAAAACTAATCCCGTAGGTAAATGTAGAGGCAGCGTGCCGACGGCGATCACATCGACTCTGGAACCATTCCCGACGCGCATCGTCACCTCGTCCTTCGCCAGTCTCCGTTTATTCCGCAGCTCCTGTTGTGAGTTACAAAGATGAGCAACGGCACCGGTATCAAATACCTAGGAGTTACTACGAGTACTGGTAAGGTACACATCAATTACATGTATATCAAATATACCTTTGGTGTTGCCGGCCTTCTTATCTGCTAAGTATTTGGGGCAGTTACGCTTCCAGTGACCGTTCCCCTTGCAATAAAAGCACTCAGTCTCAGGCTTGGGTCCATTCTTTGACTTCTTCCCGGTAACTGGCTTACCGGGCGCGGCAACATCCTTGCCGTCCTTCTTGAAGTTCTTCTTGCCCTTGCCCTTCTTGAACTTAGTGGTCTTATTGACCATCAACACTTGATATTCTTTCTTGATTTCAGCCTCTGCTGACTTCAGCATTGAGAACACTTCAGGAATGGTCTTCACCATCCCCTGCATGTTGTAGTTCATCACAAAGCTCTTGTAGCTTGGTGGCAGCGACTGGAGGATTCTGTCAATGACCGCCTCATCTGGGAGGTTAATGTTCTGCTGGGTCATACGGTTGTGCAACCCAGACATCTTGAGTATGTGCTCACTGACAGAACTGTTTTCCTCCATCTTACAACTGTAGAACTTGTCGGAGACATCATATCTCTCGACCCGGGCATGAGCTTGGAAAACTAGTTTCAGCTCTTCGAATATCTCATATGCTCCGTGATGCTCAAAACGCTTTTGGAGCCCCGGTTCTAAGCTGTAAAGCATGCCGCACTGAACGAGGGAGTAATCATCAGCATGAGACTGCCAAGCGTTCATAACGTCTTGGTTCTCTGGGACGGGAGCGTCACCTAGCGGTCCTTCTAGGACATATTGTTTCCTGGCAGCTATGAGGATGATCCTCAGGTTCCGGACCCTGTCCGTATAGTTGCTGCCATCATCTTTCAGCCTGGTTTTCTCTAGGAATGCGTTGAAGTTCATGTTGACATGAGCGTTGGCCATTTGATCTACGAGACATATTTGCAAAGGTTTTAGACTAAGTTCATGATAATTAAGTTCATCTAATCAAATTATGAACTCCCACTTAGATTAGACATCCCTCTAGTCATCTAAGTGTTACACGATCCGAGTCGACTAGGCCGTGTCCGATCATCACGTGAGACGGACTAGTCATCGTCGGTGAACATCTTCATGTTGATCGTATCTTCCATACGACTCGTGTTCGACCTTTCGGTCTCCGTGTTCCGAGGCCATGTCTGTACATGCTAGGCTCGTCAAGTTAACCCTAAGTGTTTTGCATGTGTAAAACTGTCTTACACCCATTGTATGTGAACGTAAGGATCTATCACACCCGATCATCACGTGGTGCTTCGAAACGACGAACTGTAGCAACGGTGCACAGTTAGGGGAGAACACTTCTTGAAATTGTTGTAAGGGATCATCTTATTTACTACCGTCGTTCTAAGTAAACAAGATGCATAAACATAATAAACATCACATGCAATTATATAGTTGTGACATGATATGGCCAATATCATATAGCTCCGTTGATCTCCATCTTCGGGGCTCCATGATCATCTTGTCACCGGCATGACACCATGATCTCCATCATCATGATCTCCATCATCGTGTCTTCATGAAGTTGTCACGCCAACGACTACTTCTACTTCTATGGCTAACGCGTTTAGCAATAAAGTAAAGTAATTTACATGGCGTACTTCAATGACACACAGGTCATACAAAAAATAAAGACAACTCCTATGGCTCCTGCCGGTTGTCATACTCATCGACATGCAAGTCGTGAATCCTATTACAAGAACATGATCTCATACATCACAATATATCAATCATCATTCATCACAACTTCTGGCCATATCACATCACATGAACAATCGTTGCAAAAACAAGTTAGACATCCTCTAATTGTTGTTGCATCTTTTACGTGGCTGCAATTGGGTTCTAGCAAGAACGTTTTCTTACCTACGAATAACCACAACGTGATTCTGTCAACTTCTATTTACCCTTCATAAGGACCCTCTTCATCGAATCCGCTTCAACTGAAGTGGGAGAGACAGACACCCGCCAGCCACCTTATGCAACTAGTGCATGTCAGTCGGTGGAACCGGTCTCACGTAAGCGTACGTGTAAGGTTGGTCCGGGCTGCTTCATCCCACAATACCGCTGAAGCAATAAAAGACTAGTAGTGGAGTCGTACTCGACGTGATTCAGATCACCGATGTCCAAGTGCTGAACGGACAACACCTCCGCGTTCAACACACATACGGGACGGGAGACGTCTCCTCCTTCTTGATCCAGCAAGGCGGAAGGAGAGGTTGATGATGGTCCAACAGCACGACAGTGTGGTGGTGGATGCAGCAGAACTCTAGCAGGGCTTCGCCAAGCGACTACGCGAGGAGGACGAGGTGTTGCAGGGGGAGGGAGGCACCAAAGCACAAGGGTGCGGCTGCCCACCCCCTGCCCTCCTTTATATAGGCCCCCAGGGGGGCGCCGGCCCTGGGAGATTGAATCTCGCAAGGGGGCGGCGGCCAGGGGGGGTGGAGTGCCCCCCAAGGCATGTGGTGCGCCCCCTTCCGCCCTAGGGTTTCAACCCTAGGCGCAGGGGGTGGGCCTAGGGGGGCGCACCAGCCCACTATGGGCTGGCTCCCCTCCCACTTCAGCCTGTGGGGCCATCCGGGATGGGTGGCCCCACCCGGTGGACCCCCGGGACCCTTCCGGTGGTCCCGGTACATTACCGGGAGACCCCGAAACTTTCCTGATGGCCGAAATACCACTTCCTATATATTATTCTTTACCTCCGGGCCATTCCGAAACTCCTCGTGACGTCCGGGATCTCATCCAGGACTCCGAACAACATTCGGTATGCTGCATACTCATATTCATACAACCCTAGCGTCACCGAACCTTAAGTGTGTAGACCCTACGGGTTCGGGAGACACGCAGACATGACCGAGACGACCCTCGGGAAATAACCAACAGCGGGATCTGGATACCCATGTTGGCTCCCACATGCTCCTCGATGATTTCATCGGTTGAACCACGATGTCAAGGATTCGATCAAACCCCGTATACAATTCCCTTTGTCAATCGGTATGTTACTTGCCCGAGACTCGATTGTCGGTATCCCAATACCTTGTTCAGTCGCGTTACCAGCAAGTCACTTTACTCGTACCATAATGCATGATCCCGTGACCAACCACTTGGTCATTTTGAGCTCATTATGATGATGCATTACCGAGTGGGCCTAGAGATACCTCTCCGTCATACGGGGTGACAAATCCCAGTCTCGATCCGTGTCAACCCAACAGACACTTTCGGAGATACCTGTAGTGCACCTTTATAGTCACCCAGTTACGTTGTGACGTTTGATACACCCAAAGCATTCCTACGGTATCCGGGAATTACACGATCTCATGGTCAAAGGAAGAGATACTTGACATTGGAAAAGCTCTAGCAAACGAACTACACGATCTTTGTGCTATGCTTAGGATTGGGTCTTGTCCATCACATCATTCTCCTAATGATGTGATCCCGTTATCAACGACATCCAATGTCCATAGCCATGAAACCATGACTATCTGTTGATCACAACGAGCTAGTCAACTAGAGGCTCACTAGGGACATATTGTGGTCTATGTATTCACACGTGTATTACGATTTCCGGATAATACAGTTATAGCATGAATAAAAGACAATTATCATGAACAATGAAATATAATAATACTTTTATTATTGCCTCTAGGGCATATTTCCAACAGATGAGGGCCGCCCCATCCGGGGAGGCTGATGGGTCTAAGAGGGCGGCCCTAGGGACCAGGAAGGGTTCTCGGCGCAAGGCCGTCATAGGCTCGTCGTCTGAGGACGATGAGGCAGACTCCTCCCACGGAGGCGGGGGAAACACGAAGAAATTCCGCCTCCCCACATTGGGGAGGAGAAGAAAAGGAAAGCCGCCGCGCAGGGGGAGGCCAGGACACCAAAGAAGGGAAAGATGTCCCTTCCGAAACACCCCACCACGGCCTCTTATAGCGAGGAGGAGTGGCTGCCCAGGAGCAAGCCCCTGGTGAGATCGTAAGTATCCGCACTCTGTAACACTGTAGCACCACTTAGCTCCATAGTTTGTTATAACGCCGAACACGTATATGCAGTTCGGCCAGGGCCCATCCCGGAGTATCCTCTTCAGATGGGTCTTTGAGCGATTCGGTGATGAATTCACTCCCGACGGCCACCTCCCCCTCGGCCTGCGGATGACATGGAGGTATGGTCCCAGAGGGTCGCAGAGCTGAAGAGGCGACTCTGGAGACGCCCTAAGGCGAAATTCCAGACGCCGGGCACATGGGGCGCAAGATCCCCGCAGATTATGCTGACGAGAGCCGCAGTAGGTTGGGCTCCCAGCCGGACACTGTACCGGAACCTCCAAAGGTTCCGGATTCGGGTAGGCAGCCCCTCGCTAAGGAGGACGAGCCGGCCATGGCAATGACTTCCATTGCGCCAGAGGCGTCGGATAGTCTGCTGGAAGTGCTTCGTGGCGCTTCCATGGATGAAGAGCACCATACTCTTATGAGTGCGGTGATTCAGAAGGTTTAGTCTGCCAAAAGAGGATTGACCGAAGCCTGTACCAGCCTTCTGACAGGCTTTGAGGTAAGTAAAAAGTGTGAGAAGTTATCACCCAACAGACAGTAGCCCCTGATACTCTGTTTGGTGTTTGGAAAGAAAAGCCAAACGGAGGGTCGACTCTAAACCGCAGGAGTCTAAAAGTATGTTTCTATGTGAATAAGCAGGCGGTGCTGCTTGCCGCTGCTGCCCGCACAGCAGAGGTCACCGGAATCAAACGGGACCTGGAGCAGGCCGAAGAGGAGCTCAGCCTCACGAAGAGGCCGCTCGAAGAGAACAAAGGTTAGTGATACCCCGTTCACATATCATATAGAGGAGAAAAAATGGGTGACGCTAACAAAAAGCGTCATGATTTTGTAATAGGGGCCCCGACCGAAGTGGCGGCCCTGAAGAAAGTGTTGTCCGAGGCCGAAGATAAGGCGGCCGCGGAGCGCATTGAGCGTGAAAAGCAAGATGCTAGGGTGGGCGAGGTACAGCAAGAGCTCCAGGAGCTCGGCAAGAAGTTTGAGTCCTTGGAGCGTGACTTCAAGACGAAAGAGTCTGAGCTTGCGAAGGCCCTTTTGAGCATGAAAGACGCCAAGGCCGAAGCCCAAAAGGCCCAGCAGGAAACCCAGGCGGGCAAGAACATAGCGGCGGGTAAGACATTCATTATGCAAAGCAAGCATGTGGAGGAGACATTTCTTTTACTTACTCGAATTCGGAGCTCTCCAGGGGCATTCGCAGATCTGCCACGCAGCATATCGGATGCCACGGAGTTCTACCGTGCCAAAGAGGGGAGCTCAATGGAGAAGTTGTTCTGGTCCCAGTATGCTGGAGCCGAACACACAATGCCTCCGAGTGACCAATTGAAGCAATCCGTTGAACTCCACAGGGCGGGCGAAGTGGCCATGAAAGATTTCATAGTCCGGATGTGGCCTTGTGAGCCCCTTCCTGCCAGCTACTTCAGCCTTATAAAGCGGATGGTAAATGCCTGTCCGCGGCTTGAAGTTATCAAGCGATTCGTTTGCATTGAGAGGGTGCCCGCCGAGCCTTTGTCCGTGCGAAGATGCATTGGGCCAATCTGGATGCAGAGAAGCTGGTGAAGGATGGACCGTCGGAGGGCAAGGCGCATCGCTATCCTGAGAAATATTATGATGGCATTATGAAAGGCGCTCGCCTCGTGGCCGATGAATTTACCAAGGACACAATCTTTGAGTGAGTGTACTCCTGTCAGTTTTGTAATATGAAAACGAATTTGTTTGCGCTATATAGCGCTTTGTTGATTTAAAATATTACCTTATGTGCGACTGTTTATAAAATTCTGAAAGTAGGCCAGTCGTTGGCTTCCGCCCGCACGTAACTAGTACTGGGGTGTGCGTGGAAAACCCAAACACTCTTTATCCAAATTTTTGGTGCCTGAAGGAGGTGTTTGGCGCAACGAACAAGGTAATCGGACTATGCTACTTTATAACTCTCACTTAGCCATAGAAGTCTACAATTTTAAATTTCGGCGAAGCCCCTAGAATTCGGAAAGCCGAATTGGGGCACTATATACGCCTAAATCAGACAAGGCCGATTCCTCGCCTAAAGCGGAAAAAATCTTTAAGGATTTTAACACCTCTCAAACAGCGACCAGCTCTCGCCGCATCATGACAGTCAGTTTTCGGCTTTCTCTACTGAGGTGCTCGTCCGGAAGAACCGGGACACAATCGCAATAGTTCTCCCTGCGCTACCTTAGCCGATATAACGGAACGTAAGGTACCAAAACAAGGCAGCCGGGCAAACCGAACTATTGACCCAAGACATGATTCGGAGCTGATGCATATAATGCTAGAAGTTCGGGGTGCCGCATTGTCGAAAGTGTTCGGACTTATCTTGCCGTATTATGGGGCGCCATAAGAAGCCCCTGGCAAACTGAATGTACCAAAGTGTACGGATTCAATATGAAATAAACATTTATAGGAAGAATGTGAAGATAGGGATAATAAGCTGACGCTATGTATTGTTTCCCATTGTGAGATAATACGTCCGAGCGTATGTGTACAATTGATGCGTTAAGCAGAATCAAAATAGGACCATTTGACATGTTCTATCCAAGGGCGGGCCGCATGCGGGTATGCAAGACAGGTATAATGATCATTGACAGATACCACCTGGGTATTCCCGTTGTGCGTGAAGCCTTTTGCCTCCTTGGTTTTCCCTCCTGTGAGAAGTCCGATGATCCAACTCTCTAAAGGGACTGCCCAAAAGTAGGGTCTTGATAGAGAAAGAAGGTTATTAAAGTATGTTGCGGCTGAACTGCACTGTTGACCATATCACCATTGCTCCTCGTCCTATGCCCATGGTATTTTGAGTGCGTAATTGTGAATGCGCGGCACTAATGCTGCCCGAATGGGGCTAGGGCGGAGGCCGGACTGCTAGTCACACTCTTGGCATGCCTGGCGATCCTATTGCAGGGTACTCCGGACTCGCTTAATGGTGTTCGGGGTTGTTGTCGTCAGATTGGTGGTTTGACGGAGAAGGCTGCTTTGTACTTCTGCCGCGAGGGCCGCAGTGTGCTCTTCTGTATGGAGAGAGCAGTCTGTGTTGCCATTGACTGTTATAACCCCGCGAGGTCCTGGCATCTTGAGCTTGAGGTATGCGTAGTATGGTACCGCATTGAATCGAGCGAATGCGGTTCGTCCAATCAATGCATGATAGCCACTACAGAAAGGGACGATATCGAAGATTAACTCCTCGCTTCGGAAGTTATCCGGGGATCCGAAGACCACTTCCAATGTTATGGAGCCCGTACAACGGGCCTCTACTCCTAGAATTACACCTTTGAAGGTGGTTTTGGTGGGCTTGATCCTTGAAGGATCGATGCCCATTTTGCGCACTGTGTCCTGATAGAGCAGGTTCAGGCTAGTGCCACCGTCCATAAGGACTCGCGTGAGGTGGAATCCGTCAATGATTGGGTCTAGGACCAATGCAGCCGAACCGCCATGACGGATGCTGGTAGGGTGATCCCTACGATCAAAAGTGATCGGACAGGTAGACCATGGGTTGAACTTTGGGGCGACTGGATCCATTGCATAGACGTCCCTTAATGCTCGCTTTCGTTCCCGTTTGGGAATGTGGGGGGCATAGATCATATTGACCGTTTTCACCTGGGGAGGAAATTTCTTCTATCCCCCCGTGTTCGGACGCTGGGGCTCCTCGTCATCGTCGCTGTGCAGCCCCATGTCCTTGTTTTCGGCATTTATTTTGTCGGCTTGTTTGAACACCCAGCAATCTTTGTTAGTGTGGTTTGCTGGTTTATCAGGGGTGTCGTGAATTTTGCACAAGCGGTCGAGTATGCGGTCTAGACTGGACGATCCCTGATTGTTTCTTTTGTACGGCTTTTTCCGCTGACCGGATTTTGAGCCACTGAATCCGGCGTTGACGGTCGTGTCTTCAATGTTGTCGCCATTGTTTCAACACTTATGTCTGTTGCTCCATGGCTTGCCGTTACTGTCGCGGACATATGAAGTGCCGGAGTTTATTGGAGTGGTGCTACTGCGAGCCAACTAGTTGTCCTCACCCGCGCAAAAGCGGGTCATGAGTGTCGTGAGGGCCGCCATGGACTTTGGCTTTTCCTGGACGAGGTGTTGGGCGAGCCACTCATCGCGGATATTATGCTTAAAGGCCGCCAAGGCTTCGGCGTCCGGACAGTCAACAATTTGGTTCTTTTTAGTTAGGAACCGAGTCTAGAATTTCCTGGCTGACTCTCCTGGCTATTGGGTAACGTGACTCAAGTCATCGGCATCCGGTGGTCGCACGTATGTGCCCTGGAAGTTGTCGAGGAACGCATCCTCCAGGTTTTCCCAACTGCTGCCGGCAGGCCATTTAGCCAGTGTCAGGCCGGTCCTTTGAGTTTAAGGGGAAGATACTTGATGGCATGTAGATCGTCATCGCGGGCCATGTGAATGTGGAGAAGGAAGTCTTCAATCCATACTGCGGGGTCTGTTGTGCCATCGTATGATTCAATGTTTACGGGTTTAAACCCTTCTGGGAATTCGTGATCCATCACTTTGTCAGTGATGCAGAGGGGGTGTGCGGCGCCTCTATGTCGGGCTATGTGGCTACGCAGTTCGAATAAGTCTGGTTGGCTATGTTCGGCCCAACCAGACTTGTTGATAGTGTATCCAGCATGACGATCATCGTCACATGTTGGGGCACGCACCCATGATCCTTAGATCGATCTTGGCTGTCCTGCCTTGTTTTCCAGTATGTCTTGCAGGTCCTGCCTATTGCCCTGGGCCGTAGTGTATTTGCGTGGGGGTGCGGGCTAGTATTCGGGCTGGTACGTCGTTTTATCCCGGACACGAGGTGGCCGATCAGCCTCGTCCTGTGCTGGTAGTATAGGCTCCTCCTCGAGTTGAGGTAGCAACTTGTGCTTTGGGTAGCCTTTGGTGTGGCGCTCGAGTCCATATTCCTCGGCTGCCAGGACTTCAGTCCATCTGTCTGCGAGCAGATCTTGATCAGCTTGGAGCTGCTACTACTTCTTTTTTAGGCTCCTTGCAGTGGCCATGAGCCGGCGCTTGAAGCGCTCCTGCTCTACAGGGTCCTCAGGCACGCCGAATTCATCGTTGTCGAGGCTCATCTCGTCTTTGGAGGGGGGCATGTAGTTGTCCTCCTCCGGGTATCCGTCTGTCGCCTGTTTGTCTGGGCTGACCTGCCCGTCTTCCTATTTGCCTGCTCGAAGGCAGGTTGATCTGGGTTGTATTCTTCTTCGGCACCATCCGGATTGTTTTCGTGTCCTGTGCCGGTATTGCTATGGTGAGGCTTGGTGCGGCGCCGATGAAGCCCATGCTTTGCCTTCTTCCTTGAGGGGTTTGATTCGTCTCCAATGTATCTACTTTTCCAAACACTTTTGCCCTTGTTTTGGACTCTAACTTGCATGATTTGAATGAAACTAACCCGTACTGACGCTGTTTTCAGCAGAATTGCCATGATGTTGTTTATGTGTAGAAAAGAAAAGTTCTCGGAATGTCCTGAAAATCCACGGAGGAACTTTTTGGAATTAATAAGAATTTCTGGGCGAAAGAAATACACCAGGGGGCCCAGGGCCTGTCCACGAGACAGAGGGCGCGCCGCCCTATCTCGTGGGCCCCATGGACCTCCATCGACCTCAACTCCAACTCCATATATTCACGTTCCGAGAGAAAAAAATCAGAGAGAAAGTTTCATCGCGTTTTACGACATGGAGCCGCCACCAAGCCCTAATCTCTCTCGGGAGGGCTGATCTAGAGTTCGTTCGGGGCTCCGGAGAGGGGGATTCGTCGCCGTCGTCATCATCAACCATCCTCCATCACCAATTTCATGATGCTCACCCCCGTGTGTGAGTAATTCCATCGTAGGCTTTCTGGATGGTGATGGGTTGGATGAGATTTACCATGTAATCAAGTTAGTTTTGTTAGGGTTTGATCCCTAGTATCCACTTTGTTCTGAGATTGATGTTGCTATGACTTTGCTATGCTTAATGCTTGTCACTAGGGCCCGAGTGCCATGATTTCAAATCTGAACCTATTATGTTTTCATGAATATATGTGAGTTCTTGATCCTATCTTTCAAGTCTATAGTCACCTATTATGTGTTATGATCCATTAACCCCGAAGTGACAATAATCAGGATACTTACCGGTGATGACCGTAGTTTGAGGAGTTCATGTATTCACTAAGTGTTAATGCTTTCGTCCGGTACTCTATTAAAAAGAGGCCTTAATATCCCTTTGTTTCCAATAGGACCCCGCTGCCATGGGAGGGTAGGAAAAAAGATGTCATGCATGTTCTTTTCCATAAGCACGTATGATTATATTCGGAATACATGCCTACATTACATTGATGAACTGGAGCTAGTTCTGTGTCACCCTATGTTATAGCTATTACATGAGGAATCGCATCCGGCATAATTATCCATCACTGATCCATTGCCTACGAGCTTTTCACATATTGTTCTTCGCTTATTTTCTTTTCCGTTGCTACTGTTACAACTACTACAAAAACCCAAAAACTATTATCTTTACTTTTGCTACCGTTACCTTTATTATCATACTACTTTGCTACTAAATACTTTGTTGTAGGTACTAAGTTATCCAGGTGTGGTTGAATTGACAACTCAACTGCTAATACCCAAGAATATTCTTTGGCTCCCCTTGTGTCGAATCAATAAATTTGGGTTGAATACTTTCCCCACGAAAGCTGTTGCGATCCGCTAAACTTGTGGGTTATCAAGACTAATTTCTAGCGCCGTTGCCGGGGAGCATAGCTGTATTTACTGAGTCACTTGGGATTTATATCTGATGATCACTATGAATAACTTGAAAGACGACCGAACTACTATTTTGCCCTCAACTACGAGGGGAGGTAAGGAACTGCCATCTAGCTCTGCACTAGATTCTCCTTCCATTATTAGTAAGCTTGCGACACCTAAACCTGCTACTGCTATGAATTCTGATATGTCGCATGTTATTGTTGATGCCACTTCTGCTATGCATGATGAAACTACTTCTGTACGTGATACTACTTTGCCATTAGATGAATTTCTTGATGAACAACTTGCTAGAGTTAGGGGGAATGAAATTATTGAAGATGCTATTATTGATGATAGTGATGATGAAGGTTCTCCCAATGATTATGTATTGCATGTTGTTCCTAAGGGTTATGTTATGAATGAAGAAGCTGCTAGGGAGATCTTTGCTTGCAATGATAGATATGATCTTAAGAAATTATTAGCTGAATGGAAGCAAAAGTCTCTTAATGCTAGAATGAAACCTGACCCTGCTTTTGCTACTTCACCTATCTGTGTTACTGATAAGGATTATGAATTCTCTGTTGATCCTGAGATTATTACTTTAGTTGAATCTGATCCTTTTTATGGCCTTGAATCTGAAATTGTTGTGGCACATCTTACCAAGTTGAATGATATAGCTACCCTGTTTACTAATGATGAGAAGTCTCGCTATTTTTATATCCTTAAGATATTTCCATTATCATTAAATGGTGATGCTAAGACTTGGTATAATTCTCTTTGTCAGTGTCAAAACCGGTGGATCTCGGGTAGGGGGTCCCGAACTGTGCGTCTAGGCGGATGGTAACAGGAGACAAGGGACACGATGTTTTTACCCAGGTTCGGGCCCTCTCGATGGAGGTAAAACCCTACTCCTGCTTGATTAATATTGATGATATGGGTGGTACAAGAGTGGATCTACCACGAGATCAAGGAGGCTAAACCCTAGAAGCTAGCCTATGGTATGATTGTTGTAATGGTTGTTCGTCCTACGGACTAAAACCCTCCAGTTTATATAGACACCGGAGAGGGCTAGGGTTACACAGAGTCGGTTACAATGGTAGGAGATCTACATATCCGTATTGCCAAGCTTGCCTTCCACGCCAAGGAAAGTCCCATCTCGACACGGGACGAAGTCTTTAATCTTGTATCTTCATAGTCTTGGAGTCCGGCCGATGATGATAGTCCAGCTATCCGGACACCCCCTAGTCCAGGACTCCCTCAGTAGCCCCTGAACCAGGCTTCAATGATGACGAGTCCGACGCGCATATTGTCTTCGGCATTGCAAGGCGGGTTCCTCCTTTGAATAATTCATAGAAGATTGTGAACACCAGGATAGTGTCCTGCTCTGTAAAATAAATTCCACATACCACCGTAGAGGAAATAATATTTACTCAAGTTCAATCTGCTGACGTATTTTGTGGCGCGACGTCACACCACTACCAAGCCTTTACTTGAATCGTTTTTATTATACCACCTCAGCGCGTTTAGCGAAGCGGTTTCCTTGGCACGTCTTGTCGAAGCAGAGATCGTGTTCCCCTTATTCCGGGATTCCCATCAATACGGACGTGGGTAACCCAACCGCGCCATTGATTGTGGCGCTTGGGAGATAAGCGAGTTTTACCAGGCTGGTGGGGACGCATAGTCTTCGTCCGCCCATATATAAGGGGATAAGGATCCACCTTTTTTACCTACGCCTTCTTCCTCCTTTGCTTATCCATCTCCGTGCACTCGAGCTCCAGCGCCCAAGTCCGCACATCTCACCTCAACCTTCTCCAGCCATGTTCGGAGAGGGAGGCAAGTGGATGGCCTCCTCCGTTACGGAGGGGCACATCGAGAAGCTGCGCGGCGCCGGATACCTGTCCAGCAACATCGCGCACCGGCTGCCCGACGAGGGGCAGCTCATCCCCACCCCCAGGCCCCATGAGAGGGTCGCATTTCTTCCCCACTTCCTCCGCGGACTGGGCTTCCCACTTCACCCCTTCGTCCGGGGGCTCATGTACTACTACGGCCTGGACTTCCACGATCTGGCACCAAACTTCATCCTCAACATCTCGGCGTTTATCGTCATGTGCGAGGCCTTCCTCTACATCCAGCCCCACTTCGGCTTGTGGCTAAAGACCTTCAATGTCAAGCCGAAGGTGGTGAAGGGCGTCCAAGCGGAGTGCGGAGGCGCCATGGTGGGCAAAATGCCCAACGTCACTTGGCTTGAGGGTGCCTTCGTGGAATCCATCAAAGGGTGGCAATCGGGGTGGTTCTACATCACTGAGCCGCGTGACCCTAAATGGGCAGCGGCCCCCGAGTTCAGATCTGTTACCCCCATGCATCTCTCCTCCTGGAAAGAGAAGGGCTTGTTATGGGGTAGTTCGGAGGAGCTGACCGGACTCCAGTCCTGTCTCCAGACCCTGGTGAACAAGAAGCTTAAGCTTGTCAACGTGATCCAGGTCATGCTCGTCCGCCGGATTCTCCCCTGCCAACAACGGGCCTTCAATTTGTGGGAGTTTGATCCGGCACAGCACCGGACCTTGAGCGGGCTCTTCGACACGACATATGAAGCTGCCTGGAGGGTGCTGTTCAAGGGCGGAGAAGCCCCCGCATCCGTAACTGAAGATCGCGGATTTAGCACGCAGCACCTGGCCGGCGAGGTAAGCTATTTTATCCTTTATGGGACACTCATTTCTTTCATAGTTTGACTCTATGTGGGATGTAAACTCCCAATGCCTTTAACAGGACTGGCAGAAGACGTCCGGACAGGTTAACTGTCCGGCTCCCCTTCCAGAAGACCCAGCGGACACCCGTTTGACGGGGCTGCTGGTCCCGGCACTTTACGTGGTGCCGAAGAAGAAGGCCAAGAAGAAGGCCATGGGAACTCGAAGGAGTTCCCGGCGCCAGGTGGTATCGGACTCATCATCCGATGACTCCGAGGTAGACTCCTCCCCTGAGGAGGAGGAGAAAGAGGCCTCTCCCCCAGCGGGGGGAGAGAAGAAGAGGAAGGCCTCCCCAACGAGGGCGGCCGAAGGGTCCAAGAAAGGACGGACCCCTCCTCCGGACTGCTCCGCCAACGCCGACGATGGAGACGAGGAGTGGCCCTCAAGGGCCAAGCCCCTGGCAAGATCGTAAGTGTCCGAATTCCTGGATGATTTATAATTTCTCTTTTTGCCACGTGGTGTCCTTCTAATGCCGCATACAACCAGTAGTCCGGCCAAGGACGATCTTCCCGCTTTGTCGAGCGGGTCCTTGGCTACGTCGGATATGGATTCCCTTCCGACCGCCTCCACCCCTCGTGACGCTGATGACACCGAGGTGGGATCCCGGGAGGGGACCCACCAAGAGGGGGAGGCTTCGGAGGTGCCACAGGGCAACCTCCCGGACTTCGTACCGGACTCCGCACCGGAACCTGCAGTGGTTCCGGAGTCCGGCAGGCAGCCCCTTCGTAAGAAGGGCAAGACTGTGACACCGGCGGCCTCCGTCCAACCGGAGGCACCGGATAACTTGTTGGAGGCGCTCAACGGTGCTTCCATCGAGGAAGAACACCGCACTATCCTGAGTACGGTGATTCAGAAGGTTCAGCTCGCCAAGAGCGGGCTGACCGAAGCCTGCAGCAGCCTTCTAACAGGCTTTGATGTAAGAAATTTAAAATATGTAATATAATACCACATAGACAGTAGCCCCTGATGCTCGGTTCGGTGTTCGGAAAGAAAAGCCGGACTGAGGATCTAAAAAGATATACGCAGGAGGTCTAAAAAATATGTCAATATGGGATTGCAGGATGCGCCGCTGACCTGTGCCGCACTGACTGCGGAGGTCAATGCTTTGAAGCAGAACCTCGAGCGGTCCGAGAGCGAGCTTGGACGTGCCAAGAAGCAACTCGAGGACAAGGAAGGTGAGTAACACCGTATTAAATTTGTACCTTACAGAAAAGGATTTTGGTTGCTAGAGAAATAACAAGGATAATGTGGGTACTCCAGGGGCCACGAACGAGGTGGCGACCCTGAAGGAGGCCGTGTCCGCGGCCGAACGCAATGTGGCCGCGGAACGAGCCGAGCGAGAGAAGCAGGAGGCACGGGTGGCGGAGGTGCAGCAAGAGCTCCAGGCTCTCGTGGAAAAGCATGAGAGTTTGGAGCGCGACTCGAAGACTCGAGAGTCCGAGCTTGCATCGGCTCTTGAGAGTGCCAAAGCCGCTAAGGCCGAAGCCCACAAGGCCCTCCAGGAAATCGAGGCGGTGAAGAAAATAGCGGCGGGTAAGGCATTTTTCATGCAAAGCAAGCATGTGAATGTGAATTACCTATTACTTACCTGAATTCGGAGCTCTCCAGGAATGTTCGCAGATCTACCTCACAGCGTGTCCGATGCTGCCGCTTTCTACCGGGCCGAGGAGGGGAGCCCGACGGAGAAGGTCTTCTGGTCTCAGTACGCTGAGGCCGGACATCCGGTGCCCCTTAGCGACCAGCTGAACCAGCTGGCCGAGCTCCACAAGGTAGCCGAACAGGCCATGAAGGGCCTCATAGTTCGGCTGTGGCCCAAGGAGGCCATGCCTGGGAGCTACTTCGGCCTGGTGCGGTGGCTAGTGGATGCGTGTCCCTGGGTGGAAGTCGTCAAGCACTCCGCCTGCATTGAAGGTGCCCTTCGGGCCCTTGCCCGTGCAAAAGTGCACTAGGGCAGGATGGACGCTGAGAAGCTTCTGACGGACGCGCCGCCGGCGGGCAAGGAGTATCGCATGCCCGAAATGTATTATAAGGGTGTCCTGAAGGGTGCCCGCATGATTGCGGATGAGTGCTCCAAAGATGTAATATTTGAGTAGAATCGCATTATGTTATCCTGTGCGCTGAAAACTATGTTCATATGCGCTAAGCAATGCTTATTAATTTCAAATATTACCTTCTGTGCGGCCGTTTATCAAATCTGAGAGATGGCAAGTCGTTGGCTTCAGCCCCTATGCCACGAGTGCTGGGGTGTTCGGGATAAACTTGAGCGCTCTTGTTCCCATTGTTGGGTCCATCTAGGGAGGCGCTCAACACAACGAACGAGGCAACCGGACTTATAATGCATGAACACTCTCACTTAGCCATAGAATTCTATAATTTTAAATTTTGGCGAAGCCCCTAGTGTTCGGAAGACCGAGTTTGGGGCGCTATCCACGCCTGGGCCGGACGAAGCCGGTTCCTCGCTCTAAGCGGCATAAGTCTTTAGGGACTCGAAAAAACCTCTCGAACAGCGACCGGCTCTCGCCTTATCATGACAGTCAGTTTTAGCTTTCTCCACTGAGGCGCTCGCCCAACTCAACCGGGACGCAATTGCAGTGGTTCTCCCAGTGCTACCTTAGCCAATATAACGGAACATAAGGTACCAAAACATGGGAGCCGGGCAAACCCAAATATTGACCCAAGACATGATTCGGAGCCGATGCATATAATGCTATAAGTTCGGGGTGCCGCACTTGTGAAATTGTTCGGACTTATCACACCATAATGTGGGGAACTTAAGCCCCTGGTGTATTTAGCCGTACCGAATTGTACGGATGCAACATGTCATAAATGAACATATATAAGAAAGAAATGCAATTATAAGCAAAACGCGATGCATTGTTTATTCCAGAAATACTGCCATGAATGCACAATGATACAAATAGTGCAGTAAGCAAGGGATTGGACTATTAAACATGTCCCCCTCCAGGGGTAGGCTGCGGAATGGTGTATTAAACAGATTTAATGCTCGTAATGGAGACCACCTGAGTGTTCGTCGTAGCCTTTCTCCTTCCCTGGCTGTTGCATCGTGAGTTCGACAGGTCTACTGTCGGACAGGGCCTCTGGAGAATGGAGTCTTGCGGGTAAGAAAAAAGAAAAAAGAAAAAGAGCGACACACTTGGGAGCCCCTGGTGTGGTTGAGCCGCACTCTGGGCCTGTCGTGGTCGTGCCCCTCCCCCTATGCCCATGGTATCGCGTTATGCAAGGACTAGTCTTGCAATTATGCAAGGGCTGGGGTTGGGGCCGCATTGCTACGCGTGCTTGCAACGTGCCAGGTGGTCTTGTTGTAGGTTACTCCGGGCGCGTTTGGCCATGTCCGGTCGCTTAACGGCCGGACTCGAAAATTGCCTTAAGAGGCTGCTCTGTACTTCTGCCGCGAGAGCCGCTGTGTGTTCCTCCGTTCGGAGGGAGCGTTCAGTGTTTCCGTTGACCGTGATGACCCCTCGAGGGCCTGGCATCTTGAGCTTGAGGTATGCGTAGTGCGGCGGTTCGTCCGAGCAGAGCATGATAGCCACTGCGGAACGGGACTATATCGAAGATTAATTCCTCGCTTCGAAAGTTATCCGGGGATCCGAAGACCACTTCCAGTGTAACCGAGCCTGTACAATTGGCCTCTACACCTGGTATGACACCTTTGAAGGTCGCCTTTGTGGGTTTAATCCTTGAGGGGTCTATGCCCATCTTGCGCACTGTATCCTGATAAAGCAGGTTCAGGCTGCTGCCGCCGTCCATCAGGACTATAGTGAGGTGAAATCCATCGACGATTGGGTCTAAAACCAATGCGGCGAATCCGCCATGGCGGATACTGGTGGGGTGGTCCCTTCGATCAAAAGTGATCGGGCAGGAGGACCATGGGTTGAACCATCGCGTATACGTCCCTGAGTGCACGCTTCTGCTCCCTCTTGGGTATGTGAGTTGCATATATCATGTTCACCGTTCGCACTTGTGGGGGGAAACCTTTCTGTCCTCTATTGTTCGGCGGCCGGGTCTCTTCCTCGTCATTGCTATGCAGCCCCTTGTCATTGTTTTTGGCAATTAACTTGCCTGCCTGCTTAAATACCCAACAATCCCTGTTGGTGTGATTAGCTGGCTTTTCTGGGGTGCCATGTATCTGGCAAGAGCGGTCGAGTATTCGGTCCAAATTGGACGGGCCCGGAGTAGTTCTTTTGAATGGCTTTTTCCGCTGACATGGTTTAGAGCCTCTGAATCCGGCGTTAACTGCCGTATCCTCAGTGTTATCGCCATTAACGCGGCGTTTGTTTTTGTTTCGACGCGACCTGCCATTGCGGTCCTTGATATCCGGACTGCCAGAATTTTTGCTGAGGTTGTTACTGCGGGCTAGCCAGCTGTCCTCTCCCGCGGAGAAGCGGGTCATGAGTGATGTGAGGGCTGCCATGGATTTCGGCTTTTCTTGTCCTAGGTGCCAGGCCAGCCACTCGTCGCGGATGTTATGTTTGAAGGCTGCGAGGGCCTCTGCATCCGGACAGTCAACGATTTGGTTTTTCTTTGTTAAGAACCATGTCCAGAACTGTCTGGCCGATTCGTCTGGCTGCTGAATTATGTGGCTTAGGTCATCGGCGTCTGGTGGTCGCACATATATGCCCTGGAAGTTGTCAAGGAATGCGGCTTCCAGGTCTTCCCAACACCGAATTGATTCTGCTGGCAAGCTGTTAAGCCAATGCCGAGCTGGTCCTTTAAGCTTGAGTGGGAGATATTTGATGGTGTGAAGATCATCACCGCGGGCCATGTGCATATGAAGGAGATAGTCTTCGATCCAAACCGCGGGGTCTGTTGTGCCATCGTAGGATTCAATGTTCACGGGTTTAAACCCTTCGGGGATTTGATGCTCCATTACTTCATCTGTGAAGCATAGTGGGTGTGCGGCGCCTCTATATTGGGCTATATCACGACGTAGCTCAAACGAGCTTTGTCTACTGTGTTCAGCCCGGCCGGACTTGCTCTGTCCGGCGCGACGGTTGTCGTCGCGTGCCATGGGGCGCCCACGCGATCCGTAGATCGATCTTGATTGTCTTGCCTTATCCTCCAATATATTTGAAGGCTGCGAGGGCCTCGCAAGTCCGGAGCATTCCCCTGTGGCCTTGTGCTTCTCGAGCGATGCCGGGGTACGGTTCTGATGGAGGGCCTAAAGGCCTCTCTGTCGCGGCCACGAGGTGGTCGGTCAGCCGTATTGTGCTCTGGTGATGCAGGTTTATATGCCTCCTCCTCTAATCGGGGGAGCAATTTGCGTTTGGGGTAATTTTTGGAGGGGCGTTCGAGTTCGTACTCTTCGGCCGCAAGGACTTCAGTCCATCTGTCGGCTAGCAGGTCTTGATCAGCTCTAAGCTGTTGCTGCTTTTTCTTTAGGCTGTTCGCCGTGGCCATAAGCCTGCGTTTGAAACGCTCTTGTTCGACGGGATCCTCGGGCACGACGAATTCGTTGTCATCGAGGCTTGCCTCATCTCCGGAGGGAGGAATGTAATTATCATCCTCTACGTCTTCGTCTGCCGCTCTCTCATGAGGGTTGGCTTCTCCATCCTCCTGTGCTGAATCTTGCTGGAGGGGGTTGTCTTCGGCACTCTCTGGGGTATTATTATCCTCGGTGCCGGAATCTCCATTCTTGCTGTGGCGGGATTTAGAGCGGCGCCGCTGATGGCGGCGCTTGGGCTGTTTCTTGGAGGAATCTGCCTCCGCTGCTTCTTCGCCATTCTCATCCTTTGGGATGTCCACCATGTATATATCATATGACGAGGTGGTCTTCCAGTGCCCCGTAGGCGCTGGTTCTTGGTCATCTTCGGCATCGTCGTCCATACCGTCGATGTCTTCGGAGTCGTAGTCTAGCATGTCGGTTAGATCGTCGACAGTGGGTACAAAGTGGGTGGTGGGTGGGCTTTGAATTTCTTTGTCGTCCGCATCCCAACCATCCTGACCGCAATTCGGCTAGAGCTCTCGTGATAGCGAGAGATACTTTAGCGAATTCAGGATGTCACCAAAAGGTGAGTGTTGAAATATGTCCGCGGTGGTGAACTCCATGATCGGCGCCCAATCGTATTCGATTGGAGGGGGCGCAGGAGGTTCGGAGTCCAACGAGGAGTCCGGCACCTCGGAGTCACGAGCGTCGCAAGGGACAAGGTCAATATTCGGCTCCATCACCGTAGAGGTTGCAGCCCCCGAGGCGGTGTCTAGCCACCCATCCTCGATCTGCGCGGTCGGCTCCAAATTAAGGATCGGAGCGGACTCATGTGCGGCCTCCAGGGCACTGTCCGGCAGCAGAGCTAGATCATGCCCATCGAGACAGTGCGGCGCGCTCGGCTGTAGCTCGAATCCATCGAAGATCAAGTCTCCGCGGATGTCAGCCGTGAAGTTTAGGCTTCGAAATCTTAACTGATGGCCAGGGGCGTAGCTTTCGATCTGCTCTAGATGGCCAAGTGAATTGGCCCGCAGTGCGAAGCCGCCGAACACGAAGATCTGTCCGGGGAGAAAAGTCTCACCCTGGACTGGGTCGTTGTTGATGATCGAAGGAGCCATCAAGCCTATCGGTGACGACACAGAGGAAGTCTCAATGAAAGCACCAATGTCGGTGTCAAAACCGGCGGATCTCGGGTTGGGGGTCCCGAACTGTGCGTCTAGACGGATGGTAATAGGAGACAAGGGACACGATGTCTTTACCCAGGTTCGGGCCCTCTCGATGGAGGTAAAACCCTACTCCTGCTTGATTAATATTGATGATATGTGTAGTACAAGTGTGGATCTACCACGAGATCAAGGAGGCTAAACCATAGAAGCTAGCCTATGGTATAATTGTTGTAATGGTTGTTCGTCCTACGGACTAAAACCCTCCGGCTTATATAGACACCGGAGAGCGCTAGGGTTACACAGAGTCGGTTACAATGGTAGGAGATCCACATATCCGTATTGCCAAGCTTGCCTTCCACGCCAACGAAAGTCCCATCCGGACACGGGGCGAAGTCTTAAATCTTGTATCTACATAGTCTTGGAGTCCGGCCGATGATGATAGTCCGGCTATCCGGACACCCCCTAGTCCAGGACTCCCTCACTCTTCCTCCTGGTTGTGTGCGTAGTCCCCAGGATATGATTTATTACTTCTCTGCTAAATATTTCCCTGCTCATAAGAAACAAGCTGCCTTGTGGGAAATATATAATTTTGTGCAAATCAAAGAAGAGAGTCTCCCACAAGCTTGGGGGAGGCTTCTCCGGTTACTTAATGCTTTGCCTGATCATCCTCTTATGAAAAATGAAATACTTGATATCTTTTATAATGGACTAATCGATGCTTCCAAGGACTACTTGGATAGTTGTGCTGGTTGTGTTTTCAGGAAAAGAACAGTCGACGAAGCTGAATTACTATTGAATAATATGTTGACTAATGAAAATAATTGGACTCTTCCTGAGCCAATTCCTAAGGCAATTCCTGAACCAATTGAGCCAACTCCTGAGCCTATTCCTAAACCCACTCCGAAGAAGAGAGGTGTTTTATTTCTCAGTCCTGAAGATATGCAAGAGGCAAAGAAATCGATGAAAGAAAAAGGTATTAAAGCTGAAGATGTTAAGAATTTTACCTCCTATTGAAGAAATACATGGTCTTAATATACCGTCTGTTTAAGAACCACATTATCTTGATAACCCGACACAGGTAGTAAAGGTAAATTCTCTCTATAGATATGACAAAGTTGAAATCCCCTCTACTAAATTTCATAGCCCGTGCTTAGATGAATTTGATGACTTTATGGCTAGGCAAGAAAGTTTTAATGCTTATGTTGCTAGAGATTTAACGAATAATGCTTTCGAGATAGGACGTGTAAGCGATAATCTGGCTAGAGTTAAAGATGAACTCAAACTTGTTAGCAAATATGCTTCTATGGTTGCTACTCAAGCTGAGCAAGTACTTAAAGCTCAGAATGATTTGCTTGATGAATTAAACAATAAAAATGACTTTGCTATTAGAGTGGCTACTAGAACTGGTAGAATGACTCAGGAACCTTTGTATCTTGAAGGCCACCCTAAGAGAATCAAGCAAGATTCTCAGAGAAATAATTTAGAGGCACCTAGTTCTTCTAAAAAGAAGAAAAAGAAAGACGATAGAACTCTGCATGCTTCTAGTGAACCTACTGTAGACACACCTAAGAATCCCAATGATATTTCTATCTCTGATGTTGAAACACAATCAGGTGATGAACATGAACCTGGTGATAATGTTAATGATAATGTGGATGCTCAACCTAGCAAAAACAATGAAGTAGAGATTGAACCTGCCGTTGATCTTGATAACCCACAATCAAAGAATCAATGTTATGATAAGAGCGATTTTGTTTCTAGGAAGCATGGTAGAGAAAGAGAACCATGGGTTCAGAAACCCATGCCCTTTCCTCCTAAACTATCCAAGACAAAGGATGATGAGGATTTTGAGCGCTTTGCTAAAATGATTAGACCTAATTTCTTACGCATGCGCTCAACTGATATGCTGAAAGTAAATCCTTATGCTAAGTATATGAAGGATATCATCACAAATAAAAGAAAGATACCGGAAGCTGAAATTTCCACCATGCTTGCTAATTACACTTTTAAGGGTGGAATACCAAAGAAACTTGGAGATCCCGGGGTACCAACTATACCATGCTCCATTAAAAGAAATTATGTTAGAACCGCTTTATGTGATCTTGGAGCCGGTGTTAGTGTTATGCCTCTCTCTTTATATCGTAGACTTGAATTGAATAAGTTGACACCTACTGAAATATCTTTGCAAATGGCTGATAAATCAACTGCTATACCTGTCGGTATTTGTGAGGATGTGCCTGTTGTGGTTGCAAATGTCACTATCTTAACGGACATTGTTATTCTTGATATTCCCGAGGACGATAGTATGTCTATTATCCTTGGTAGACCTTTTCTTAACACTGCAGGGGCTGTTATTGATTGCAACAAAGGCAATGTCACTTTTCATGTTAATGGTAATGAGCATACGGTACACTTTCCGAGGAAACAATCTCAAGTTCATAGCATCAATTCTATTGGAAAAGTTCCAACTATTATTATTGGAGGTAACTTAGTGTTATTCGAAATTTCTCCGGTTGTGTGTTATTTGGAATGAGTTTGTTAACAAGACTTGATCAACCTTGTTAGTGGATTCATTTTGATGATCATGAGATGGATGAAACTAGAAGGCACAACTTTCTGTACCCTCTTTTTACTTTCCGTTATTTAGAATAGATAAAGCAAAGTAGTATTATCTGTCTGTTTTCTGAATTATCTGTGCATTAAAAAATAGTCCGAAAATAAAAGTGCTCCGAATACCCTGCAAATTTAGTATGATTTTTTCTGGAATATTTGAGGATTTTAGGCACTGAAATCACTGCAGGAGGGGCAAGCACCAGACCACGAGAGTGGAGGGCGCCCCCCCCCCCCTATAGGGCGCGCCTCCCTGTCTCGTGGGCCCCTGGTGGTCCCCCTCCACTTATGCCAGCACCCACACACTTCATATTCTACCCAAAATAATCCCCATCCAGCTCAAGCACGAGTTCTAGCTCATTTTTCTGCGATTTTTGATCTCCTTGGTCAAAGCTCCATTCACAAAACTGCTTTGGGAGGTTGTTGCTTGGTATGTGACTCCTCCATTGATCCAATTAGTTTTTGTTCTAGTGCTTTATTCATTGCAAATTTTTGCTGCATAGGTGACCATGTTCTTGAGCTTGCATGTCAAATTTATGAGGTCCCAAGCAATTCTAATGCATGATATAGGCTCTAGGCACTTGTAGGAGTAGTTGCTACCAATCTTGTTTAGTATTATTCACTTTTATTTTGAAGTTACTAAAATTTCAGAAATTTTCAGAAAAAGAATTATGCTTAGAAGAATGTACCAAGGTGGTTCCTCGATAAACAAAGGGCCAAGGATTGCTATACGCGAGCAAGATGTTGAATTGCTGAGGGACGCGGATGTACGAGCTTGTGAGTGGCCATCCGATGATTTTATGGTCGAAGCAGGCTTCAAGGAAGAATTTGACGTGTATGTGTGTAACGCCGAGCTGGAGGACTTCCTACAAGATAAGTGTCCGCAGTACTATCAATTGACTGCTTCCTTTGTGTGGAGGTTCCAATATAACTGTACACGTAGTTCTCCTAGTGTCATGTTTGATATTTAAGATACATCTTATACCATGGATTTAGAGGATTTCACAACTGCTTGCAAACTCCCGCAGTGCGGTAATATTAATGATCCTCGCAAATCTGAATTTAGAGATTTTCTTGCTAGTATTACTCTGGGAGAATCTAGGGACATAGCACAAGCTACCATAGGGAGCATTCATTTTCCTGCTATGCATTATTTTGCTCTCTTTATTGGTAGAGATGCATTAACGGTAAGGATGAAGAATGTCACATGTGTGTCCCTGATCTGTGTGTCCTCAAGAGTGATGTGTTAGGTTATAAAGGTTATAACTTGGGGGCAATAGTTGCACGTAGGATGCAGAATAATAGTAGAAAGGGAAATTTATTTGGAGGAATTTATGCAACCCGTGTGGCTAATTATCTTAATATAGCCCCACGAGAGGGGGATATGATTTTACCTCCTGTTTATTTGGATAAAGAAGCTATGTTCAATCATCAATTTCTTGCAAGGAATGAACAATTCCTCCATTATCGACTAACCTATGACAGACGCAACGTCGTCCCTGTTACTCTTCCTGCTCCCTACCTTTTTGATTATCAGGCAAAAGGAAGATATGTTGTCACCAGGGAAGAAGCAGCTGAACATGAGAGGAGAGCGCAGGCAGCTCGCCAACACGCTGCAGCTCAGGAGGTGATTGCCGCTGCATCTCAGTACGACCCTGGTTTCACTTATGGATATCAGCCAGGCGGTCCTTGGTACTAGACCAACTTAGGCCAAAAGCCTAAGTTTGGGGGAGTACGTATTTCTCACCGACTTTACATTCATGTTCACACAGTAGTCGTCGGTGCTCATACTCTTTCATTGTATTATCCATGCTAGTTTAAATTTATTTTTCTATTTTTCTTCTTGTGTGTTTGATAAATCTTAAGAAAACCAAAAAAATTAGTTTTATTTCCATGCTTGTAGTAGAAATTAAAATGAAAACCCAAAAATATTTCTAGTTCTTCTTTTTACTTGTTGGGAGCTTTCCCGTGTAAATAGTTTTATTTTCTTTTCTTTCCTTGGAGGGTCGAGAAGACCATATTGAAAATGTTTAGTGGCTCTCATATGCATCATTATTTATTTAACTTAGAGGCCATATTACTTGTCTTCTCTCTTGAGTTGAATGCTTGCAGATTCCAGCTTAGTCCAATGCACGTGCACTCTTATTATTATACACATCGTTCGGTTGTGCAAGTGAAAGGCAATAATGACTATATATGATGGACTTATTGGGATGAGAAAAGCTGGTATGAACTCGACCTCTCTTGTTTTTGTAAATATGATGAGTTCATCGTTTCTGAGTCAGCTATTATGAAGTAAACATATTTGCAATGACATTTGGAGATTATAGTTGCTTGTGCCATGCTTGATTAGCTATGAGTTACTCCCTCCGTTCCAAAATAGATGACTCAACTTTGTACTAATTTTAGTATAAAGTTGGGTCATCTATTTTGAAATGGAGGGAGTATAATGGTTTACCTTGCGTGCCAACATGCTATTAGAATGATTATGATGTGGTATGATGGGATGGTATCCTCCTTTGAATGTATTGAGAGACTCGACTTGGCACATGTTCACGCATGTAGTTGAATCAAATCAACATAGCCTTCATGATATTTATGTTCATGGTGGATTATATCCTACTCATGCTTGTATCCGGTGTGAATTAATTTTGAATGTGCATGTTTATGATTGTTGTCGCTCTCTCAGTTGGTCGCTTCCCAGTCTTTTGCTAGCCTTCACCTGTACTAAGCGGGAATACTGCTTGTGCATCCAAACTCCTTAAACACCAAAGTTGTTCCATATGAGTCCATTATACCTTCCTATATACGGTATTTACCTGCCGTTCCAAGTAAATTTGTATGTGCCAAACTCTAAACCTTCAAATGAAATTCTGTTTTGTATGCTCGAGCAGCTCATGTTACAACTAGGGCTGCCTATATCTTCCATGCTAGGTGGGTTATTCTCAAGAGGAGTGGACTCCGCTCCTCATTCACGAGAAAGGGCCGGTAACCGGGATGCCCAGTCCCATGATCCAAAAAGATCAAAGAAAATCAAAATAATTAAACAAAACTCCCCCGGGGTTGTTGTTAGTTGGAGGCACTTGTTGTTTCGAGCAAGCCATGGATTGATGCTTGTTGGTGGTTGGGGGAGTATAAACCTTTACCATTCTGTTTGGGAACTGCCTATAATGCATGTAGTATGGAAGATACAGCCATCTCATAGTTGTTGCGTTGACAGCAAAAGTATGCCGCTCAAAATGTTATTCAATCTCTATTTTAAAATCGAGCTCTGGCACCTCTACAAATCGCTGCTTCCCTCTGCGAAGGGCCTATCTATTTACATTTATGTTGAGTCATCACCCTTCATATTAAAAGCACCCGCTGGAGAGCACACTGTCATTTGCATTCATTATTATTGGTTTATATTGGGTATGACTTGACTGGATCTCTTTCACCATGAATTACAATGTTTAGTAGGTCCTTGATCTTTAAAGGTGCTCTCAATTTATGTTTTGCGGTCTCATAAAGGGCTAGCGAGATACCATTTTGTTATATCATGTTATGATTATTTTGAGAAAGTGTTGTCATCCGAGTTTTATTATTATGGCTCGCTAGCTGATTATGCTATTGATATGAGTAATTGTGAGACCTAAGTGTTATTGTGAGTATGGTTAGTTCATAATATTTGCTGAAACATGAATGCTGACTTTTCATGTTACAACAACAAGAGCAAACAGTGTTTGTAAAAGTTTTTCTTTATCACTTTCAGTTTATCAACTGAATTGCTTGAGGACAAGCAAAGGATTAAGCTTGGGGGAGTTGATACGTCTCCAACGTATCTACTTTTCCAAACATTTTTGCCCTTGTTTTGGACTCTAACTTGCATGATTTGAATGAAACTAACCCAGACTGACGCTGTTATCAGCAGAACTGCCATGATGTTGTTTTATGTGTAGAAAACAAAAGTTCTCGGAATGTCCTGAAAATCCACGGAGGCACTTTTTGGAATTAATAAGAATTTCTGGGCGAAAGAAATACACCAGGGGTCCCAAGGCCTGTCCACGAGACAGGGGCGCGCCCCCACCTATAGGGCGCGCCCCCTATCTCGTGGGCCCCCTGGACCTCCACCGACCTCAACTCCAACTCCATATATTCATGTTCCGGGAGAAAAAAATCAGAGAGAAAGTTTCATCGCGTTTTACGACACGGAGCCGCCGGCAAGCCCTAATCTCTCTCGGGAGGGCTGATCTGGAGTCCGTTCGGGGCTCCGGAGAGGGGGATTCGTCGCCGTCGTCATCATCAACCATCCTCCATCACCAATTTCATGATGCTCACCACCGTGCGTGAGTAATTCCATCGTAGGCTTGCTGGACGGTGATGGGTTGGATGAGATTTACCATGTAATCAAGTTAGTTTTGTTAGGGTTTGATCCCTAGTATCCACTTTGTTCTGAGATTGATGTTGCTATGACTTTTCTATGCTTAATGCTTGTCACTAGGGCCCGAGTGCCATGATTTCAGATCTGAACCTATTATGTTTTCATGAATATATGTGTGTTCTTGATCCTATCTTGCAAGTCTATAGTCACCTATTATGTGTTATGATCCGACAACCCCGAAGTGACAACAATCGGGATACTTCTCGGTGATGACCGTAGTTTGAGGAGTTCATGTATTCACTATGTGTTAATGCTTTGTGCCGGTTCTCTATTAAAATGAGGCCTTAATATCCCTTAGTTTCCGCTAGGACCCCGCTGCCACGGGAGGGTAGGACAAAAGATGTCATGCAAGTTCTTTTCCATAAGCACGTATGACTATTTACGGAATACATGCCTACATTACATTGATGAATTGTAGCTAGTTCTGTGTCACCCTATGTTATAGCTATTACATGAGGAATCGCATCCGGCATAATTATCCATCACTGATCCATTGCCTACGAGCTTTTCACATATTGTTCTTCGCTTATTTACTTTTCTGTTGCTACTGTTACAACTACTACAAAAACCCATAAACTATTATCTTTACTTTTGCTATCGTTACCTTTATTATCATACTACTTTGCTACTAAATACTTTGCTGCGGATACTAAGTTATCCAGGTGTGGTTGAATCGACAACTCAACTGCTAATACTCAAGAATATTCTTTGGCTCCCCTTGTGTCGAATCAATAAATTTGGGTTGAATACTTTACCCTCGAAAGCTGTTGCGATCCCCTACAGTTGTGGGTTATCAGGGTTATCCTCCATTGCCTCATCGCCATTGGTTTCTTTTGGAGTGTCCACCATATATATATCGTACGAGGAGGTGGCTGTCCAGTGCCCCGTGGGCGGTGGTTCCTGTTCTTCTCCTACATCGTCGTCCACACGATCGATGTCTTCAGAGTCGAAGTTGAGCACGTTGGTCAAATCATCGATAGTGGCAATGAAGTGGGTGGTGTGTGGGCAATGAATTCCCTCGTTGCTTGCTTCCCACTCGAGCCGCACATTGTTTGGCCGAGAGTCTCCTGAAAAAGAGAGAGACTTTAATGAGTTCAGCATGTCGCCAAAAGGCGAGGGTTGGAAAATGTCCGCAGCGGTGAACTCCATTACCGGAGCCCAACTAGATTCGGCGGGCTCAGGGGCGCGCGGTCTAGAATCTACATCCGAACACAGGATTCCTTGGGGGTGGAGTCCGGAGGTCTGATGACACAGGATCTCTTGGGGGTGGAGTCTGTGTTCGGCTCTACCGCCGATGAGTGTGCGGCCTCTGGGGTGGGGTCCATCCACGTGTCCTCGGACGACGCGATCTGCCCCGGATTTAAGTCCGGAGCTCCTGCAGGTACGATATCCCAAGTATTGTCTGACAACAGGTCTAAGCCGTGCTCGTCGTGACTGTTCGGCACTCCTAGCGTAGGCCCGAATCCGTCGAAGATCAAGTCTTCGCGGATATCGGCCATGTAGTTCATTTTTCGGAACCTGACCTGCTAGCCAGGGGCGTAGCTGTCGATCTGCTCTAGATGGCCAAGCGAATTGGCCCGCAGTGCGAAGAGGCCGATGATACATCCATTTTGCATCATGCTTTTATGTCCATATTTATTGCATTATGGGCTGTTATTTCACGTTATGTCACAATACTTATGGCTATTCTCTCTTATTTTACAAGGTTTACATGAAGAGGGAGAATGCCGGCAGCTGGAATTCTGGGCTGGAAAAGGAGCAAATATTGAAGGACTATTTTGTGCAACTCCAAAAGTCCTGAAACTCCACGGAATACCTTAAAATAAATAAAGAAAAATCATCGCCAAAGATGAAGGCCAGGGGGCCCAAACCCTGCTCACGAGGGTGGGGGGCGCCCCTCTGGGCGCGCGCCCTACCTCATGGGCCCCCTGGTGGCTCTCTGACATCCATCTTCTCCTATATGAAGTCTTTTGATGAGAAAAAAATATAAGGCAACCTTTTGGGACGAGACTCCGCCGCCACGAGTTGGAACCTTGGCGGAACCAATCTAGGGCTCCGCAGAGCTGTTCTGCCGGGGACACTTCCCTCCGTGAGGGGGAAATCATCACCATCGTCATCACCAACGCTCCTCTCTTCGGGAGAGTGCAATCTCCATCAACATCTTCATAAGCACCATCTCATCTCCAAACCCTAGTTCATCTCTTGTATCCAATTCTTGTCTCCAAGTCCGGGATTGGTGCTAGTAGGTTGCTAGTAGTGTTGATTACTCCTTGTAGTTGATGCTAGTTGGTTTATTTGGTGGAAGATCATATGTTCAGATCCTTTATGCACATTATTACCCCTCTGATTATGAACATGAATATGCTTTATGAGTAATTATGTTTGTTCCTGAGGACAAGGGAGAAGTCTTGCTATTAGTAGTCATGTGAATTTGGTATTCGTTCGATATTTTGATAAGATGTATGTTGTCTAACCTCTAGTGGTGTTATGTGAACGTCGACTACATAACACTTCACCATTATTTGGGCCTAGAGGGAGGCATTGAGAAGTAATAAGTAGATGATGGGTTGCTAGAGTGACAGAAGCTTAAACCCTAGTTTATGCGTTGCTTCGTAAGGGGCTTATTTGGATCCATATGTTTCATGCTATGGTTAGGTCTACCTTAATACTTTTATTGTAGTTGCGGATGCTTGAAATAGAGGTTAATCATAAGTGGGATGCTTGTCCAGGTAAGGGCAGTACCCAAGCACCGGTCCACCTACATATCAAATTATCAAAGTACCGAACGCGAATCATATGAACGTGATGAAAACTAGCTTCACAATATTCCCATGTGTCCTCGGGAGCACTTTTCCTATTATAAGAGTTTGTCCAGGCTTGTCCTTTGCTACAAAAAGGATTGGGCCACCTTGCTGCACTTTATTTACTTTTTTTACTTGTTGCTCGTTACCATTTATCCTATCACAAAACTATCTGTTACCACTTATTTCAGTACTTGGAGAGAATACCTTGCTGAAAACCGCTTATCATTTCCTTCTGCTCCTCATTGGGTTCGACACTCTTACTTATCGAAAGGACTACGATAGATCCCCTATACTTGTGGGTCATCAGCCGAACAAGAAGGTCTGTTCGGGGAGAAAACTCTCACCCTGGACCGCATTATTGTTGATGACTGAAGGAGCCATCGAGCCTCGCAGCGATGACACAGAGGAACTCTCAATGACACTAATGTCGGTGTCAAAACCGGCGGATCTCGGGTAGGGGGTCCCAATCTGTGCGTCTAAGGCTAATGGTAACAGGAGGCAAGGGACATAATGTTTTACCTAGGCTCGAGCCCTCTCGATGGAGGTAAACCCCTACTTCCTGCTTGATTGATCTTGATGATATGCGTATTACAAGAGTTGATCTACCACGAGATCGTAGAGGCTAAACCCTAGAAGCTAGCCTATGATGACTATGATTGTCCCTCTATGGACCAAACCCTCTGATTTATATAGATACCGGAGGGGGCTAGGGTTTACACAGAGTCGTTTACAAAGAAGGAGATCTAATATCTGGATCGCCATGCTTGTCTTCCACGCAAAGGAGAGTCCCATCCGGACACGGGACAAAGTCTTGGGTCTTGTATCTTCACGGTCCAACAGTTCGGCCAAAGTATATAGTCCGGCTGTCCGGATACCCCTAATCCAGGACTCACTCAACCGCCACCAGCCGCCGGAGCAGCAGACGGAGAGGAGGCGAATCCACGGGCTCACCGGTGGAGATCGAAGGGAAGCAAGTATATAGTTAGTTTGAAAGATAAGAAAAACAAACAAAAGAGTGGGAAGAAAAACGTAATGCCATGTAGTCATTTAATAATTTAATCAATCATTTTTTCCTAGATGTCTTCCTAATACCATTCCTCTACCACAACTGCTATAGTTAAGTAGATTCAAAGGATCAAATACACATTAGAGTAGGGATACAAATCACATTCTTAGTATTCAGATTAGAAGCTATTTGATAGTGTTAAGAAATTTCTAAATGGGTACCTTGACGAACATGAGTTGGATCATTGTTTGATTTATTCTATGGCCGCAAAATACAGCTTGGATCTGAGTTCCCCTTCTGGTGTGTTCTTTCTTTTGCATCATTTTTCCAGTCCCAATTGGCGAACTTGGTTTTGTTTAGGGGCTTTTAGATCATGGTTGATCATGTTTTCTTTACGAAATGGTCGGTCATATTCTGAAGTGTCATTTCTTAAGCATCTAAAAAGAGGCACTTTAGTTCAGACCAGACACTTTTGTCCAAATTACTAATTGAAGGTGCAAGCGGATCAATATTTTATTTTTTGCATGGGATAAATTTATCAACTTTGAGAACAATTCCAATGATGAGCAAATAATTGGGGAGAAATAATATTTTTTTGACAGGGTAAAGATTTTGTTTCTCGGACAATAGCAATGGCATTTACAATCAAAGAAGAAATGAAATCAGGCGGGTCATCTTCCCAAACATAAGAATTCTTCAGCATATTTGTTTAGCCAAAGCATCTGCTACACTGTTTGCTTCTCAGTTGCGTAAATAAAATTTCACCTGTCCGAAGTCACAAGAGAGTTGAATGCATTCAATAATTGTTGCTGCTTGGGAACCATTGAATCTATAAGTATCTTTTACTGCATCAATCACAAGTTCACAATCTGACTCAGCTTCTATCCTCAAGCATCCCACATGAGCTGCCAAATTAATACCATTCCTGAGAGGCCGCATCAGAAACATGTGAAACGAACATGCTGCAGCAGCTACAAAATAACCCAATTCATCTTTGATGACTGCCTCACTTGCTCCTGATCGGTCTTTTACGTGGAATAAAGCATCTACGTTAATTTTCATAAAGCCATGCAATGGTTTGCACCACTTTTTCGGTTCCTTCTTCCTTTCGTCTTTCTTTTCAATTGCTCTCCAGAAATTTGTGGCAATTGCTCTGATGGATGTTGTTGTTCTATCTGCTGGCAGTACTGATGCACTCTTTATTAGCTATCGACATTGCCACCAAAGGTACCAAGATGACGCGATCACAAGCTCGGGTATATGTAGACCTCAGATACTCTTCCCTGAGTTCTCATCCGTAATTTGATTCAAGTTTAAAAACATGATCAGTCTCGACATATGGCCTTTCTGATCGTCTCTGTTAGATCCAACTGTTACCAAATAAATTCAACCCTCTTACAGCTGAAAAGACAGCGTTGAATATCATCAGTTCCCCTCAAGCAGACCGGACATTGTGCTTGTGCTAAAACATGTATGTTTGCTAGTACACCTTTACAGGGAAGGATCCCATGTTATACTAGCCGACACCTTAAGTTTCTAGATGTCATCCCAAATGGGGATAGGATTTGCTCGACCTTGGCCATCCTCCACATGCATACGTTGTCCAAATTTATGCTCCCATTCCCTATGATAAGCAGATCAAACTGAGAATGTACCAGACTTTCACTACAAAAAAAAGACACATCCGTGACATTTTGGGCCGAACAATTTTTTTAATGCTTATGACACTTCTATGAAGATAATTGTGACAAAACCTGGTATCTGTTGGGGAACGTAGTAATTTCAAAAAAAATCCCACGCACACGCAAGATCATGGTGATGGCATAGCAACAAGAGGGGAGAGTGTTCGTCCATGTACCCTCGTAGACCGTAAGCGGAAGCGTTAGCACAACGCGGTTGATGTAGTCGTACGTCTTCACGATCCGACCAATCCAAGCACCGAACGTACGGAGCCTCCGAGTTCAGCACACGTTCAGCTCGATGACGATCTCCGGCCTCTGATCTAGCAAAGCTACGGAGATGAGTTCCGTTAGCACGACGGCGTGTTGACGATGATGATGTTCTACCGGCGCAGGGCTTCGCCTAAACTCTGCAACGATATGACCGAGGTGGAATATGGTGGAGGGGGCACCGCACACGGCTAAGGAACGATCCGTAGATCAACTAGTGTGTCTATGGGGTGCCCCCCGCCCCCGTATATAAAGGAGGGAGGGGGGAGGTGCGGCCGGCCCCTAGGGGTGCGTCTGGAGGAGTCCTACTCCCACCGGGAGTAGGACTCCCCCCTCTTGCCTTGGTGGAGAAGGAAAGGGGGAGGCGAAAGAGGAAAGGGGGGCGCCGCCCCCCCCCCTTCCTTGTCCTATTTGGACTAGGGGGGAGCGGGCGCGCGGCCTGCCCTGTCCGGCCCTCCTCTTCTCCCTCATGGCCCACTAAGGCCCATTAACCCCCGGGAGGGTTCCCGTAACCCCCCTGTGTTCTGGTAAAATCCTGATTTCACCCGGAACCATTCCGATGTCCAAACATTGGCTTCCAATATATCAATCTTTATGTCTCGACCACTTCGAGACTCCTCGTCATGTCCGTGATCACATCCGGGACTCCGAACAAACTTCGGTACATCAAAACTTATAAACTCATAATAAAACTGTCATCGTAACGTTAAGCGTGCGGACCCTACGGGTTCGAGAACTATGTAGACATGACCTAGAACTATTCTCGGTCAATAACCAATAGCGGGACCTGGATGCCCATATTGGTTCCTACATATTCTACGAAGATCTTTATCGGTCAAACCGCATAACAACATACGTTGTTCCCTTTGTCATCGGTATGTTACTTGCCCGAGATTTGATCGTCGGTATCCAATACCCAGTTCAATCTCGTTACCGGCAAGTCTCTTTACTCGTTCTGTAATGCATCATCCCGCAATCAACTCATTTGGTCACATTGCTTGCAAGGCTTATAATGTTGTGCATTACCGAGAGGGCCCAGAGATACCTCTCCGACGATCGGAGTGACAAAACCTAATCTCGAAATACGCCAACTCAACATGTACCTTCGGAGACACCTGTAGTACTCTTTTATAATCAGCCAGTTAGGTTGTGACGTTTGGTAGTACCCAAAGTGTTCCTCCGGTAAACGGGAGTTGCATAATTCTCATAGTTACAGGAACATGTATAAGTCATGAAGAAAGCAATAGCAGTATACTAAATGATCAAGTGCTAGGCTAACTGATTGGTCATGTCAATCACATCATTCTTGTCATGATGTGATCCCACTAATCAAATGACAACACATGTCTATGGTCAGGAAACATAACCATCTTTGATCAATGAGGTAGTCAAGTAGAGGCATACTAGTGACTATATGTTTTGTCTATGTATTCACACATGTATCATGTTTCCGGTTAATACAATTCTAGCATGAATAATAAACATTTATCATGATATGAGGAAATAAATAATAACTTTATTATTGCCTCTAGGGCATATTTCCTTCAGTCTCCCACTTGCACTAGAGTCAATAATCTAGATTACATAGTAATGATTCTAACACCCATGGAGTCTTGGTGCTGATCATGTTTTGCTCGTGAGAGAGGCTTAGTCAACGGGTCTACAACATTCAGATCCGTATGTATCTTGCAAATCTCTATGTCTCCCACTTGGACTTGGTCCCGAATGGAATTGAAGCGTCACTTGATGTGCTTGGTCCTCTTGTGAAATCTGGATTCCTTCGCCAAGGCAATTGCACCATAATTGTCACAGAAGATGTTTATTGGTCCCGATGCACTAGGTATGACACCTAGATTGGAAATGAACTCCTTCATCCAGACTCCTTCATTTGCTGCTTCAAAAGAAGCTATGTACTCCGCTTCACATGTAGATCCTGCCACGACGCTTTGTTTAGAACTGCACCAACTTACAGCTCCACCATTTAATAAAAGGATGTATCCGGTTTTCGATTTAGAATCGTCCGGATCGGTGTCAAAGCTTGCATCAACGTAACCATTTACGACTAGCTCTTTGTCACCTCCATATACGAGAAACATATCCTTAGTCCTTTTCAGGTATTTCAGGATGTTCCTGACCGCTGTCCAGTGATCCACTCCTGGATTACTTTGGTACCTTCCTTCCAAGCTTATTGCTAAGCATACGTCAGGTCTGGTACACAACATTGCATACATGATAGGGCCGATGGCTGAAGCATAGGGAACATCTTTCATTTTCTCTCTATCTTCTGCTGTGGTCGGGCATTGAGTTTGACTCAACTTCACACCTTGTAGCACAGGCAAGAAACCTTTCTTTGCCTGATCCATTTTGAACTTTTTCAAAATTTTGTCCAGGTATGTGCTTTGTGAAAGTCCTATTAAGCGTCTTGATCTATCTCTATAGATCTTGATTCCCAATATGTAAGCAGCTTTACCGAGGTCTTTCATTGAAAAACTTTTATTCAACTATCCCTTTATGCTATCCAGAAATTCTATATCATTTCCAATTAATAATATGTCATATACATATAAAATCAGAAATGCTACAGAGCTCCCACTCACTTTCTTGTAAATACAGGCTTCTCCAAAAGTCTGTATAAAACCATATGCTTTCATCACACTATCAAAATGTTTATTCCAACTCCGAGATGCTTGCACCAGTCCATAAATGGATCGCTGGAGCTTGCATAATTTGTTAGCACCTTTTGGATCAACAAAACCTTCTGGCTAAATCATATACAACTCTTCTTCCAGAAATCCATTCAAGAATGCAGTTTTGACATCCATTTGCCAAATTTCATAATCATGAAATGCAGCAATAGCTAACATGATTCGGACAGACTTAAGCATCGCTACGGGTGAGAAAGTCTCATCGTAGTCAACCCCTTGAACTTGTCGAAAACCTTTCGCAACAAGTCGAGCTTTATAGAAAGTTATATTACCATCAGCGTCAGACTTCTTCTTAAAGATCCATTTATTCTCAATGGCTTGCCGATCATCGGGCAAGTCAACCAAAGTCCATACTTTGTTTTAATACATGGACCCCATCTCAGATTTCATGGCCTCTAGCCATTTTGCGGAATCTGGGCTCATCATCGCTTCCTCATAGTTCGCAGGTTCATCATGGTCAAGTAACATGACTTCCAGAATAGGATTACCGTACCACTCTGGTGCATATCTTATTCTGGTAGACCTACAAGGTTCAGTGGAAACTTGATCTGAAGTTTCATGATCAATATCATCAGCTTCCTCACTGATTGGTGTAGTCGTCACAGGAACAGGTTCTTGTGATGAACTACTTTCCAATAAGGGAGTAGATACAGTTATCTCATCAAGTTCTACTTTCCTCCCACTCACTTCTTTCGAGAGAAACTCCTTCTCTAGAAAGGATCCGATCTTAGCAACAAAAATCTTGCCCTCAGATCTGTGATAGAAGGTGTACCCAATAGTCTCTTTTGGGTATCCTATGAAGACACATTTCTCCGATTTGGGTTCAAGCTTATCTGGTTGAAGTTTCTTCACATAAGCATCGCAGCCCCAAACTTTAAGAAACGACAACTTTGGTTTCTTGCCAAACCACAGTTCATAAGGCGTCGTCTCAACGGATTTTGATGGTGCCCTATTTAACGTGAATGCGGCCGTCTCTAAAGCATAACCCATTAACCCCCGGGAGGGTTCCGGTAACCCCCCGGTGTTCCGGTAAAATCCCGATTTCACCCGGAACCATTCCGATGTCCAAACATAGGCTTCCAATATATCAATCTTTATGTCTCGGCCACTTCGAGACTCCTCGTCATGTCCGTGATCACATCCGGGACTCCAAACAAACTTCGGTACATCAAAACTTATAAACTCATAATAAAACTGTCATCATAACGTTAAGCGTGCGGACCCTACGGGTTCAAGAACTATGTAGACATGACCTAGAACTATTCTTGGTCAATAACCAATAGCGGGACCTGGATGCCATATTGATTCCTACATATTCTACAAAGATCTTTATCGGTCAAACCGCATAACAACATACGTTGTTCCCTTTCTCATCGGTATGTTACTTGCCCGAGATTTGATCGTCGGTATCCAATACCCAGTTCAATCTCATTACTGGCAAGTCTCTTTACTCGTTTGCATCATCCCGCAACCAACTCATTTGGTCACATTGCTTACAAGGCTTATAATGATGTGCATTACCGAGAGGGCCCAGAGATACCTCTCCGACGATCGGAGTGACAAAACCTAATCTTGAAATACGCCAACTCAACACTCCTTTATAATCACCTAGTTACGTTGTGACGTTTGGTAGTACCCAAAGTGTTCCTCCGGTAAACGGGAGTTGCATAATTCTCATAGTTACAGGAACATGTATAAGTCATGAAGAAAGCAATAGCAGTATACTAAACGATCAAGTGCTAGGCTAACGGAATGGGTCATGTCAATCACATCATTCTTCTAATGATGTGATCCCACTAATCAAATGACAACACATGTCTATGGTCTGGAAACATAACCATCTTTGATCAATGAGCTAGTCAAGTAGAGGCATACTAGTGACTATATGTTTTGTCTATGTATTCACACATGTATCATGTTTCCGGTTAATACTATTCTAGCATGAATAATAAACATTTATCATGATATGAGGAAATAAATAATAACTTTATTATTGCCTCTAGGGCATATTTCCTTCAGTATCATCATAGATGTGGTGGGCTCCTACTTCTATGACAAAAAATCATGACAGAAAATGGGCTTTTCGTCCTGGGAGGGCCGGAGACGCAGCTGCATGACATTCTTTGGGCCGTCCATGACGGAAAAAACCGTGGTAGAAGCAAGGGCGAGGAAAATTTTTGGGGAGTTCTCGGTTCGGTGGGTAGTTGGGGGCCAAGCGATGCGCGTTTCTCTTGTACATGTACGCGCGTGTGTGCGAGGCATTGGGCTCTAACTGAACCCGAGCAAGGCGTTGGGCTCTAACTGAACCCGAGCGACCGCACTAGCTACGATACTGAACCCGAGCGATCGATCCCTTAGTATTAACTGAACCCGAGTGATTTCTTCGCTACAGCTGCTAACTGAAGCTGATTGAACCCTGCTGCCTCCTTCCCGTGATGAACAGTGAGCGTTGTTGGGGGGTTTGGATGAACAGTTCCTGGTGGGGGTGGATGAATAGGACCTTGTGGTGTTGCCTCTGGATGAACAGGACCCCGGTCGAGCCGGTTGGGGGTGGATGAACAGGACCCCAAGGAGGGCTGGATGAACAGGACGAGCCCGTGGAGGGCTGGTTGAACCGTAGCCGGTGGAGGGCTGGATGAATAGTAGCCCGTGGAGGGGTGGTTGAACAAGACCCCATGGAGAGGCTGGTTGAACAGTAGCCGGTGGAGGAGCACGGTGGAGGCTGGATGAACAGGAGCCCGTGGATGAACAGTCGCAGGTGGAGGCTGGAGGAGGTCGACAGTGGATGAACAGTAGCCCGTGGATGCTGGAGGAGGTCGATGATGGAGATGAACAGTATCCCGCGGAGTCCCGTTTTGCGGTACGCCACACCGATCCCGATGAACAGGACCCCTGTTTCGACCGTAGCGCTCCAACACAAGTCCGTTTCCTCTGTTTTGCGGCACACCACACCCCTCCCGATCAACAGGACCCCGTTTCGACCGTAGGAGGTCCAACATAAGTCTGTTTCCTCCGTTTTGCGGTACGCCAGACCCCCTTGATGAAAATGATCCCGTTTCGACCGTGGCCGGTCGAACACAAGGCCGTTTTCTCTGTTCTACAGTACACCAGGCCTCGTTAACATCGGCTATTCCATCCAAGCCATCCCGATGAACACGATGACGCATTCCGTTCTGACCCAGCCGGTTGCCTCCCCATGAACACGATGAAGATGCAGTTTCTCCGTTCCGACACAGCCATATACACGAGCCCTGACCGTACGTATGCGCAAGTAGGCGTTTGAGACCCCGCCCGTATGTACGTACGTGGCCGTATTTACTTTCTTGCACCCTGGCCGATGTACGTACGTGTACATGCTACGTGCGTGCCTCTACTACGACACGTGCCCTTCCTTCCTTGCACGTTCACGGTTCATCGCTGCAGCCTGCAGACAGACCGACCGACCAGTATGTACGTACACATTCCTGACTAGAATGACAACACTACGTACGCTTCGACCAGGTGGGTCCTAACTGCCAGCCACTTCCTTGCATGCGAAGATGTAGCTGGTGGGTCCCAGCAGTCAAGGGGGCGAATCGTTTTTTTTTTGCCTGGACGCACTTCCTTGCGTGCGAAGATGTAGCTGGTGGGTCCCAACAGTTAGGGGGCAACTTTTTTTCATGAAATACCGTGGCCCGTCCGGTGGGTCCCTACTGTCAGGTGGAGGAATAATTATTTTGCGCATAATAAGGAGGCACTTCCTTGCGGCTGGCGTGGACCCAGCTGTCAGCCTCTCCACGTACAATACTCTTTCGATGGAAGTCGTTCCTTGACCGCGTCGACCACGCCGCGCTGAGAGTACCAGGGCGGTGGACGATGGCGAGGCCTAGGAAGGGGACTATGCGGGTCCGGAGAAGACGTGGCAGTGGAAGCCCACGCGGAGTGGAGTACGAGGGTTCACTAGTTCGGCTGCGGTGTGAGGCTACCATCACCGCAGAATAACAAGGGGTGTGGGTGAGGCCTCCACGTCATCACAGCCGGCCACGAGAGGCAGGAGCACGCTGCACGACCGGTTCTGGTTTGGGCGGCTGGAGCAAGAAGACCAGAGGTTGAAGAAGCACTATGGCCATTGCATGGACATCGTACGGTCACTGGAGCAAGAATCGTTCATATTTACTAAGTTTACAAAGCCCTCTATCCCCGTCAACTTAGTAGGCCCACAAGTCAGCCTCCCACTATGGTAGGTCCCAGCTGGCAGGGGGTATTCATTTTTTTGTGCGCAATAAGGATGCACTTCCTTGTTGGGGAACGTAGCAATAATTCAAATTTTTCCTACGTGTCACCAAGAACAATCTATGGAGATTCTAGCAACAAAAGAGGGATAGGATGAGTGTATCTTCATACCCTTGAAGATCACGATGCGAAAGCGTTACAAGAACGCGGTTGGTGGAGTCGTACACGCAGTGATTCAGGTCGCGGTTGATTCCGATCTAAGCGCCGAACGGATGGCACCTCCGTGTTCAACACACGTACAGCCCGGGGATGTCTCCTCCATCTTGATCTATCAAGGGGAGATGAGAAGTTGAGGGAGAGCTCCGGCGGCACGACGGCGTGGTGGTGGAGCTTGTAGTTCTCCGGCAGGGGTTCGCCAAGCACTACTGAGGAGGAGGTGGAGTTGGAGAGCGGGAGGGCTGCGCCAGGGGCAAGGGGTGCGGCTACCCTCTCTCTCCCTCACTATATATAGGGAAGGGGGTGGAGGAGGCTCCCTAGGGTTCCCTACGGGAGGGGTGGCGGCCACAGGGGAAACCCTAGATTGGTTTGGGCGCCCCCACCCCTAGGAAACTTGCCCCTAAGCCGGGAGGGCGGCTGCCCTAGGGGAGGCGCCCCCACCTCTCTAGGTTACGTGAGAGGGGTTGCGAGGGGCGCACAGCCCCTTAGTGGGCTGGTGTGCCCCCTCCCCTTGGCCCATAAGGCCCCCCAACGCTTGTCGGGGCCACCGAAACACCTTTTGGTCACGCTGGTCGTCACCTAGTACTCCGAGAACAATTCCGGACTCCAATACCCTTCATCCAATATTTCGATCTTCACCTCCGGACCATTTCGGAGTTCCTCTTCACATCCGGGATCTCATATGGGACTCCGAATAACCTTCGGTAACCACATACTATTTCCCATGACAACTCTAGCGTCACCGAACCTTAAGTGTGTAGACCCTACGGGTTCGGGAACCATGCAGACATGACCGAGACGTTCTCCGTCTAATAACCAACAACAGGATCTGGATACCCATGTTGGCTCCCACATAGTCCACGATGATCTCATCGGATGAACCACGATGTCGGGGATTCAATCAATCCCCTATACAATTCCCTTTGTCAATCGGTATGTTACTTGCCCGAGATTCGATCGTCGGTATCCCAATACCTCGTTCAATCTCGTTACCGGCAAGTCACTTTACTCGTTCCGTAATGCACGATCCCGTGACTAACTACTTAGTCACATTGAGCTCATTATGATGATGCATTACCGAGTGGGCCCAGAGATACCTCTCCATCATACAGAGTGACAAATCCTAGTCTCGATTCGTGCCAACCCAACAAACACTTTTGAAGATACCTGTACTGCACCTTTATAGCCACCTAGTTACGTTGTGACGTTTTGTACACCCAAAGCATTCCTATGGTATCCGGGAGTTGCACAATCTCATGGTCTAAGGAAATGATACTTGACATTAGAAAAGCTCTTAGCAAACGAACTACACGATCTTGTGCTATGCTTAGGATTGGGTCTTGTGCATCACATCATTCTCCTAATGATGTAATCCCGCTATCAATGACATCTAATGTCCATGGTCTGGAAACCGTGACCATCTGTTGATCAACGAGCTAGTTAACTAGAGGCTCACTAGGGACATATTGTGGTCTATGTATTCACACATGTATTACAGTTTCCAGTTAATACAATTATAGCATGAACAATAGACAATTATCATGAACAAGGAAATATAATATTAACCATTTTATTATTGCCTCTAGGGCATATTTCCAACAGTCTCCCACTTGCACTAGAGTCAATAATCTAGTTCACATCACTATGTGATTGTAATGAATCCAACACCCATTGGGTTTGATCATATCTCGCTTGTGAGAGAGGTTATTAGTCAATGGGTCTGAATCTTTCAGATCCGTGTGTGCTTTACAAATCTCTATGTCATCTCCTAGATGCAGCTACCACGCACTATTTGGAACTATTCCAAATAACTACTCGACTATACGAATCCGGTCTAGTACTCAGAGTCATCCAGATTAGTGTCAAAGTTTGCATCGACGTAACCCTTTACGATGAACTCTTTTACCACCTCCATAATCGAGAAAATTCCTTAGTCCAGTAGTTACTAAGGATAACCTTGACCGCTGTCCTGTGATCCATTCCGGGATCACACTTGTACCCCTTGACTAACTCATGGCAAGGCACACTTTAGGTGCGGTACACAGCATAGCATACTGTGGAGCCTACGTCTAAAGCATAGGGGATGACCTTCGTCCTTTCTCTCTCTTTTTCCGTGGTCAGGTCTTGAGTCTTATTCAATACTCACACCTTATAACACAGCCAAGAACTCCTTTGTCGATCTATTTTGAACTCCTTCAAAATCTTGTCACGGTATGTGTTCATTTGAAAGTACTATTATGCGTCTTTTGATCTATCCTTGTAGATCTTGATGCTCAATGTTCAAGTAGCTTAATCCAGGTTTTCCATTTAAAAACACTTTTCAAATAACCCTATATGCTTTCCAGAAATTCTACATCATTTCTGATCAACAATATGTCAACAACATATACTCATCAGAAATTCTATAGTGCTCCCACTCACTTCTTTGGAAATACAAGTTTCTCATAAACTTTGTATAAACCCAAAATCTTTGATCATCTCATCAAAGCATATATTCCAACTCTAAGATGCTTACTCCAGTCCTTAGAAGGATTGCTGGAGCTTTGCATACTTGTTAGCATCTTTCAGGATTGACAAAACCTTCTGGTATTATCACACACAACCTTTCCTCAAGAAAATTGTGGAGGAAACAATGTTTTGACATCCTATCTGCAAGATTTCATAAATAATGTAGTAATTTCTAATATAATTCCAATAGACTCTTAGCATCACTACGAGTGAGAAAGTCTCATCATAGTCAACTCCTTGAACTTGTCGGAAAATATGTTAACGACAAGTCGAGCTTTCTTAATGGTGATACTTACCATCATTGTTCGTCTTCCTTTAAAAATCCATCTGTACCCAACAGCCTTATGACCATCAAGTGGTTCTTCCAAAGTCTATACTTTGTTTTCATACATGGATCCTCTCGGATTTTATGGCCTTGAGCCATTCGTCGGAATCCGGGCCCACTATAGCTTCTCCATAGCTCGTAGGTTCATTGTTGTCTAGCAACATGACCTCCAAGGCAGGGTTACGTACCACTCTGAAGTAGTATGCATCCTTGTCGACCTACGAGGTTTGGTAGTGACTTGATCTGAAATTTCATTATCACTATCATCAGCTTCCACTTCAATTGGTGTAGGCGCCACATGAACAACTTCCTGTGCCCTGCTACACACTAGTTGAAGTGACGGTTCAATAACCTCATCAAGTCTCCACCATCCTCCCACTCAATTCTTTTGAGAGAAACTTTTCCTCGAGAAAGGACCCGTTTATGGAGACAATCACTTTTGCTTCCGGATCTGAATTAGGAGGTATACCCAACTATTTTGGGTGTACTATGAAGATGCATTTATCCGCTTTGGGTTCGAGCTTATCAGGCTAAAACTTTTCCACATAAGCTTCGCAGCCCCAAACTTTTAAGAAATGACAGCTTAGGTTTCTCTAAACCATACTTCATACGTTGTCATCTCAATGGAATTACGTGGTGCCCTATTTGAAGTGAATGCGGTTGTCTCTAATGCCTAACCCATAAACAATAGTGTTAATTCGATAAGAGACATCATGGTACGCACCATATATATCCAATAGGGTGCAGCTATGATGTTCGGATACAACATCACAGTATGGTGTTCCAGGCGGTATTAGTTGTGAAACAATTTCCACAATGTCTTAATTGTATACCAAACTCATAACTCAGATACTCATCTCTATGATCATATCATAGACATTTTATCCTCTTGTCACGATGATCTTCAACTTCACTCTGAAATTACTTGAACCTTTCAATAATTCAGACTTGTGTTTCATCAAGTAAATATACTTAGCATCTACTCAAATGATCTGTGAAGTAAGAACATAATGATATCCACTGCGTGCCTCAGCACTCATCGAACTGCACACATCAAAATGTATTCCTTCCAACAAGTTGCTTTCTTGTTCCATCTTACTGAAAACGAGGCTTTTTTCAGTCATCTTGCCCATGTGGTATGATTTGCATGTCTCAAGTGATTCAAAATCAAGTGAGTCCAAATGATCCATCTGCATGGAGTTTCTTCACGCGTACATACTAATAGACATGGTTCGCATGTCTCAAACTTTTCAAAAAATGAGTGAGTCCAAAAGATCCATCAACATGGAGCTTCTTCATGCGTTTTATACCAATATGACTCAAATGGCAGTGCCACAAGTAGGTGGTACTATCATTACTATCTTATATCTTTTGGCATAAACATGGGTATCACTACGATCGAGATTCAATAAACCATTCATTTTAGGTGCAAGACCATTGAAGGTATTATTCAAATAAATAGAGTAACCATTATTCTCCTTAAATGAACAACCGTATTGTGATAAACATAATCCAATCATGTCTATGCTCAACGCAAACACCAAATAACAATTATTTAGGTTTAACACCAAACCCGATGGTAGAGGGAGCGTACGATGTTTGATCACATCAACCTTGGAAACATTTCCAACACATATCGTCATCTCTCCTTTGGTTAGTCTCCATTTATTCCATAGCCTTTTATTTCAAGTTACTAACACTTAGCAACCGAACCAGTATCTATTACCCTGGTGCTAATAGGAGTACTAGTAAAGTACACATTAATATAATGTATATCCAGTATACTTCTGTCGACCTTGCCAGCCTTCTCATCTACCAAGTATCTAGGGTAGTTCTGCTTCAGTGACTGTTCCCCTCATTACAGAAGCACTTAGTCTCGGGTTTTGGTTCAAACTTTGGGTTTCTTCACTAGAGCAGCAACTGATTTGCCGTTTCATGAAGTATCCCTTCTTGTCCTTGCCCTTCTTGAAACTAGTGGTTTCACTAACCATTAGCAATTGATGCTCCTTCTTGATTTCTACTTTCGCGGTGTCAAACATTGCGAATAGCTCGAGGATCATCATATCTATCCCTGATATGTTATAGTTCATCACGAACCTCTAGTAGCTTGGTGGCAATGACTTTGGAGAACCATCACTATCTCTTAAGGAAGATTAACTCCCACTCGATTCAAGTGATTGTAGTACTCAGACAATCTGAGCAGATGCTCAACGATTGAGCTTTTCTCCCTTAGTTTGCAGGCTTAAGAAACTCGTCAGAGGTCTCATACCTCTTGACATGGGCATGAGCCTGAAATCCCAATTTCAGCCCTTTGAACATCTCATATGTTCTGCGACGTTTCAAAATCATCTTCGGCGCCTCAATTCTAAACCGTTTAACATTATTGAACTATCACATAGTCATCAAAACGTGTATGTCAGATGTTCGCAACATCCACAGACGATGTTCGAGGTTCAGCACACCGAGCGGTGCATTAAGGACATAAGCCTTCTGCATAGCAATGAGGACAATCCTCAGTTTACGGACCTAGTCCTCATAATTGCTACTATCAACTTTCAACTAAATTTTCTCTAGGAACATATCTAAAATAGTAGAACTGAAGCGCAAGTTATGACATAATTTGCAAAGACCTTTTGACTATGTTCATGATAAGTAAGTTCATCTAATTTAATGAACTCCCACTCAGATGGACATCCTTCTAGTCATCTAAGTGATACATGATCCGAGTCAACTAGGCCGTCTCCGATCATCACATGAGACGGACTAGGCATCATCGGTGAACATCTTCATGTTGATCGTATCTGCTATATGACTCATGTTTGACCTTTCGGTCTCTTGTGTTCCGAGGCCATGTCTGTCCATGCTAGGCTCGTCAAGTCAACCTAAGTGTTTTGCTTGTGTAAATCTGGCTTACACCCGTTGTATTCGAACGTTAGAATCTATCACACCCGATCATCACGTGGTGCTTCGAAACAACGAACCTTCGCAACGGTGCACAGTTAGGGGGAACACTTTCTTGAAATTTTAGCGAGGCATCATCTTATTTATGCTACCATCATTCTAAGCAAATAGGATGTAAAAACATGATAAATATCACATGCAATCAAATAGTGACATGATATGGCCAATATCATGTTGCTCCTTTTGATATCCATCTTCGGGGCGCCATGATCATCATCGTCACCGGCATGACACCATGATCTCCAACATCATGATCTCCATCATCATGTCTGCATGAAGTTGTCTCGCCAACTATTACTTCTACTACTATGGCTAACAGTTTAGCAATGAAGTAAAGTAATTACATGGCGTTATTCAATGACACGCAGGTCATACAATAAATTAAGACAACTCCTATGGCTCCTACCGGTTGTCATACTCATCGACATGCAAGTCGTGATTCACATTACAAGAACATGATCAATCTCATACATCACATATATATCATTCATCACATCCTTTTGGCCATATCACATCACACGGCATATGCTGCAAGAACAAGTTAGACGTCCTCTAATTGTTGTTGCAAGTTTTTACGTGGCTGCTATAGGTTTCTAGCAAGAACGTTTCTTACCTACGCCAAAACCAGAACATGATATGCCAATTGCTATTACCCTTCATAAGGACCCTTTTCATCGAATCCGATCCGACTAAAGTGGGAGAGACAGACATCCGCTAGCCACCTTATGCAACTAGTGGATGTGAGTCGGTGGAACCTGTCTCACGTAAGCGTACATGTAAGGTCGGTCCGGGCCGCTTCATCCCACGATGCCACCGAATCAAGATAAGACTAGTAACAGGAAGTAAATTGAAAAAATCAACGCCCACAACAACTTGTGTTTTACTCGTGCATAGAAACTACACATAGACCTAGCTCATGATGCCATTGTTGGGGAACGTAGCAATAATTCAAACTTTTCCTACGTGTCACCAAGATCAATCTATGGAGATTCTAGCAACAAGAGAGGGAGAGGATGAGTGTATCTTCATACCCTTGAAGATCACGATGCAGAAGCATTACAAGAACGAGGTTGGTGGAGTCATACACGCAGCGATTCGGATCGCGGTCGATTCCGATCTAAGCACCGAACGGACGGCGCCTCTGCGTTCAACACACGTACAGCCCAGGGTCGTCTCCACCTTCTTGATCCAGCAAGGGGAGGGGAGAAGTTGAGGGAGAGCTCCGGCAGCACGACGGCGTGGTGGTGGAGCTTGCAGTTCTCCGGCAGGGCTTCGCCAAGCACTACTGAGGAGGAGGTGAAGTTGGAGAGGGGGAGGGCGGCGCCAGGGGCAAGGGGTGAGGCTGCCCTCTCTCTCCCTCACTATATATAGGGGGAAGGGGGTGGAGGAGGCGCCCTAGGGTTCTCTAGGGGAGGGGTGGCGGCCATAGGGGAAACCCTAGATGGGTTTGGGCGCCCCCACCCCTAGGAAACTTGCCCCCCAAGCCGGGAGGGGCGGCTGCCCTAGGGGAGGTGCCCCCACCTCTTCAGGTTACATAAGAGGGGTTGGGAGGGGCGCACAGCCCCTTAGTGGGCTGGTGTGCCCCCTTCCCTTGGCCCATAAGGCCCCCTAACGCTTGCCGGGGCCTCCGAAACACCTTTCGGTCACGCTGGTCGTCACCCGGTACTCCCGGAACAATTCCGGACTCCAATACTCTTCGTCCAATATATCGATCTTCACCTCCGGACCATTCCGAAGTTCCTCTTCACGTCCGGGATCTCATACGGGATTCCGAACAACCTTCGATAACCACATACTATTTCCCATAACAACTCTAGCGTCACCGAACCTTAAGTGTGTCGACCCTACGGGTTCGGGAACCATGCAGACATGACCGAGATGTTCTCCGGCTAATAACCAACAGCGGGATCTGGATACCCATGTTGGCTCCCACATGTTCCACGATGATCTCATCGGATGAACCACAATGTCGGGGATTCAATCAATCCAGTATACAATTCCCTTTGTCAATTGCTATGTTACTTGCCCAAGATTCGATCGTCGGTATCCCAATACCTCGTTCAATCTCATTACCGGCAAGTCACTTTACTCGTTCCGTAATTCATGATCCCATGAATAACTACTTAGTCACATTGAGCTCATTACGATGATGCATTACCGAGTGGGCCCAGAGATACCTCTCCGTCATACGGAGTGACAAATCCCAGTCTCGATTCGTGCCAACCCAACACACACTTTAGGAGATACCTGTACATCACCTTTATTGTCACCCATTTATGTTGTGACGTTTGGTACACCCAAACATTCCTATGGTATCCGAGAGTTGCACAATCTCATGGTCTAAGGAAATGATACTTGACATTAGAAAGCTCTTAGCAAAAGAACTACACGATCTTGTGCTATGCTTAGGATTGGGTCTTGTCCATCACATCATTCTCCTAATGATGTGATCCCGGTCTGGAAACCATGACTATCTGTTGATCAACGAGCTAGCCAACTACAGGCTCACTAGGGAAATGTTGTGGTCTATGTATTCACACATGTATTACGGTTTCCAGTTAATACAATTATAGCATGAACAATAGACAATTATCATGAATAAGGAAATATAATAATAACCATTTTATTATTGCCTCTAGGGCATATTTCCAACATTCCTTGCATGAGAAGATATAGCTGGTGGGTCCGACCTGTCAGCAGGGGGGACGTTTTTTTCACGAAAAATACAGAGGCCCTTCTGGTGGGTCCCAGATGTCAAGGGAAGGAATCATTATTTTGCGCGTAATAAGGAGGCATTTCCTTGTGTGCGGCCATGGACCCAGCTGCCAGCCTCTCCACGTACAGTACACTTCCGATGGAAGTCGTTCGTTGACCACATTGACCACGCCGCGTCGAGAGCACCAGGGTAGTGGACGACGGCGAGGCATACAAAGGGAACGACATGGAGCCAGAGAAGACACGGCAGTGGCTTCTCACGCGGTGGGGAGTATGAAGGTTGACTGGTTCAGCTGCCATCGCCGGAAAATAACAGGAGGTGTGGGTGAGTAGAGGGATAGACAGGCCAAGGATGCGAGTATGGTGGGGCCGTGAGGCCTGCCCGACAGCACAACCGGCAACGAGAGGCGGGAGCATGCGGTTCCGTCGGCGCTGGTTTGGACGGCTAGAGCAGGAAGATCACAGACTTAAGAAGCACGACCGGAGACTTCTTTCAATCGGTAAAAGCTAAGAAACATCCACCTCCGGGGGAGATAGATCCGATGAAAGCGAAGCACACTTCCGATGCCCTGCAGCGACCATCACTGCCTCCCCCGCAATCCAACTATGACCGCATGATCAAACGGACATATAAGGAAGCGGAGCGGTCGGGAAGTACTTGCATTGTTCAAAGGCTAGAAGAATGAAGAAAAGGGGAAAAAATCCCCAGCTCGGTGAACAAGCGAAGCAATCGTGCCCCCCGCTCAATGTGTCTAGCGATATCATCGCTAATCTTCTGGGGATGCTGCCCGGTACCAATCCTGGAGATTACATTACCGATGATGATGCAACAATTTTTGAAACAATGGAGGTGGACACATTAAGGTTCGAGCACGGGAAGCCTCTCGTCAGACCTGGTACTTCCCTAACAACGATGATGCGAAGATTCCATGATTGGTACATGGACATCTGGAGGAAGTCTGGGAAAAATACTTTGTTGCTGAGAGTTAAAGAGGAGCACGACCTCGTTGGAATTGATGTTGTTAGTTCATGAGGAGTTCTTCCAGTTTTTCAATCAACAGGCGCTCGATAAAACAATCATCACTTGCTACTAAAGGAAATATGCCCTAGAGGCAATAATAAAGTTATTATTTATTTCCTTATATCATGATAAATGTTTATTATTCATGCTAGAATTGTATTGACTGGAAACATAATACATGTGTCAATACATAGACAAACACAATGTCACTAGTATGCCTCTACTTGACTAGCTCGTTAATCAAAGATGGTTATGTTTCCTGACCATAAACATGAGTTTTCATTTGATTAACGAGATCACATCATTAGGAGAATGATGTGATTGACTTGACCCATTTCATTAGCTTAGCACTTGATCGTTTAGTATGTTGTTATTGCTTTCTTCATGACTTATACATGTTCCTACAACTATGAGATTATGCAACTCCCGTTTACCGGAGGAACACTTTGTGTGCTACCAAACGTCACAACATAACTGGGTGATTATAAAGGAGCTCTACAGGTGTCTCCGAAGGTACATGTTGAGTTGGTGTATTTCGAGATTAGGATTTGTCACTCCGGTTATCGGAGAGGTATCTCTGGGCCCTCTCGGTAATTCACATCACTATGAGCCTTGCAAGCAATGTAGCTAATGAGTTAGTTATGAGATGATGCATTATGTAACGAGTAAAGAGACTTGTCGGTAACGAGATTGAACTAGGTATTGAGATACCGACGATCGAATCTCGGGCAAGTAACATACTGATGACAAAGGGAACAACGCATGTTTTTATGAGGTTTGACCGATAAAGATCTTCGTAGAATATGTGGGAGCTAATATGATCATCCAGGTTCCGCTATTGGTTATTGATCGGAGACGTGTCTCGGTCATGTCTACATAGTTCTCGAACTCGTAGGGTCCGCACGCTTAAAGTTATATGATGGTTATATTATGATTTTATATGTTTTGATATACCGAAGATAGTTCGGAGTCTCGGATGTGATCATGGACATGACGAGGAGTCTCGACATGGTCGAGACATGAAGATTGATATATTGGACGACTATATTCGACACCGGAATGGTTCCGGAGGTTATCGGATGTATACCGGAGTGCCGTGGGGTTACCGGAACACCCCGGGGGTTAATGGGCCTCATGGGCCCAAAAGTGGAGCAGCGGAGGGGCCGCCAGGGCAGGCCGCGCGGCCCCTCGCCCTCTAGTCCGAATAGGACAAGGAGGAGGGGGGGGGGGGGGGTGGGCGGCGCCCCCCTTTCCTTCATCCGCTCTCTCCCCTTCCTTCCCCCTCTCCTACTTGGACAAGGAAAGGAGGGAGTCCTACTCCCGGTGGGAGTAGGACTCCTCCTGGCGCGCCCCCTCCTGGCCGGCTGCCCCCTCCCCCTTGCTCCTTTATATACGGGGGCAGGGGGTGCTACGTCTTGAGCTTGCGTTGGTTTTCCTTGAAGAGGAAAGGGTGATGCAGCAATAGTAGCGTAAGTATTTCCCTCAGTTTTTGAGAACCAAGGTATCAATCCAGTAGAAGGCTCCTCAAAAGTCCCACGCAAGTACACAAACAAACAAAGAACTCGCAACCAATGCAATAAAGGGGTTGTCAATCCCTTCACGGCCACTTGCGAAAGTGAGATCTGATAGAGATAGTATGATAAGATAAATATATTTTTGGTATTTTATAATATAGATGCAAAAAGTAAAGATGCAAATAAAACTAGATTGAAAGCTTATATAATAAAAGATAGCCTCGGGGGCCATAGGTTTCACTAGTGGCTTCTCTGATAGCATAAGTATTACAGTGGGTGAACAAATTACTGTCGAGTAATTGATATAAAAGCGAATAATTATGAGATTATCTAGGTATTATCATGTATATAGGCATCACGTTCGTGACAAGTAGACCGACTCCTGCCTGCATCTACTATTATTACTCCACACATCGACCGCTATCCAGCATGCATCTAGAGTATTAAGTTCATAAGAACAGAGTAACGCATTAAGAAAGATTACATGATGTAGAGGGATAAACTCAAGCAATATGATATAAACCCCATCTTTTTATCCTCGATGGCAACAATAAAATACGTGCCTTGCAACCCTATCTGTCACTGGGTAAGGACACCGCAAGATTGAACCCAAAGCTAAGCACTTCTCCCATGGCAAGAAAGAACAATCTAGTAGGCCAAAACCAAACTGATAATTTGAAAAGACTTGCAAAGATAACTCAATCATACATAAAACAATTCAGAGGAGATTCAAATATTTCTCATAGATAAACTTGATCATAAACCCACAATTCATCGGATCTCGACAAACACACCGCAAAAAGAGTTACATCGACTAGATCTCCACAAGAGAGGGGGAGAACATTGTATTGAGATCCAAAAAGAGAGAACAAGCCATCTAGCTAATAACTATGGACCCGAAGGTCTGTGGTAAACTACTCACAACTCATCGGAAGGGCTTTGGTGTTCATGTAGAAGCCCTCCATCGTCGATTCCCCCTCCGATGGAGCGCCGACAAAGGCTCCAAGATGGGATCTCGCGGATACAGAAGGTTACGGCGGTGGAAATTGTTTTTCGTTGGATCCCTAGATGTTTTTGGCGTACGTGGGTATATATAGGAGGAAGAAGTAGGTCGGTGGCTGCCCGAGGGGCCAAGGAGACAGGGGCGCGCCCAGAAGGGGTGGGCACGCCCTCCTATCTCCTGGCCGCCTCGATTGCTTCTTGATTTGCACTCCAAGTCCTCTGGATCACGTTCGTTCCAAAAATTACGCTCCCAAAGGTTTCATTCCGTTTGGATTCCGTTTGATATTCCTTTTCTTGGAAATACTGAAATAGGCAAAAAAAAACAGCAATACGGGCTGGGCCTCCGGTTAGTAGGTTAGTCCCAAAAATGATATAAATGTGTAAAATAAAGCCCACAAACATCCAAAAGGGGTAATATAATATCATGGAACAATAAAAAATTATAGATACGCTGGAGACGTATCAGGGGGCACCTCTAGACACAACAATTGATCCTTGAGATCTATTAGCCGTGTGCGGTGCCCCCTCCACGATAATCCATCTGGATAATATCATAGCGGTGCTTATGCGAAGCCCTGTGACGGTAGAACATCATCATCGTCACCACGCCGTCGTGCTGACGGAACTCTCCCTCAAAGCTTGGCTGGATTGGAGTTCGAGGGACGTCATCGAGCTGAACATGTGCTGAACTCGAAGGTGCCGTGCATTCGGTACTTGATCGGTCAGATCGTGAAGACGTACGACTACATCAACTGCATTGCGCTAACGCTTCCGCTTTCGGTCTACGAGGGTATGATGAACCACAAGTATAGGGGATCTATCGTAGTCCTTTCGATAAGTAAGAGTGTTGAACCCAACGAGGAGCAGAAGGAAATGATAAGCGGTTTTCAGCAAGGTATTCTCTGCAAGTACTGGAATAAGTGGTAACAGATAGTTTTGTGATAGGATAAATTGTAACGAGCAACAAGTAACAAAAGTAAATAATGTGCAGCAAGGTGGCCCAATCCTTTTTGTAGCAAAGGACAAGCCTGGACAAACTCTTATAATAGGAAAAGCGCTCCCGAGGACACATGGGAATATCGTCAAGCTAGTTTTCATCACGTTCATATGATTCGCGTTCGGTACTTTGATAATTTGATATGTGGGTGGATCGGTGCTTGGGTGCTCTTCTTACTTGAACAAGCATCCCACTTATGATTAACCTCTATTTCAAGCATCCGCAACTACAACAAAAGTATTAAGGTAAACCTAACCATAGCATGAAACATATGGATCCAAATCAGCCCCTTACGAAGCAACGCATAAACTAGGGTTTAAGCTTCTGTCACTCTAGCAACCCATCTTCTACTTATTACTTCCCAATGCCTTCCTCTGGGCCCAAATAATGGTGAAGTGTTATGTAGTCGATGTTCACATAACACCACTAGAGGTTAGACAACATACATCTTATCAAAATATTGAACGAATACCAAATTCACATGACTACTAATAGCGAGACTTCTCCCTCGTCCTCAGGAACAAACGTAATTACTCACAAAGCATATTCATGTTCATAATTAGGGGGGTAATAATGTGCATAAAGGATCTGAACATATGATCTTCCACCAAATAAACCAATTAGCATCAACTACAAGGAGTAATCAACACTACTAGCAACCTACTAGCACCAATCCCGGACTTGGAGACAAGAATTGGATACAAGAGATGAACTAGGGTTTAGAGATGAGATGGTGCTGGTGAATATGTTGATGGAGATTGCCCTCTACCGATGAGAGGAACGTTGGTGATGACGATGGTGATGATTTCCCCCTCCCGGAGGGAAGTGTCCCTAGCAAAACAGTTCTGCCGGAGCCCTAGAACGGTTCCGCCGGAGCCCTAGTCTCGTACCGAAAGGTTGCCTTCTATTTTTTTCTCATCGAAAGACTTCATATAGGAGAAGATAGGCGTCGGAGAGCCACCAGGGGGCCCACGAGGTAGGGGGCGCGCCAAGGGGGGAAGGGCGTGCCCCCCACCCTCGTGAGCAGCGTGTGGGACCCCTGGCCTTCATCTTTGGTGATAATTTTTCTTTATTTGTTTTAAGACATTCCGTGGAGTTTCAGGACTTTTGGAATTACGCAGAATAGACCTTCAATATTTGCTCCTTTTCCAGCCCAGAATTCCAGCTGTCGGCATTCTCCCTCTTCATGTAAACCTTGTAAAATAAGAGAGAATAGCCATAATTGTTGTGACATAACGTGAAATAACAGCCCATAATGCAATAAATATTGACATAAAAGAACGATGCAAAATGGACGTATCAACTCCCCCAAGCTTAGACCTCGCTTGTCCTCAAGCGAAAAGCCGATAACAATAAATATGTCCTCATGTTTAGAGGTAGAGCCGTCTATAAAAATAAAATACGGACATGAAGGCATCATGATTATTTCATAACAGCAACATATATAGATTTTTTCATATGATTACTTATGTTCAAGTGATGATCTTTTCACAAAGCCAAAGTATGAATCAGAAACCTTATTGGGCACCAACAAATTATACCCTCGGTCATTGAAGCAATTGCAATTTATCATAACATCGGAAAGAGTCTATGTCAGAGCTTAAAAGCAAGTACACATACTCAACTATCACTTAGTCCTTCATAATTGCTAACACTCACGCAATACTTGTGGTTACGGAGTTTTAATTGGACACAGAGAAAGATAGGGGCTTATAGTCTTGCCCCACAATCTTTTACCTCAAGGGTAATGTCAACAATAATAATTCATGCTCCCCCACATCCAATTAGATATATATATATATATATATATATATATATATATATATATATATATATATATATATATATATATATATATATATCATGTTCTTTCCAACATGCTGAGCTTGCCAAAGGATAAAATAAAAAGGGAAAGGTGAAGATCACCGTGACTCTAGCATAAGGTAGAGGATAATAATAAAAGATAGGCCCTTCGCAGAGGGAAGTAGAGGTTTTCATGCGCGTTTAGGGTTGATGCACAAAATCTTAATGCAAAAGAACGTCACTTTATATTGCCCCTTGTATGTGGACCTTTATTATGCAGTCTGTTGCTTTTATTGCGTCCACAACAAGTTCATACAAAGTTTATTTTCTCCGCATTAATAAGTCATGGATATTTAGAGATTGCTTGCACCGATGACAACTTACTTGAAGGATCTTGCTCAATCCATAGGTAGGTATGGTGGACTCTCATGGCAAAACTGGTTTAAGGGTATTTGGAAGCACAAGTAGTATTTCTACTTGGTGCTGAGAATTTGGATAGCATGAGGGGGAAAGGCAAGCTCAACACGGTAGAGGATCCATGACAACATACTTTATCTCGGATGTAAGAAAACATAACTCATTATGTTGTCTTCCTTGTCCCACCTCAACTCTTTAGCATGTCATATTTTAATGAGTGCTCCCAATCATAAAATATGTCAATGATAATGTATCTATATGTGAAACCTCTCTTTCCTTATTACTTCCTATTAATTGCAACGATGACCAAAGCTATATTTGCCAACTCCCAACAGCTTTTAATCATCATACTCTTTCTATGTGAAGTCATTACTTTCAATAAGATCAATATGAACTCTTTGATTCTTTTTATTCTTTTTCTTCTAATCACCCAAGATCATGGCAAAATAATTAAGCCCTTGACTCAACACTAATCTTCATTATATAGCTCACAGACTCGATTACAAAGAAGGATCATAAAGCAAAACTCAAAACTAAATCATGCCAAGACTTTATTCTACTAAATCAAGATACTACTAATAGGATCGAACTAAGAAAAATGGTAAAGATAGGAGTTGTGATGGTGATACGATACCAGGGCACCTCCCCCAAGCTTGGCAGTTGCCAAGGGGAGTGCCCATACCCATGTGATTATTTATCCTTCTTTGTTGTTGGCATAATATTCTTGGTGATGATTCCCCTCAGAATACGGTTCTCCTCCTCAAGCTTATTGACCTGCTGCTTGAGGTCCATTATTTCCTTGTGAAGCTTTCCTGTAACGGCTAAAGCTCCTTGCACCCAAGGGTGTTGCATAGCTATGGGAGAACAAGAGACACTCCTCCTCATATTTTTAGGAAAGAAATTTAACATAGGATGGTATAACCAAGTTTGGAATAGATGAGCTCTATAGTTCCCCCATTGTAAACCCAGCTCGGATGCGAGAGGTGACTTCTTGATCTTCCATGGCATCTACCCTCATTAGGTCAGCCTCCATCTCTTCCTCCGTTGCTGGCCCAAAGTGGTCAGCGTTGCTGTTTGCCCTTGGTACCGGTGCCGGGTTAGATACTCGACTCTCCCTGACTGACTCTTGAGAAGACATCTTGCCTTAATCTGCAGCAGCAACAGCTCGAAACAAAAACAGAGGAGATTTCCGTGATACGAGAGTCAAAACCTTCGGGAGTATATATAATGAATTTTTACCGACCAAAATACATATCGTGCAAGGAAACGGAGTCCGGAGGGCACACGAGGTGCTCACGAGGTAGGGGGCGCGCCCAGGGGGTAGGGCGGGCCCTCCACCCTCGTGGTGGCCTCATGTCCTCCCCGGACTGCTACTTATTTTTCTATTGTTCTAAATATTCCAAAACAGAGAAATATTGCTATAAAAATTCTTTTGGAGTCGGTTTACTTACCGTGCCACATACCTATTCCTTTTCGGAGTCTGGAACAAGCTGGAAAGTGTCCTTTATGTATTCCGGGGTTACAGTTTCAATAATATTAGTTTCAACATTTATAGGATTACCTCAGATATAGTGCTTGATCCTTTGACTGTTTACCACCTTCGGATTTGTGCCTGCAAAGTTGTTGATTTATATGGCACCGGAACGATAGACCTCCTCGAAAACGTAGGGACCTTCCCATTTAGAGAGAAGTTTTCCTGCAAAAAATCTTAAACGAGAGTTGTATAGCAATACATAATCACCTACATTAAACTCACGCTTTTGTATCCTTTTTTCATGCCATCTTTTAATTTTTTCTTTAAACAACTTGGCATTTTCATATGATTGGGTTCTCCATTCATCAAGTGAGCTAATATCAAATAACATCTTCTCACCGGCAAGTTTGAAATCATAGTTGAGCTCTTTAATAGCCCAGTCTGCCTTATGTTCTAGTTCGAGAGGTAAGTGACATGCTTTTCCGTAGACCATTTTATATGGAGACATACCCATAGGGTTCTTATATGCAGTTCTATAGGCCCATAATGCGTCATTTAGTTTCTTGGACCAATTCTTTCTAGACCTATTGACAGTCTTTTGCAAAATTAATTTGAGCTCTCTATTGCTCAATTCTACTTGACCACTAGACTGCGGGTGATATGGAGATGCAATTCTTTGATTAACATCATATTTAGCAAGCATCTTACGGAAAGCACCATGAATAAAGTGTGAACCACCATCAGTCATTAAATATCTAGGGACTCCAAACCTTGGAAAAATAACTTCCTTAAGCATCTTAATAGAAGTGTTATGATCAGCACTACTAGTTGGAATAGCTTCTACCCACTTAGTAACGTAATCAACAGCAACTAAAATATGTGTATATCCATTAGAGGCAGCAAAAGGTCCCATATAATCAAAGCCCCAAACATCAAATGGTTCAATAACAAGTGAATAATTCATAGGCATTTCTTGACGTCTACTAATATTACCAATTCTTTGACATTCATCGTAAGACAAGACAAACTTACGGGCATCCTTGAAGAGAGTAGGCAAATAAAAACCAGATTGCAATACCTTATGTGCAGTTCTGTCTCCAACATGGTGTCCTCCATAAGCTTCGGAGTGACACTGGCGTAGGATCTGTTCCTGTTCATGCTCAGGTACACAACGTCTAATAACACCATCTACTCCTTCTTTATAATGACGTGGGTCATCCCAAAAGTAATGTCGCAAATCATAGAAAAACTTTTTCTTTTGCTGGTATGTGAAGCTAGGTGGTATAAATTTAGCAACAATATAATTAGCATAATTGGCATACCATGGAGTGCTACGAGAAGTGCTTATGACATTTAATTGTTCATCAGGAAAACTATCATCAATAGGTAGTGGGTCATCAAGAACATTCTCTAACCTAGATAAGTTGTCTACAACGGGGTTCTCAGATCCTTTTCTATCAACAATATGCAAATCAAATTCTTGCAGCAAGAGAACCCATCTAAGAAGTCTAGGTTTTGCACCTTTCTTTTCCATAAGATATTTCATAGCAGCATGATCTGTGTGAATAGTTACTTTAGAATCAACAATATAGGGTCTGAACTTATCACAAGCAAATACAACTGCTAAAAGTTCCTTTTCAGTAGTAGCATAACTTCTTTGAGCATTGTCTAGAGTCTTACTAGCATAATGGATAACATTTAATTTCTTATCAACTCTTTGCCCTAGAATAGAACCTACAGCATAATCACTAGCATCACACATAATTTCAAAGGGTAAATTCCAATTAGGTGGCTGAACAACAGTTGCAGAGACTAATGCTTTCTTAAGTATTTCAAATGCTTCTACACAATCATCATCAAAGACAAATGGTATATCTTTTTGTAATAAATTAGTCAGAGGCCGAGAGATTTTTGAGAAGTCCTTAGTGAACCTCCTATAAAATCCGGCATGACCAAGGAAACTTCTTATACCTTTGATGTCCTTGGGACATGGATCTTTTCAATAGCATCAACCTTGGCTTTATCAACTTCAATACCTCTTTCAGGAACTTTGTGCCCCAAGACAATACCTTCATTAACCATAAAGTGACACTTTTCCCAATTCAAGACAAGATTAGTTTCTTCACATCTCTGCAAAACTCGAGCAAGATTGCTCAAGCAATCATCAAAAGTGGAACCATAGACGGAAAAGTCATCCATGAAAACCTCACTAATCTTTTCGCAAAAGTCAGAGAATATAGCCATCATGCATCTTTGAAAGGTAGCAGGTGCATTACATAAACCAAAAGGCATACGTCTATAAGAAAAAGTACCAAAAGGGCATGTAAAAGTAGTCTTTGATTGATCCTTAGCCGACACAGGTATTTGAGAAAAACCAGAATAGCCATCTAGAAAGCAATAATGTGTATGCTTGCATAACCTTTCTAGCATTTGATCAATAAAAGGTAAGGGGTAATGATCTTTCTTAGTAGCCTTATTTAATTTGTGGAAATCAATTACCATCCTATAACCTGTGGTAATTCTTTGCGGAATCAATTCATCTTTATCATTAGGGACAACAGTAATACCTCCCTTCTTAGGGACACAATGGACAGGACTTACCCACTAACTATCAGCAATGGGATAAATTATACCTGCCTCCAGAAGCTTGAGTATTTCTTTTCTTACCACTTTTTTCATTTTAGGATTCAAACATCGTTTAGGATCACAAACTGGTTTGGCATCCGCTTCCAAATTTATTTTATGTTGACATAGAGTGGGACTGATGCCCTTAAGATCATTCAGAGTATATCCAATAGCGGCATGATGCTTCTTCAGAGTTTTCAATAATCTTCCTTCTTCATGCTCTGAAAGGTTAGCGCTAATAATGATAGGATATATTTTCTTTTCATCAAGATAAGCATATTTAAGATTATCAGGCAACGTTTTAAGCTCAAACACGGGATCACCCTTGGGTGGAGGAGGATCCCCTATGATTTCAATAGGCAAATTGTGTTGCAGAATAGGTTCCTATTTAAAGAATACTTCATCTATTTCCCTTCTTTCGTTCATGAACATATCATTTTCATGGTCTAGCAAATAGTGTTCTAAAGGATCACTAGGAGGTACGGCTGTAGAAGCAAGACCAATAATTTCATCCTTACTAGGCAATTCTTCCTCACGATGTTGTTTACTAAATTTAGAGAAATTAAACTCATGAACCATATCATCCAAGCCAATAGTAACAACATTCTTTTCGCAGTCTATCTTAGCATTAACAGTATTCAAGAAGGGTCTACCAAATATAATAGGACAAAAGCTATCTTGTGGAGAACAAAGAACAAGAAAATTAGTGGGATATTTGGTTTTTCCACACAAGACTTCGACATCTCTAACAATTCCTATTGCAGATATAGTATCTCTATTGGCAAGTTTAATTGTAACATCAATATCTTCTAACTCAGGAGGTGCAATATCATGCATAATTTCTTTGTATAAGTCAATGGGTATAACACTAGCACTAGCACCCATATCACATAAGCCATGATAACAATGATCTCCTATTTTAACAGAAACAACAAGCACGACTACCACAGGTCTATGCTTATCTCTATCACAGGGTTTAGCAATTCTAGCAGTTTCACCACAGAATTGAATAACATGCCCATCAATATTATCAGACAGAAGATCTTTAACAATAGCAATATTAGGTTCTACTTTGACTTGCTCAGGAGGCGTATAAGTTCTAATATTGCTTTTACGAACAACAGTTGAAGCTTTAGCATGATCCTTCATTCTAACAGGGAAAGGTGGTTTCTCAACATAAGAAGTGGGAACAATAGGATCATTATAACTTACAGTCTTTTCTTCAACTTTAATAGGTGCAGCTACTTTTACTTCTATGGGAGGATGATATTTAAACCACTTCTCCTTGGGGAGATCAACATAAGTAGCAAAAGATTCACAGAAAGAAGCTACTATCTCAGAATCAAGTCCATATTTAGTGCTAAACTTACGGAAAATATCGGTATCCATAAAAGATTTAACACAATCAAACTTAGATGTCATACCTGACTCCTTACCTTCATCGAGGTTCCAATCTTCAGAGTTGCGTTTAATTCTATCCAATAAATTCCATCTAAATTCAATAGTCTTCATCATAAAAGAGCCAGCACAAGAAGTATCGAGCATGGTGCGATTGTTATCAGAAAGCCGAGCATAAAAACTTTGCATAATTATTTCTCTTGGGAGATCATGATTGGGGCATGAATATAACATTGATTTAAGCCTCCCCCAAGCTTGAGCGATGCTTTGTCCTTCGCGAGGCCAAAAATTATATATATAATTGCGATCACGATGAACAAGATGCATAGGGTAATACTTTTGATGAAATTCCAATTTCAATCTTTTATAGTTCCATGATCTCATATCATCACATAGCCTATACCATGTCAATGCATCTCCCTTCAAAGATAAAGGGAAGGCCTTCTTCTTAACAACATCATTGGGTATACCTGCAAGCTTAAATAGTCCACAAACATCATCCACATAGCGTAGATGTTCATCAGGATGCTTTGTTCCATCTCCTGTAAAAGTGTTAGCTAGCAGTTTTTCCATCATACCCGAAGGAATCTGAAAAGGATTTTCATTTTCAATAGGTTCAGTAGGTTCAGTAGGTTGCGGAGCAACTCTTTGCTCTACTGGACGGGGTGAAGATACCCCGAACAAGCCCCTCAGACAATTACTTTCCATAGTAACAAGTGACAGAAAATTTTAGCACACTAAATAAATTTTTCCTTACCAAATTCCACCTACCAAAGGCGCTTCACTCCCTGGCAACGGCGCCAGAAAAGAGTCTTGATGACCCACAAGTATAGGGGATCTATCGTAGTCCTTTTCATAAGTAAGAGTGTCGAATCCAACGAGGAGCAGAAGGAAATGATAAGCGGTTTTCAGCAAGGTATTCTCTGCAAGTACTGGAATAAGTGGTAACAGATAGTTTTGTGATAGGATAAATTGTAACGAGCAACAAGTAACAAAAGTAAATAAAGTGCACCAAGGTGGCCCAATCCTTTTTGTAGCAAAGGACAAGCCTGGACAAACTCTTATAATAGGAAAAGCGCTCCCGAGGACACATGGGAATATCGTCAAGCTAGTTTTCATCACGTTCATATGATTCGTGTTCGGTACTTTGATAATTTGATATGTGGGTGGACCGGTGCTTGGGTGCTGTTATTACTTGAATAAGCATCCCACTTATGATTAACCTCTATTGCAAGCATCCGCAACTACAACAAAAGTATTAAGGTAAACCTAACCATAGCATGAAACATATGGATCCAAATCAGCCCCTTACGAAGCAATGCATAAACTAGGGTTTAAGCTTCTGTCACTCTAGCAACCCATCATCTACTTATTACTTCCCAATGCCTTCCTCTAGGCCCAAATAATGGTGAAGTGTTATGTAGTCGACGTTCACATAAAACCACTAGAGGTTAGACAACATACATCTTATCAAAATATCGAACGAATACCAACTTCACATGACTACTAATAGCAAGACTTCTCCCTTGTCCTCAGGAACAAACATAATTACTTACAAAGCATATTCATGTTCATAATCAGAGGGGTAATAATGTGCATAAAGGATCTGAACATATGATCTTCCACCAAATAAACCAATTAGCATCAACTACAAGGAGTAATCAACACTACTTGCAACCTACTAGCACCAATCCCGGACTTGGAGACAAGAATTGGATACAAGAGATGAACTAGGGTTTAGAGATGAGATGGTGCTGGTGAAGATGTTGATGGAGATTGCCCTCTCCCGATGAGAGGAGCATTGGTGGTGACGATGGTGATGATTTCCCCCTCCTGGAGGGAAGTGTTCCCGGCAGAACAGCTCTCCCGGAGCCCTTGATTGGTTCCGCCAAGGTTCCGCCTCGTGGCGGCGGAGTCTCGTCCCGAAAGGTTGCCTTCTATTTTTTTCTCATCAAAAGACTTCATATAGGAGAAGATGGGCGTCGGAGAGCCACCAGGGGGCCCATGAGGTAGGGGGCGCACCCAGGGGGAGGGCGCGCCCCACCCTCGTGAGCAGGGTGTGGGCCCCCTGGCCTTCATCTTTGGCGACAATTTTTCTTTATTTAATTTAAGACATTCCGTGGAGTTTCAGGACTTTTGGAGTTATGCAGAATAGGCCTTCAATATTTGCTCCTTTCCAGCCCAGAATTCCAGCTGCTGGCATTCTCCCTCTTCATGTAAACCTTGTAAAATAAGAGAGAATAACCATAAGTGTTGTGACATAATGTGAAATAACAGCCCATAATGCAATAAATATTGACATAAAAGCATGATGCAAAATGGACGTATCAGGGTACATGGACAACACTCTCCCCTCTCGTTGCTATGCATCACCATGATCTTGCGTGTGCGTAGGAATTCTTTTGAAATTAATATGTTCCCCAACAGTGGTATCAGAGCCTGGTTTTATGCGTAGATGTTATATGCACGAGTAGAACACAAGTGAGTTGTGGGCGATACAAGTCATACTGTTTACCAGCATGTCATACTTTGGTTTGGCGGTATTGTTGGATGAAGCGGCCCGGACCGACATTACGCGTACGCTTACGCGAGACTAATTCTACCGACGTGCTTTGCATATAGGTGGCTGGCGGGTGTCAGTTTCTCCAACTTTAGTTGAACCAAATGTGGCTACGCCCGGTCCTTGAGAAGGTTAAAACAACACTAACTTGACGAACTATCGTTGTGGTTTTGATGCGTAGGTAAGAACGGTTCTTGCTCAGCCCGTAGCAGCCACGTAAAACTTGCAACAACAAAGTAGAGGACATCTAACTTGTTTTTGCAGGGTATGTTGTGATGTGATATGGTCAAGACGTGATGCTATATTTTATTGTATGTGATGATCATGTTTTGTAACCGAGTTATCGGCAACTGGCAGGAGCCATATGGTTGTCGCTTTATTGTATCCAATGCAATCGCCCTGTAATTGCTTTACTTTATCACTAAGCGGTAGCGATAGTCGTAGAAGCAATAGGTAGCGAAACGGCAACAATGCTACAATGGAGATCAAGGTGTCGTGCCGGTGACGATGGTGATCATGACGGTGCTTCGAAGATGGAGATCACAAGCACAAGATGATGATGGCCATATCATATCACTTATATTGATTGCAGGTGATGTTTATCCTTTATGCATCTTATTTTGCTTTGATTGACGGTAGCATTATAAGATGATCTCTCACTAAATTTCAAGGTATAAGTTTTCTCCCTGAGTATGCATCGTTGCGAAAGTTCTTCGTGCTGAGACACCACGTGATGATCGGGTGCGATAGGCTCTACGTTCAAATACAACGGGTGCAAAATAGTTGCACACGCGGAATACTCAGGTCACTACTAGGAAAAGGCCTACTAATGGCGCAACGGTTTTGCCTACTAATGGCGCACTACTGGTGCGCCATTAGTATCACGCTACTAGTATTTTTTACTAATGGCGCACCACTGGTGCGCCATTAGTATCTGGTATACTAATGGCGCACCATGCAGTGCGCCATTAGTTTTGCCCACAGTGTGCCATTAGTGTCTTCTATACTAATGGCGCACCACATGGTAGTGCGCCATTAGTAACAATTTTTTTAATTTTTTTTCTTAATATCAGGTCACTATTTCACCTATGAGATATCCAACACATATATATATATACAACAAGCATCCATACAACAATCATAGCCAACACACAAGTTCCATTATATATACATACATAGCCAACACACAAGTTCCATCATATATACATACATAGCCAACACATAGTTCCATCGTTACATATTACAAAAGTTTCACATTGTTCATCCCACATCGTTATCCATCAATTCACAAAAGTTTCACATTGATACAAAATAGAAACACAAATGGAAAAGAAGCACTCCATCCATGCAATCTTCCGTAAATTAAATCAAATCTGCAAAATGATAAACAAGAAGTTAGAAGAACAAAAAGAAGAAGACTAGAAGAATACTAGAAGAAGAAGAACACTAGAAGAAGAATAAGAAGAATTTTGGAAAAGAAGAAGAATAAGAAGAAGACTATAAGCTTATTATGTAAACTTGATCATTTTGTGCTAACATAAGTTATTTTGGAGCTAACCTATAGGAAACTAAGCATATAAGCTCTAAGTTAGTATATTAGAGCCAACTTAGGTAAAATGAAGCTAACCTATGTCATTTTGGAAAAGAAGAAGAATAAGAAAAATACTATAAGCTTATTATGTAAACTTGATCATTTTGTGCTAACATAAGTTATTTTGGAGCTAACCTATAGGAAACTAAGCATATAAGCTCTAAGTTAGCATATTAGAGCCAACTTAGGTAAAAATGAAGCTAACCTATAGGAAACTAAGCATATTAGAGAAAACATAGGTAACTAAGTATATATATATCATTTTGGATAACTAACCTATAGGAGATCTGACATACCTGACAAAGTTGAGTTCTCATGCATGGTTCTTCTCCTTCTCCTTCTCCTTCCTCAGCCTGATGCGCCAAGAGCGGCGAGGCGATGGAGGCAGTGGGATGTAGTCTTCTACCACAATTGGCATGGTCATGTCACCCAGCTGTGGGATCGCCGGCGCCACCACCGGTGCGTGGTCATTATCAGGCACCACCACCATCGCGAGGCCACCTTCAGGCACGACCATCACTAGGTCATCCTCAGCCACCTCCATCTCTTGCCCATGGTTAGCCACCACCATCTCTTGCCCTTGGTCAGCCACCACCAGCGCTAGGTCATCCTCAGCCTGATGCCCATCATCATCCTGCAGCTCCTCATCCCCACTCTGCTCCTCTTGTCCCGCACTCCAGTCCGGATCATCCTTCTTGTTGTTTATGCTGCTGCCAGAATCGCTGTTGCTTTCGCTACAGCCAGAATCGCTACTGCTTTCACTACAGCCATAGTCGCTGCTACTCTGGCTATAGCCAGTGTCGCTGCTGCTGCTCCCATTACCTGTCCAAAATGCAACAATGACCATTAACAATCGATGTGAGACAAAGCCAAATGTAGAGGAATAAGAAGAGGCAGAACGTACCGGCATCATCATCGTCAACGTAGTGCATGCGACACATAGTCGTGTTGAACACCTTCACGATGAGCATGGTGGTGGCGTCGTCGTACCTGAAGAGAAGGAAGTACCCCAGCCGCAGGTCGTAGGCACGGTAGAACTTCTCCCACCCACGAGACAATTACATGTGGCCCTCCTTGATCACCAACTCCACATCCCACTGCCTGCGAAACCCGCTGCCGGCCTGTCGCAGCTTCACATTATTTGGCGGATCTTCACCCATCAGCATGTTCATAAAACTGTCAGGCAACCTCTGCAGTTTGGGACAATGAGTGATGTAGCAAACAACAGATATCATAATGAGATGGGTGAAGGGAAGATCTCTCGTTTTATATACCTGCGTCATGGATGATACTGAAGTCTCAAGTATGATAGTGAAGAACTCGGAAGCAACCAACTCGTACTGCGGTGTCGCAGAGCGGCGGTGGCTGCTTACCGCCATCTCTGATAAGCAGTAGAAGAGACCAATTAGTACCCTTACAACATATCAGAAAACATGCATGATAACAGGCATTAGTCGCAAGTACCCCATATGTCCTATTTTTAGCAAAGTCATGCTAAAATTCACGGAAAATTTCAGCATTACTTTGCTGAAAATAGGACATATGGAGTACCCGAATTTGTCGGAACGGAAGTTAATCAACATTCAGGCAAACTCAAGGGCCTCTCGGGGCACCTGCAATATCATTATCCCTGCGTAATGAAGTCGCCAATGGGTCATTTCAGAAGATCACAAGTAGCATCATCACAAGTACAACATCATCTATAGCTTTATATTAACAAAGCATCAACACATATAGACAGTGATTCAATGAAGGCATTATAGACAGTGTACTTAGTTAGCTGAGCATTTAACTAGATAATCAACCGAACACTACCAAATGTTCACAACTTTTCTGCACCCACAAATCAACCTCTGAAAATGAATGTTCCACTAACATGTAAGGATTGCAGCTTTGAGGTTCACTAGGATCATCGACTACAAACCTCAAGGCACATTTTCCTATTTGTGTAGCATTAATATTCCACTGGCATACGCAGGTTAGCGCCCAGGTTCACTAGGATCATCTACTTCAAAGCCTGAAGCACATTTTCCAATTTGTTTAGTATTAACTGAAATTGCTTTTGTAGTTTGCTATGCAGAACAGTATAGTACAGACATGATGCACTATCAGGTCTTGAGAAAAAAACAAGTATACGAGTGCTAAATCCCTTTTTTTAGAGAATCCAATAGACTTTAACTGTACTACTACTTAAGCACTATCTTAAGCTGTTACTTGCTGTGAGAGTGACATGGCCAAAGAAATGAAGATAATGTCTTCTAGGAGAAAATTGTTTTTTGGCATGACCTTTGTCAATCTTTTGTGTTATTGCTCGTACTCTGGATATTAAGTGTTCCACTTAGTGAGATGTTGAATTAAGTCCTCCTGAATAGGTAGGATGACTTCATGTAAGTTCAGTGTGGTTTCATTGTTTGTCAGTGATTCCATAAAGGCATTATAGACGGTGTCCTTAATTAGCTATGCATTCACCAAATAATCAGCCGAACATTACCGAATGATCATAACTTTTCTGCACCCACAAATCACCCCCCTGAAAGTGAATGTTCCACTGACATATAAAGATTACAGCTTTTAGGTTCACTAGTATCATCTACTTCCAAGCCCAAAGCACATTTTTCCAATTTCTGTAGCATTAATATTCCACTGACATATATACTTAGGTTACAGCTTCCAGGTTCACTAGGATCATCTACTCCAAAGCCCAAAGCCCAAAGCACATGATCGAATTTGTGTAGATTTAACTAAAACTGCTTCTGCACTTTGCTACGCAAAACAATATAATACAAACAGGATGCATCATCAGTTCTATGAAAATCAAGTATACCTGTACTACTTAAGCAATCTGTTACTTGCTGTGAGAGTGACATGGCCAAAGAAATGGAGATAATATCCTGTAGGAGAAAAAATGTTCTCGCATGACCTTTGTCAGTCTTTTATGTTATTGATTTTGTGCTAGACGATGCGTGTTCCACTTAGCGCGGTGTTGAATTGAAGGTTCGATAATACTGTACTAAAATACATCCATTTCCTTGCTTCTTGCTTTCGGGACACTAAAATGAAGGATATTATGGAACGGAGGGAGTGGTACACAATTGCATATGGAAAGAACAACATTATGCCACTACGACACCTGCGAAGTCGATGGCGACGTGCGCACCAACGGCACAGCCCTGTCGGTAACCCTCGTCCCGGCGGCGAGCTGGCCGGAGCGCCACGAGTGGATGATCAACCCGTACTCGCGTAGGTTCGCCAGCCTCAGGAAGGTCACCGTGACGCAGCTGCAGGACCGGGCCGCCGCCCCGCCGTGCATGGTGACCCACGACATGTCGGCCGTCCTGTTTGGGATCGGCGGGTACACGGCCAACTACTGGCACGCCTACGCCGACATCCTGGTGCCGCTGTTCGTCGCGTCGCGGCGGTACCACGGCGAGGTCACGTTCCTGGTCAGCAACATCCAGTTCAGGTTGTGGTGGCTGGTCAAGTACAGGGCCGCACCTGGGGTTGGGGCCGGGGCGGTAGCGGACTGCAGCTGCGACGGCCGGGCGGAGGTCCGGCAGCACTTGATCTGGAGAGGGGAGGAGGCCCGAAGCCGGAGCAGAGACGACGGGGCTACGGTGGTGCGGGGGCGCGAGGCCTCGTGCCGTCGCCATGGGTGCTAGGACAGTGGGGAGGCGGGGAGCTTCGGACTTGGGGGCGGGGCTGACGGCGGGGAGGAGGGCGGAGGGGAGGTGGAGGGCGCGGCGGAAGGGGGGGAGGGAGGGAATGGGGAGGAAGGGTGGAGAGGGAGGAAGGAGGAAGGAGGAGAGGTACCTGGGCGGGTGCGGCCGGTCGCCAGAGGGGACGGGGTCGGCGGCGAGGGTGGATTCCGGCGGGGGTCGGGGCGGCGGCAGCAGGGGAAGGAGGGGACGGAGGGGGCGGCGGCGGCGGCGTATGGTTGGGGCGGAGGGGGCAAATTAGGTCGAGTGGGGAGGAAGGGAGGGAGGGGAATAGGTGGAGTGGGGGAAGCTTACTAATGGTGCACCGCGTGGTAGTGCGCCATTACTAGTTAGAACTAGTAATGGCGCACTTCGGTCGGATGCGCCATTAGTATGTATGTAAAAATGAAAAAAAATTATCACTCGTGTCGCACCTTTTGTGTGGTGCGCCATTAGTGTCTTCCACACTAATGTTGCATCACCAACTAGTGCGCCATTAGTATATAGTAGTGGCGCACCACTTCCCTGGTGCGCCATTAGTGTCAATCCTATCTATAGCCCTTTTCCTAGTAGTGGGTTAAACTTGACGAGCCTAGCATATACATATATGGCCTCAGAACACTGAGACCGAAAGGTCGAGCATGAATCATATAGTAGATATGATCAACATAGTGATGTTCACCATTGAAAACTACTCCATCTCACGTGATGATCGGACATGGTTTAGTTGATTTGGATCACGTGATCTCTTAGATGATTAGAGGGATGTCTATCTAAGTGGGAGTTCTTAGTAATATGATTAAATTGAACTTAAATTTATCATGAACTTAGTACCTGATAGTATTTTGCTTGTCTATGTTTGTTGTAGATAGATGGCTCATGCTGTTGTTTCGTTGAATTTTAATGCGTTCCTTGAGAAAGCTAAGTTGAAAGATGATGGTAGCAATTACACGGACTGGGTCCGTAACTTGAGAATTATCCTCATTGCTGCATAGAAGAATTACGTCCAGGAAGCACCGCTGGGTGCCAGACCTACTACAGATGCAACTAACGACGTTAAGAACGTCTGGCAGAGCAAAGCTGATGAGTACTCGATAGTTCAGTGTGCCATGCTTTACAGCTTAGAACCGTGACTTCAACGACGTTTTGAACATCATGGAGCATATGAGATGTTCCAGGAGTTGAAGTTAATATTTCAAGCAAATGCCCAGATTGAGAGATATGAAGTCTCCAATAAGTTCTATAGCTACAAGATGGAAGAGAATAGTTCTGTCAGTGAACATATACTCAAAATGTTTGGGTATAATAATCACTTGATTCAACTGGGAGTTAATCTTCCTGATGATAGTGTCATTGACAGAAATCTTCAATCACTGCGACCAAGCTACAAGAGCTTCGTGATGAACTATAATATGCAAGGGATGAATAAGACTATTCCCGAGCTCTTCGCAATGCTAAAAGCTGTGGAGGTATAAATCAAAAAGGAGCATCAAGTGTTGATGGTCAATAAGACCACCAGTTTCAAGAAAAAGGGTAATGGGAAGAAGAAGGGGAACTTCAAGAAGAATGGCAAACAAGTTGCTGCTCAAGAGAAGAAACTGAGTGCTTCTACTGCAAGCAAACTGGTCACTGGAAGCGGAACTGCCCCAAGTATTTGGCGGATAAGAAGGATGGCAAGGTGAACAAAGGTATATGTGATATACATGTTATTGATGTGTACCTTACTAATGCTCGCAGTAGCACCTATTTTTTGATACTGGTTCTGTTGCTAATATTTGCAACTCGAAACAGGGACTACGAATTAAGCGAAGATTGGCTAAGGACGAGGTGACGATGCGTGTGGGAAATGGTTCCAAAGTCGATGTGATCACGGTCGGCACGCTACCTCTACATCTACCTTCAGGATTAGTTTTAGACCTGAATAATTGTTATTTGGTGCCAGCGTTAAGCATGAACATTATATCTTGATCTTGTTTGATGCGAGATGGTTATTCATTTAAATTAGAGAATAATGGTTGTTCTATTTATATGAGTAATATCTTTTATGGTCATGCACCCTTGAAGAATGGTCTATTTTTATTGAATCTCGATAGTAGTGATACACATATTCATATTGTTGAAGCCAAAAGATGCAGAGTTGATAATGATAGTGCAACTTATTTGTGGCACCGCCGTTTGGGTCATATTGGTGTAAAACGCATGAAGAAACTCCATATTGATGGACTTCTGGAATCACTTGATTATGAATCACTTGGTAATTGCGAACCATGCCTCATGGGCAAGATGACTAAAACGCAGTTCTCCGGAACTATGGAGCGAGCAACAGATTTGTTGGAAATCATACATACTAATGTATGTGGTCCAATGAACATTGAGGATCGTGGCGGGTATCATTATTTTCTCACCTTCATAGATGATTTAAGAAGATATGGGTATATCTGCTTAATGAAACATAAGTCTGAAACATTTGAAAAGTTCAAAGAATTTCAGAGTTAAGTGGAAAATCATCGGAACAAGAAAATAAAATTCCTACAATCTGATCGTGGAGGAGAATATTTGAGTTACGAGTTTGGTTTACATTTGAAACAATGCGGAATAGTTTCGCAACTCACGCCACCTGGAACACCACAACGTAATGGTGTGACCGAACGTCGTCATCGTACTTTACTAGATATGGTGCGATCTATGATGTCTCTTACTGATTTACCGCTATCATTTTGGGGTTATGCTTTAGAGACGGTCGCATTCACGTTTAATAGGGCACCATAAAAATCCGTTTAGACGACGCCTCATGAACTATGGTTTGGCAAGTAACCAAAGTTGTCGTTTCTTAAAGTTTGGGGTTGCGATGCTTATGTGAAGAACTCCAACCAGATAAGCTCGAACCCAAATCGAAGAAATGTGTCTTCATAGGATACCCAAAAGAGACTATTGGGTACACCTTCTATCACAGATCTGAAGGCAAGACTTTTGTTGCTAAATTTGGATCCTTTCTAGAGAAGGAGTTTGAGAGGAAAGTAGAACTTGATGAGGTAACTGTACCTGCTCACTTATTGGAAAATTGTTCATCACAGAAACCGGTTCCTATGACGACTACACCAATTAGTGAGGAAGCTAATGATATTGATCATGAAACTTCAGATCAAGTTACTACCAAACCTCGTGGGTCAAGCAGAGTAAGATCCGCACCAGAGTGGTATGGTAATCCTATTCTGGAAGTCATGTTACTTGACCATGGCGAACCTGCGAACTATGAGGAAGCGATGATGAGCCTAGATTCCGCAAAATGGCTTGAGGCCATGAAATCTGAGATGGGATCCATGTATGAGAACAAAGTATGGAGTTTGGTTGACTTGCCCGATGATCGGCGAGCCATCGAGAATAAATGGATCTACAAGAAGAATACTGACGCTGATGGTAATGTTACTATCTACTTGTTGCGAAAGGTTTTCGACAAGTTCAAGGGGTTGACTACGATGAGACTTTCTCACCCGTAGCGATGCTTAAGTCTGTCCGAATCATGTTAGCAATTGCCGCATTTTATGATTATGAAATATGGCAAATGGTTGTCAAAATTGCATTCCTGAATGGATTTCTAGAAAAAGAGTTTTATATGATGCAACCAGAAGGTTTTGTCGATCCAAAAGGTGCTAACAAAGTGTGCACGCTCCAGCGATCCATTTATGAACTGGTGCAAGCCTCTCGGAGTTGGAATAAACGCCTTGATAGTGTGATCAAAGCATATGGTTTTATACAGACTTTTGGAGAAGCCTGTATTTACAAGAAAGTGAGTGGGAGCTCTGTAGCATTTCTGATATTATATGTTGATGACATATTGTTAATTGGAAATGATATAGAACTTCTGGATAACATAAAAGGATACTTGAATAAAAGTTTTTCAACGAAAGACCTCGGTGAAGATGCTTATATATTAGGCATCAAGATCTATAGAGATAGATCAAGACGCTTAATTGGACTTTCACAAAGCACATACCTTGATAAAGTTTTGAAAAAGTTCAAAATAGATCAAGCAAAGAAAGGTTTCTTGCCTGTATTGCAAGGTGTGAAGTTGAGTCAGACTCAATGCCCGACCACAGCAGAAGATAGAGAGAAAATGAAAGATGTTCCCTATGCTTCAGCCATAGGCTCTATCATGTATGCAATGATGTGTACCAGACCTGATGTATGCTTAGCAATAAGTTTAGCAGGGAGGAACCAAAGTAATCCAGGAGTGGATCACTGGACAGCGGTTAAGAATATCCTGAAATACCTGAAAAGGACTAAGGATATGTTTCTCGTTTATCGAGGTGACAAAGAGCTAGTCGTAAATGGTTACATCGATGCAAGCTTTGACACTGATCCGGACGATTCTAAATCACAAACCGGATACGTGTTTATATTGAACGGTGGAGCCGTCAGTTGGCGCAGTTCTAAACAAAGCGTCGTTGCGGGATCTACATGCGAAGCGGAGTACATAGCTGCTTCGGAAGCAGCAAATGAAGGAGTCTAGATGAAGGAGTTCATATCCGATCTAGGTGTTATAACTAATGCTTCGGGACCAATGAAAATCTTCTGTGACAATACTGGTGCAATTGCCTTGGCAAAGGAATCAAGATTTCACAAGAGGACCAAGCACATCAAGAGACGCTTCAATTCCATCCGGGACCAAGTCCAAGTGGGAGACATAGAGATTAGCAAGATACATACGGATCTGAATATTGTAGACCCGTTGACTAAGCCTCTTCCACGAGCAAAACATGATCAGCACCAAGGCTCCATGTGTGTTACAATCATTACTATGTAATCTAGATTATTGACTCTAGTGCAAGTGGGAGACAGAAGGAAATATGCCCTACAGGCAATAATAAAGTTATTATTTATTTCCTTATATCATGATAAATGTTTATTATTCATGCTAGAATTGTATTGACCGGAAACATAATACATGTGTGAATACATAGACAAACACAATATCACTAGTATGCCTCTACTTGACTAGCTCGTTAATCAAAGTTGGTTATGTTTCCTCACCATAGACATGAGTTTTCATTTGATTAACGGGATCACATCATTAGGAGAATGATGTGATTGACTTGACCCATTCCGTTAGCTTAGCACTTGATCGTTTAGTACGTTGCTATTGCTTTCTTCATGACTTATACATGTTCCTACAACTATGAGATTATGCAACTCCCGTTTACCGGAGGAACACTTTGTGTGCTACCAAACGTCACAACGTAACTGGTTGATTATAAAGGAGCTCTACAGGTGTCTCCGAAGGTAAATGTTTAGTTGGCGTATTTCGAGATTAGGATTTGTCACTCCGTTTATCGGAGAAGTATCTCTTGGCCCTCTCGGTAATGCACATCATATAAGCCATGCAAGCAATGTGGATAATGAGTTAGCTACGAGATGATGCATTATGTAACGAGTAAAGAGACTTGTCGGTAACGAGATTGAACTAGGTATTGAGATACCGACGATCGAATCTCGGGCAAGTAACATACCGATGACAAAGGGAACAACGTATGTTGTCATGCGGTTTGACCGATAAAGATCTTCATAGAATATGTGGGAGCCAATATGAGCATCCATGTTCCGCTATTGGTTATTGACCGGAGACGTGTCTCGGTCATGTCTACATAGTTCTCGAACCCGTAGGGTCCGCACGCTTAAAGTTAGATGACGGTTATATTATGAGTTTATATGTTTTGATGTACCGAAGATAGTTGGGAGTCCCGGATGTGATCACGGACATGACGAGGAGTCTCGAAATGGTCGAGACATGAAGATTGATATATGGGATGACTATATTCGAACACCGGAATGGTTCCGGAGGTTATCGGATGTATACCGGAGTACCGGGGGGTTACCGGAACCCCCCAGGGGGTTAATGGGCCTCATGGGCCAAAAGTGGAGCAGACGAGGGGCGGCTCGGGCAGGCCGCGCGCCCCCTTCTCCTCTAGTCCGAATAGGACAAGGAGGGGGGTGCCCCCCTTTCCTTCCTCTCCTCTCTCCCCTTCCTTCCCTCTCTCCTACTTGGACAAGGAAAGGAGAGAGTCCTACTCCCGGTGGGAGTAGTACTCCTCCTGGCGCGCCCCCTCTTGGCCCGCCGCCCCCTCCCCCTTGCTCCTTTATATACGGGGGCAGGGGGCACATCTAGACACAACAATTGATCCTTGAGATCTATTAGGCATGTGCGGTGCCCCCTCCACCATAATCCACCTCGATAATATCGTAGCAGTGCTTAGGTGAAGCCCTGCGGCGGTAGAACAACATCATCGTCACCACGCCGTCGTGCTTACGGAACTCTTCCTCAAAGCTCGGCTGGATCGGAGTTCAAGGGACGTCATCGAGCTGAACGTGTGCTGAACTCGGAGGTGTCGTGCGTTCGGTACTTGATCGGTCGGATCGTGAAGACGTACAACTACATCAACCGCGTTGTTCTAACGCTTCCGCTTTCGGTCTACGAGGGTACGTGGACAACACTCTCCCCTCTCGTTGCTATGCATCACCATGATCTTGCGTGTGCGTAGGATTTTTTTTTTTTGAAATTACTACATTCCCCAACAACTACTGTCTGTAAGTACTACTTCTCTGTAATTAATTAAGTGTCTATATATAGCTCAGCTCTTTCATTGCATGTATATATAGTTATCCTCACTATATTATGCAGATTGAAGATCGCCGAATTGAAGAAAAGACAAGTAGGTGATATTGGGTTCATTAACATAAATCTCATGGATGAATTGAGTGTTAAACATGATGCCAGACAAACCGAGGCCAGCTTGCTCGCATCGTTACTTCGAAATCAAAACAAAGCTACAATACTCTTTCCTTACGAATACAAGCGAGTGTTACTGTCTTGTGCATATTCGGTTTCCCTTATTACTCGAGGTTATAGTAATGTAATTGATGAGTTATGCATGCGTGCACAGCTTCCACTTTATTCCGCTAGAAATTAAGCTTGAGCAGGGACTAGTAACCATCATAGACTCCAAACGAAAAAATTCAGAGGAGTATGCGGCCATTACTAAAATGCTCGAGAAGTAAGTTCAATCGATCATTATCGCACTATATAGGCAACTTTGTTCATTTACTGATATCAAGTAATTGTTTTCTTTGTCTGGCAGGGTTTGGAAAAATTTCACTGCACAAGCTCCAGGACTGCCGGCGCAACTATGATTTGACCACCCAAAAGTAAGTACTAGCTACTAGCTAGTTCTGTGCATCTCCCATTGATTCTAGCTAGTTTCATCAATACCATTTAGCATGCTTTCTTATCAGTTTGATTAACCTCTATTTCTTGTAAAGTGGTTGCGGCAAGAACCCGGGAATGATTTCTGTGGATACTACATTTGCGAGTTCATCCACCACACCACCTGTGAGCGGGGCTACTCTAAACAACAATATGAAGTGCGTAAGCAATAATATTCACAATTTTATTCTATTACCATCATTTGTGTTCAGTTTCATTCATATATATGTATTGACCCTCTTCTTGAAATTGGCAAATGCGGGATGAACTCCTACCACAAGATCGCATAGAGGAATTGGCGGTATTCTTTCTTGACCACGTCATCGACAAACACGGAGAATACCATGTGGAAGTTGAGACCATTGTATATATATATGTATATGTAGCAAGTAGCGTCGGATAGATATACGAAAACTTGTTGTTCAACAAATCTATCGGAGAAGGAGAGGTCAATCACTTCTCTCTGTGTATATATGTTCATGACGATCTTTTATACTTAATGGTTTCCTTCATTTGCTTACTAGCTAGCTAGCGTGTCGAGTCCTCTCTATACGTAGCATCGACCAAGCGTGGAGATAAAAGAGGACACTTCTCTCTATTAGCTAGCTAACACAATATATGAAATCCCTAAATTAACCCTACAAAACCCCGCAAACCCCCACCCCCCCCCCCCCCTTTCAGAAAAAAAATCAAAAACTACTGATGCGTGGAAGCCTTTTGGTCCTGGATGGTGGAACAAACCGGGACAAAAGGTACGGTCCTCCTGCCTGGGCAAGCGACAGCAGCCACGTGGAGCCCCATCTGTTCCGGTTTCTGGGCGAACCGGGAGTAAAGGTATAGGGCTTTAGTACCGACCCTTTAGTCCCGGTTTGGCAACCGGGACAAATGGCCCTCACGAACTGGGACTAAAGAGGCTTCTTATACTAGTGACTTTAGTACAACGTAATATTATAAATAATTATATACTTTTCCACATATTAAAGAAAGAAAACTGACACCGATATATTGTGGAAACCAATAACATAGAAGCACATCATGCATTACGTAGAATTATTACCACCAAGAGGACTTCACTTGAGTAATAGAGATAAATAGTAAATTTAATCTGTATGTCATTACATTGACTAGTATAACGCTCGTGCGTTGCCACGTGCTTTTACAAAATTTAAGATGCAATTCATAAAGCTAAAAAAGCCGAGAACAATTTCGTCTAAAAGAACACACGTCTCTTTTTTTACAATCAACTAACATAAATCATACTATCAAATGCACCAATATGTTATTGGATGATAAACCAAATGTTATTGAAACCAGCCAATAGTTGAATGGTTAGGATAGTGATGATACCCATCCATGTATGTGATTGCAAGTGTGTATCGATAGTGTGCAGACATTGTTATCTGTAGTTCTTTAAACATTTATCAAAACATACATCAATTTTTATTATCTTGCCCTTATCTTGTTATAAATACAAACACATCAAAAATCTTTAATTCGTGTCACTATTCTCATTCCCTAGCTGGGCAATTTTCCATCGGGAGAATTAATGCACACTTCCTAATATCTAATGTTCCAACCTTCTACACATGGAGACTGCCCAAAGATTTTTTTTTTTACGGTTATCACTTTTTTATCTAGTAGAAGATGCCATTTTTTTACAGAATTATGACATAATATTTTAAGCACATACAATGATATTATTTTCATTATGAATAACACGTTTGTACATCAAGTCATACAAATGAATTCTCAAGATTCAGTTACAGACCAAGTATGACCTGACATGGGAAAACAGAACAATGATGTGTGCCTGAGCATCTTTCATCATGTAGGTGACCCCTAAAAGAATCAAACTGGTGTCATGCTTATTTTGACCTCAGCGCACTGGCTGTTTGGCCCACCTAAACTGGCAACCTTCAAATACACCTGACAACGTACCATTATGTTAATCTGGCAGCTGAGGTAAACATTTACAATGTTATAAATCGAAATGAGCAAATCTACTATTCATATAGATAAAATCTAAGAAGCTGGCCAAATGTTGCTGCTAGGAAACTATACGGTGCTACCCATCTTGGTAACGAATTATGACAAAACCTTAGGCAAAAGTTATCTTAATTTATTGGTAAGTAAAATGCTCCCAGGTTTGCTTTGATTTGGTTTGGAGCCTGATGGCATCCCAACTAAGAGCATTTTCATCAGAAAAGTTCAGGGATATACCACAAGATGAACTCGGCGTATATGTCAGTCTACAGAAATTCTATGTGGGTTAGTCTGTGAATCATGGTATCGAGGTTCTGTCCATGGGCAGATTTGTTAAAATTAACATCACACCTCATGAATACATGGGTTTCAGATGATGGTGCATGGATCTGGTCCCATCAATTACTACTCCATGTCTGTCAAAATATAAGGTGAATTAAATTTCCAAAAGTCAAAGTTCCCTATGTTTGATCAAATCTGTAGCAAAATACATCTAACACCTACGATACTAAAGGCCTGTTCGGACTCACTCCCACTCCGCAGCTCCGCTCCGGAGCGGAGTGGCATGCAACTATAATCTACGGAGTGGCCAGAAGGTCGCTCCGTCCGCTCCGCTCTGTGGCGAGGGCGTGGAGGCTTTCTGACAGCCCCTAAATAAATCAAATATGGAAATATACTTCATCATGAATCTAATGATACTTATTTTCTATAGTAGATATTTATGTTTTATTCTATAAACTTGGTCAAAATTAGGTAGGTTTGAATTTTTTAAAAATCAGTACACCTTACAAGTTCAAACTGAGGGGGAATTGAACATTTCTGTAAAGACATGACCTTTTCTTGAACTAGCAAAGTGGCCCGCTCGATACGCGGGCTAGATCTTTAGACAATTTAGTAATGACATCATATTGTTTTGTTCTGTGTAAATAATGGTAGCATGTTTAAAGGGCACATGCTATAATATACTTGTTCATGTTTTTCAATTGTATATTTTGGTTTCAATAAAGAAATAGAATAAAAGCTGCAAGTTCCCATAGATGGAAAACATAATCTTGATAGAAATATCCAATTTGATGGCTAGTTACAAAAGAACTTTTTTATATTCCCAAGATTGTATGAAATTTAATAATACATATGTGCAGTAAGTTGAGTAACAACCCACATGTCAATTTGTAATTCTCAGTGTCATGGGTAACTGGATAGTCCACATATACTATTAATATCTACCCCTCCATTAGCACAACCTATCAATTATTTTATCTTTTCAACTATCTGTTGTTCGAACTATCGTATTCTGCATGGCCGCCTCTTTTATTTATGTAGCAACGTAGCCTGTACAGATGCATATTCAATGCCTAATTCGCTAAGAACTTATTTCTAGTCACTCGCACAATTAGTGTCACATCCCATCTAGAAATGGCTTGAAGGATGGAACCCGTAATTGCAAGCAAATGTCGAATTGTATAGCAATGTTTGGGTGACAAATAAAACTAATTTATCCGCATAGGCGTCCCTCTGTGTGAACATCGAGCAAATAAATTGGTCATCTAAAATATGTATACCATTTGGATCTGTTTTGTTACAAAAAATATATCCTAAATTCACAAATGTACACTCCAAAACTATGTTGTAGTACAATTTTCACCCATAGTCCATAAGTTGCAGTCGATACTGATAAAATGTAGAGGGTGTGTTGTATTATACAGATGGAGTAGTGAAAAATGTATATACCTAGCTATCATGTGCTAGTGCAGTAGTGCATAGCTCTGGGTTCCGTGGATTAGATATTGCTACTATGAGCCAAGTCTTCAATACGATCGTATACACTTTGCTTCTTGCTACAAGGCTGCATGCATGAGCAAGTTTGAACTCCGAGACTGCTGATGTGCTGACGGAGCCCAATTGAACGCTACAGGTGACGGATGCGTGCTTGAGGACGTGCTCACGTACGAGATTCTCGATTTGTTTTTAAGTCAGCCAAGAGGACATTGGGGAAGTGAGCTCCACTCCATATGATTCTGCTATCTGCCTATGAGATCTTGGATCGTGCTCCTTCCATGGCAATATTTGATATCTCCACTCAGTGAAAGGTTTTGTACCTCAACCTCCCCGCCCAAGAATCCTGGGCCAAGGCATTCTCGTATCCTACACATGTGAAATTGAAGTGAAGCAACGTGTCCTCGATTGTCAAATAATAAATTGAACCATAATCCAAAAAGTATAATTCTTCAAATTTGAGCATTGGTTTGTATCACAAGCAATCAAATGTTCTAAACTTGCAGTGCAGTATGCAAGCAACTTGGTGATGTTGTTCGCGAGGATGTATGTCTAGGATAACTTGGTGATAAAACTATGCACTTAGTGATTAGGTAGAAATTACACATCCTTTTTTAATGAATTTTAGGTATGTTATAATGAAAATCAACATCTGTTACTGGATATTTGTTAATTATTCATAATGGTTTCCCATAGGATTAGAATCCCTCTTCCAGTCATTCAGGCTCAAAAATTTCCAATCATTGAATAATCTAGCAGTCTGCCTTAAACAACCATACATGACGGTCGCAACACTTTTTCTACTGCTTATACGACAGAGCAACATTTACGTGTGTAAATGCTATTTCGTCTGGAACAAACTCCACACGGCTGTATATTGTATGTTGCAAGTGTTCATTGATGCAGACCCCTCTATTTCTGAGCTCTAGCACACATTCTCCATCAAGATCTCTCGCCCTCAGCCGGAACCCCCTGAGTTATTAACATGTCCCCACACCGCTCTTTATCTTCAGTGCAGTGTGATATGGAAACAAAATAATAAAATCAATGAGAGAATATTTTTTAGTCTTCATATAAAATTATTCTGACATTCATTTGTCCAGTATTTTATTCCATTGACATTGAAACCAAACTGGCTGTACATAGTAGAAATCAGATTGAATAAAAACGTAATTAATTCCACTGCCATCTAACCTTAGTAAATTGCATACTCTAGCAGCCATATTGGTATTAATTTTGGGTTCCACTCAAATCTAACGATGGACAATTGTATGGATAATAGTTGAATTGGTAAAAACTATAGGATTTAACTCTACTTGGTTGCTAGTGTCCCATGTTATATAGATACAGAATAGTTGATTAGATAGAAACCATATACCTACCAGCAAAAAGGGGCAGGGAACTCGATTCTCCTCATGCATCTCCAATGCAACACATGCTGCTGAATTCTACTGTACATGTGGCCAATTTTTCCGACCTACTTAAGTACGTGGCGAGCATGGAGGGGGGCTAATACCTCAATAAATTGGGGAGGCAATCTCTAAGGTAGACCGAGGAAGGAGATAGATGGTGCGGGAGCTGCCTTGAAGACCAGATGAGGGAGATTGATGGTCAGCAGATCGAGGGGATCAGTCCTGCTTGCAGAGAAGAAGCGGCGATGGTAGGCAGGAGGGTAGGAGGCGAGGATTACATAGTCGTGTTTTTTTGCTGGTTTCTATTTCAGTTTTTTTATCATGCATAAGGACGTGGAAAGAGAGGAGTCTGTCTCCTCCACGTGAAGAGGTGCTTCCCCGCTGATTTTTATTTCAATTTTCTTATCACGTAAGGAGGTGCAAATAGAGGAGTCTGTCTCCCGCACGTGAAGAGGCGCATCAAGACATTATTTGACGGACGTCGATGTATCATTAGTAAATCTAATGGTCCAAATTTTCTAACTACCGGGATTAACATGGGACCTCGCTCGGTGCCTCCAATTAGTAAATAGTATAAGATGGTCGCAAAATACAACTTGGATTTGAGTTCCCCTTCTGGTGCGTTCATTCTTTTGCATCATTTTTCCAGTTTCAATTGGCAAACTTGGTTTTGTTTAGAGGCTTCTAGACCATGATCGATTATATTTTCTTTACGAAACGATCAGTCATATTTTGAAGTGTCATTTCTTAAGCATCTAGAAAGAGGCACTTTGGTTCAGACCAGACACTCTGGTCCAAATTACTGATTGAAAGTGCAAGCAGATCAATATTTTTGTCTTTTGCATGGGGTAAATTTTATCAATTTTGAAAACAATTCCAATGATGAGCAAATAATTGGGGAGAAATAAATTTTTATTGACAGGGTAAAGATTTCGTTTCTCAGACAATAGCAATGTCATTTACAATCAAAGAAGAAATAAAAACAGAAGAATTCTTCAGCATATATGCTTGCTTAGCCAAAGCATCCGCTACACTGTTTGCTTCTCAGTTGCGTAAAGAACATTTCACCTGTCGGAAGTCACAAGAGAGTTGAACAGATTCAATAATTGTTGTCGCTTGGGAACCATTGAATCTATAAGTATCTTTTACTGCATCAATCACAAGTTCACAATCTGACTTAGCATATATCCTCAAGCATCCCAAATGAGCTGCCAAATTAATACCATTCCTGAGAGCTATTGCTTCAGCAGTAGCCGCATCAGAAACATGTGGCAGAACATGTTGCAGCAGCTACGAAATAACCCAATTCGTCTCTGATGACTGCCTCACTTGCTCCTGATTCATCCGCATCCCGCGCATTCGCTGGATCCCCTCTTAGGTTGGATCGGTTCCCCTGACACGCATCGGTTGAACCGCGTGACGGTTGAACCACTAGCGCGCCTCGGCCCCCGTCGCTCGACTCATCTTGTTTCGCCACCGCTCGATCTCCTCGCGTGCCTGGCTCCCTTGAGCGCCTCCTCTATTCGAGTCCAACACATCCTATTGACCGCACATTTGTTTTTTAGGTACAAGAGACAGCTGCAGTGAGCCATCAACAGATTGGAGTCAGGATGGTTAAATGGGCTGCCTCAACTAGCCCAATTAACAAGAGGCCTCAGTTTTTTCTTCCAGAATAGCAGCCGCTTAGGACAGTTGGGCCTGGATGCTGTAGGAATTGGGCAATAACGCTACATCAAGTGGATCTGACAGCCAAGAATGGTTAAATCAGCAAAACGAACAGCCACAAAGCCTAATGGCGTGAGAGAGCAGGGATTAGGTGCAGTTATACTGCCCACATATTATATGCCCCCAATGCAATTGCAAAGTTTTGGCAACACTCATGGTTGATTGCCGAAAGAATCTAAAAGCATTGGGAGGCAATCATATCCGGAGTGGGCTGAAATTGAGAAACAGCTTAAAGCCAATTTTTCCGCACACCGCCAGAAAAAAACAGAAAAAGAATTGGCCCAAATAAAAGAAGCATTGCCAATTGGTAGAGTCAATGAAAAGAAGGATGATTCGTAACATGAAAATGCTTCGGTTGAAAACCCCAAATCAAGTAGTGCATATTCTGAATCCATCAAATCCAAATAGGCAAGCATTATTGAGAAAGGTCATGGCAAGCATAGGAAAACAGTCGTGCCTAATTTTTTTAAAGTTAATGGAACCTACTTCCTGCCCTATGAGTTCCGTGCCGTAGAAATTGACAAGCCTCGAGGACAAGAACAAGTAGCCGAAAAAGCTCGGCTGACAAAGATCTTCGATATAATAATGCACGAAATCAAGAATAAAGAATATGATGAAAAGGCGTTGGGGAGCCATCCAAAGACGGAGCAAGATATTGTTCAAGTCACACAACCATCATGCTCTCCCAACAAATTTGAAGAGGTATGTCTATCAAGTAATTTACTTGCTTTCATATTTGGTCACAACTTTATTGTTGATGCATCTATTAGAAAAAAATCCTAATACGTAATTTTGAAAGACCAGTGAAGAAGGGTAATTTACTTGTAAGCGATAAAATTGTTATAGAGCATATCGGTCAACCCATTGCGCCATTTATAAAGACCGAGAGTGACTTACTGTTACAGCCAAGGCTTTCCCCATTGCTTTATAAAGACCGAGAGTGACTTACTGTTATAGCCAAGGCTTTCCCCATTGCTTTATCTAAAGTTCATATCTAGTTGGGTAGCTTTCCTTATATCTTACTTGGCATGCTTTTCGTCTCAATTGAGACATGTGTGTTCTAACTATTTTTGTTTCAGAAACATAATGTCAAGTTTAGATTCTTTTCAGAAAACCAATGCTAGTATAATATGTTGTCCAATGACACCGGAAAAATAATGTGAAAGAAAATTCATAGACGAATGGGGAGATTCCAAATCTGAACCATTCGTGTGCTTACCTCTAATGCCATTCTCACAACATGATCGTCTAGAAAATAAAAGGTTTACCTTCAATTCAAGCATGTGTGATCGAATATTTGAGTTGTTGCTGAAAAATAATTACATTAGAATTCTTGATCACCATGTCAAGTCATCAAACCAAGGACGAATGTGATGTAGATTGCATCATTCGTTCAAACATAATTTTGAGGATTGCAATATGTTTCGTCAAATAGTTAAATCGGCCATTGATAAGGACGGTTCAAATTTGTTGAGACACCAAGAGATGACCAGTCTATTCCGATTGGTTCTGATGGTAAACAGTTTTTGCATCGGCTGCTTCATGCTGGTCTATTTAAACATGAGAAGGAAAAACTGCAGAAAATGGGATTAAGCTTTCAGGTAGGAAAATCTTTTAAGAGCACAATGATAATATTTTTGAGGGTGAAAATTCTATCGAAGCTACAATGAAGATGCTAAGGACTGGGGGGCAACAAGAAACTCCAATGATCGATGAAAGCAAACCAAAAGAAAATAAAGGCCGAAATAAGCGCAAGTGTAAGAGATTAAAAATCACCTTCACTGAACTATTGGATAAATATCAAAAGAGGAGTGAAGACAAGAATGCTTATCGGCCAAATCATGCAAAGAAACCAAGATCACCCCCAAGGAGCAAATATGAGGATCGATGGCAAGGAGAGAAGTGTAATGCAACATATTCATATCCTTATTTTGGGCCTCCAATCCCAATGCCAACACACATCAACTTTCTACTGATCATGAAAGAACTCTATGAACAAACAGTGACCAACTGAACGTGACTTATTTAGAAGATTGCAAGAACTAGCGGAGGATGTAAAAAAGAACAAAAGACAAAGAAAGATTCCATGTCGGTTAGTGCGTTAAATTATTGATGGAATCAAATATGCACCACCCTTTGTTGAGCATATAGGTAGCCAGATGTATGTTCCATCACTGTAACAACATCCTCAGCGGATCTAAAAGATAAGAAAACTATGTCTAAATCCCTATAACCATAACCCTAGATCGTCTTTTTCTACTTACAGTTTGTGTACTGGTTGGTGCCGGCAGATATCCATGGCTAGGAACAGGCATGACGAATGCTAAGAAGGTCAGAGAGATTATATCGGGACTGCTTTACCATGTGGCATAGTTCCTCCAAGCCAAGGCCATGAGATGGCAATGGAATAATCGATGGACTGCAAATTGGCTGGAGATATATGAATCAGGTCGTATCTAGGTTAGTCACAAAGAAACACGGTCATGATTTGGACAATTGCATGACGTCTCAGCTACCGTGTCAAATCTGAACGGTTGTTTAGATTGCATCATATCTTTTACTTTTTTTCCCTGATTGAAATCCAAGTTCTATTTTTCAATTGAAATATCCAAGGGATTTATTAATAGATCGTAATCATAGTAATTCAGGCCCGCTAAAATCACTGGTTTCTATTTCTTGTTTTCACTGATTGAAGTTTTAATATGTAGGGAGTCCGTTATTAGTATCAGCTAGATATAGACATAGATAGATAGATAGATAGATAGATAGATAGATAGATTGATAGAGATAGAGATAGAGATAGAGATAGATATAGAGATAGATATAGATAGATAGATAGATAGATAGATAGATACATAGATAGATAGATAGATAGATAGATAGATAGATAGATAGATAGATACATAGATAGATAGATGGATAGATGGAGACAGAGATAGAGATAGAGATAGATAGATAGGTAGAGAGAGAGATGGAGATAGATATGGTGATAGAGATAGAGATATAGATAGACAGACAAATAAATAGGCTTATCTACATATCCGCTACCATCAATTTGATACAAGAAATGGATGCACCTAGCTATATTTAATTAGAAGTATCCTTTACCATCGATGTGATACTACAAGGACCACACATGTCCCTACATTAATTATCAACATACCCAAGTTATGTACACATATCTGTTAAGAGTTCGAAATCAACTACTCCATTGCCAATAATTAATGGGTTGCATCCACATCCATTGCCAACAACTTTATACAAGATCTAGATGTGCAAACATTAAATTATAACATATCTAAGTCATATATCTCTCACTTAGTTAAAAGAGTCCAATTAAGCGATTGATGAGCGAATGGAGTCTAAAAACTTCACTATGACCACTATATATAGAGACTGAGTGGCACAGAAGTCCTGCATAAACACATACCAATAGTGCTACACAACATAGAACATGAACAACGCAAAAGTAGCTGGAGTGTTATGCTTCCTAGTCATTGTGGCTCTTTCTTCTTGTTCGCTCCATGCACGAGAAGCCAACAATATAGATCACTGCCTCCTTGATAAAAAAAAGGTGATGCGAGACTGTTGGCATCACATCGAAAAGAAACTTGGTGACCAGTACCCGCCACTCCATAGCGCATGTTGCAATACAATAAGAGATGCAAAAGAAATCCACTGCGTCTGTGATCGGTTCACCGCTCACGAACTGACTTTGCTCAGTCTAGCCAAGTTTGCCATGGCTACACATGTATGCGGCAATGGGTTGCACACAGACACTCACTGTGCAGGTTGGTATATTGTCATATTTGCGCGCGCACACACAAACACACAAACACACACAAATATATATATTTACAGTTTATATAATTTCTCATGTTCATCATTATGATGTGAAGAATGAAATTTTGCAGGTTATCGTGTTCCGGAAATAAAGCTACCAGCTCCACCTGCGGCAAGTACCTAGGCCTTAAGTGTAAGACCATTTTCATAATGGAGAAATAATTAAATAAAGCAAAGAATGATGTCAGATGAATGGCATTTGCTGTGTATTTGACCTTTTTTGTGTGTATTAAAAAAAATTGGGCATAGCCTCATCACTTGTTGTTTGCATTGGTATGATAACTGGTTCTCATTGATTCATAGGATTTTAACAGACATAGAAATAGAAAAAAAAATAGGCTTCCAATATGCGAAGGAATGTCCTCGTTGATCTTACATGATCAAGAAACAAAGAAATCCATCTAGAAAACATAGAAATCGGGACAAAAAATGGGTACACCAGATCTCGACTCTACAGAAATGAACATACGTATAGACATTACATAAAGAGGTTAATCAATATTACTGTCTAGGAACATTTACTAGATATTCACGGCTATGGGAGCACATAAGGGGAAATAAGGTGACACCGAACACCCAAAGAAAGAAGCAAAAAAAGACTTAAAGAAAAACACGCGAGACATTAAGATTACATACAAGCAACATCACATTTTACTGCTACTCAAAACAATATGCACACATGTTTAAGCACACAAATCTCGCTAGAACTCTGGCACTACGATCTACCATGCTGTGGCGGTGTGCACAAAAGTGGATCAACGTGTGGAGAGGATGGTGTAAATGGAGCTACACCAAAGCTGGCTTAGCACCGGTTGCATCTGGATGGGCTCGGAGGTGAGGACGGACTCAGGGATCATGTAGCGGGACACGGATGTCACGGCCACGTCATCATTAAGCGAACGGAAGCAAACCGTGCTCGTCCAGGGAATGAGTAGCGAACGGAAACGAACCGTGCTCGTCCAGGGAATGAGTAGCGAACGGAAACGAACCGTGCTCGTCCAGGGAATGAGTGACAGGGTAGGATAGCGGTGAAAAAAAGGCTTGCTGGCATTGCCCTTTTCTTATAACGAAGATCAGTAAGGGTTGTTAAAGTGGAGAGGTGGATGGCACAATTCCAGAATAGGAACATGTCTATCACCGAAACGATATACATTGGCGAGGGCATCTACGTTCGTATGCATGCCTCCACGGAAAGGAGCGCGGCAGCGGATTGATTAACCCGACCGGTCATACATGTGCCTGCCATGCTACTCTGGGCGGCTTGGCCCGTGACGCCGTTAACCCGGGTGCACAGAAATTCTTGACGGCCGGACGACCATCTGCGGGCACGTGGTGTCGTCTATCCGGAAATGGTACGTCGACCGCGACCACCCGGCGATGCCATGAGCGGCAGGGCACGCGCGCACAACAAGACATGCATCGTCTTTTCGTTCCGGACAGCGACCTTGTTATTCCCCGGTGCCTATCTGCCTCCCCCTCTCAAATTATAAGCTGAAATGCTATTTGATTTTCTGCGCCGTAAGTGTGTGTCACACTCCGAAAAAATATTTTAAATCCAAGGATGCACGACTGCACGTACGCCGTTCATATGTACATCCACGTCGAGAAGTCCAGCGAGACTTGTAACCATCCAGGTACAGCACGGTAACGTGGTGCTACCATCAGGCAGCAATAGCATTCAATGACCATGGATGCACTAAGGTACGGGCGTAAAAAGTAGAGCTGTGCCCTGATCGCCCACGACCTCAACAGCGCCACACGCTCTCGTGCACGACGATCGGCATCTGATTCGACGGTGCAGTACCTACACAGTCGGATTTATGTGACCGAGAAAAATTCACCGTAGATCACCAAACTTGAGCCCGGTGACAGATTTATACAACTACTTCAAAATACCTAAACTACGGTCCAAGTAATTGCGCAAGGATTCACTTTGGTTCATTTATACGAGTTCGTATACGTATTTGCTGACTTGGCCGAGTCAGTGGCCGCCAGCCCGCTTTGACCGCCACGTAGCCGATCCTAGGGTGAATACTACTCGATCGGGTTTTTTTTTTTGCAAAAACGCCATGACTACACTTCTTTTCTCTTCTTTGAGCGCGAGGAATCGGTTAGAGCTGCTGATCGCCCTGCTTGCTGCTGGTTCTTTGATCATCTGGAGTTTTGAGCTGATTTGGAGGAGGCGGGGGTGAACCGGTGGAGGGATGTCGCGGCGGCTGTTGTTGCCGGCGGGCTCGCCGGTGAAGGTGACCATGTCGCCGACGAGAGGGAAGGGTGCTGGCTGCGGGAGCCCCGGGGATGGGGTCGTGAGGAGGGGGTCCGGGCTCACCAGCCCCGTGCCCAGGCACTCCATCGGCTCCTCCACCGCGACGCTGCAGGTCTCGCCAGTGCGCTGGAGCGGGGAGAGCCGGTATGCGTCGAGGGACGGTGCCGACGCGAGCGCCGAGTTCGTGCACTACACCGTGCACATCCCGCCCACGCCGGACAGGACCACGGCGTCCGCGTCCACGGACGCGCCCGCAGCTGAGGAGGAGGGGCGCCGGCGTACTGGGTGTTCATGCATTACGCCTCTACTGGGTTGTGCTCAGCCGGAGAGCGTCCAGGGCCAAGAGGTGACCATTGATCAATCCACGAATTTCTTCTCCTCCCTTTACTACAATACATAGTGCGTATACGAGTGTGTGTGAACGGATGCATGGATAAGAAGGAGCCGCCGCCGACTGCTTCGAATTGCCCACCTCCCCGGCATTGACGTTTTCGTCTCCACCGCTAACCCGGAGAAGGAGCCGCCGCTTGTCACCGCGAACACCATCCTCTCCATCCTCGCCGCCGATTACCCGGTCGAGAAGCTTGCCTGCTACCTCTGCGACGGCGGCGGCGCGCTCCTCACCTTCGACGCGCTCGCCGAGACCGCCAGCTTCGCGCGCACGTGGGTGCCGTTCGCCTCGATGGGAGGGGCGCTTGCCGGAGCTGAAGCGGCGCTGCTCGCCATCATATGCCTACCTCGACGGGCACCAAGAGTCGGGGCAGGGCCTGAGTCAACGGGGCAGAGATGGGAGTATGACAGGTGGGGCCCCCTTCCACCTCATTTTATTGTACAGAAGTGCATGCCAAGTCAGCCTGACAGATGGGCCAACCCTGTCAGTTTTGCTATTAAGCGTTGCTCAGTTTCGAATCAGTGCGTTTTGTGACTCACTTGCCACAGAAGTGGTGGTGTTTTATGATTTTTGGTAAAAGTGGTAGTTTTGGAGTATCCTAGCCACAAATATGGTGGCTTTGAGCAATTTACTCGCTCTGTGACGAACGTTGGCAGCGTCTCCATGGTGGAGGTGAGCAGGAACGTCAGCTTGAAGGCGAAGAGCCCCAGTCGCTTGTGTGCGCCGGCCTTGCCATAGCCGGCGTTGATGTAGATGGTGCCCAGCAGCTTCCCGACGATCACAGCCTCGAGGAAGTTGGTCAATAGCAGCTGCTTGCTGCGATACACCACCTTCCACGCCCTCTTGTACAGAACCACGAACTCATGTATCCGTGAGCACGGCGAAGTACACGACAAGGCCGGCCTGTGGCGGTCCGAATCCGATACCTTGGTTGTGAGATCTTGCGCCGACTTGGGTTCAGGGGAGGAGGGCGAGGGATGGGGTATCTGGTGGATGACCTCGAGGGCGTACTCTAGCGGGTTGAGCTGCGCGGGGACGGCGAAGCCGTGTGAGAGGAGCGCAGCATCGAGGGAGGCGAGTGAGCCGTGGTGGAGGACGGTGCCGCGGGACAGGAGGAGGAGCGAATCCACGACGGAGAGGAGGAGCGAATCTCCGTGGTGGATGGACAGCACCACCACCGTAGGATGGCTCGACAGGAAGGTCAAGCTGTTCCTGAGGAATCCCACCATGCGGAAGAAGACGGACAGGGAGCTGGTCATGGTGTTTTCGTAAAAAAAAACCCGTATCGAGTAGTATTCACCCTAGAATTGACTACATCGCGGTCAAAGCGGACTGGCGGCCGCTGACTCGGCCAAGTCAGCAAATACGTACACGAAAACGTATAAATAGATCAAAATGAACCCTTTATGCAAGTACTTGGACCGTGTTGGAAATATGAGCAATTTACCAAATGATTTTATTAACAGAAATACTAGATAAAGCATGGCTAGTATAGCAGTGATAAAATAAGTCATGCGATCTGACAAAGAGAAGGTAAACAACATGTTCATATATGAACCATAACTAAGCATATATAAAGCAGACAGTATAGCAGGTTACAGATATGAAATAGAGTCTAACATGTCTAGAGCAAATACTAGAACAAGAAACTGTAGCAGAACCTCCAATACAAAAGGGAGAAACACGTACGTGACAGCAGCAGGAGCAGAGGCACTGGACTTGGGGTCGGTGTCCTCCATGTCGTTGAGGAGGTTGTCGACGTCGGGGAAGTAGTCGTCGTTGGGGAAGAAGTCGTCGGAGTCCGGGGTGTCCGTCACGAAGGAGTTAGTAGTCGCGCAGAGCGCTCTCCAAAAACTTTATCACCCTTCTCCCTTACAGGACTCAAAAGGTGTGGTTTCGGAGGCCTACTCTCCCGACCTGCGGTGCACGCCGCAAACCGGGATGGGGAAGAATGTAGCAGCAGTGCAGTGCTCAGGAACTTGTGGCGAGAGGAGGAAGAGATTCTGGTGTGTCCCTCTGGAGAGGAGCGACCTCTCTTATATAGGCACAGGAGAAGGACGCGAACAGGCTGCGGCGGGAGGTGAAGTAACGGAGGGAAACGAAATGAACAGGCAGCACGCGAAGAGGTGCGCCATTCGTATTCAGGCTCCACTACAGCAAAACGTTTCAGCTCCCGTGTGACCGTTCATATACCCGTCGTACGTGGCAAAAATTTAGACATCGGCTCGGCTCATTCCCGCAACCCGTTGTGCATCGTGATGAGGCGTGGCGTGGCGAGGCGGGCGGCGGAGGAGGAGCGCGCATGGATGTCCCTCTTGTTCTCATGTTCATACAAGTGGCGAAGGAGCCTCCCCTATTGTAACGCCCCGGATCAGTTGCGCCAGGTGTCTCCCAGTTATTCGCTGTTGTTGCCATGTCATTTGCTTGCGTGTTGCATTTTATCATGTCATCATGTGCATCTCATTTTGGATACGTGTTCGTCTCATGCATCCGAGCATTTTCCCCGTTGTCCGTTTTGCAATCCGACACTCCTATGTCCTCCTGCGTCCCCCTTTTGTCTCTTGTTGTCAGCGGGTGTTAAAACATTTTCGGAATGGACCGTGATTTGCCAAGCGGCCTTGGTACACTACCGGTAGATCGCCTGTCAAGTTTCGTGCCATTTCGAGTCCGTTTGATACTCCAACGGTTAACCGGGGAACCATAAAGGCCTCTTTTGTGTGCAGACCAACACCCCTCCAAAGTTGCCCTCTAACCCAGCAAAAACCCCTCCATGCTCTTGGTCGTTCGATCACGATCGTGTGGGCGAAAACCGCACCTCAGTTGGACTCTCCTAGCTCCCTCTACCTATAAATATGTGCCTTCCCCCGAAATTTTCGCGGATGAAATCCTAGCAACTCCTCCCTCCGCCGCCGGACATGTCCGCTCCCTCGCCGGACGCGTCCAACCGCCGCCTCGGCCAATCCGGCGCTGCCACGTTGCCTCCACCGCTCCCCGCCGCCGCAGGCCCTGCGAGCCCATCGCGGGCCCGCTCGGCCCGTCCGCGCCGCCGTCGCGCACCCGAGACGCTCGTCCTCCCGCTCCTCGTCCCGAGTCAGGAGGGCTCGTCCACGCTCGACCGACCTCGCCGGAGCGCCGCCCGCTGCCGCCGGCTCGGACCTCGCCAGAGCCCCGTCGCCGGCGACCCCGCAGGCCGGATCCCGTCTCCTGCTCCTCCCTCGTTCCCCTGCCTCTCCTTTCTCTCTTCCCTCACAATCTCTCTCTCTCTCTCCTCTTGTGTACAGGGAGCTGCCCCTCCATGGCTGCGCATGGATCTACGCGCCCGGGCCGCCCCAAGAAGCCTTTTGTTCTTATGTTGGGGTGCTTTAGCTTGTTGTTTTGATGCTTGCAAGATTCCTAGTTGCTGTTTTGGATAGCTTGTCCTTTAAACTTGTATGGTGTGTATGTGTTGAACCGTTGCTCCGTTTTGAGTGTGCTCTATATGAAACTTGCTTAGAATTGCATGTAGTTTCATATTATCATGTTGCATCCTTGTTTGGAGGTGTTTGCTTGATGTTTGGTTGCATTTAGTACCAATGACATGTTTAACTTGTTTTGCTCATATCTTCTAGACCGTAGCTCCGAACTAAATGAACTTTATATGTAACTTGACTAGAATCTCGTGTAGATCATCTTGGTGAATCTTAACTTGTTGTTTAACAACTTGAACATAAGGTTTATTCAGTTCTGGACCAATTTCTAAATTTGCATATGAGGACTTACCGGAATTGTTATATGTTGTTTCCGGCCTCATTTAAACTTGCCTTGATATGTTCTTGTTTGCATCATCTCTTGCCATGAGTAGCTTCATGTAGCCTTGTCATGCATCATACTTGGTTGAGCATCATGCCTTGTTCATGTGTGGTGCGTTTACCATGTTGTGTGCTTCTTCTCGATAGTTCCTGTTTCGTTGCGATCGTGAGGATTCGTTCGTCTACGCTTGGTTCGCCTTCATCCGTTCATCTTCTTCATGGACTTGTTCTTCTTCCTTGCGGGATTTCAGGCAAGATGACCGCTACCCTGGATCTCACTACTATCATTGCTATGCTAGTTGCTTCGTTCTATCGCTTTTCTGCGCTACCTATCTCTTGTTGATCAAGCCTCCCAAATTGCCATGAACCTCTAACCTTTGTCACCCGTCCTAGCAAACCGTTGTTTTGGCTATGTTATAGCTTTTCTCAGCTCCTCTTATAGCGTTGTTAGTTGCAGGTGAAGTTGATGATTTCTCCATGGTGGACAGGATTATGTTGGGATATCACAATATCTCTATATTATTAATCCATCTATATACTTGGTAAGGGTGGAAGGCTCGGCCTTATGCCTAGTGTTTTGTTCCACTCTTGCCGCCCTAGTTTCCGTCATATCGGTATTATGTTCCCAGATTTTGTGTCCCTAACGCGGTTGGGTGATTTATGGGACCCCCTTGACAATTCGCCTTGAATAAAACTCCTCCAGCAAGGCCCACCATTGGTTTTACCATCTGCCTACCACCTATACCTTTCCCTTGGGAGTAATTAACCCGAGGGTCATCTTATTTTAGCCCCCCCGGGCCAATGCTTGTCTAAGTGTTGGTCCAAACTAGAGCACCATGCGGGGCCATCCCTTGGCAACTTGGTTTACGTCGGTACCTGTACGCTTTGCGTATCCGGTGTGTCTTGAGAACGAGATACGTGCGACTCCTATCGGGATTACCCACACATCGGGCGGCTTTGCTGGTCTTGTTTTACCATTGTCGAAATGTCTTGTAAACCGGGATTCCGAGACAGATCGGGTCTTCCTGGGAGAAGGAATATCCTTTGTTGATCGCGAGAGCTTATCATGGGCTAAGTTGGGACACCCCTGCAGGGTATAAACTTTTGAGAGCCGTGCCCGCGGTTATGTGGCAGATGGGAATTTGTTAATGTCCGGTTGTATATAACTTGACACCAGATCCGAATTAAAACACATCAACCGCGTGTAGCCGTGATGGTCTCTTTTTGGCGGAGTCCGGGAAGTGAACACGGTTTTTGGGTTATGTTTGACGTAACTAGGAGTTCAGAATCACCTCTTGATCATTGCTAGCTTCACGACCGTTCCGCTTGCTCTCTTCTCGCTCTTATTTGCGTATATGTTAGCCACCATATATGCTTAGTCGCTGCTGCAACCTCACCACTTTACCCCTTCCTTTCCCTTTAAGCTTTGCTAGTCTTGATACCCATGGTAATGGGATTGCTGAGTCCTCGTGGCTCACAGATTACTACAACAACAGTTGCAGGTACAGGTTATGCGATGATCATGACGCGAGAGCGATCTTTGCTTGTCTTGGAGTTCTTCTTCTGCTTCTTCTTCGATCAGGGGATAGGTTCCAGGTCGGCAGCCTGGGCTAGCAGGGTGGATGTCGTTTGAGTTTCTGTTTGTGTTTCAACCATAGTCAGATGGTGTTCCTATGTAAGATGATGTTGTATTCGTGTGGCATTGTATGCCTCTGGTATGTATCCCCATCTATTATGTAATGTTGATGTAATGATATCCACCTTGCAAAAGCGTTTCAATATGTGGTTCTATCCTTGGTGGGACCTTCGAGTCTCTTTAGGATAGTATCGCATATTGGGCGTGACAAGTTGGTATCAGAGCCACGACCGACCATAGGAGCCCCCCTTGATTGATCGTGTAGAAGAAAATCGTTTTCGGAGTCTAGTTATATCAGAGAGTAGGAATTCTTTTTACTCCTCAGCCCCTTCATCGCTCTGGTGAGGAATCTTGACATAGGCGTTTTGAATTACTCCTCTTCCCATTCAAATTTTTCTTTAGGTTCACGCATTTGGTTTTCCGATCGTTGGTTCTCAACTCTTTTCATCCGGTACGTTTCTCGTCAAGTTGACTCGAGCCTCTTCATCTTGCCAAGTTCAATCCTCAGTTGTTTTTTCGCACATGCCCACCCTTTTCTTCTCGAATCCGGAGTCCGTTGTCGAGTATCCATCCTACTCGTGCGAATTCTTTGCTTTCTTTCCTCAATGATTTCAACTGGTGTTTCCTCTTGAAGTTATTCGTCGGTTTCCCCTTCCAAGTTGCCTTTGTTTTCCCGCCCTCCCACCCTCTTCTTCCCGGAGTCCGAGTCTGTTTCGACCATCAATTTCATTCGTGTGGAGCCTCTTCAGTCTTTTGTCAATTATTTCAACCGGTGAATTCTCGTCTCGTTCGTCATTCTTCATCCCTTTGTTTTTTTCGGTGCACTCAATTCAAGTTTTTCGGGTTGATCACATTCTTTTCCTTGGTTAAAGTGTTCTCCTTGCTCGTTCGCCTCTCACCAGTTTATCCTTCCGGAGTGTTCAAGACATCTCAGAAGATTCGTCTGTGTTTGAATTAATTCGAGGTTATCACCTCATTTAAATATTTCAATTGTTCCGGTGCATCATCTACCTGTTCAACATCCCTTTCCAATGGTGTTTTTCTCTTTAGTGGGCCCTAACCCACAGGTCTTTCCCAGGATCTTACCTGACTCTTCTGATTCTCCGGAGCTATTTCTTAAATTCTTTTTGAAGTATGACGCCAGTATGAATTTCATCAGTCAGTTGCTTTTCCAAGATCGATTTCAAATCATTTTCATTGTTGGCTCAACCTCGTCGCTTTTCATTCTACCGGAGTACCTCAGTAATTTTGGTGGTGTTTCTCGTCATCACTCTCAAGATTTGTAGATCGAAGAAGAATTTCTCATAAATCTTGTCCGTTCTCCCGGAGATTCACGGTGCTAGCTCGATGTTATCCTATCTAATTGTTTCCAGTCATGCAATTCTTTTCATCCATCCGGAGTATTTCAGGAGTTGCTTTCTCTCTCAATCATCCGGAGGCCATCTTTTCAGAATATTTCTTCGATCTAAGTTTATTTCGAATTAGTTCTCCAATTATTCTACGTCTGTGCCCCTTTGGTCGTCTAAATATTCTTCCGGTGCTTCGTTCAAGTATTCTTCAATCAGTTCGCGATCTCTTCGTTCTCTTTTCTCTAAATTCTCTCAAGCATCTTCGTGATTGCTCTAATTCTTCCCGGTGATTCATTCTCTTTCATCAGTCATTTTTGAATTCTGACGGTAGTTCGTTCAAGATTTTTTCCCCTTGATTATCATTTTAATCCATTCGTTCTTTTCAATCCTACTGGTGGTTCATGAAGACCTTCTCAAGTTTGCGATATGTCACTCCTCAATCCTTTTCAAGGGGAATAAGTTGCATGCCAAATCCGCTTGTCATCAATTAATTTTGATGAAGGATAAGCATACAATAAATCTTATTCTTATTTCCTCAAAGTGTTTATTCCCGTTCTTCGGAGGCTGTTCTTGTTGAGTAAATTCTAGTTCCAAGTGTTTTCATCTTTTCTTTTCCGGAGTTCAAATTTCTCGGCCATGTCGTCGAAATCCCCCCATCTAAATCATCGCAAGGCTTAATCTTATTCTTTCATCCCTCAATTCTATCTCATCATCCATTTGTTACCGGAGTTCTTCATGGAGGTTCTTCATGATTTAATTCATTCTTCAAGATTTCATCAAGATTTTGTTGGTGGAGTTCAAGTATCTTTTCTTCTCGCATCTCGAGGTACAATTAATTCTCCGTATTCTTTTGAAGTGGAGTTTTGCATTTCTTCAATCTTCTCAGCTATCTAATCTTTTTTGTTTGTGGTCGGTTATCACCTCGTATTCTGAGATGTTATCCATAAGTCCACAACAAGCTTATTCTTTTCGTTGTTGATTTTCTCAACAACTCCGTTTAAACCTTCCTTCTAAAAATGCTTTCAATTTCATTCGTGGCACAAGTTGTCATTTTCTTCTCCATTCTTTTCATTCAACTCTTTCAATTCTTTCCGGAGGTTTTGTGTCATGTCTTCATCAAGTATAATTCCATCCTCTCAAGCTCGTGTTCTATTCCTCCTTGTTTCAGCCGGAGTGCTGCCTAAATCCTTTCAGTCTTATTCATTCCTTATCTCGTTCTAATTGGAGTGGTTTCGAATTCATTTTTGTTTCGGAGCTTTGATTCTCGTCATATTCGTCATTTCTTTTTCTTCCTACTCGAGTGTGTTCTTGACTTGGTTCACCCTCTCTCTTGTTCTTAATTCACCTCATCCCTTTTCCCTTCCGTCTCGGTCCTAAGATCTCGGGACGAGATCTCTTGTTAGTGGAGGAGTGTTGTAATGCCCCAGATCTATTACGCCAGGTGTCTCCCAGTTATTCGCCGTTGTTCCCATGTCATTTGCTTGCGTGTTGCATTTTATCATGTCATCATGTGCATCTCATTTTGCATATGTGTTCGTCTCATGCATCCGAGCATTTTCCCTGTTGTCCGTTTTGCAATCCGACACTCCTATGTCCTCCAGCGTCCCCCTTTTGTCTCTTGTTGTGAGCGGGTTTTAAACATTCTTGGAATGGACCGTGATTTGCCAAGTGGCCTTGGTACACTACCGGTAGACCGCCTGTCAAGTTTCGTGCCATTTGGAGTCCATTTGATACTCCAACGGTTAACCGGGGAACCGTAAAGGCCTATTTTGTGTGCAGCCCAACACCCCTCCAAAGTGGCCCTCTAACCCAGCAAAAACCCCTCCATGCTCTCGGCCGTTCGATCACGATCGTGTGGGCGAAAACCGCACCTCATTTGGACTCTCCTAGCTCCCTCTACCTATAAATATGTGCCTTCCCCCGAAATTTTCGCGGATGAAACCCTAGCAACTCCTCTCTCCGCCGTCGGACATGTCCGCTCCCTCGCCGGACGCGTCCAACCGCCGCCTCAGCCAATCCGGTGCTGCCACGTCGCCTCCACCGGTCCCAGCCGCCGCAGGCCCTGCGAGCCCATCGCGGGCCCGTTCGCCTCGCCGCCGCGCGCCCGAGGCGCTCGTCCTCCCGCTCCTCGTCCCGAGCCAGGAGGGCTCGTCCGTGCCCGACCGACCTCGCCGGAGCGCCGCCCGCTGCCGCCGGCTAGGACCTCGCCGGAGCCCCGTCGCCGGCGACCCCGCAGGCCGGATCCCGCCTCCTGCTCCTCCCTCGTTCCCCTGCCTCTCCTTTCTCTCTTCCCTCACGATCTCTCTCTCTACTCTTGTGTACAGGGAGCTGCCCTTCCATGGTTGCGCATGGATCTCCGCGCCCGGGCTGCCCCAAGCAGCCTCATCACCGGGAATGGGTTGCCCCGTGTCCGATCTACCCATTCAGGGCCTTCCCGGTGCTCGCCGGAGTCCCACGCCCCCTCCCCACCGGTGTTGACTTCCGTGCCCTCCGTTATGTATGAGGGAAGCAGCCAACCCGGACCTGCCAGTTTTTTTCGCGAGGTGAAAAACGTCGTCCCGAGATTTTCATCTCCTGTGTGCATGTTTGACCTATCAAAACTTGATGCTCAGTGCTCTGTTTTGCATGCATAATATATCGAAATGTTCATCATGACATGCTCTTCATTTCATTCCATTGTGTCATTCTTGTTTGAGTCCATATTGATGCCCAAATCATTGTTGCAAGAGTGCTATATGATGTTATCTGCTGTCTGTTAACATAACTTGTTGTTGTCTTTTTCGTTGCATTTTGTGTGTGCATCCTATGAGCATGAGATCTACATGTGTTTTGTGATACATCATGCCATATTTACAGTGGTGCAATCCATGCATTTTTGTGAGTCTTGTAGTGAGTGCATCGAGCTCGTGAAGTAGGGTAGTTGCTGTTGCTGTTTTGCTAGGCTGAATCTGCTATATCATGATGCTATGTAAACCTGCTGCTACAAGTCATTCTATGCATAATCTGGAGATGCTAACTAAGGATGTTTTGTTATACATGTCATGCCCTATACTTTGATGCCCCTGGTTGCATTTGTAGTCTGCTGTAACTTGTTGTTATCTTGCTCCAAACTTGCTAAATAATGTTGCTGTTAGCCTATTAACATTAAGTTCAATGTTGCCATGATTGTTGTTAGTGATCCAAGCATACTATAAACGTGCTCTTGCCATGATTAGCTTCATAAATATGCCATCTTACTGTTGGTCATGCCATGTATTGCTCTGTGATGAGTGTTACAAGCTCACCAACATGCCTACCTATTGTTGTTCCTGCCATGTATGAATCTGTCATATCATTTGCCATGTTTGCATGGATGATTTCATCTTTTCTGTTGATCTTTGGAATTAGTTCAGTAAGGGAGATTTGTTCTTTGTCTTTAGTATTAGCATACCATGCCTTTGTTTGCCAAGATATGTTCCTGTAGCATGTTGTTTGATAGCTCTAAACATTGCAACCTGATGTTATTTCTGTAAGTCTGAAACTGTTATAATTTGCAATCTTGCCATGTCCAGCATGTTCTAGTGTTTTCTGGAGATAGCTCAGTGTTCATTTTTGTCATGCTTTACCTGTAATTCATGCCCATGCCTTTTGTTCTTATGTTGGGGTGCTTTAGCTTGTTGTTTTGATGCTTGCAAGATGCCTAGTTGCTGTTTTGGACAGCTTGTCCTTTAAACTTGTATGGTGTGTATGTGTTGAACCGTTGCTCCGTTTTGAGTGTGCTCTATATGAAACTTGCTTAGAATTGCATTTAGTTTCATATTATCATGTTGCATCCTTGTTTTGATGTGTTTGCTTGATGTTTGGTTGCATTTAGCATCAATGCCATGTTTAACTTGTTTTGCTCATATCTTCTAGACCGTAGCTCCGAACTAAATGAACTTTATATGTAACTTGACTAGAATCTCCTGTAGATCATCTTGGTGCATCTTAACTTTCTGTTTAACAACTTTAACATAAGGTTTGTTCAGTTCTGGACCAATTTCTAAATTTGCATATGAGGACTTACCGGAATTGTTATATGTTGTTTCCGGCCTCATTTAAACTTGCCTTGATATGTTCTTGTTTGCATCATCTCTTGCCATGAGTAGCTTCATGTAGCCTTGTCATGCATCATACTTGGTTGAGCATCATGCCTTGTTTATGTGTGGTGTGTTTACCATGTTGTGTGCTTCTTCTCGATAGTTCCTGTTTCGTTGCGATCGTGAGGATTCGTTCGTCTACACTTGGTTCGCCTTCATCCGTTCATCTTCTTCATGGACTCGTTCTTCTTCCTTGCGGGATTTCAGGCAAGATGACCGCTACCCTGGATCTCACTACTATCATTGCTATGCTAGTTGCTTCGTTCTATCGCTTTGCTGCGCTACCTATGTCTTGTTGATCAAGCCTCCGAAATTGCCATGAACCTCTAACTTTTGTCACCCGTCCTAGCAAACCGTTGTTTTGGCTATGTTACCGCTTTGCTCAGCCCCTCTTGTAGCATTGTTAGTTGCAGGTGAAGTTGAAGATTTCTCCATGGTGGACAGGATTATGTTGGGATATTACAATATCTCTTATATTATTAATGCATCTTTATACTTGGTAAAGGGTAGAAGGCTCGGCCTTATGCCTGCTGTTTTGTTCCACTCTAGCCGCCCTAGTTTCCATCATATCGGTATTATGTTCCCGGATTTTGCGTCCCTAACGCGGTTGGGTGATTTATGGGACCCCCTTGACAGTTCGCCTTGAATAAAAATTCTCCAGCAAGGCCCAACATTGGTTTTACCATTTGCCTACCACCTATACCTTTCCCTTGGGAGTAATTAACCCGAGGGTCATCTTATTTTAGCCCCCCCCCCCGGCCAATGCTTGTCTAAGTGTTGGTCCAAACTAGAGCACCGTGCGGGACCATCCCTTGGCAGCTTGGGTTACGTTGGTACCTGTATGCTTTGCTTATCCGGTGTGTTCTGAGAACGAGATATGTGCGACTCCTATCGGGATTGTCGACACATCAGGCGGCTTTGCTGGTCTTCTTTTACCATTGTCGAAATGTTTTGTAAACCAGGATTCCGAGACAGATCGTGTCTTCCTGGGAGAAGGAATATCCTTCGTTGATCACGAGAGCTTATCATGGGCTAAGTTGGGACACCCCTGCAGGGTATAAACTTTCGAGAGACGTGCCCACGGTTATGTGGCAGATGGGAATTTGTTAATGTCCGGTTGTAGATAACTTGACACCAGATCCGAATTAAAATGCATCAACCATGTGTGTATCCGTGATGGTCTCTTTTCAGCGGAGTCTGGGAAGTGAACACGGTTTTTGGGTTATGTTTGACGTAAGTAGGAGTTCAGGATCACCTCTTGATCATTGCTAGCTTCACGACCATTCCTCTTACTCTCTTCTCGCTCTTATTTGCGTATGTTAGCCACCATATATGCTTAGTCGCTGCTGCAACCACACCACTTTACCCCTTCCTTTCCCTTTAAGCTTTGCTAGTCTTGATACCCATGGTAATGGGATTGCTGAGTCTTCGTGGCTCACAGATTACTACAACAACAGTTGCAGGTACAGGTTATGCGATGATCATGACGCGACAACGATGTTTGCTTGTCTTGGAGTTCTTCTTCTGCTTCTTCTTTGATCAGGGGATAGGTTCCAGGTCGGCAGTCTGGGCTAGCAGGGTGGATGTCGTTTGAGTTTCTGTTTTTGTTTCATCCGTAGTCGGATGGTGCTCTTATGTAAGATGATGTTGTATTCGTGTGGCATTGTATGCCTCTGGTATGTATCCCCATCTATTATGTAATGTTGATGTAATGATATCCACCTTGCAAAAGCGTTTCAATATGCGGTTCTATCCTTGGTGGGACCTTCGAGTCTCTTTAGGATAGTATCGCATATTGGGCGTGACACCTATAAAGAGGTCCAACTCCCTCTAAACTAGCCATGTGGGACTAAACTTTAGTTCCACCTCTTGCCTTGCACGAATGGGCTGCATGGGCCTCTAGAATTTATTAGGAATTTCTGAAACTGCTATTAGGCTAGGCCCAAAATAGACAAAATTCCAGCAATCCCCCACCAGATCCCAGAGGCACACAAAACTTGCCTTTGGTTCCAAAACACTGTTTTATATACCGGTACTGCAGTGGAGACTGTTAAATTGAACTTCCACCTAGAACCCTATGCTACACTAGTAAGCAACTTGAATAGTGGACTGGGCCTTGAACTGCAAGTTTTCTGTGAATCTAGCTTCACATAAAGCCTTGACCGATACGTGGCTACCATGGGTCTTCCCCACGGGTGGAGCTTATGCGTCATACACTAAGACCTTTCATGAGTTTACTGGAGAGAACCCTACTTTCTTAGATTGCGACGTTTAACAATCAGACTCATATAGGTGCGTTCTTCAAAAGATGTTCTGCAGGACAACATCTCTGCTTCAAAGAGCCACTTAGAACACATTAAGATATACATCAAGCTGCCATGCAGATTAGGAGAGTATTGCATCTTCATGGAGTGGTATTTTTAACTATAAGGATACTCTCCTCCCAGTTGACCAACAGCTTGTCTTCCACATCTAATTCATGGGATCTCCGATCACAAAAAATAGGTTACCACTGTGAACAACTCATATTGTGGGTCTCATACCCATCTCCCTCGATGCATTATCTATCACATTATGTGATAGACCCTTAGTGAAAGGATCTGCCAGATTTTTAGACGTTTGGATATAATCCAATGCAATAAGTCCGGAGTTTTTCATTTTTCCGACAGACTTTAACCTTCTCTGAACGTGTCTTGATGACTTCATGTTATCCTTTGAGCTGCTCACTTTAGTGATCACAGTTTGATTGTCACAGTTCATAAGGATACCCGGTACAGGTTTCTCAACTACCAGCAAGTCATTCAAGAGCCGCCGAAGCCAATCTGCTTCGACCGTAGCTGTATATAGTGTTATGAGTTTTGCTTCCATTGTTGACCTCGTTAAGATTGTCTTCTTGCAAGACTTCCAAGAAACAGCGCCACCTCCATGAGTGAACACATATCCGCTCGTGGCCTTTATCTCATCAGCATCTGAGATCCAATTTGAGTCACTATACCCTTCAAGCACCTTTGGGTGCCCAGTGTAGTGAATTCCATAATTCGTAGTGCTTTTCAAATAACGCAAAACTATCTCTAGAGCTTTCCAATGCACATCTCCTGGTTTTGAGACAAACCGGCTCAGTTTGCTAACAGCAAAAGAGATGTCAGGTCTTGTAGCACTGGCTAAGTACATAAGCGAGCCTAATCTGAGAATATTTCAATTGGTCTCTAGCAATTCTTCGATTCTTTCGAAGCAACACACTAGCATCATATGGTGTTGGAGAGGGCTTGCAGTCACTGTAGCGAAAGCAACTCAAGTTCTTTTCCACATAGTGAGATTGAAGCAATGTAATGCCACCACCATCATCTCTCAACAACTTGATGTTCAAAATGACATCAGCCACTCCTAAATCCTTCATCTCAAAACAGCGAGATAGGAAATCCTTGACCTCCTTAATAACATTCAGATTTGTCCCGAAAATCAGTATGTCATCAACATACAAGCAAAGCATAACTCCCTCGCCCCCACCATGGCGATAGTACACACATTTGTCAGCTTCGTTCACAACAAAGCCTGCAGCTGTTAAAGTTCTTTCGAACTTCTCATGCCACTGTTTGGGTGCTTGCTTGAGTCCATATAAAGACTTCAGCAACTTGCACACTTTCCCTTCCTGACCATCTATTACAAACCCATCTGGTTGTTCCATAAAAATTTCCTCGTCCAACTCTCCATTTAGGAAAGCAGTCCTAACATCCATTTGATGAACGAGAAGACCATGTGAGGCAGCTAGTGAAAGTAGAACTCGAATAGTGGTCAGTCGAGCCACAGGTGAGTAAGTATCAAAGAAGTCTTCACCTTCCTTTTGGGTATAACCCTTAGCCACGAGCCGAGCCTTGTACTTTTCGATAGTACCATCAGGCCTAAGCTTCTTCTTGAATACCCATTTGCATCCTATAGGTTTGCAACCACAAGGACGATTAGTTATCTCCCAAGTTTCATTCGCCAAGTTGGAATCCATCTCGCTACGAACCGCTTCCTTCCAGTAGTCAGCATCTTCCGATGCATAGGCCTCCGAAATAGAACTGGGAGTATCATCTATGAGATACACAAGAAAATCATCACCAAAGGACTTTGTTGTCCTCTGTCTCTTGCTCCTAGTAGGAACTTCATTGTTCTCCTCCACAGTACTTTCAAAGTGTTGCATCGAAATGGCAGGTTCAAAAATTGTAACTGGTTCCTGATTCGATGAACTAGGCATCTCCTGATTAGATGAGGTAGCCATATCCTTCATGGGAAAGATATCTTCAAAGAAAGTCGCATCATTTGACTCCCATGATCGTACGGACATGCATGTCAGGTACCTCAGATTTTACAACCAAGAATCTATAGCCAATGCTATGAAAAGCATATCCCAGGAAAACACAATCCATAGTTTTTGGGCCCAGCTTCCGCTTCTTTGGAATTGGCATATTGACTTTCACCAAACAACCCCAGGTTCATAGATAAGAGAGCTTTAACTTTTCTTTTCCCATTCCTCGAATGGAGTTATCTCTTTGTTCTTTGTTGGAACTTGGTTTAGGACATGACATGCAGTCAATATCGCCTCCCCCCACCATGCCTTGGAGAGACCCGATGTGTCTAACATGGCGTTAACCAAATCAGTTAGAGTACGGTTCTTTCTTTGGGCCACCCCATTTGACTGAGGTGAGTAGGGAGGAGTCCTCGCTTGGATTATACCATGTTCCGCACAAAAAGCATCAAATTCATTGGAAAATACTCTCCACCACGGTCGGACCTAAGCCTCTTGATTTTTCGATCAAGTTGGTTTTCCACTTCAGCTTTATAGATCTTGAAAAAGTTCAAAGCCTCATCCTTAGATTTCAGAGGAAACACACGGCAGTATCTAGTGGAGTCGTCAATTAACGTCATGAAATATTTCTTTCCACCTTTTGTCAAAACACCAATCATTTCACATAGATCTGAATGTATAAGTTCTAGTGATGCAAGATTTCTCGTCTCCGCAGTCACGTGAGACTTACGAGGTTGCTTAGCTTGCACACACACTTGAAACTTAGATCCCTTGACAGTGGTGAAACTAGGGATTAAGTTCAACTTTGCTAGTCACGACATGCAACCAGAGTTAACATGACAAAGACGTGAATGCCACACATTTGATTCACTATTGTTGCAAATATGATTAACAACTTTATTGCAAACGTCTGATAAGGATAAACGAAACAGGCCTCCTGACTCATAGCCTTTACCAACGAAGGTTCCGTACTTGGATATTACAAATTTATTCGACTCAAAGACAAGCTTATAGCCATCTCTACACAGAAGAGATCCGCTAACAAGATTTTTATTGACGGAGGGGACATAATGCACGTTCTTCAGCCGCACGATCTTCCCCAAAGTAAACTTCAGATCGACCATGCCAACACCACGAACAGAAGCACTTGAACCGTTGCCCATCAGCATGGTTGAAGTCCATGCGGTCTGATAAGACGAAAACATGGAAATATCACCGCATACATGCACATTAGCACCCGTGTCAATCAACCAATCAGGAGAATGACATACTGAAAGAATAGTGGGAAATATACCATACCCAGCATCCTTCATTTCAGTGTCTCCAATGACAACATTAGCGGTCTTGCCGCCTTTCTCAGGATGACGTTTGTCATAGCGATTGGGGCAACTAGGAGCCTAATGATCAGGATCTCCACACACATGACAAGCACCTTTCTTCTTGTCATTCTTCTTCTTGAAGTTCGTGTGCTGCACAGCCTTGTTCTTCCCATCAAACTTTGCTTTACCATCAAACTTTCCCTTGTTCTTGAACTTGTGGGACTGGAAGTTTTTCTTCTGTACCAGATTGGCACTAGATCCTCCCTCAATACCTCGAGCACGTGTGTCCTTTGCTCTCGCCTTTTCTTCCACATCAAGAGTACCAATGAGATCCGAACGGAAAACTCCTGTCTCTTATGCTTTAGTAAGGTAGCAAAGTTCCTCCATGAAGGAGGAAGCTTAGTGATGATACCGCCGGCAACAAACTTGTCCGGTAGCATGCAATTGAAGTGCTCAAGTTCTCTAGCAAATGATGTATCTCATGAGCATGCTCAACCACGGAGCGCTCTTCAGTCATCCTGTAATCATATAATTGCTCCATGATGTACAGCTCAGTGCAGGCATCCGAGACCCCAAACTTGGCCTCGAGTGCGTCCCACATATTTTTTCCATTGTCAATTGACGCATAAGCATCAACTATGTTCTCACCAAGAACACTCAAGAGAGCAGCCTTAAACAGAGTATCCATTTTCTAAAAAGCTTGTGCCTGTTGAGCATCAAGTTCTCCTTCAGGTCTGCCAAGGGTGGCGTCATAGCAACTCATGGTTTGAAACCATAAGACTGCTCTCACACGCCACCTCTTATGGTGGATACCCTCAAACATAGGAGGTCTCATGGAAGCAGCAAAACCATTTGGGGTAAATTGTCTATAATAAGGTTTTTGGATTATTGGAAATATGAGCAATTTACCGAGTGATTTTATTAACAGAAATACTAGATAATGCATGGCTAGTATAGCAGTGGTAAAATAAGCCATGCGATTTGACAAAGAGAAGGTAAACAGCATGTTCATATATGAACCATAACTAAGCATATCCAAAGCAGACAGTATAGCAGGTTGTAGATATGAAATAGAGTTTAACATGTCTAGAGAAAATACTAGAACAAGGAACTGTAGCAGAACCTCCAATAAAAAGGGGAGAAACACGTACGTGACAGCCGTAGGAGCAGAGGCACTGGACTTGGGGTCGGTGTCCTCCATGTCGTCGAGGAGGTTGTCGACGTCGGGGAAGTAGTCGTCGTTGGGGAAGAAGTCGTCGGAGTCCGGGGTGTCCGTGACGAAGGAGTCAGTAGTTGTGCAGAGTGCTCCCCAAAAACCTTATCACCCTTATCCCTTACAGGACTCAAAAGGTGTAGTTTCGGAGGCCTACTGTCCCGACCTGCGGTGCACGCCGGAAGCCGGGATGGGGAAGAACGTAGCAGCAGTGCAGTGCTCAGGAACTTGTGGCGAGAGGAGGAAGAGATTCTGGTGTGTCTCTCCGGAGAGGAGTGACCTCTCTTATATAGGCACAGGAGAAGGACGCGAACAGGCTGCGGTGAGAGGTGAAGCAACGGAGGGAGACGAAACGAACAGGCAGCACACAAAGAGGTGCGCCATTCGTATTCAGGCTCCACTACAACAAAACGTTTCAGCTCCCGTGTGACCTTTCGTATACCCGTCGTGCGTGGCAACAATTTAGACATCGGCTCGGCTCATTCCCGCAACCCGTGGTGCATCGTGACGAGGCGTGGCGTGGCGAGGCGGGCGGCGGAGGAGGAGAGCCCGTGGATGTCCCTATTGTTCTCATGCTCATACAAGTGGGAAGGAGCCTCCCCTATAAAGAGGTCCAACTCCCCCTAAACTAGCAATGTGGGACTAAACTTTAGTTCCACCTCTTGCCTTGCATGAATGGGCTGCGTGGGCCTCTAGGATTTATTAGGAATTTCTGAAACTGCTATTAGGCTAGGCCCAAAATAGAGAAAATTCCAGCAATCCCCCACCAGATCCCAGAGGCACATAAAATTTGCATTTGGTTCCAAAACACTGTTTTATATACCGGTACTGCAGTGGAGACTATTAAATTGAACTTCCACCTGGAACTCTATGCTACACTAGTAAGCAACTTGAATAGTGGACTGGGCCTTGAACTGCAAGTTTTCTGCGAATCTAACTTCACATAAAGCCTTGACCGATACATGGCTACCTTGGGTCTTCCCCGCGGGTGGAGCTTATGCGTCATACTCCGAGACCTTTCATGAGTTTACTAGAGAGAACCCTACTCTCATAGATTGCGACGTTTAACAATCAGACTCATATAGGTGCGTTCTTCAAAAGATAGTCGCTTGTGTGCGCCGGCCTTGCCATAGCCGGCGTTGATGTAGATGGTTCCCAGCAGCGTCCCGACGTTCACAGCCTTGAGGAAGTTGGTCAATAGCAGCTGCTTGGTGCGATAACCACCTTCCACGCCCTCTTGTACAGAACCACGAACTCATGTATCCGTGAGCACGGCGAAGTACACGACAAGGCCGGCTTGGGTTCAGGGGAGGAGGGCGAGGGATGGGGTATCTGGTGGATGACCTCGAGGGCGTACTCTAGCGGGTTGAGCTGCGCAGGGACGGCGAAGCCGTGTGAGAGGAGGGCAGCATCGAGGGAGGCGAGTGAGCCGTGGTGGAGGACGGTGCCGCGGGACAGGAGGAGGAGCGAATCCACAGCGAAGAGGAGGAGCGAATCTCCGTGGTGGATGGACAGCACCACCACCGTGTGCTGGCTCGACAGGAAGGTCAAGCTGTTCCGGAGGAATCCCACCATGCGGAAGAAGACGGACAGGGAGCTGGTCATGGCGTTTTGGTAAAAAAAACGTATCGAGTAGTATTCACCCTAGAATCGACTACGTCGCGGTCAAAGCGGGCTGGCGGCCGCTGACTCGGCCAAGTCAGCAAATACATACACGAAAACGTATAAATGGATCAAAATGAACCCCTTATGCAAGTACTTGGACCGTGTTCGAAATATGAGCAATTTACCTAGTGATTTTATTAACAAAAATACTAGATAAAGCATGGCTAGTAGAGTAGTGGTAAAATAAGCCATGCGATTTGACAAAGAGAAGGTAAACAACATGTTCATATATGAACCATAACTAAGCATATCTAAAGCAGACAGTATAGCAGGTTACAGATATGAAATAGAGTCTAACATGTCTAGAGCAAATACTAGAATAAGGAACTGTAGCAGAACCTCCAACAGAAAGAGGAGAAACACGTACGTGACAGCAGCAGGAGCAGAGGCACTGGACATGGGGTCGGTGTCCTCCATGTCGTCGAGGAGGTTGTCAACGTCGGGGAAGTAGTCGTCGTTGGGGAAGAAGTCGTCGGAGTCCAGGGTGTCCGTGATGAAGGAGTCAGTAGTCGCGCAGAGCGCTCCCCAAAAACCTTATCACTCTTCTCCCGTACAGGACTCAAAAGGTGTGATTTCGGAGGCCTACAGTCCCGACCTGTGGTGCACGCCGCAAGCTGGGATGGGGAAGAACGTAGCAGCAGTGCAGTGCTCAGGAACTTGTGGCGAGAGGAGGAAGAGATTCTGGTGTGTCTCTCTGGAGAGGAGCGACCTCTCTTATATAGGCACAGGAGAAGGACGCGAACAGGGCTCGGCTCATTCCCGCAACCCGCGGCGCGGTGCGGCGCGTCGTGGCGTGGCGTGGCGAGGCGGGCGGCGGACGATGAGCGCGCGTGGATGTCCCTCTTGTTCTCATGCTCATACAAGTGGGGAAGGAGCCTCCCTTATAAAGAGGTCCAACTCCCTTTAAACTATCAATGTGGGACTAAACTTTAGTTCCACCTCTTGCCTTGCATGAATGGGCTACGTGGGCCTCTTGGATTTATTAGGAATTTCTAAAACTGCTATTAGGCTAGGCCCAAAATAAACAAAATTCCAGCAGACCATAGTTTAGTATTTTGAAATATTGATACCAAACTCTCAACCAGTTTAAGTTTAGAGACCTACAATGAATTTTTCTTTATATGACCGCTTCCCGCACTCTCGCGCCGGCTATAAAAACGCCAGCCCGCTCGTTCATCGGCAAGCCACACCCGCCTGTTCCGTCCATAGCTCAGTCAAGCTCAAGCCGTGCGTGTGGCTTCAGGAGCTAGCCGTGGCTAAGAACTTCATACGTCAAGATGTCCAACGGTTTCTATAATTTCTCTTTTACCAACCAGTGAAAATGCCTGTGCGCTGCAATGAAAAAAAAGTCCTTAGCCTAAAAATACATAAAGGGTGTGGCTAGATCTCAGTCGATTGAGACATAACCAAGTCTCAGTCAAATGATGTATAACATATAAAAAGAAAAAAGGAAAAAGGAAAAAGGAAATTTTGCATGAATCACCACATAAGATCTCGTGAATAGAGCATCGACTGAGATTTTGTTAAGTCTTAGTCGACTGAAATTTAGCAATCCAAATACATAAACAGAAATTAAGTATCTAGTTAGGTTTTTATTTTTGTGAAAGTATCACATTTATTTTAAAGATTCATCAAAAATACAAAGCACCCAAACATAATAAAAATTACATTAAGGTCCATGGACAACCGAACAATCATTGCCGCTGGTTGAACAAGCCGCCTCGCATCACTGTCGCCGCGCTCATACCGCATCCGACATGATCTTGTCGATGACAGCCGGGAGGTCTTCATTCGCGTGCCCCTAAGGACCAGCATTCTGGAGCCGCAGTCGTCGCCATTGAATCCGTGAATCGATCTGAAGAACCTCACACTAAATCTCGTTGTTGTGTACGCATGTTGAGAAACCCTAACCTTGCCGCTCCGAGGAGCTGGCAGGAATCTACATCTGAGCTGTATGAAATCTGTTCTGAAGGACGAACTTGAGGAGGATCGGAGCCCGGAAGACTGACTTGAAGAAGAAGCGCCGCCATCCGTCCGAGTGCCGCCCTTGCGAGAACTAAAACCCTACCTATCTAAGATGAGGCACCAGGAATACCCGCCCCAGCCAGAAGCCGCCGGAGCAGCAGGCGGAGAGGGGGCAAATCCACGGGCTCACCGGTGGAGATCGAAGGGAAGCAAGTATCTAGTTAGTTTGAAAGATAAGAAAAACAAACAAAAGAGTGGGAAGAAAAACGTAATGCCATGTAGTCATTAATAATTTAATCAATCACTTTTTTTCCTAGATGTCTTCCTAATAACATTCCTCTACCGCAACTGCTATAGTTAAGTAGATTCAAAGGATCAAATACACATTAGAGTAGGGATACAAACAACATTCTTAGTATTCAGATTAGGAGCTATTTGATAGTGTTAAGAAATTTCTAAATGGGTACCTTGAAGAACATGAATTGGGTCATTGTTTGATTTATTCTATGGCCGCAAAATACAACTTGGATCTGAGTTCCCCTTCTGGTGCGTTCATTCTTTTGCATTATTTTTCCAGTCCCAATTGGCGAACTTGGTTTGGTTTAGAGGCTTCTAGATCATGGTCGATCATGTTTTCTTTACGAAACGGTCAGTCATCTTCTGAAGTGTCATTTCTTAAGCATCTAGAAAGAGGCACTTTAGTTCACACAAGGCACTTTGGTCCAAATTACTAATTGAAGGTGCACACGGATCAATATTTTTGTTTTTTGCATGGGGTAGGTTTATCAACTTTGAGAACAATTCCAATGATGAGCAAATAATTGGGGAGAAATAATATATTTTTTTGACAGGGTAAAGATTTTGTTTCTCGGACAATAGCAATGGCATTTACAATCAAAGAAGAAATGAAATCAGGCGGGTCATCTTGCCAAACAGAAGAATTCTTCAGCATATTTGTTTAGCCAAAGCATCTGCTACACTGTTTGCTTCTCAGTTGCGTAAAGAAAATTTCACCTGTCCGAAATCACAAGAGAATTGAATGCATTCACTAATTGTAGCTGCTTGGGAACCATTGAATCTATAAGTATCTTTTACTGCATCAATCACAAGTTCACAATCCGACTCAGCTTCTATCCTCAAGCATCCCGGATGAGCTGCCAAATTAATACCGTTCCCGTGAGGCCGCGTCAGAAACATGTGGAACGAACATACTGCAGCAACTACAAAATAACCCAATTCATCTTTGATGACTGCCTCACTTTCTCCTGATCGGTCTTTTACGTGGAATAAAGCATCTACATTAATTTTCATAAAGCCATGCAATGGTTTGCACCACTTTTTCGGTTCCTTCTTCCTTTCATCCTTCTTTTCAATTGCTCTCCAGAAATTTGTGGCAAGTGCTCTGATGGTGATGGATGTTGTTGTTCTATCTGCTGGCAGTACTGATGCACTCTTTATTAGCTGTCGACATTGCCACCAAAGGTACCAAGATGCCGCGATCACAAGCTCGGGTATATGTAGACCTCCAATACTCTTCCCTAAGTTCTCATCTGTAATTTGATTCAAGTTTAAAAAACATGATCGGTCTCGACATATGGCCTTCCTGATCGTCTCTGTTAGATCCAACTGTTAGCAAATAAATTTAACCCTCTTACGGCTGAAAAGACAGTGTTGAATATCATCAGTTCCCCTCAAGCAGACCTGACATTGTGCGTGTTTTAAAACATGTTTGTTTGCCAGTACACCTTTACAGGGAAGGATAACATGTTATACTAGCCGACACCTTAAGTTTCTAGATGTCATCCCAAATGGGGATAGGATTGGCTCGACCTTGGCCATCCTCCGCATGCATACATTGTCCAAATTTATGCTCCCATTCCCTATGATAAGCAGATCAAACGAGAATGTACCAGACTTTTATGATACGTCTCCAACGTATCTATAATTTTCGATTGTTCCATGCTATTATATTACCCCTTTTGGATGTTTATGGGCTTTATTTTACACATTTATATCATTTTTGGGACTAACCTACTAACCGGAGGCCCAACCCATATTGTTGTTTTTTTGCCTATTTCAGTATTTTGAAGAAAAGGAATGTCAAACGGAGTCCAAACGGAATGAAACCTTCGGGAGCGTGATTTTTGGAACGAACCTGATCTGGAGAGCTTGGAGTGCAAGTCAAGAAGCTTCCAAGGGCCCCACAAGATAGGGGTCGCCCCCCTGTAGGGTGTGCCCCTTTCTCGTGGGCCCCTCGGGCGGCCACCGACGTACTTCCTCCTATATATACCTACGTACCCCGAAAACATCCAGGAGCACCACGAAACACAATTTCCACCGCTGTCACCTTCTGTATCCGCGAGATCTCATCTTGGAGCCTTCGCCGGCACTCTGCCGGAGGGGGAATCAACCATGGAGGGCTTCTACATCAACATCCTTGCCCCTCCGATGAGTTGTGAGTAGTTTACCACAGACCTATGTGTCCATAGTTATTAGCTAGATGGCATCTTCTCTCTTTTTGGATCTCAATTCAATGTTATCCCCCTCTCTTGTGGAGATCTATTTGATGTAAACTCTTTTTGCGGTGTATTTGTCGAGATCCAATGAATTGTGGGTTTATGAGCAAGTTTATCTATTAATAATATTTGAATCTTCTCTGAATTCTTTTATGTATGATTGAGTTATCTTTGCAACTCTCTTCGAATTATCAGTTTGGTTTGGCCTACTAGATTAGTCTTTCTTGCCATGGGAGAAGTGCTTAGCTTTGGGTTCAATCTTGCGGTGTCCTTACCCAGTGACAGAAAGGGTTGCAAGGCATGTATTGTATTGTTGCCATCGAGGATAACAAGATGGGGTTTATATCATATTGCATGTGTTTATCCCTCTACATCATGTCATCTTGCTTAATGCGTTACTCTATTCTTATGAACTTAATACTCTAGATGCAGGCAGGAGTCGGTCGATGTGTGGAGTAATAGTAGTAGATGCAGGCAGGAGTCGGTCTACTTGTTATGGACGTGATGCCTATATACATGATCATGTCTAGATAATCTCATAACTATGCGCTTTTCTATCAATTGCTCGACAGTAATTTGTTCACCCACCGTAATACTTATGCTATCTTGAGAGAAGCCTCTAGTGAAACCTATGGCCCCCGGGTCTATCTCTTATCATATTTTCTTTCAATCTAGTTTTATTTGCATCTTTACTTTTTGCATATATATCATAAAATACCAAAAATATATTTATCTTATCATACTATCTTTATTAGATCTCACTTTCGCAAGTGGCCGTGAAGGGATTGACAACCCCTTTATCGCGTTGGTTGCGAGTTCTCAGTTTGTTTGTGTAGGTGCGTGGGACTTTTGAGGAGCCTCCTACTGGATTGATACCTTGGTTCTCAAAACTGAGGGAAATACTTATGCTACACTTTGCTGCATCACCCTCTCCTCTTCGAGGAAAACCAACGCAAGCTCAAGATGAAGCATTTCACTACAAAAAAAGAGACACATCCGTGACATTTTGGGCCGAACAATTTTTTTCATGCTTATGGCACTTCTATGACGATAATTGTGACAAAACCCAGTATCATCATAGATGTGGTAGGCTCCTACTTCTATGACAAAAAATCATGACCGAAAATGGGCTTTTCGTCCTGGGCGGGCCGGAGACGCAGCTGCATGACATTCTTTGGGCCATCAATGACGGAAATAACCGTGGTAGAAGCGAGGGCGAGGAAAATTTCGGGGAGTTCCCGGTTATGGTGGGTGGTCGGGGGCTGAGCGATGCGCGTTTCTCTCGTACACGTACACGTGTGTGTGCGAGGCATTGGGCTCTAACTGAACCCGAGCAAGGCGTTGGGCTCTAACTAAACCCGAGCAATCGCACTAGCTACGATACTGAACATGAGCGATCGATCCCTTACAGTTAAATGAACCCGAGTGATTCCTTCACTACAGCTGCTAACTGAAGCCGATCGAACCCTGCTGCCTCCCTCTCGTGATTAACAATGAGCGTTCTTGGGGGGGGTGTCGGTGTCAAAACTGGCGGATCTCGGGTAGGGGGTCCCGACCTGTGCGTCTTAGGCTAATGGTAACAGGAGGCAAGGACACAATGTTTACCCAGGTTCAGGCCCTCTCGATGGAGGTAAAACCCTACTTCCTGCTTGATTGATATTGATGATATGAGTAGTACAAGAGTTGATCTACCACGAGATTGTAGAGGCTAAACCCTAGAAGCTAGCCTATGATGATTATGATCGTGATCGTCCCTCTAAGGACCAACCTCTCCGGTTTATATAGACACGGAGAGGGCTAGGGTTTAGATGGAGTCGGTTACAAGGAAAGAAATATAATATCCGGATCGCCCAGCTTGTCTTCCACGCAAAGGAGAGTCCCATCCGGACACGGGACGGAGTCTTGAATCTTGTATCTTCACGCCTCAATAGTCCGGACAAAGTATACAGTCCGGCTGTCCAGATACCCCCTAATCCAGGACTCCCTCAGTAGCCCCTGAACCAGGCTTCAATGGCGACGAGTCCGACGTGTAGTTTTGTTTTCGGCATTGCAAGGCGGGTTCCATCTCCGAATACTCCAATGTATTTATCGAACACTTAGACCGCGTCCGGATCTGCAAGATGATCTTCACGTACCACTGTAGAGAGGATGGTATTTAACAAAATATAACCTCCTGACAACTTTAGACAAAGTGACATGACACCACAGTCGGGTCATTATTCGAACCGTTTTTCCATAACCAGTCGTAGCGCATATTGCGAGGCGGTTTCCTCGGCACGTCTTGTCACAGCAGAGATCATTTCCCCTTATTATGGGATTTTCATCAATACGGGTGTGGGTAACCCAACCACGCAATCAATCGTGGCGTTTAGGAAATAAGCGATTCTCAATGGTAAAGTGGGGAGGCGCATCGTCCGTCGCCTCTATAAAGGGATAAGGATTCCTCATTTTCACCCATGCCTTCTTCCTCCTCTGCTTATCCATTCCCACACCCTCGAGCTCCAGCGCCCTGGTTCACGCCTTCTCCGCACAGCCAAACATGTCCGGAGCAGGAGGCAAGTGGGTGGCCTCCATCGTGAAGGAGGAGCATATCGCAAAGCTCTGGGTGGCCGGGTACTTGGCAGCAGACATTGCGCACCGGCTGACGAACAAGGGACAGGTCACTCCAACTCCGGAACCCCATGAGAGGGTCGTATTTCTCGCCCATTTTATGAGTGGACTGGGATTTCCACTTCATCCCTTCGTCCGCGGGCTCATGTTCTACTACGGGCTAGATTTCCACAATCTAGCCCCAAATTTCGTCCTCAACATCTCGGCGTTTATCATTGTGTGCGAGGCCTTCCTCCGCATCAGGCCTCACTTCGGCCTGTGGCTATGAATCTTCTGCGTGAAGCCGAAGATTCGTGAGCGGCCAGCAAGCAGAGTGCGGAGGCGCCATGGTGGGCAAGATGCCCCACGTCACCTGGCTCGATGGCTCCTTCGCGGAGACCGTGAAATGGTGGCAATCGGGGTGGTTCTACATCACCGAGCCGTGCGACACCAACTGGGTGGCGGGCCCCGAATTCCGATCCGGTGCCCCCACGTGGATTACATCCTGGGAAAAGAAGGGCCTGGCCTGGGGCGAACCTGCAGAACTGACCGGACTCCAGAACTGCATCAAGAATATGAAGGACAAGAAAACCAAGCTTGTCAACGTGGTCCAGATCATGCTTGTCCGCCGGATTCTTCCGTGCCAAAGACGGGCTTTTAATCTGTGGGAGTTCGTCCCGGCTGAACACCAGATGCTTCAAAAGCTCTATGGCATGACGCACAAAGGCGCCTGGAAGGCGCTGTTCAAGGCCTCCGAAGTACCTCCTCCTATATTCGAGGACCGCAAACTCCACGCCGTGCGGCCCCCCAATCCGGTGAGTTTTCTGACTTCCACCGGATTCAGTTCTTCCCAATGTATTCATGGGGGAATCTTAAGTCATTGTGTGCATTTGATCAGGAGTATGCGGAGACGGCGGAGCGCATTGACTGTCTGGCTCCACTGCCAGAAGGAGCGACGGATGCTCTCCTAACGGAGATGCTAGTCCCGGCGCCTTACAAGGCATCGGAGAAGAAGGCCGAAAAGAAGGCCCCGGGGACCAGGGAAGGTCTCCGGCATAAAGTTGTACCGGAAGCCTCATCCGAAGACGACGAGGCACACTCCTATCCCGAAGGGGAGGAAGAAGAGGAAGAGGACGCCCCATCCAGAGAGGATGGGGGGCCTGAGAAGGCGGGCCAGGGGACCGAGAAGGGCCCCCGACATAAGGCCATTATACCCTTGTCGTCCGAAGACGATGAGGCAGATTCCTCCCATGGAGGCGGGGGCAAACACGAAGAGACTCTACCACCCGTTCTGGGAAGGAGAAGAAGAGGAAAGCCGCCCTGGAGGGGGAGCCTAGGACGCCCAAGAAGGGAAAGGCGTCCCTTCCGGATTACTCCGCCACTGCCGCCCACAGCAAGGAGGAGTGGCTGCCCAGGGGGATTCCCCTAGTAAGATCATAAGTATCCGCACTCTTTTATACTTTAGTGCGACTTTGCTTCATAGTCTTGTTATAACGCCGAACATATATACAGTACGGTCAGGGTCCATCCCGAGGTATCGTCTTCGGATGGGTCCTTGAGCGATTAAGCGATGAACTCGCTAACGACGGCCACTACTCCTCAGCCTGCGGATGACACGGAGGTGTTGTCCCAAAGGCTCCCAGAGCAGGGGGAGGTGACTCTGGAGATGCCCCAGGGCAGGATTCCAGATGCTGGATACGCAGGGTACAAGATCCCCGCAGATCGTGCCGATGAGAGCCGCAGCAAGCCGGGCTCTTAGGCGGATACTATGCCGGAACCTTCGATGGATCCGGATGTGGGCAGGCGCCCGCTCGCTAGGGAGGACGAGCCATACGTGCCGATGACTTCCGTTACGCCAGAGGCATCAGATAGTCTGCTGGAAGCGCTTCGCGGCGCTTCCATGGATGAAGAGCACTGTACTCTTATCAGTGCGGTGATTCAGAAGGTTCTGTCTTCCAAGAGCGAACTAACCGAAGCATGCACCAGCCTCCTAACAGGCTTTGAGGTAAGTAAAAAATGTGTGAAATTATCACCCGATAGGTAGTAGCCCCTGATACTCTGTTTGGTGTTCGGAAAGAAAAGCTGAATAGAGGGTCAATCATAACCCGCAGGAGTCTAATAGTAAGTGTGCATGTGAATGAGCAGGCTGTGCTGCTTGCCGCTGCTGTCCGCACAGCCAAGGTCGCTCGACTAAAAGGGGACCTGGAGCAGGCACAGGGAGAGCTCAGCCTCACGAAGAGGCAACTCGAAGAGAACAAAGGTTTGTGATACTCCGTTCGCATATAATGAAGGATAGATAAAATTGGTTATTCTGACGACAAAGCGTCGTGACTTTGTAACAGGGGCCACCAGCGAAGTGGCGTCTCTAAAGAAAGCGTTGTCCGAGGCTGAGGACAAAGCGGCTCTGGAGCACAAGGAGTGCGAGAAGCAAGATGCTAGAGTGGGCGAGGTACAACAAGAGCTCCAGGAGCTCGACAAGAAGTTCAAATCCCTGGAGCATGATCTTAAGATGAAAGAGACTGAGCTTGCGAAGACCCTTGCGAGTGTGAAAGACGCCAAGGCCGAAGCCGAAAAGCCACAGCAGGAAATCCAGGCGGCCAAGAAGATAGCGGCGGGTAAGACATTATTTATGCAAAGCAAGCATGTGGAGGAGGCGTTTGTTTTACTTACCCGAATTCAGAGCTCTCCAAGGGCATTCGCAGATCTGCCACGTAGCATATCAGATGCCGCGGAGTTCTACCGTGCCGAGGAGGGGAGCTCAATGGAGAAGTTGTTCTGGTCCCAGTATGCTGGGGCTGAACACCAAATGCCTCTGATTGACCAACTGAAGCAGTTGGTTGAACTCCACAGGGCGGCCGAAGTGGCTATGAAAGATTTCATAGTCCGGATGTGGCCTGGTGAGCCCCTGCCCACTAGCTACTTCGGCCTGATCAAGCGAATGGTGAATGCCTGTCCGCGGCTTGAAGTGATCAAGCGATCCGTTTGCATTGAGGGTGCCCGCCGGGCCTTTGCCCGTGTGAAGGTGCATTGGTGCAAGCTGGATGCGGAGAAGCTGGTGAAGGACGGGCCGCCAGAGGGCAAGGCGCATCACTGTCCCAAGAAATATTATGATGGCGTTATGAAGGGCACTCGTCTCGTGGCCGAAGAATGTACCAAGAACACGATCTTTGAATAAATATACTTCTGTCGTTTTTGTAATATAAAGACGAAGTTACTTGCGCTATGTAGCGCTTTTGATTTAAAATATTACCTTCTGTGCGGCTGTTTATAGAATTCTGAAAGTAGGCCAGTCGTCGGCTTCCGCCCCCACGTAACTAGAACCGGGGTGTTCCTGGAAAAACCCGGACACTCTTTATCCAAATTTTTGGTCCCTTAAGGAGGTATCCGGCGCAGCGAACACGGCAATCGGACTATGCGACTTTATAACTTTCACTTAGCCATAGAAGTCTATAATTTTAAATTTCGGCAAAGCCCCTAGAATTCGGAAAGCCGAATTGGGGCGCTATATACGCCTAAATCGGACGAAGCCGATTCCTCGCCTAAAGCGGAAAAAATCTTTAAGGATTTTAAGACCTCTCGAACAGCGCCCAGCTCTCGCCGCATCATGCCGGTCAGTTTTCGGCTTTCTCTACTTCGGTGCTCGTCCGGAAGAACCTGGACACAATCGTAGTAGTTCTCCCTGCGCTACTTTAGCCGATATAACGGAATGTAAGGTACCAAAACAAGGGAGCCGGGCAAACCCAACTATTGACCCAAGACGTGATTCGGAGCTGATGCATATAGTGCTATAAGTTCGGGGTGCCGCAGTGTTGAACGTGTTCGGACTTGTCTTGCCATACTATGGGGCGCCATAAGAAGCCCCTGGCAAACTGAACGTACCAAGGTGTATAGATGCAGTATTAAATAAACATTTATAGAAAAAAATGTGTAAATAGGAATAATAAGCTGACGATATATATGATCTCCCATTGATGAATAATACGTTTAAGCATATGTTTACAATGGGTGCGTTTAAGCATGAGTAAATAGGACTATTTAACATGTCCTATCCAAGGGCAGGCTGCATGTAGGTATATAAAACAGGTATAACGTTCATGAACAGATTCCACCTGGGTATTTCCTTTTGTGCGCAAAGCCTGTTGCCTCCTTGGTTTTCTTTCCTGTGTAAGTCCGACAATCCGGCTCTTCTAAAGAGGCTGCCCTAAGGCAGTGTCCTGAATGATAAAAAGGGAGGGTTATGAAAGTATGTTGCGGTGATACTGCACTGTTGACTGAGTCACTGCTACGCCTCCGCATGTGCCCATGGAATTTTGAGTGTGTAATTGTGTACGCATGGCACGAATGCTGCTTTGATGGGGCTCGAGCGGAGGCCGGACTGCTAGTCGCGCTCTTGGCATGCCTGGTGATCCTGTTGAGGGGTGCTCCGGACTCGCTTGACGGTGCTCGAGGTTGTCGTTGCCGGATTGGTGGTTTGTCGGAGGAGGCCGCATTGTACTTCCGCCACGAGGGCTGTAGTATGCCCTTCTGTACAGAGAGAGAGGTCCATATTTCCGTTTACTGTTATGACCCCGCGCGGTCCTGGCATCTTGAGCTTGAGGTATGCATAGTTTGGTACCGCATTGAATCTAGCGAATGCGTTTCGTCCAAGCAGTGCGTGATAACCACTACGGAAAGGGACGATATCAAACATTAACTCTTCGCTTCGGAAGTTATCTGGAGATCCGAAGACCACTTCCAATGTTATAGAGCCCGTGCAACAGGCCTCTACTCCAGGAATTACACCTTTAAAGGTGGTTTTGGTGGGCTTGATCCTTGAAGGGTCGATGCCCATTTTGCGCACTGTGTCCTGATAAAGCAGGTTCAGGTTGCTGCGCCGTCCATGAGGACTCACGTGAGGTGGAATCCGTCAATAATTGGGTCTAGGACCAATGCGGGTGAACCGCCGTGATGGATGCTGGTAGGGTGATCCCTACGATCAAAGGTGATCGGACAGGCTGACCATGGGTGAACTTTGTAGCGAGTGGCTCCATCGCATAGACGTCCCGTAGTGCTCCCTTCCATTTCCGTTTGGGAATGTGGGTGGCGTAGATCATGTTGACCGTTTTCACCTGGGGAGGAAATTTCTTCTGTCCCCCCGTGTTCGGACGTCGGGGCTCCTCGTCATCTTCACTATGCAGCCCCTTGTCCTTGTTTTCGGCGTTTATTTTACCAGCCTGTTTGAACACCCAGCAGTCTCTATTAGTCTAGTTTGCTGGTTTGTCCGGAGTGCCATGAATTTGGCACGAGCGTTCCAGTATGCGGTCCAGACTGGACGGTCCCTGATTGTTTCTTTTGAACGGCTTTTTCCGCTAACCGGATTTGGATCCGCTGAATCATGCATTGACTGCCGTGTCTTCAGCGTTGTCGCCATTGTTCCGTCGCTTATGTCTGTTGCGCCGTGGCTTGTCATTATTGACCCGGATATCCGAGGTGCCGGAATGTGGCGTGGTGCTACTACGACCCAACAAGCTGTCCTCGCCCGTGCAAAAGCGGGTCATTAGTGTCGTGAGTGCTGCCATGGACTTGGGTTTTTCCTGGCCGAGGTGTCGAGTGAGCCACTCGTCACGGATATTATGCTTAAAGGCCGCCAGGGCTTTGGTGTCCGGACAATCGACTATTTGGTTCTTTTTAGTTAGGAACCGAGTCCAGAATTTCCTGGCTGACTCTCCGGTCTGTTGAGTAATGTGGCTCAAGTCATCGGCGTCCGGTGGTCGCACGTATGTCCCCTGGAAGTTGTCGAGGAACGCGTCTTCCAAGTTTTCCCAACTTCCAATGGAATTTGCCGACAGACTGTTTAGCCAATGCTGGGCAGGTCCTTTGAGCTTAAGGGGAAGATATTTCATGGCGTGTAGATCGTCACCGCGGGCCATGTGAATGTGGAGAAGGAAATCTTCGATCCATACTGCGGGGTATGTTGTGCCATCGTATGATTCGATGTTTGCAGTTTTGAACCCTTCTGGGAATTCATGATCCATCACTTCGTCAGTGAAGCAGAGGGGGTGTGCGGCGCCTTTATGCCGGGCTATGTGGCTACGTAGTTCAAATGATTCTGGGTGGCTGTATTTGGCCCGGCCGGACTTGTTCGTAGTGTATCCGGCGTGACGGTCATCATCGCGTGTTGGGGCGCGCCCCCTCGATCCATAGATTGATCTTGGCTGTCCTGCTTTGTTTTCAAGTATATCTTGCAGGTCTTTCCTATTGCCCCGAGCCATAGTGTATTGGCGTGGGGGCACGGGCTGGTACTCGGGCTGATATGCCATTTCATCCCAGCCACGGGGTGGCCAGTCAGCTGTGTGGCGCTTCAGTCCATATTTCTCAGCTGCCAGGACTTCGATCCATCTGTCTGTGAGCAGGTCTTGATCAGCTTGGAGCTGTTGTTGCTTCTTTTTCACGCTCCTCGCGGTGGCCATGAGCCGGCGCTTGAAGCGCTCCTGCTCCACGGGGTCCTCAGGTACGCCGAACTCGTCGTCGCTGAGGCTAATGTAGTCTTCGGAGGGGGGCATGTAATTGTACTACTCCGGATATCCGTCCGTCGCCTGGTCGTCTGGGCTGTCCTGCCCGTCTTCCTGCTCGGCCTGCTCGAAGGCGGGCTGATTAGGGTTGTATTCGTCTTCGGCAGCATCTGGATTGTTTTCGTATCCCGTGCCGATATTGCTATGGTGAGGCTTGGAGCGGCGCCAACAATGCCCATGCTTTGCTTTCTTCCCTGAGGGGTTATCCTCCGTTGCCTCATCGCCATTGGTTTATTTCGGAGTGTCCACCATATATATATCATATGAGGAGGTGGCTGTCCACCGCCCTGTGAGCGATGGTTCTTGTTCTTCTCCTACATCGTCCTCCATACTGTTGATGTCGTCAGAGTCGACGTCAAGCACGTCGGTTAAATCATCGACCGTGGAAATGAAGTGGGTGGTGGGTGGGCAACGAATTCCTTCGTCGCCCACTTCCCACTTGAGCCGTACATAGTTCGGCCAAGAGTCTCCTGACAAGGAGAGAGACTTTAACGAGTTCAGCACGTCACCAAAGGGCGAGTGCTAGAAGATGTCCATTGCGGTGAACTCCATTACAGGAGCCCAACCAGGTTCGGCGGGCTCAGGAGCGCGCGGACTGGAACCCACAGCCAGATATGAGTCCGAGGGTTCCATGTCACAGGCTTCTTTGGGGGCGAGTCCTGTGTCCGGCTGTACCGCCGAGGAGTGCGCGGTCTGCGGGGCGGGTTCCATCCACCCGTCCTTGTGCGACGCGGTCTTCTCCAGATTTAGGTCCGGGGCTATCGCAGGGGTGACATCCCGAGCATCGTCCGACGACAGGTCTAAGCCGTGTTCATCGTGATTGTCTGGCTCTCCTGGCACAGGCCCGAATCCATTTAAGATCAAGTCTACGCAGATATCGGCCATTTAGTTCAGGTTTCCGAGACTGACCTGGTGGCCAGCGGCATAGTTGTCGATCTGCTCCAGTTGGCCAAGCGAATTGGCCCGCAGTGGGAAGCTGCCGAACACAAAGATCTGTTCGGGGAGAAAAGTCTCACCCTGGACTGTGTTGTTGACAATTGAAGGAGCCATAAAGCCTTGCAGCGACGACACAGAGGAACTCTCAATGAAAGCACCAATGTCGGTTTCAAAACCGGTGGATCTCGGGTAGGGGGTCCCGATTTGTGCGTCTTAGGCTAATGGTAACAGGAGGCAAGGAACACAATGTTTACCCAGGTTCGGGCCCTCTTGATGGAGGTAAAACCCTATTTCCTGCTTGATTGATATTGATGATATGAGTAGTACAAGAGTTGTTCTACCACGAGATCGTAGAGGCTAAACCCTAGAAGCTAGCCTATGATGATTATGATCGTGATCGTCCCTCTAAGGACCAACCTCTCCGGTTTATATAGACACTTGAGAGGGCTAGGTTTACATGGAGTCGGTTACAAGGAAGGAAATATAATATCTGGATCGCCCAGCTTGTATTCCACGCAAAGGAGAGTCCCATCCGGACACGGGACGGAGTCTTGATTCTTGTATCTTCACGCCTCAACAATCCGGACAAAGTATACAGTCCGGCTGTCTGGATACCCCCTAATCCAGGACTCCCTCAGGGGGGGAGGTGGATGAACGGTTCCCGGTGGGGGTGGATGAACAGGACCCCGTGGTGTTGCCTCTGGATGACAGGACCCCGATCGAGTCGGTTGGGAGTGGATGAACAGGACCCCGCGGACGGCAGGATGAACAGGACGACCCCGTGGAGGGCTGGTTGAACAGTAGCCGGTGGAGGGTTGGATGAATAGTAGCCCGTGGAGGGGTGGTTGAACAGGACCCCGTGGAGAGGGCTGGTCGAACAGTAGCCCATGGAGGAGCGCGGTGGAGGCTGGATGAACAGGAGCCCGTGGATGAACAATCGCAGGTGGAGGCTGGAGAAGGTCGACGATGGATGAACAGTAGCCCGTGGAGGCTGGAGGAGGTCGACGGTGGAGATGAACGGTATCCCATGGAGTCCCGTTTTGCGGCACGCCACACCCCTCCCAATGAACAGGACCCCCGTTTCAACCGTAGCGCTCCAACACAAGTCTGTTTCCTCTGTTTTGCGGTACGCCACACCCCTCCCGATCAACAGGACCCCAATTCGACCATAGGAGGTCCAACTTAAGTCAGTTTTCTCCGTTTTGCGGTACGCCAGACCCCTCTCGATGAACAGGATCCTGTTTCGACTGTGGCCGGTCGGACCCAAGGCCGTTTTCTCCGTTCTGCTATACGCCATGTCTTGTTTCCATCGGCTATTCCATCCAAGCCCTCCCGATGAACACGATGACGCATTCCGTTCCGACCCGGCATGTTGCCTCCCAATGAACACGACGACAATGCAGTTTCTCCGTTCTGACCCAGCCATGTACACGAGCCCTGGTCGTACGTATGCGCGAGTAGGCGTTTGAGACCCCGCATGTATGTACGTACATGGCCGTATTTACTTTCTTGCACCCTGGCCACTGTACGTATGTGTACATGCTACGTGTGCGCCTCTACTACGACACCCTTCCTTCCTTGCACGGCCATGGTTCATCGCTGCAGCCTGCAGACCGACAGATTGACAAGTATGTACGTACACGTTCGCGACCAGAATGACAACATTATGTACGCTTCGACCAGGTGGGTCCTGACTGCCAGGCACATCCTTGCGTGCAAAGATGTAGCTGGTGGGTCCCAGCAGTCAAGGGGGCGAATCATTTTTTTTGCCCGGATGCACTTCCTTGCGTGCGAAGATGTAGATGGTGGGTCCCAGCAGTCAGGGGGGAAACATTTTTTTCATGAAATACGGTGGCCAGTCCAGTGGCTCCCTGCTGTCAGGTGGAGGAATTATTAGTTTGCATGTAATAAGGAGGCACTTCCTTGCGGCTGCCATGGACCCAGCTGTCAGCCTCTCCACGTACAGTACTCTTCCGATGGAAGTCATTCCTTGACCATGTCGACCACGCCGCGCCGAGAGCACCAGGGCGATGGACGACAGCGAGGCCTAGGAAGGGGACGACGCGGAGCCGGGGATGACGCGGCAGTAGAAGCCCGCGCGGAGAGGAGTACGAGGGTTCATTGGTTCGGCGGTGGTGTGAGGCTGTCGTCGCCGCAGAATAACAAGGGGTGTGAGTGAGGCCTCCATGGCATCACAACCGGCCATGGGAGTGAGGCCTCCACGGCATCACAACCGGCCATGGAGGCAGGAGCATGCGGCACGACCGGTGCTGGTTTGGGCGGCTGGAGTAAGAAGGCCAGAGGTTGAAGAAGCACTACGGCTATTATATGGACATCGTACGGTCATTGGAGCAAAAATCGTTCATATTGACTAAGTTGACAAAGCCCTCCATCCCCGTCAACTTAGTAGGCCCACAAGTCAGCGTCCCACTATGGTGGGTCCCAGCTAGTAGGAGGGTATTCATTTTTTTGTGCGCAATAAGGAGGCACTTCCTTGCGTGCGAAGATATAGCTGGTGGGTCCGACCTGTCAGCGGGGGGAACTTTTTTTCGCGAAAAATACAGAGGCTCTTCCGGTGGGTCCCAGATGACAGGGGGAGTGTCGGTGTCAAAACCGGCGGAACTCGGGTACGGGGTCCCGAACTGTGCGTCTAGGAGGATGGTAACAGGAGACATGGGACACGATGTTTTTACCCAGGTTCGGGCCCTCTCGGTGGAGGTAAAACCCTACTCCTGCTTGATTGATATTGATGATATGGGTAGTACAAGAGTAGATCTACCACGAGATCAAGGAGGCTAAACCCTAGAAGCTAGCCTATGGTATGATTGTTGTATATCTATCGACTAGCCTGGCCTCGGTTTATATAATGCACCAGAGGCCTAGGATAACAAGAGTCCTAGCCGAATATGTCGGTGGGGGAGGAGTCCTTGTCTTGACCGCCAAGTCTTGTGGAATCTTCCTTGTATGCGGCAGCTGTCCGGACTAGCCCATGAGTATACGGCCTTGGGGGTCCTCGGCCCAATCTAACAGACCGGGAGATGACGTGGTGAGTACCCCCTAGTCCAGGACACCGTCAGTAGCCCCCTGAACCGGTCTTCAAGTTTAGGGACGCTCCTCGATTCTTCCAAACCGTTCTTCATCTTCAGTCGTTGGTCTTGAAAACTGGTTCAACAAATCTTCTCATCTTCCATCTTGAGGATCGCCGAAATGCATTCGACGAGTTTACACGTCGGGTATCCGAGGAGCCCCTTTAAGTTTCCGGCCTTTATCAATGCCTTGTTATTTTTATGCCACACCTCGGGTTTGAAGTTGTTCCCGGGCGGCAGCGTTCTCTTGCGTCCGAGCTCCAACGCCGGACCGCATTCGAGGTATCTTTTGCTGCCGAGCATCAGCGCCGGACCGCTTCCCAGTTCTGACGCCGGAATGTATCCGAGCTCCAACGCCGGACTATGTATCTGAGCTCCAACGCCGGACTGTGTATCCGAGCTCCAACGCCGGACTTTATCCGAGCTCCAACGCCGGATTATGTATCCGAGCTCCAACGCCGGACTGTATCCGAGGTGTCGTAAATCACCTTGGTTCAAAGAAGTTTGAAGGAGTTTAGCCGAGCTTAATGCCGGAAATGCCCTCTATGGAGCCAGTGACTAGCGCCCGAGCTTTATGCCGGACTGCTTCCGAGGTGGTGCACCACCCCGAATGTGGGCCGATTTTTGTCAATATTTTTGATTGGTGCAATTTATTCTCTGCCGAGATATATAGCCAGTAGCCCTCAAGGTGGGTATCGGTCTAAAATCCGAGATGCACATGAAGGATGACATAAGACCGCTGATCCCCGTAGCCGCTAAGACTTAGGTTGATTTGCAAAATCGGTCTGAGGATCAAGTCCTAGCTCGGCAGAATACTTCGGGACACAAAAAGTGGCGTGCTCAGTCCTCAAGACTCAGGTTGGGTGTTGCCGACCAACCTGAGGATCAAAATCTCCTCGGAGACTGTATTACACTATGGATCAAAATCTCCTCGGACAGGCAATGCAGTAGCCCCCGAGACACTGGTCAGGTGGCAACACCAGATCAGGGGATCGATGTGCCCCTTTAATATTTGTAAATAATAAGCCCGAAGCCCAGTAGCCCCCGAGCCTTAATGCGGGCACGGGTGGCTGAATGAAGGATTGATATCCATAGTAAAATCACAAAGTATGTGTAATGACTCTATGTATCCAAGTACTTTACGTCATTAATGCTCGGATCCGCATTGTACAAAACTTTGTTAACTGACCATCGGCTTCCACCTCCTCGGCCAATAGCCGAGGAGTGTTTGTCCTACTTTATAAAGCCTTTATGAGGGCAAAGATTTACAACAAACAAGGCAATCTGGCCATACGGTATTATAAACAAAGGTACACAGAGAGATATCTTATATTACTGTTTAACAGAAGAAATGTCTTCCTAGGAAAATAGTCCTGCTGTCATTCCTTTCTTTGAGTTGTCATGCTAAGCATGATCATGAAACCTCAGCTCCGATGTAAGAGCAAAATATCGAGTATTTAGTTTGGGAGACCAGTTAATAGCCCCCGGTAGTGTTCGGCGACAGTCGAGGTCAAGCCGTAAACACTTCGGCCATTGTTATGAGTGGCCCGTCATTTAACACCGTCATCGGATCACTGACCAGTTTACACTTATTGTGACAGTCAGTTTTCGCCTTTCTCCACTGAGGTGCTTAACCATGTGAGCTGGAAGCACAATCGCAGTGGTTCTCCCTTTGCACACCTAGCCGAACAAAGCGAAACGTAGGGGGCAAGCGCAGGAGCCGGGCAACCCAACTGTTGACCGAAGACACAATTCGAAACCGATGCATATAGAGCAGTATCCGACAATTTTTTTGCCGAATCTCTAAAGGTGTCCGGCGTTGCACTGCGAGACTTGTGCTGAAAACACACAAATAGTTTACTTGAAAAGCCAAAAAAGTCAGTAAAAACTTGACGTCCGAACGAGATCTAGTGTTTGGTGCCAAACCGAAAATTGGCCTTAGCAAAAGAAGTGCTTCTGTCGTGCTTTAACATGATACATCCTATCTCAAGACGTCAAGCGGGTCAGCCTACGGCTTCAACCTCCTATCCCAAGGGCGGAGTACTTCTCATTAGGCCAGTTTAGCAAACTAAACTCTAGCGACTTTGAGAGAGAAATTAGGCTCCCCGGCTAGTGACCACACGCTCGTGTCGAAAAAAGGAGTGATAGATAATAATAATAAAACTTTGCAACGACTAAGAAGAAGAACACTTATCATAAAAAGGCTCATATAAATTGAAGAGCCCCCAAGTGACTTGGGTAAAAGAATGATTGTATGTACTGAAGTACTTGTATCATATCTATGTTCAACTGAACTTTAAACACGTCTTAACCGACCGTCGGCTTTTCCCTCTTCGGTCAAGGACCGACCAAAAAGTGTTATGTACTCCATCTGTCGAGAATATCGACGGTGTTTCCAATAACCAGGCAATCAGGCCATAAGGCTGTAACAGACAAAGGACGCTCAGGGAACTTATGCTACATTACTGCAAAGTGTAAGAAGCATCTTCGAAGAAAATAGTACCCCCACCGATACCTTTCTTCGGTGCTCATTGTTATTATGAGACTTGTGCGATAGATTTTTTTGTACTCATGAGTTCCATTGTGTGCCGACCATCATTGAAAACTATAAGAGCGCTAGCTTTCGGCTTCACCCAGTTTGAGGTCCGGCTCGGATGACCCGATCGTGACAATCGCAGAGGTTCTCCCTTTACTCCCTAGCCGAACAATCGGGAACGTAGGGTAAACACAGGAGCGAGGCAATCCAGCTTGCACATCGCTTAAGTCAATATGGTGCATATTGTGGCGTAATACACGAACAAGGAACGAAGCCGTACAAGTATAATCATATGAAAGAGGAAAAGCTTCATGAAGGAAGCCCCCAAATGAATTGGGTATTTGAATTTATGCGTCACAAACAAAGTTTGGACAAGAAATTTTTTTACAAGCAACATTTTTCCAAAAAAGTATAATGCTTGGTCGAACCGAACACAAGTTAGAAATTAAAGCTTTGAGCATGAAAGCGACTTAGCTGGTTAATGTGTTCGTTATCGATGACGCGGTCCGAGCTTGATATGGGACAAGGTTCCATCCCCCAAGCCGGTCCCGAGGTGGCGGAGCGGAGAGCTTGACATGCCGAAGTGGTGACATAGCACGATCAATGCAGACCGGCAGAGTGACGCCGAAGTCCCCGGATCATTTTCCTGTGCAAAAAAATGGTGCAAACCGGAGATAATAGTAATAATGATAATTAAAAAAATCGTTGCATAATAAATAATTTATGCAAAGTGAATAATAAAAGAAATATGGCCTGGTGCCGAAGTCAATGTCGATGCAGGGCGTCAGCGTGATGCGGTAAAGGCGTGGCAAAGCCTGAATTCACAGGTCGGTCCGAGCTCCGGATGCGGCGTTTGCCGGACTATGTACGGAAACTGACCGAACCACCATGCGACTGTCGTTAATGCAGCCACCATTTGATAGACCTGTGTACATATGATGGACAAACCAGAGTAATAATTCCTTGGGAAAAATGAACCCAAACAAGAAAAAATAATGGGATTAATAGCACCTGGCTTATTTGTTGTAGCAATTCGAAGGAAGGTGATTCCCAAAATTGGGACTCGATCCGCGCACCCATTGCCTGAACGACGGCATGGCAATGCTGGCAAAGGTTGGCTCGCCGAGGCAAAGCCCTCGGTCCAGCTAATGTGACGGAGCTGGTCGGCTAGTGACGCCGAAGTGTCCGGAGTAGGTTGATGAAGAGATGGCGAAGCCCCTGGTCCAGCCGAGATGTCGAAGTAGGTCGGCGTGATGGACACCAGCTTGAAGAAGCAATAGTGCAGCCCTACCGATGCAGGTCGTGACATGGTCGATGCCGCCTTGATGAAGCGACCGTGCGGCGATTCCGGTACGCCCGCTCCGCGTAATCCGTGGGGCGGCGATGTTCATGATGATTTATCCTTCGCGATGCCGGACTCTTGTTCGGCTTGCCGAGATGATGATCCAAAGAAGTTGAGCTCGGCTCAACAAAGTGACGACGTGTCTAGCGCAGGTCGGCCGCCGTGGAGAAATATTGTCGGACTGGTTTGACACCAGCATGATGTTGAAGATCATGTTCATAAATTTTTAAGGTTAGAGATATGTGTTCGGAAACAAAACACGATACCCCATACAAAACTTCCTTCAAAAAGGATGTCCGAATTCCCATTCATAAAAAAGACGAACTCGGGTCGGATTCGTTTTCGCGCAGAAAATAGATCCTAAAAGTGATGCACTAATCGGAAGGTTCCCGGAGTTTGGACGGTCGGATCAAGCTGAAATTTTGAGGGGTGGTATATATAGGAATTCCGCAGTCGATAAATGGTTGGATCTTCCAAAGGAGGTCCGAGCTAGAAGCTGGACACCACGCCCTAAACTCGTCCAGATTCTCGTCCAGATTTGACAGGGCTCCGGTATATCGTAGATTTTTGGAGATTCCTCCATCAGAACTCGACGATATTTAGCGTGGCTGTTGTAGACGTAATTACGCACTATTCCACCAAAGCAATCGTCAAACCGATGCTCGAGGAGGCGGTAACGGTGGATACAAGTTCGCTGTCCAGAAAAACAGCACGATCGCCCGAGGGCAATGTTGACGTTGAGCCCCCAGGCTCCCTGGATGATTCCTCCATGATCTTGATAGAGATCGGAGCTGATGTTGATGAAGGCTCTCATCCGAACATGGTGATCGGAGGTAGGGCGCAGTCCTTGGTCGAACCAAGGTGACCAGTCGAGCTAGTGATGAAGATGCCGAAGTCGAAGTTGATCTGTAGGCGAGCCATCGACCTTCTGCCGAACACATAACGGAACTCTCAATGAAAGCACCAATGTCGGTGTCAAAACCAGCGGATCTCGGGTAGGGGGTCCCGAACTGTGCGTCTAGGCGGATGGTAACAGGAGACAAGGGACACAATGTTTTTCCCAGGTTCGGGCCCTGTCGGTGGAGGTAAAACCCTACTCCTGCTTGATTGATATTGGTGATATGGGTAGTACAAGAGTAGATCTACCACCAGATCAAGGAGGCTAAACCCTAGAAGCTATCCTATGGTATGATTGTTGTATATCTATCGACTAGCCTGGCCTCGGTTTATATAATGCACGAGAGGCCTAGGATAACAAGAGTCCTAGCCGAATACGCCGGTGGGGGAGGAGTCCTTGTCTTGATCGCCAAGTCTTGTGGAATCTTCCTTGTATGCGGCAGCTGTCCGGACTGGCCCATGAGTATACGGCCATGGGGTCCTCGGCCCAATCTAACAGATCGGGAGATGACGTGGTGAGTACCCCCTAGTCCAGGACACCGTCAGGGAGGAATCGCTATTTTGCGCGTAATAAGGAGGCATTTCCTTGTGTGTGGCCGGGGACCCAGCTGCTAACCTCTCCACGTACAGTCCACTTCCGATGGATGTCGTTCATTGACCACGTTGTCAACGCCGCGCCGAGAGCACCAAGGCGGTGGACGATGGTGAGGCCTACGAAGGGAACGACGCGGAGCCAGAGAAGACATGGCAGTGGCTACCCACGCGGTGGGGAGTACAAAGGTGTGGGTGAGTAGAGGGATAGATAGGCCAGGGATGCGAGTATGGCGGGGCCGTGAGGCCTGCCCGACAGCACAGCCGGCAATGGGAGGTGGGAGCAAGCGGTTCGGTCAATGCTGGTTGGGCGGCTGGAGCAGGAAGATCAGAGACTGAAGAAGCACGATCAGAGGCTTCTTTCAATCGGTAAAAGCTAAGAAACATCCACCTCCGGCGGAGATAGATCCGATGAAAGCGAAGAGCACTTTGGATGCCCTGCAGTGACCATCACCGCCTCCGCCGCAATCCAACTATGACCGCATCATTGAAAGGACATATAAGGAAGCGGAGCGGTCGTGAAGTACTTGCACTGATCAAAGGCTAGCAGAACAAAGAAAAGGGAAAAAAATTCCCCAGCTTGGCGAACAAGCGAAGCAATCGTGCCCCCCGCTCAATGTGTCTAGCGATATCGTCGCTAATGTTCCGGCGATGCTTCCCGTACCAATCCTGGAGATTACATGACCGACGACGATGCAATAATTTTTGAAACAATGGAGGTGGACACATTAAGATTCGAGCACGGGAAGCCTCTCGTCAAACATGGTACTTCCCTAACAACGATTATGCGAAGATTCCATGATTGGTACATGGACATCTGCAGGAAGTCTGGGAAAAATACTTTGTCGCTGAGAGTTAAAGAGGAGCACGACCTCGTTGGAATTGATTTGTTGTTAGTTCCATATGAGGAGTTCTTCCAGTTTTTCAATTGAAAGGCCCTCCATAAAACAATCATCACTTGCTACTGTCTGTAAGTACTACTTCTCTGTAATTAATTAAGTCTCTATATATAGCTTAGCTCTTTCATTGCATGTATATATAATTATCCTCACTATATTATGCAGATTGAAGATCGCCGAATTGAAAAAAAGGACAAATAGGTGATATTGGGTTCATTAACATAAATCTCATGGATGAATTGAGTGTTAACATGATGCCAGACAAACCGAGGCCAACTTGCTCGCATCATTACTTCAAAATCAAAACAAAGCTACAATACTCTTTCCTTACGAATACAAGTGAGTGTTACTGTCTTGTGCATATTTAGTTTACCTTATTACTCGAGGTTATAGTAATGTAATTGATGAGTTATACATGCGTGCACAACTTCCAATTTATTCTGCTAGAGATTAAGCTTGAGCAGGACTAGTAACCGTCATAGACTCCAAACGAAATAATCTGGAGGAGTATGCGACCATGACAAAAATGCTCTAGAAGTAAGTTCAATCGATCATTATCACACCATATCGGCAACTTTGTACATTTCTTGGTATCAAGTAATTGTTTTCTTTGTCTGACAGGGTTTGGAAAAAGTTCACCGCACAAGCTCCGGGACTGCCGGCGCAACTGCGATTTGACCACCCGAAAGTAAGTACTAGCTACTAGCTAGTTCCGCACATCTCCCATTGATTCTAGCTAGTTTCATCAATACCATTTAGCATGCTTGTTTATCAGTTTGATTGACCTCTTTTTCAAGTAAAGTGGTTGTGCCAGGAACCCTGGAATGATTTTTGTGGATACTACATTTGTGAGTTCATCCACCACACCACCTGTGAGCGGGGCTACTCTAAACAACAATATGAAGTGCGTAAGCAGTAATATTCACAATTTTATGTTATTACCATCATTTGTGTTCAGTTTCATTCATATATATGTATTGACCCTTTTCTTGAAATTGGCAGATGCGGGATGAACTCGTACCACAAGATCGCATACGAGCAATTCAAGAGGAATTGGCGGGATTCTTTCTTGACCACGTCATCGACAAACACGGAGAATACCATGTGGAAGTTGAGTTCAGATGTTAGGGGATTTTGTAGCGTCGGATAGCTATATGAAAACTTGTTGTTGAACCAATCTATCAGAGAAGGATAGGTCGATCACTTCTCTCTGTGTATATATGTTCATGACAATCTTCTGTACTTAATGGTTTCCTTCATTTGCTTACTAGCTAGCTAGCGTATCGAATCCTCTCTATACGTGGCGTCGACCAAGCATGGAGATAAGAGAGGACAATTCTCACTATTAGCTACCTAACACAATATATGAAATCCCTAAATTAACCCTACAAAACCCCCAAAAACCCCAACCCCCCCCCCCCCCCGCCCCCCTTCAGAAAAAAAAAATCAAAAACCCCAGCCCCTGAACTGCTGACGCGTGGAAGCCTTTTGGTCCCGGTTGGTGGAACCAACCGGGACAAAAAGTTCCTCCTGCTTGGGCAAGCGGCAGCGCCCACGTGGAGCCCCATCTGTTCCGGTTTCTAGGCGAACTGGGACTAAAGGTATAGGGCTTTAGTACCGACCCTTTAGTCGCGGTTCGGCAACCGGGACAAATGGACCTCACGAACTAGGCACTACAAGAAATATGTCAACTAATGACCTTCTATCAGTGAGCCTAAAAGAATTGGTCATAGATTTATGACCATTCTAGACCAATTGGTCAAAAGCTGTTCGGAGGGCTGCAAACACTAAACCATAACAACCATTTTGGTCAGAAAGGTCGTAATTTCATTAGAGGAAATGGTCGTAAAGCTGGTAGCACTGTTCAGTGCCTCATGTCTAGCTGATAACGACCAATAAAAAAGGTCACTACACTTGAGTTCAAATGCATTAGGATGATTAGGTAGCCACCTCAGCAACCTCGCTTATGTGTCATTGTCTAGATGTCATTTTTTGCTTAAATGTTTATATTCATCAGACAGGCGGGGCCCATTTGACATCAGGTGGGCACACACTAACAGGCGGGACCCATTTAAAAGCAGGTCGGCTGAGGGCTTAATTCGCCCAAAAATATTGCGCGGGGCGGGACTCAAACCCACAACCTCGCGCTTGGTTCGCTCGCTCGCTACCACTGGGCTAGAGAGGGACAGTTGCACATGTATGGGAATTTATCTATACATTACATAAAATTATGGCTCTCTCGTATCATTGACAAGTGGGACCTTTCGACCAGGTGGCATCGAGCAGAGCAACACTTAGTGTTTTTCTAGGTCTTCCGACCAGGTGGCGGTGAGTGACGGCGGAGGCAACGACGGCGCGGGGGCCGGCAGCGGAAGCAACCGGTAGGGGCGGGGGCGGCGACCTATGGTGGTGTTGTCGGGGCCGCTCACCTCGACCATGACAGGAACGGCGACCTCGCCGCTCGCCTCGCCCACGCATGGGGGACTCGCCGCCACCGAGCATGGGAGAGTCACCACCCCCGCAAGCAGACCTCGCCCACGTATGCACCCCTCTCCTCCCCCCCTCTCCTATCTGTTAATGTCGATGATTTGATGTATATTTGATAGGAGAATCTCCACACACACATACAGTGATTTGATGTAGGTTTGTTGTAAGCTTGGAAAAATCTCTTGGAAATGTCAATGATGAATTTGGTAGAAATTGTGAAGAGAATTTTTGTTGATGAAATTATTAGGAGAATTGTTGTTAATGAAATTGTTAAGAATTCTTTTGGAATTCAGTCAATTGTTACTAGTAAATTATGTTGTCAGCAATCAATAGAATAGAGCTCAAGTTGGTCTTTCCCTGAAACAGGATCCTGGGGTTGATGTAGATTTGATGTCACACCTCTAAAATTTCAGCCTCAAATCTGTTACAGATCCTGAATATTGATGTAGATTAAATGTAAACTAGGAAAAATCTCATTGATTTAGATTTGATGCAATCTTGGAAATGTCATTCATGTAAATTTACAGTGCTGTTATTGTTGGTGGTTTAACCAAAATAGTTCTTAGTGGCAGCATATATTGTTATTGTTGGTTGTTTAACCACCTCTGTTTTTTGTGAACCAGCATGTTTTGGTTAGCTTTTCTTTTATCCCATGTGAAATCTGTATTTCAATTTGAACTACTTTTTATTGCTCCCATGTGAACTCAGTAAACCATGGGATCTGGACTAAAGTAGTGAGAAATTGGAAATAGCTGAATGTTGTGCTTAGACAGTTAGCATATAAAGTTGGGTGCCTACCTTATTTTCTGGATTTTTAGCTGCCATTACTTCCATCCATTTTCATTAATTAATGTTGATGCACTTAGATTGATTTGCTAAGTTACAACAATTTGTTGTCTTTGGCAGATGGACAGAAGCTGTATTAGAAAAGGAGTTAGAAAGTTTTCGAAAGAACATATTAAAGGAGTTGATGATTTCATGGCATTTGTTCGGGCAAATTTTGCCAACGATGCTCACATTCTTTGCCCATGCTTCGAATGCCTCAACCGTTCAAGAATGGCTCAAGGAAGAGTGGAAGATCATCTGCTTCTTAATGGGATGTCCAACACATATGATAGATGGATATATCATGGAGAACCTTTAGACAGACAATCTCAACATTTTGAAGCTGATACAGAGGCCCCTCATATGATGGGTGGTGGTGATGCTGGCATTGATTTCATGGAAAAGGTTTTGCTAGATAATGCTGGTTTCGAGGAAGAGGATGGGCATGAAGATGATAGGATTCCTGACCTATTGAAGGATTTGTACAATGCTGAATATCATGCTGATGGACAGAAGTCGTTATTTGCTAAGGTGTTAGAGGAGGTGAAGTGCGCAGCTCATGAAGGGGGTAATTTTTCAAGATTTACCTTCACCGTGAAGTTACTCCACATCAAGTCTTTCTACCGAATTAGCAATGCTGCATTCAACGCAATACTCCGGCTTTTGAGCTTGCAATTGCCTGATAGTTGTGTTCCCAGATCTTATGATGAAGCATTGAGCATAATCCGCAGGCTGGGGTTAGGTTATGTGTCAATACATGTGTGCCCAAATAACTGTGTCTTGTTTCGGAAGGATTTAGCAAAGCATGACAATTGTCCAAAATGCAATGCCTCTAGGTGGAAAGATGCTGATGGGAAGAAGTCAATACCGGAGATGGTACTGAGGTACTTTCCGTTGATACCAAGGCTGCAGCGGATGTTCATCTCGAAGAAATAAAGCTGGAGGTACAGTGGCAAAAGCTAAAGCGGCAACCTATGGACAATGAGCTGAGCCATCCAGCGGACGGAGAGGCATGGGAAGAGTTTGACCGTATACATGTAGATTTTGCTGCAGATCCAAGGAACATAAGACTTGGCATTGCCACATATGGGTTTAATCCATTTGGGAACATGAGCATGTCTTATAGCATGTGGCCAAATTTTGTGGTACCGTACAACCTGCCACCATGGGCATGCATGGATCAGTCCAACTTCATGATGTCATTGCTTATCCCGGGGCCAGAGTCTCCAGGAAAGGATTTTGATGTCTTTATGGATCCCCTCATAGAAGAACTGCTCCAGCTCTGGACTAGTGTACCTACATACGATGCCTTGAGTCTGGAAGAAAAGTTCAATCTACATGCTGCAATCATATGGTCCATCCATGATTTCCCGGCACTACACACTCTGTTTGGGAGGATCACAGCAGGTTATAAGGCCTGTGTCCATTGTGACAAAGACCCTTGCTCAAAGAGAATAAGGAGCAAGATCTGCTATATTGGGCACTGCCGCTTTCTTCCCCAAAACCATCGCTGGCGAAGAAGCAAAGATTTTAATGGTGAGAATGAAACCCGTGACAAGCCAGCTGTCGGGGATATACCCCGCGGTGTAAACCGGCCGGAAGTTTAACCCGGCCTGACTGGACAACTCACTGGTAACCCGCCCGGAGCTTGGCGGTTCACGGGATACCCGCCCGGTCTTGGCGGTTCATTAGTAACCCGGTGGGCGGGTTAGATGGATGACGAGGCCCAAGGCCCAGAAGGCCGGTTCACGTTTAATGGTGGGCCGGTTTATGAGGAAAGCATAAGGACTATTCTCCTACAAAGGAAGCAAGACTAGGACTCCACTTGTAATAGAGTAATCCTAATCCAGCTAGGACTAGTCATGTAAACCACCCCTTCAACATATATAAGGAGGGGCAGGGCTCCCCAAAGAGGGACGAGTTAGAAGCAATAATCTCTAGGGCTAGACACAAAGAGGAGAGAAGGTTTACGGCGACTCCCTCGTGATGATAATGAGACCTAGCCTCAAACAGCATGTAGGGTTTTTACCGGATGATGTTTCCCGGGGCCCGAAGCTGTCTAAATCCCTGTCTTGTGTTGCGTCTCTCGATTCCGCTCAACCCCTCTCAAGCTACCACATAGGTGCATTGGCCTCGCGACTAAGTCCTAACACTATGGACATCTGCCATGACAATTCCACGACAGTTGGCGCCCATCGTGGGGCTCGCGCATGGTGGTGTTGAGTTCTTGGAGGGATCTCTCTCTAAGGATCGAGAAGTTTGCAATTCATCGGATGAAGAAGATTCAAGAAATTAGGGTTACTCCTGTACGCCATTGCAAGTCTCCAAGATCATGGTTTTCATCTACATAAACTCCCGAGAGGATTGAATCATTGCAGATGTTACACTCGCAGAAATTATGGTCAAGTACTAGTAGTTGCACGGTTTACAAAATCTGATTGATTTTGGAATAGTCCTATGTACTACTTCTAGTACGTAAGCTCTAATCAGAGAAGTTTTGGATTGATCAATTCTGATGCATCACGTGAAGACTCAAGAAGCATCAAGGAGAGGTTCCAGCGTAACAATATGGTACAAACCGACTTGAAAGATACTGGTCCAAACGAGATCGGGTCGCAGAAGGAATCCGGCCTGTCCTGCACGACCGGTTGGAGATTAAAAATAAAAATAAAATAGAAGGGCCGCGACCTGGAAGATGCGGAGATGGATTCATCCAAAACTACCACGACTCGAAGGAGGAAAAACGCGCCTTGATCGCTTCGTCGTCTTCGATCCAGGCCGCCCTCACCTCGTCAAACTACTGCAGGATGCCAAGTACAGAGAGTTTTGACCGATTACAACCAGTACAACTACTCGCTGGCCAAAAGCAAAGAATCAGACATGGATTGGTCAAGCCGTCTCCGAGTCACCCACACCTCGCATCTGCTCCACTCAGACCACGCAGATACGCAGCCACCACGGGTTGTCTCGGTTCCGCTCCAAGTCAGCTCGCCATTCCCCTGCGGTTGCACCGACTGCCCAACTCCTCGGCCTCGCGCCGCCCTTGCCGGAGCAGGCTTCGGGCCGCTTTTGCTCCGAGTCATCGCAGAGGCGCCGCCGAGCCGCCTTCGGTCACCTTGCTTTTGTGCCCGGCGCGCCCCCGACTCACTGCGTTCCACGCGCCGCAGCGGGTCCTCCGCATTCGCACTGCTGTGGGTCTCCTCCGCCTCGCTGTCCTCACGGCCTGCCCGAGCCGCCGTTTGTCTCTGCCGGGTTACCACCCATTCAACCGCCATTCCTGAGCCGTTTTCGCCATGACCCCGAGCTGCTGTTCTCCGCCGGTGCACCTCAGCGGTTTAGTCGACTCCACCTCCGCTCTGTCACAAGCAAGTCTCCGCCAGATTTTCGCTTCAAGCTGCCAGTTGCTACGTTTCCGTTCGACGCCTCCGCTTCTGCCGGATCGCTGAGCCGCCATGACCCGCCGGCATGCACCTCCAAACCGCTCCAGCTAGAGCCGCCGCCTTGGCTTCCCGTGAGCTGGTTCTCTGGCGCAGCCCCGTGCCTGGTTGTGCTCAGTGTCCTCTGCCTCCAAGCGCTCGCCGAAGCCGGTTCCAGGTCGTCGCCCAGGCCCTGCTTCCCCGGAGTGGCTGGCGGCCCGTGCAGAAGAAGAGTCTCAGTCTACTGAGACTTCGCGAAGTCTCAGTCAAGCAATGTAGTATGCAAGAAGAAAAAAAACTGAAAAAAAATTGTTTGCACAAATCTCAATGCAAGAACAACGGATTGTAGTATCGACTGAGACTTCGCGAAGTCTCAGTCGATAGATTTTTAGCAAAGCCGTTAAAAAACTCGGGACATGCGCATGCATGGAGAAGGCAAAAGGGAAAAAGGGCTCCATTACATTGTTTATTGGCACAAATCTTGAAATTTGACAAGTACTAGGCCCACTACCAGCTGCTGGCGGTCGCTACGCATGGCGAAAGTAAACCTGCCCGAAGCCACTTGATTAGAAGAAATACAGAGAAGAAGGGAGCAATTGGTGGGAGGACAGGCGGATTAATCATGCGCTATTAAGAAGAACATAGGTTATCTGCGGATATTGCTTAGGATCATCTGTCGTACCAATGCACCAGGTGACATCCATCCAGATTGGTTTTATTAAGCGCATATCGTTTTTTGTCAAAAAACAATCACTTCATTCTGTAATATTTTTTATGCAGGATGACTATTAAAAGAAAAAGGGTGGTGTCATACCGCGGATGCACGTTCGGCGGTGCCGCGCAGCTTCACGGACACGCGTATCGCGGTCCGGTTTACATCAATGCGCCGGCCGACTCACCCATCCGCACCGCTTTACAAACGCCACGGACAACTCGCATGTCCGCGCCAGCTTACAGACATCGCGGCCGATTCACCCGTCCGCACCGGTTTACCACGCCGCGGCCGGTTCACCCGTGAGCGACTTCAACTCCACCTAGCGATCATCAATTTCATGGCGGATTATTTTCGGCCTGGCACATCTGGTGATATTCATCTAAAATATATTTTATTGGCACATATTATTTTTGTCAAGGAGCAGTTTATCTTTGCCTTGGTCTGCAATATTGTTGATGCAGGACAGTTGTTCACTACATCAAAACGGCGTGGTTAACTCGCCCGTCCGCGCCGGTTTACAACACCGCGGCCGGTTCATCTGTTTGAGCCGCCTATGATGCTGAGGTCATCTTTTCCGTCCATTTCTCACGACCTGGTCTACATCAACATACCGGGCCGCACCTATCTGCATGGACTGTTTATTGAAGTATGAGCAAGTCACAGCTTGGGTAGCCCAGCTTTCTTTCAAATTGGAAGCAAATTATTATCAACCGCCGTTTGCACTGGATGGTTCAATGGGCAGGCGCACAAGTCGCCGCCACTACAGTTTGGTTAACTTCAAATCGCCAGTTGGAAGGAACCATTGGCCGAGTTGCTGACACGGCTCATACGGGATCATTTATAACCCGCTGCAGTCACCTCAACCTTCTGTGGATTCACATCGGGCTATCAACACCGATGATATACAACTTATGCCGGTTTACATCACGGTCACATATGGAGAATCTCAAGCCAACTCTTCGAGTCACCTTGAGACTCGGGGGCTACGATGATATGACGCAATAAGTCTTCCCAGTTTTGGCAAATTTAAAAACCCCAGGACAATGGAGGGAAAGATAACCCGATCCCGGAGGCTACTGTTATTTGAAGGCCGTCAGAAAATTTCCGGCTTAGAAAGTATATGACAATTACAAAATCCCGGCTCAATGAAGAAGTTCCGGGTCATCAGAAAAGATTCCGGTTTAAAATCCGGCTCAAGGGAAGCCAGTCTCACTGAAGCTCTCAAATCCGGTTTAAGAATTTCCGGTTCAAAAAGGAATTAAATTCTCGCAAGTTCGAGTTTAAAGGCCGTCAGAAAATTTCCGGCTGAAAATGAAGATTCCGGTTTAAAATCCGGTTCAAGGGAAAGATGTCTCCCACAAAGCTTTGAAGCTCTCCATATCCGGTTCAAGATCCCGGTTCAAGAAGAATTTATCTCTTGCAAAAATGTTAAAAATTACCGAAGAGGACCTGCTGCCATGATGCGCGGTTCAAACATGGATATCCTGCCTTATTGGCCTAACATATTGATCACATGGGGGCTTCTGCTTCATAAAGCAGGGTCTCTGTTCTTTTTTACATCATGCGTGGTTACACGGAGGTTCTGTCTTAAAGCGGCCTCCGGTTTACCCCTTGAAATTTTCTTTTTATATCACTTGGGGCCTTGGTCGTGTCCGAACCAACGCGACACCTTTTGATAGGCGAAAGCCACCAGATCACTTGGGGACATGGTCAAGTCTGAACCAGTCACGCCTCTTGATCGGCCTAAGGCCACAAAATCACTTGGGGGCTTGGTCGAACCCGAACCATTGCCACGCCTTTTGATTGGCATATATGCCACGGTTTCATTTGGGGACCTGGCTGACTTGAACCATTGTCACTCCTATTGGGGGCTTGGTCCTGTCTGACCACGGTAACACCATCTGATCAGCTCAGTATAGCATGTTTTTTGCAAATGGTTTTATTATTGCCTTTGCTTGAAATTTTCTTTAATAAATATTTCTTCTTTGTTGCGTTCTTAAACCGACAAAATTCGCAGACCGGTTCGACTGTCAATTTACGAAACACGATCAATTCTTAATCCGGAGATTATTTGCCCGGTTTGATTTTTTGATTTTATGTTACCATCTTATCCTGGAGTAAACCGGTGTCCATTAACCCGGCTTGGCTTTCAATTACAAGCTGTCAGTACATGATCAAATCATAATCCGAAGACTATCAGCCTGGTCTGGTTTCGACTATAAGTCGCCAGCATTATATATGGTTAAACCGGTATTTATCACAACCCGGTACGGTTTTATCATAAAACGTCACAGTATGAAAGGAGTTATCATTACTCAAGATTGGGGTTATCACCCTTACTACAAAAAGTTGGTAAACCAATGATGTGATTCAATGTCACAGGTATGATATATTTCATATTTGATTATTCTTAAGTGCAGCCTTGGTTAAAACCTAGGTTATATGTTGGGCATTATGACCCGTCCGGCGGTAAACCGCCAGGACACTTTAAACATGTTGTATGCAGAGACAGGTTGAATAAAGCATGATGATAAATTATCCAGTGTTTATTAAACCGGCCTGGCTTTAAGACGATAAATCACCAGTCTATGATGAGAAATGGTCCGGTGTTTATTAAACCGGCCTGGCTTTGGACTATAAGTCGCCAGTATATATTTGGATTGCGCCATTGGAATCATGCACTTATAAATCATTGGGTTATATTATTCAAATAGCCAAACTTGGCTGAATTTTCATTATGATATTGAATGAATAAGGTTTTCATACCGGATTATATTATCTTGAATAGCCAACATGGCTGGATTTTTATTATGGTTTTAACAACCGGTATTATTGAGGTTTTCAAAGTCGCTTTAGCGCAATGGCTATTATTTTTTCAAAGGATATGATTTATTTTGCAATGGAGGGAATAGTCCCGAGTCGCTGCAGGCTTACGACCCGGCACTTGGGGGCTACATTATTCAAGTTGAGATTATATCAAATATGCAAGTCTCATGTCGCTGCAAGCATGCACCATGATACTTAGGGGCTAATGTAAAGTCATTTTTTGTTCATATTATTGAAGACCCGACTCATCACATTATAAATGAGCCGGCCCTTGGGGGCTACCAATTGCTCCTATTAAGAATTCAAGGTACAAAGTTTTTTATCCATTATATTGAAGGGTACATTGCTCAGTTGGTAAAGCACAAGGCTCTTAACCTTGTGGACGTGGATTCAAGCCCCAGGATGGGGGTTGTATTATATGATATTATTTTTATTGAAGAATATATCAAGTCCCAGCTCAATATTATCTTACTGAGCCGGCCCTTGGGGGCTATACACCGTTGCTGTTCAAAGATTACATGATTATATTTACAAAGTCCCTGCTCATTATTGCATAATGACCCGACCCTTGGGGGATACACTGGTTGAAGTTTTTATGAGCATCAGGAAATTACAAGTCCCAGGTTACTGCAAGCATGACAACCCGGCACTTGGGGGCTACATATTGGGAATACTCAATTCTGACTAGTGATTGAGATGAACAAACTGGATTTCTTCAAGATTGTGATATTTATATTGAAGCAAGTCTTAAGCTATTGCTATGCTACCTTCTTAAGACTTGAGGGCTACAAGTGATAGTCTTATAAGAGGTATATTTTCAAGCTGGAGGTCAATTACATGTATGAACCGGTACTATCAATATTTATAAACCGGCAAGTTTTACATTCTTAAACCGGCTGAAGATCAGATGAGGATTTCAAGGACCATTATTTTTGTTAAGCATTGGGAGCTGAATCAAAGGAGTTATTCTTCACAATATATTTTCTATGAGAAACTAATGTCAGCAAGTTGATTATGAAGCTGGCCTATTAAACCGAATTTTCTAGAAGAAGGAAGTGACAAGGACTTAAGGATGATCAGGATCAATTTAACATGGATAAATCCAAATTAAACTGGGGGCTAATGTCGGGGATATACCCCGCGGTGTAAACCGGCCGGAAGTTTAACCCGGCCGGACTGGACGACTCACTGGTAACCCGCCCGGTCTTGGCGGTTCATTAGTAACCCGGTGGGAGGGTTAGATGGATGACGAGGCCCAAGGCCCAGAAGGCCGGTTCACGTTTAATGGTGGGCCGGTTTATGAGGAAAGCATAAGGACTATTCTCCTACAAAGGAAGCAAGACTAGGACTCCACTTGTAATAGAGTAATCCTAATCCAACTAGGACTAGTCATGTAAACCGCCCCTTCAACATATATAAGGAGGGGCAGGGCTCCCCAAAGAGGGACAAGTTAGAAGCAATAATCTCTAGGGCTAGACACAAAGAGGAGAGCCGGTTTACGGAGACTCCCTCGTGATGATAATGAGACCTAGCCTCAAACAGCATGTAGGGTTTTTACCGGATGATGTTTCCCGGGGCCCGAAGCTGTCTAAATCCCTGTCTTGTGTTGCGTCTCTCGATTCCGCTCAACCCCTCTCAAGCTACCACATAGGTGCGTTGGCCTCGCGACTAAGTCCTAACACTATGGACATCTGCCGTGACAATTCCACGACACCTACTGAATTGACTAAAGAAGAGCTAGAGCAGCAACATGAAAAGGTGGAAGATGTGAGACTAGGAAAGCTTGCGAAGAGAAGAAAGCATGAGGAAGGTCAATGTTGGGACCGGAGGTCTTGTTTTTGGGACCTGCCATACTAGGCTGATCTAAAACTGAGGCATAATCTCGATGTAATGCACATTGAGAAAAACATATGCAAGAATCTGCTAGGGACGTTTCTGAACATTGAAGGGAAGACAAAGGACACAGTTAGTTCTAGGCTTGATTTGGAGGACATGGGCATAAGTGAAGATTTGCATCTACAGCACAATGAAGATGAAGATTCATTTGAAATGCCACGAGCATGATATACAATGAGTAATGAACAAAAGCTTGCATTCTGTGAATTCCTAAGAGCGGTGAAATTTCCAGATGGTTAAGCTGCTAACCTAGCAAAGTGTGTTACTTCTGATGGATTCAAGTTTTCAGTACTGAAAACCCATGATTGTCACATCCTCCTCCAAAGTATTTTCCCAATGGGCCTCCGAGGATTCATGGACAAGGATATATATTAAGCGGTTGCTGAGCTAGGAAATTTCTTTAGATAACTGTGCTACAAAACACTCAAGTTAACTGTCCTGGAAAGACTTGAAAAAGAAATCCCAATTATTCTTTGCAAGCTCGAGAAGATTTTCCCTCCAGCTTTCTTCACCGTGATGGTCCATTTGGAGGTGCACTTACCAAAAGAGGCAATGCTTAGAGGCCCTGTGCAATACGTTTGGATGTACCCAATCGAAAGAAGGCTGCTTACTTGTAAGCGTTATGTGCGGAACACGGCAAGACCTGAAGGTTCTATTGCTGAAGCATATGTCATAGACGAGTACTTGACTTTTTGCTCCAGATACTTTGGCAATGTGGAAACAAGATGGAACCGGCCGGGCAGAAATAGAGAGCGGTCTGATTTGCAAAGTGGTGATGTCTCTGTTTTCAACCATGGTGTGAACTTTCTTGGAGCCTCACAATACTTGGAGGCTGGTGATGAGTATGACAAGATGGTTTGGTATGTACTCAGCAATTGCGCCGAGGTTCTACCATATATCGAGTACGTTATATCTTGTGCACTCATTATATATTTTTTTGCTTGGGTTGGCACCGGCCTAATGTTTTAATTCACATGTTTTGTTTGCATTGCAGGAAATGCAAGGAAGAGTTAAATCAGGAAGAAAGCAAGATCCATGTTGATAAAAGGGTTGCCAAGGCGTTTGCTAAGTGGTTTAAGAATCATGTGAGATCTTTAGCCACATGTTTGATGTTTTCTGTGTTATTCACCAACTGTTGAATACCATTGTTTGCTAAATGGTTTATTTGTGCAGATTGGAAAGTTGCATGTGGAGAAGAAGGTCAGTGATGATCTATTTGCTTTGGCATGCTTACCAAATAAGCGAGTGAGAGTGTTTTCAGCATGCATTGCTGACGGTGTCTGGTACCACACCGTTGATCGTGAGGAAAAAAGGAAGGCACAGAATAGTGGAATCGTCACTGAGGGGTCACATGATCGTGAGATCATTGACTTCTATGGTCAGTTGAGAAGCATCGTAGAGTTGTAGTAGAACTCTAGTGGAGGCATCCATCGCTCGGTTGTCTTATTTTGCTGTGACTGGTTTGAGCTTGGTAGCAAGAAGAAGAGAGACTCTTTTGTCAAATATGATGGCCACTTCAAAAGCATCAACGCTGCAAGGTGCTGGTACAAGAGTGATCCCTTTATTCTAACAACACAAGCAACAATGGTGTTTTATCTGCTAGACACTCTTTTGCATGGAAAGTGGCGAGTTGTGCAAAACTTTGAGCATAGACACTTGTGGAGTGTGACTGAAACTGAAGTGGAAAAGGGCCTCAGTGGTGGTGGACTAACATACCAGGATGATGACTCCACGGAAGTTCCGTTGCAAGCTGATGATGACTCTATGGAAGTTTTGGTGCAAGGCAGAGTGCGAAGGGAGCGGGAACGTGTGCTCGTTGATACTGCAACAGTTGAAGGCATCAAGAAAAGAAGACAGGTGGTAGCAGATGGACATGAGAGCGAGGATGAGGAAAACATGACTGATCATACTGTGCTGCAATATTGTAGTGATGATGAGGAAAACAGGAGTGGGCATAGAGTTCCTTGTTTTCGTATCGACAACGATGAGTAGCGAATGGACATGAAGGTAAATTTTGTCTCCTTGGTGATCCTGCTAACTCTCTGTAGTTTTCCGTGTAATTCTCTGTAGTTTTCCTTCTTGTGCATATGCATGGTGATCCTAATGTACTACAATTATCTCCAGGTAGCAAAATGCTTGAAGATCCTGATGGATGTAGTGGTGTGATCCTGTGACAAAATGTTGGTTGTAGTATTTTGTAAGCATCAACATTTTGGTTGCAAAACACTTGTTGTGATTGTTATGATGCTGGTGCATTTTGGATGCTTATTGTTATGATATCTGGGTAGAAATGACAAAAATTTCTTCAATGAATGAGACTTATGGTTATGATGTGATTCAAAATGTTGCCTTGTAATGCAAAAGATTGCAAAATGATGTGATCCTTAAGTTTTTTTGAACTAAATATGTTGTTTCAGAAATGATTGCAAAATGCTTTAACTGAAGATGTTGCACGCTCCATCAGACAGCCCGTCTGAACCCATGCGTGGCTCCATTTCATTGTGAGCAAAAAAATATGCGCGAGCAGGGACTCGAACCCACGACCGTGCGCTCGTTTCACTGTATTTCTACCACTGGGCTAGGAACTGACTAGTGGTCTTCCACTCTATGCCATCTCTTTTCAAATCATCAAACCAGTCAAGTATCAAACACAGACCTTGCTGACAAGTGGGCCACTCGACTCACTCGCTAACAAGTGGGCCATTTTGCTACTCTACCTGAGCTACCAAAAAATATGCGCGAGCGGGGGCTCGAACCCACGACCTGCTGCTTATTCCACTATTTTCTACCACTGCGCTAGTTAGAGGTTGTTGGTTTTGTACTCTATGCCAACCCTTTTCAATATATCAAATGCAGAACTCGCTGACAAGTGGACCTACTCCTCCTCTCCACTTGACCTTCTCCTCCTCTCCACTTGACCCGCTCCTCCTCTCCATTATCCACTCGACCCACTCCTCCTCTCCGCCGCCGGCATCCCCTTCTCCTCCATCGACGGTAACGACCTCCCTGGCAACCTACTCCTCCATCGACGGCGATGGCGACGACCTCCTAAGGTATGAATCTGCCGACTCCTTCTTGTTCCTCTTCCCACGAGATCCACGAGATCAGATTAGATTAGGGTTCCGTGGCTCATGCTAATTAGGGTTCAATTGCAGCCGAAGCAGATCCACGAGATCAAGAGGAGGCCTACACTCTCTGCGTCCACGACACCCACAAGGCCAACAAGCTCAAGCAGTCATCGTCCCCCCAGGTCCGTTCTGCCCCCCCCCCCCCATGTTCTTTGATTAAGTGTTATGACTAATTACGCACAGCAAATCACCTGCGTCTAGTAAATCTTTAATGATAATCATAGTGATGCAAACTATTGTTTTTATTTTGCATTATGTTGCACACATCACTGCTGCGCTGGCTACCACCAGTTACATGTTCCTTGTACGGCATAGATCAGTTAACACCTACCCACTTGGTCAGTTGTTTGTTCTAATTTGCATTCCCCGTTTTGTATGTCCACATAATGCAAAAATAGCCTTGTTAATCTTATACATCTCCAATTTATGTGGTCAAAAGCTGTTCAGTTTTGTACATCTCCAATTAAGTGCTGGGTTCTAACAAAATGTAGCACATGGGAAGATATGGTCCATTTATAGTAGATATGGTCCATTTATAGTGGATATGATCCTGATGCTGTGTTTGCCATTTATAGTAGACATGGCTTTTTTTCTCAAGTGCATTGCTTTTTTTCTCACTTTTGCTATCATAAATATCCACAAGTGCATTGCTTTTTTTCTCACTTTGGCCATCATAAACTTGGTTCTGTTCCAACTATGTCCAGTCCTGTTTATGGCAACTTATTGTGTAATTACAACGCTTCTTTTCAGAGAAGTGAGATGGCTGGCTTGGAAGGTTTCTAGTTCTTCGAGGTCGTAATTGAGAAATCTTGCAGTCGGCAGGTATATTTATCGTCACTCATTTCTTTATCATCACTCTGCTGTCTAGTCCTTGATTGGCACAATTAACCACTACTTGACCCTCGCTGCAGAGGCTGCCTGACAAGTTTGCGAAGATGCTCGCCGACCGTGAGCCCCACAAAGTGAAGCTGCAGGAGGCCAGCAGCGGGCATCGTAGGCTGTGGGATGTGGTGGTGGTGTTCGACGGGGGAAGGCCACATGTACCTAGGGCCCGGATGGGAGCATTTCACCCGTGCCCATGAGCTGCAGCTCGGGCACTTCCTTGTCTTCCACTACGACGGTGACGCCATGTTCACCGTGAAGATGTTCGACAACACCATGTGCCACGTGTACTACCAGCACGACGACGATGCCAGTAAGCTCTCTGCCTCTCTTCTTCCTGTCCTTTTGGCTTCCTCTACCAGCACGACGACAACACCATGTTCACACTTTGTTGCATTTGGCCAGGCAATGGGAGCAGCAGCGGGGATGACGAGGAGAAGAGTGAGCAAGAAGAGAAGAAGAGCAGGGATGACGAGGAGCAGAGCAGGGATGATGAGGAGCAGAGCGGGGATGACGAGGAGCAGAGCGGGGAGGTGCAGCCTATTCTGGCTGACGACGACCTTGCTATGCTGGTGGCTGACGACGACCCTGCTATGGTGGTGGCTGACGATGACCTCGTGATTGTGGTGCCTGACATTGACCCTGCTATGGTGGCTGACGATGGCCTTGCGATTGTGGTGCGTGACGTTGACCTCGCGGTGGTGGTGCCTAACGATGACCTCGCGATGGTAGTGGCGCCGGCGATTCCAAAGTTGGGCGTCAGGACCATGCCAATTGTGGTAGAGGAGTACATCCACGTCGGCATTCGCCACTCTGAGCGCATCAGGAGGATGAAGGAGAATAAGGAGAAGAACGAATGAAGATGTTAAGAAATCAAGTGGGAATGTTAAGTGGCAAAGCCATGCTTAGCTTGAATTTTGTGCATGCTTATGGATGCTTAAGTATGAATATTCAGTTTCTTAATTATGAATATTCAGTTTGGTAATTGATGGGAATTGATATTTTGTGCATGCTCATGGATGAAAGATGAAATTATGGGTTTTTGTGCATGCTCATGTATGAAACAATATAAGTTTCATTTTGTGATTGTCAAAAACATGTATTTTCGCTAAGATTGTTCATTAAGAATCAACAACATTATGAAACAATATAAGTTTAATGCTCAAGTATGACAGTGTCATCTAAACATGGTTTTTTGTAAACAATCGACAACAGATTTGCATGACTCAAGCCCTAGCCACGGACGACCGCCGCGACGAAATCGGCCGGTTTTTGAAAATACTGTAAAAAATTCAAAAAGATGGGAGACCTCCGCGTCACATCATCAAATGTGGCCTACCAACTAGAAAAAATACTAGACTTGGAATACCGAGGTTTTCTTGAAAAGGTGTTCTCAAAAACGACCTACCATGAATGAAGATTCATGGCTTTCAAGCCAAACTAGCAATGATATGGCCGCATCCGTTGAATAGATTTTGATAATATGCCCAAATTTGGCGCATGCCTCCGTCTTGTGATGGCAAACAATGTTGCCAAAGCGAGGTTCCAACTTGTTTAACAAAAAAACCGTTTTTCATTTTTTGAATGCTAAAGACATGCGTTTTTCGTGAAGCGGCTACAAGGAGGGTCACCACAAACGGCGCCATTCCATGTCTATCTCAAAGTAGACCCTATTGTACGGACGGTCGCCAAAAATCATGCATTTCCGACCCTCGTAGCTACTCCCGGCCATTCAGACCACCTTTGGCCGATTCAGTTGGAACCGGCTAGAATTTAAACTACGGGTCCTTCATAGCTTGCCCGTTATTTTTACCGAAAATCATTTTTAGCTTCACAGGTAGGAATTTCATCAAAGAACCGACAAGATTTGCATGACTCAAACCCTAGCAACGGGCGGCCGCCACGACAAAATCGGCCGGTTTTTGAAAACATGGTAAAAAATTCAAAAAAAAAATCAAAAAAATGGGAGACCTCCGCGTCACATCATCAAATGTGGCCTACCAACTAGCAAAAATACTGAACTTGGAATACCGACGTTTTCTTGAGTTATTCGGTATGATTTTAACCATTATTTCTACAAAGTTTACAAAAAAGACCCTGAATTTTTCTGCCTCCAAACCTCTAAAAAAGGGTGAAAATTTCCCTCCCACCACACCAAATTTTCCCTCCTAGCACAAAATTTTCCCTCCCACCCCACCAAAATTTCACACCACTTCTCTCCCACTACCATGCGGGACCCACCACTCCCTCTCCTCTCCTCTCTACTAACACGCGGGATCCCCTCCCCTCTCCCAAAAATTTCCCCATTCGCCTCCCCGACGAACCCTAGCTTCTCCCAACCCCGCCCCACCGCCCCGCCGACGATGACTCCCTCCCCTGCTCCGCGCTGCCCCACCGCCCCGCCCCGCCGACTCCTTCCCCTGCTCCGCACCGCCCCGCCGCCCCTCTCTCCGATGACAACTCCCTCTCCCCTCTCCCCACTCCCCAAAATTCCCCATTCCCCACCCGCAACCCTAGCTCCTCCTCCTCTGCTTCGCCCCGCCCCGCTCCGCACCATCCCACCCTCGACGACGACGGCTACATTGACAACGGCGGCTACATCAACGACATCGATGGCCCCGGCTACGACTACATCGACGACGGCGGCTACATCGGCATCATCGACGATCCCCTCGATCCCATCATCGACGACAGGTACTTCTCCCCTCGATCCCCCTCCTGGTCGATCTAGGTTAAGGATTCGGTCGATCTTGGAGCTCCTGGTGGTTCTTGTTCATGGGATGGATTCCGGTGTTATGAGCTCTTGGTGGTTCTGTCGACCCCTCTCCTGGTCGATCTAGGGTTAGGACCTCCTGGTGGTTCGTTCGATCCCCCTCTGGTAGGCTGCTCCATGGGGTTAGGGCTCAGGTTGATGGAGAGGAAGTGCATGCTGTTAGGGGATGGGGATGGATGAGGATGTGGATGATGTTAGGGGATGACCTCCCTCTAGTTCACGTTGCTTGCTATCTTACATGGTTAATTAGGGTTTCCATCAGCAGTACTTGCTTGTATTAGTAGCACTTGGAGAAAAAGCAAGGGTTTGTATCAACAATACTTGCTTTCTTGTTGCTCTTAAATTTCCTTCTTTGCTTGCTTGTTTCTATCAGTAGCACTATGCTTGTTTCTATCAGTAGAACTATCCTTGTTTCTATCAGTAGCACTTGGAGAAGAAGCATCCCTGTCAATGACTCGAACATTGATAGGGTTAGGGTTTTGTAGGGAGGTGGTTCTTTATTCTGGATTTTGTATGCTCTATTTTGATTGTGCATCCATGTCAATGACTCGGACATGTTGCTTGATGTTTTGCATTGTCATGTGGATGCCCTATGGCAGCTCACCTATGGCCTTGTTTGTCCTGCAGGTTATTGAGCATCATCGGGAGGAGGAGCTCAAGCACGGCTACTACGACGCACCACCACAAAAGCAGGTAGCACATCCATCTCCATCTCCCTCTCCCTCTACTGCCAATCTTGTTATGTGTTCTTGATTATGGTCACCACTAAATCTAAAGCTCTGTAGTTGTTGTTCCCATGCTATCTAGGGTTTGTAGGTTGCCATTCATTTTTGGTTTTAATCATGTGAGCTCCTTCCATGCTTTGGTTTACATATGGATGATCTTGTTCCATAGCTATGTTCCTGGGTTTGCTAAATTTATCAGTGGCAGTGCTGATCTCTCATTGCTTCCTATGGGACTCTGTCATTCATATAGAAAGCTTCCTGCTCACTACACTACTAGAGTAGCTCATGTAGGTGTGATATATGTTCTCTGGGTTGGTCTAGTTAATTCATGGTGTTCATTACTAAATGATTAAGTCCATCTTCCATTTCTGTGAGCTTTATTCTATTGATCAGCTAGATATGTTAGTTGTTACTTTGTGCAACTTTTCTGTAATGACACCAATTAACTTAGTTGAGTTATGTACATTGCTACCCCGTGCATGATGTAGTCAAGATTTTTAGGGATGCTTCATATCTTTCCTGTGTACATGCATGCTTGTTTAGTGCACTTACATGTATGCTTAATTAATTTAACTACATCATTATATTGTTGATCCAGCAAGTTTGCTTGACATGTATTATTACTGATGCATTGCTACACCTGTATGTGCATGATGGTCCAAATGCTTTCATTTATTGATATAAGTGCATCATTTTACTTTATCCGTGCTTTATCTGATTGTTGTTTATTCTATTTTGCAAGCACCACCTCAAGATCATCCATGGCAAGGATGACAAGGTCAAACATGAGGCCGACCGTTGGTATGCAACTTGCCCCTTGGGGTTATAGTGTCAGTTTTATAAAATTTGTGTCTTAATATGCTAAGTGAAATGTATTGCTGCAATCTGAATATGCTGGCTTAATTGTGCCTGTGTGCTGTTAGTCTTCCTTACCTGAATAACTAGGATTAAATGATAATAAAATCTCATAAGAAATGTTTGGTTGTCTGTCCATGCATTCCAAACATTCACCTAATAGTCACGTTTCCTTTATCATGCAAAGAAGAGCCTCTCACCGAGCACGAGAAGGTTAGGGCTAGAAATATCATGAGGAACAATCGGATGTTGCAGTCCCTTGGCATCAGTGCAATAGCGTTGATTATTAGGAAAACAAATGATGTGCAAGAAGGTAGAAGTGATGAGGTTCAAGAAGGTAGTGGAGTTATCAATGATGACCCAGAGTACAATCCTAAGGAGGATGAAGTTATTGATGGAGAGGAAGTGGATGATGTCCTAGTGAAGAAGACTGTTAAGGTGCAAACTCTGTCTTGCTTGGAGGGTTGGGGTTCTTTTATGCTATGTGTTACCTTGTGCTCACATATTTCTCTTATCATCTAATGCTTTTCCGCGCTGTTTATACGAGGCACTGAAGGAATCTAGGAAGAAGAGGCCTGGTGTTAAGAAGACAGTCAGCTAGAAGAAGAAGAGCTCAGAAACATCTCCTACAATGCCTCCAGGAAGGGTGATGGCCGCAGCTCCAGGACAAAAAATTAGGATCCTGGAACCTGATGAACCTGCCCCTGATAGAGTCACAAGGCAGAAAACAAAGATGGCGACTGCGACGGACCATCAGGAAAGTCTGTTGCGCATGGACTCTGAGACCTCGGTGCAAATGGGTGATGAGTTGCCGCCCATGGATGAAGGAACCACTCTCCGCATGGATGGAAGTGGCACTATCTGCCTAGATGAAGGAGGAACTATCTGCATAGATGAAGCAAGCACTGTCCACACAGACCTCAGCCCTGTTGCACCTTCTATTGATAGGAATGCTGTCATCAACAAAGAAGGACAATAGCTTGTTCTTCAACCAGGCAAGTTGACCTTTGCAATGCTCTCTTTTATTGGTGCATTTTCCAAATGGAATGATCATGTATGCTTTTGTCGATTCCTGCATCTGTCGATTTCTATTCTAATTTATGAGTTCAATTTCATTTTCAGATGCACTGACTACCAAGACTAGACTTAGAAACGGCAAAGGGCTAGAGAGAATCGCCAAGTCGCTTTGTATCAAGGTACCTATCCAAATTGCTGAAGGGATGAAGCGTCCAGAGAAGCCTCTGCAGGCAGCAAAGCTTGCTTCTGAGTGTGGACTTGTTGCAAGAAGCCATCTGCCGGTTCTTCCTCACTTCAAGCTATACAAAAAATGCTAGTCTATTGGAGAACTACATTGGGAAAGTTGTTGTAAGCTACTTGTTTCATAGTTAATGTGCTATTTATTTTCTGTTACACCTATGCATGATCACTAATATTGTTCCTACCTTGTTTGCTATCTTGGTAGGCAAACTTTGAGATGAACATGGACTCAGAGACCATCAAGACCGTGTGCAAAGATATTCTGCAGAAAAATTCAAAGAACAGACGCTATTAGATCAAGAAGAAGTATTTTGATACCATAGCCGCAAACAAAGTCAGCATCAAGTCTCCGGTGCCAGACCTGACGGACGGTGAATGGCAAGCTCTGGTGGAGATGTGGTCTACCCCAAGACACAAGGTTTGCCTCTGCTTTGTTTGCTACTTTATGTTCTGCACATGATATACTAGTGCTAGATCATGCTGACAGTATGCTTTTTTGTAGGAAACCTGTGTGTCGAACAAGATGAATCGAGAAAAAATCATGTACAATCAGAGAACTAGTTCCAGGCACTACACAGTACACATTTTAGCCACTGTGAGAACTTTTATCTAGAGACCTTACCGTTTGATACTCGTTGAATAACATTTCTAATTCTTGTTGAATATCATTTTGATTTTTGTTGAAAAACATTTCAGAAAGAAGAGCATAAGGGTGAGGAGCTGTCTGCGATTGACTTGTTTAAGGCCACCCACAGCAACAAGAAGCACGGGTTTTCGGAGCCAATCAAGACTGCTATAGTAAGTTACTCAATGCTTTGTCCAGCCAGTTCAAACTTTTGTCTAGAAACCTCAGCCATGTTTGATTCATAGCCATCTTTGATGTTGTTTGACGCTTTGATGATTTGATGTTGTTTGATTCGGAGCCAATCAAGAACACACGCTATGTTCCATGCTTTGATGATTTGATGATTTGATGTTGTTTGATAGTTCAACAAAAATATCAGAACTTTTTGTAGCTATTTGTTGCATTTTTTATGATATGATGAAATTTGATCTGAATGTTAGTTTGATGATCGGCTCACTAGGGAAGCCATCTTATGTAGAATCACCATTCTAGGCTTAATGAAGCGATCATATTGTTCCAATTGCATCTCTTCAGGTCACTAGGCACCATCTTCTTGTATAGATTTTGTGTGCTGGTTTGGTTACTTCAAATAATCCATTTGTGTGCTGGTTTGGTTACTTCAAATAATCCATTTGTGTGCTGGTTTGGTTTCTCTTGCTTGGTTTGGTTTGCAAAATGTGAAATAGATCTCCCACTAATGCCTATCATTTTTCTCCATATGCTAGCTTGATATGGAAAAAATGAAGGACGCGCCGGTACCAGAAGGTGAAGAGCCAAAGTCTGCTATTGAAATTGTTGAAGAAGTGCTCAAGACCGAAGTCAAGCAAAGCACATTCCTCAGGAATGTTGGGCTCCAGTCATCTAGGAACAACTCCGTCAAAGCAACTGCTGAAGTGGATGCTCATGTTCGTGATCTTGAGCAGAAGCTGGAGAGGTCCGAGCTTCAAGCTGAAGTGATGCAAGAAGAATTGGCGGCAATCAAGATGAAGGCGGAAGAATATGAAGCTGCACGCGACAAGGAACTTGAGCTGCTGCGCGAGAAGTCTCAAGAGCAGGAAGAGAAGTTAGACCACTTGATGGCTCTCTTTGGAGATAAGGTAGTTTGATGGCTTTGAAGTTTGTCTTTGAACATGTCGTAGTAGGTCGTGAACTTATGCAGCTTATTACATTTTGCACTTGGCAAGTGAACCTCGGAGCACTTGTGAACCTAGGATCTTGTGAACCTTGGAGCACTTGTGAATCTGGGAGCACTTGTTGTTGAACCAGTGATGGCTGTGAAGTTATGCACATGTGAAGTTACTTGTTGTGAAGTTATGCACATGTGAAGTTTTGGAAGTTGTGAAGTCACTTGCTGTGAAGTTATGAACATGTGAAGTTATGCATTTTCTGAATTATTTGAGTTTTGTTTGGATCACAGAATATTATTTTGATTAATTGGGCTCTAAACTTAGTTGGACTGCAAAAAGGCCGAGGACCAAACAAGAATTAGACTAAAAAGGCTTGGGCCTATAAAAAGAGTTGACTTTAAAAAAATAGTTTGTAAAAGCTTGCATAACAGAAAATAAAAAGGCCAAGGCCCAAATTCGAACTAGATTTAAAAGGCTGTGGCCCAAAACAATAGTGGACTATAAAAAATCATCAGAAAAAGGCTCCATTCCCATAAAATAAAAGGCCAAATTATTGGTCCAGGCCCATGCAGATAAGCAAAATAAAGATAAAAAACATTAAATGGGCTGAATTATTGGGCTTGGCCCATGTAGATGGCTGAAATGGAGCGGGCTGATTCTATTTTACGACCTTTTCATTTGGTCGTAATACTGCCACGTCAGCTTGCCATGGTGGATCTGATGTTGTGAGGTCGGATTGCTAGTGACCAAAATAATTGGTCGTTAAATCTATGACCTTTTTTGGTCATAAACGTCTAAGACCAATCCAGAAGAAAGGTTGCTAATGTCAGTTTACGACGGCCAGCTTTTAACCTTCTGTTTTGGTCACAAAAAGGTCACAAATGGAAAACAATGATCATTCAGTGACCAATAGTGATGGTCACAAGTGGACATATTTCTTGTAGTGGGGATGAATGAGGCTTTTTCTACTAGTGACTTTAGTACAACGTAATATTATAAATAATTATATACTTTTCAACATATTAAAAAAAAGAAAACTGACACCGATATATTGTGGAAACCAATAACATAGAAGCACATCATGCATTACGTAAAATTATGAACACCAAGAGGACTTCACTTGAGTAACAGAGATAAATAGTAAATTTAATCTGTATGTCATTACATTGACTAGTATAACGCCCGTGCGTTGCCACGTGCTTTTACAAAAATTTAAGATGCAATTCATAAAGCTAAAATAGCTAAGAACAATGTCGTCTAAAAGAACACGCGTCTCTTTTTTTACAATCAACTTACAATCAACTAACATAAATCATACTATCAAACGCAATAATATGTTATTGGCTGATAAACCAAATGTTATTGAAACCACCCAATAGTTGAGTGGTTAGGATAGTGATACCCATCCATGTATGTGAGTGCATGTGTGTATCGATAGTGTGCAGACATTGTTATCCATAGTTCTTTAAACCTTTATCAAAACATACATCAATTTTTATTATCTTGCCCTTATCTTGTTTTAAATACAAACACATCAAAAATCTTGATTTCGTGTCGCTATTCTCATTCCCTAGCTAGGCGATTTTCCATCGGGAGAATTAATGCACACTTCCTAATATCTAAACGTTCCAACCTTCTACACATGGAGACTGCCCAAAGATTATTTTTTTACCGTTATCACTTCTTTATCTAGTAGAAGATGCCATTTTTTAATAGAATTATGACATAATATTTTAAGCACATACAATGATATTATTTTCATTATGAATAACATGTTTGTACATCAAGTCATACAAATGAATTCTCAAGATTCAGTTACAGACCAAGTATGACATGACATGGGAAAACCCAACAATTATGTGTGCCTGAGCATCTTTCGCCATGTAGGTGACCACTAAAAGAATCAAACTGGTGTCATGCTTATTTTGACCTCAGCGCACTGGCTGTTTGGCCCACCAAAATGGGCAACCTTCAAATACACCTGACAACGTTCCATTATGTTAATCTGGCAGCTGAGGTGAACATTTACAATGTTATAAATCAAAATGAGCAAATCTACTATTCATATAGATAAAATCTAAGAAGCTGGCCAAATGTTGCTACTAGGAAACTATACAGTGCTACCCATCTTGGTAATGGATTACGACAAAACCTTATGCAAAAGTTATCCTAATTTATTGGTAAGTAAAGTGCTCCCAGGTTTGCTTTGGTTTGGTTTGGAGCCCGATGGCATCCCAACTAAGAGCATTGTCATCAGAAAAGTTAAGGGACATACCACAAGATGAACTCGGCGTATATGTCAGTCTACAGAAATTCTATGTGGGTCATGGTATCGAGGTTCTGTCCATGGGCAGATTTGCTAAAATTAACATCACACCTCATGAATACATGGGTTTCAGATGATGGTGCATCGATCTGGTCCCAGCAATTACTACTCCATGTCTGTAAAAATATAAGGTGAATTAAATTTCCAAAAGTCAAAGTTTCCTATGTTTGATCAAATCTGTAGCAAAATACATCTAAAACCTACAATACTAAAGGCCTGTTCGAACTCACTCCCACTCCGCAGCTCCGCTCCGGAGCGGAGTGGCATGCAACTATAATCTATGGAGTGGCCAGAAGGTCACTCCGTCCGCTCCGCTCCGTTGCGAGGGCGTGGAGGCTTTCCGAACAGCCCCTAAATAAATCAAATATGGAAATATACTTCATCTTGAATCTAACGATACTGATTTTCTATAGTAGATATTTATGTTTTATTCTATAAACTTGGTCACAATTAGGTAATTTTGAATTTTTTAGTACACCTTACAAGTTCAAACTGAGGGGGAATTGAACATTTCTGTAAAGACATGACCTTTTCTTGAATTATCAAATGATGCATCCTCCTAACCATTAGATCATTCTCAATGTACGGTCTATAATCATTTGGGCACATCATAAAAATACTTTGTGACTGTGCGAGAATTTGTAGATTACCCCGTCGGTGGCCAGGATGATGAACTGGTCCCGGGCGGTGATCCTCCTCTGCATCACCTCCGGCACCAAGATGATGCCGTAGTCCTTGACGCACTAGTCGCCGAACATGCGCGAAATGGCCAGCCCCGGCGCCTCCCGATGGGGCACCCACACCCGGTGCACGCCAGGCTCATCGTTGAGGCAGTGCACGCGGCCCTCGCACTGCAGGATGCGCGACTTCTCCTCTGCGATACAGATTCGAACGTGGCTGAGCAATGGCCGTGTCAGGAATGGACTGTCCGTCTTCTAGTCTTGTCATGACGACTTACGGGGTAAGTCAGGCTTGAAGTCGACGGTGAGCTGGACGGTCGTGATGTCCCCGTCGTCCGACGTGGTCGCAAGGACGGCCCGTGAGTCGCTGACGTTCGCGACCACCATCAGGTCGCCCTGCTTCATGATGGACAGAGCCGTGCAGCCGTTGTTGTCGGCGTCCAGGCGCCGGCTACGGCGGAGCTCCTCGTCCACGGCGGCGGCGACGGCCAGGTAGGACTTCCTCAGGAGGTCGAACTGGCAGTCGATGAGCCTCTTCTCGCCATCGATGAGCGACGCCAGCGTGACGGCCTCCTGCCAGCGGCACAGAAGCGACTGCGGCAGCGACTCCCGGATGGCCTTGGCGACGTAGTGGCCCCACTGGTCGTGCCCGTCGAAGACGCCACAGAAGATGGTGTCGTCCTGGCACCCGTATCCCTGGACAGGGAAGAGAGAGACATGAGAAATTGAGAACAAACACGAATAACCAAATAACCACTAGTGAAGAACCGTGCAATAGCACCCGTTCGTAAGGCCCTTTAGTGTCGGTTCCATAACCGGCACTAAAGTGTGGGCACTAAAGCCCCCCCCCTTTAGTACCGGTTCAGCACGAACCGGTGCTAAAGGGCAACCACGTGGCACGAGCCAGCTCCGGGGGCCTGGAGCCCTTTAGTACCGGTTGGTAAGACCAACCGGTACTATAAAGTTTGGGGGGTTTTTAGTTTTATGATTTCTTTTTCATTTAATTTTGTGTTTCCATTTTAATTCTTTTTCGTTTGCTGGTATTTTACGATACTACACATTGTACACGTTATGCATATATATATATATATATATATATATATATATATATATATATATATATATATATATATATATATATATGTATGTATGTATATATATATATATAGAATTTCTAGTGGAACCAATCATGCATATATATATCATCAATGTCTCACAAACCACCATATTAATTAATTCACACATACACACATGTATAGCTATATACAATTTCTCCTACATATGCATGTTCCCTTCGGAGCCAGTGGCATTAGCCTAATTGGTGCCTTCGGAGCACGATGACAATTGGAAGTGGTTTTCATGGGGGCGGTAGCGGGTAATAGTATTCTCCCTTCGGATTTATGACCTGGTCGAGCAAAAATCCCGCTATTTCCTCTTGAAGTGCTTCTACGCGCTCCGTTTCTAGGAGCTTCTCCCGCACCTCTTTGAACTATTAAGAAGGAGATAAATATGCATGTGTATTAGTTGTGTGACTAGATATCGATAATGGTGTAAAAATTGTGAATAGTGTTCTGACAAGGGTACCCATTCCTGTCTTTGAGATCTGCTCCTTTCAGACGCCATCATGCGAATGTTCTCGCAAACGCAGAATGCACACAGATCAGTCCCCTGCGCCTGCTTCAGGGCCTTTACGAGAATGGAATTTGATCAGATAATAATTAGTCAAGCATGATAATTAAAAAGATTGCAGCTAGCTAGCTAGCTAGTACTACTTAATTACTTACCTTGGGTCGAAACCATTTAGGCTTTTGTTTCCATTCGCCTTCCGTGACGCTGATGAACCTTGCCCAAGCCCTGCCCGCCGGCAAAGAAAATGAATAAAGGGGTTATTAAATAGTTCATATCATGAAATGACGAACTAAATAGGCTGAGATATATAGTTAATAATGATTGAAATTACCTGTTGACTATCCCAAACAAGATGTTATAGTCAGCTTTTGCTATGAGTAGTGAGTCCAGTATTTCAACTGTTCCGGCGTCAACTTTAATGATACACAAGATCCAGTGAAATCCGAAGTTGTAAGGAAGTAGTATATCTTCACTGTATTTGAGGCGCTTCAAGAACTCTAGCATGTTGTCCTCTACGTTCTTTTGATGATGTGGATTTATTAGCCATGTGTATTCATTAATGGTGTTTGGGTCAATGAACCCAATGCCAAAGCGTCCACCTTTTCTCATTTCATACATCTTCATCCTGCATAATACCACAGAAAAGAATATAGTGAGGATAATTACAGGTAATGATTGATCAAAAGGATCACTATAGCTAGCTTGAGACTTAAATTACAGAAAGAAATCACTTACAGACAATAGCAACTGATGATAGATTTGTCGAGTGCATCTTGATTGTATAACTGAAACAGTTCAGAATACTCAACGGACAGAGCTTTCTCATGGAAGTAATGCTCCTCCTTGACATTCACCATGAGGGACAATCGATCTGAAATCTTGGTAATGTTCATGTACCATTGATGCAATTCATACATTCTCGTTAGGAGGTTCTTGACCTTGTCTGGCTCGACCAAAGGTTGGCCCCGGACATATTTCCGTTTTATTTCATCCTCTCTAAGCACAGGCATGGGCTCGATCTCGAGGAGTTGTCCAACAGTGATGTTGAGAACTTCAGCCTGCATTATATGCTCCTCCGTTATTACCACATTGGCCACCTCGGGAACATGCACAGTTTTCCCACAATAATATTGGGCGCACGTACTGCCACGTGTTGTTGGCACAACAAGCGAGGGGATCAATTGCGCCACCTGTTCTCCCAGCTGGGGAATGGTTTTCCCGCATTTTTTGGCAGCTACTTCCTGTTTGCTCGATCCCGAGCTCGCCTCCTTTTGTAGACGTGCTCGATTTAACTTCCTGATGTGGTGCTCATAGTCTGTGTCAACAAGCTTGGGAGCTGGTGGTTGAGCCATACGAATGAAGTGGTCAATCGTTTCCTCAGGCACTTTCTCCCTTGGCGGCGGTGGCAGTTTCGGTGCAAAATGGGCTTCCACCTCGGCCTTCGATATGGCTGCGATTTCCTCCTCGGACCTGTCATAAGCCCTCTGCGGAAGAGGCGTGAGGCTTGGACCATATTTATATCGCTTGCCTCTGCCTGTACTTCCTGTACTACCTCGACTCGTACCGCTACGCACCATAGCTGCGGGGTGTCTCTTCTGCGATTGCTGAGGCAGCGGAGACGGCTGACGGGGCTGAGTTGGACGAGGAGGAGTGGCCTGAAGCTGTGCCGGACTTGGAGGAGGAGTGGCCTGAGGTTGTGCCGGACTTGGAGGAGGAGTGGACGTCTGACGCTGTGGCGGACTTGGAGGAGGAGGAGTGGCCTGACACTTTGCCGGACTTGGAGGAGGAGTGGCCTAACACATTGCCGGACTTGGTGGACTTGCAGGAGCGGGAGTCTGCTGACTTGGTGGCGGACTTCGACGAGGAGTCGGCTGACGCGGTGTCGGTGGCCTTCGAAAGATGATGCAATCCTTTTTCCATAGGATGATACAATGTTTGGCCTCTCCGAGAAAGCGCTCGTCGTCACCTCCAGGAATGTCAAGCTGTAGCTCCGAATATGGTGGGTCCACCACCTCATCAACCAAGACACGAGCATAGCCCGCTGGAATCGGGTTGCAATGGAAGGTTGCCTCGGGGGGATTTGTAAAATCAACGCCGTCCGCCACCTTCATGGATATGTTCTTCATTTTGACGTGTAGCTCGCAGTTAGTGTTCTCCGTGATGTCATCCACGGGGTATCTACCCAGCATTGCGTCGTCCGGGACGGAACCCACGCTACTTCTCGGCATGGATGGGGCGGTGCTATCCAATGCTGGATCATCCGCTAGCTGTTGCAGCTGCTGAGACCCCCTTTGCTAGGTAAGTGAGTCGATCTGCTCCTACTGCCGCTAGAATTTGACTCCCAATTCCGCTTGACTTGCTTCTAGTCCTTGAAGGCATTCATAGTCCCGCTTCCTCTGCTCCTCCTCCATCTTCCTCTTCTTCTCCTCCGCAATCTTCTTTCTCGCACGGGTTCTGTAGTCGGTGTTCCATTCTGAAAACCCCTCATACCACGGAATAGCGCCCTTGCCTCGTGTTCTTCCCGGGTGTTCAGGATTTCCCAGGGCACGCGTAAGCTCGTCGATCTCTCTGTTGGGCTGGAACACCCCCGATCGTGCCTCTTCTATTGCAACAAGTATCGCATCGTCGGCTCCCTTCAGACTTGCCCTCATCGAAACATTGCATGTCTCCGGGTCCAACTCCCCCCCATGCACATAGAACCAAGTCCTGAACCTAGGGGGGCAGCTCTTAGTAACCGGAGTGACACCTGCATCCTCCATCTCTTTCTCAAACTTATCCCACTTAGGCATTGCCACCGCATAGCCACCTGGCCCCAGCTTATGGAACTTATCCTTTTTTTCGGCATTCTTCTTGTTTATTCTCGACCGTTCCTTAGCTAATTCCGAATCTTTGAATTTCACGAAATCGTCCCAATGAGCACGTTGGTTCTGTAGTGTTCCCTTGAATACTGGAGTCTTCCTTCCTCCCTTGACGTACTTGTTCCATTCACGATTCTTGTGGTTCTTGAATGCAACCGCCATCTTCCTAAGAGCAGCGTCCTTGACTTTCTGCACATCTACTTTTGTGAAATGATCTGGTAGGGTGAAATGTTCCATGAGAGTATCCCAAAGCAGATCTTTTTGATTCTTGTCGACAAAAGTAACATCTGGACGTGGCTTTGCTGGCTCTCTCCCTTCTTGAAGTTTGATCGGGAGTTGGTCTTTCACAAGAACTCCGCACTGACGAACGAACTTGTCCGCAATCTTCTTAGGCGCTAATGGTTCGCCATTAGGTCTGCATGCCTCGATATTGTACTTTACGCCCTGCTTCAACTTTTTGTTCGGGCCTCGTTTCGTCCTTTTGCCTGAAGATTTGCTCGATCCGGATGGCTGAAAGAACAAAGATCGATTCGTTAATATATCTTCAAGTCATTTAAAACATGTGATGATCACCAGATGCCTGCTTATATAAATATATATACCTCGCCGGTCTTTGTTGTTTCAGGATCAACATGTTCTTCATCATCGTCATAATCGTAGTTCATGACTTCATCAATTCGGTCGTCGCGATCGAATATCATATCACCCTCTCCTATGTTGTTTAGAAATTCGGAGCCGTCATAATCTTCTTCATTCTGATCATCATCTGGCCCGCGTATCATATCGAACATGGTCTGTTCTCCCTCTCTGTCGGTATTGTCTGTCGTAGCTTTTATTTAACTAATCCAAAAGAAATATAAAACAATTTAGTATTCAAATTACATCGTCTCGAATAATAGATAGAATCTCGAATACATCGTCTAGAATAATAGATATAATCCTGAATACATCGTCTCGAATAATATATAATATTGAATAGTACATCACTGGCTAGGTAGCTAATAAAGATCGAATACTACAGAAGAATCTAGGACACTCGCGGTTCCTGCGGCGCGGGCGGTGGACACCCAAAGAGAAGGAACCCTCACAAGATCATAGCTGAAGTGAGATCCCCGAAGAAACTGCTAGGTAATGGAGAACCTGCCGCCCTCTAACTCAACCATGTAGCGATGGACGTGCTCGTCCTCCTCCCTGACACGGCGACGTACCACCTCCGGCAGGGCCGGGTCCCTCCGCACCGAAACTGGCCCACGCGAACGCCACCAAACGAGATCAGCGTCGACGACGGGACCCGGGGCCGGGTTCCTCATCAAGCGGCGTGCCCCTCCAGGCAGCACCTCCCAGTGCCAGCCCGGCGGAACCCAGTCCCGGACATGGGTCGGCTGGACGTCGTCGCGGACGGGTCAACGGCGAGGATGCGGGCCGGGCATCGCCGAGAACAAGTACTAGCTATATGCCCGCAAAAAGTAACATTTTTTTAATGATTGGATTTTGATAACTAAAATTTCTAACATTTCTATATAACACTAATTATGCTATCATTGCATATGTCAAAAATCTATATACTATTTCATACTAATTAAGCATCTAACACTAAAAATAGAAAACACAACTTCTATACATCCATTAAAAAACTGAAAAACAACATTATATAAAAAATTTCCATACTAATTAAACACTAATTATATCCATCTAACATGCATTCATACATATATAATAGTGAAAAAATAATAATCTAAATAATCTAAACTAATTAAACATACAAAATACGTATATACTAATATATACATGCATTAATTCATACATATGTACTTGTGTGTGTGTGTGTGTGTGTGTGTTCATCATGCATGCTTGTGTGTGTATGTATGGGCTCGGGGAGGGGCGGCGCCCATGGTGGCCGCCGGGGGCGAGGGAGAGGGGTTAGAGGGGGAGAGCTCATAGCGGGGCGACGGCGATGGCGAGGCGACGGCCGGGGGCGGTGACGGGCCGGGGCGTGACGCGGGGGCGGCGACGCGGGGACGGCGCGATGGGGACGGGCCCGGGGGCAGCGGCGGCGACGGAGACGAGGGCGGCGAAGGGGACAGGGGCGGCGACGGGGACGGGGGCGGCGACGGAGACGAGGGCGGCGACGGGGACGGGGGCGGCGACGGCGACGGAGACGACGAAAACAGAGGAACAAACAGAGGGAAAATGAAATTTTCGTACCTGTTGTATATATAGAAGGCACCTTTAGTACTGGTTGGAGCCACCAACCGGTACTAAAGGCCTGTTTTGGGGTACCGGTTTGTGCCACGCCCCGGTACTAAAGGGGGTGCGCTGGCGCAGGTGCGGTGCGGCAAGTTTAGTCCCACCTCGCTAGTCGAGGGGCTACCGCACTGGTTTATAAGCCCCAGTGCGGTAGCTCTCTCGAGCTCCTCTCCTAACCAGGCCTACTGGGCCTACCTGTCCTCTTCGCCCAGTGGGCCTACTGGGCCTTTGCGGGCCTGCATCCTGGCCCAACAAAAGGTTGTGTCGCTAGTCGTATGCAGGCCGCTTTGGCCCAGTAGGCGGGCTTTTTTTTCTTAATTTTTTTCGCTTTATTTATTTTTGTTTTATTTATTTTTGAGTTGTTTTTTGCTATATTTAGAGTTTCTTTGTGAATATTTTTGCTTTAGGTACAAAAAATTACAAACTTTCTGTTAGTGCCGGTAGATTTCAAATTTGAATAGTTTAAATTTTGAATTATTTGAAATTTGTGTGAATCACTAGTTTCTGAATAACTTAACTTTGAAAAAAGTTTTTTCAGTGATTCTTTTTTCTTATGTTTAATATTAGTGTGCTTTATCATTATATTCAATTTAGTAATGCTTAGGTTATTTAAAAAATGAAATGCTTTTGTAACAGTTCAGTTTTCGTCGGAAACCCTGATACTTCGAAAGAGATTGTCCATTTTGTACACGAAGTGCATCCAGTTTTTGCCGTAACCCTCTCTACTTTCTTGCACATGCTATTTGTATGAAATTATGATACCATGCCAACTTTCAACATTTTCTGAGTTCATTTGAAATGCTTTTCAATTTCAGGGTCATTTAGCTGGAAAAAAATCAGTAAATGCATGAAAAGAATTTGTTTGCACGTAAAATTTCTTCGCGTTTCAAATGCCAAAACACATAACTACCCTAACTATTACATACATTCCCTCCTGGGTGTGAAACACAGAAGAAAGTGATGATAGTGAAGCCGATCACATCCCAGATCTTTGGGTGTGAAACTTTTTCTTCGCGTGTGCCCCTTTGCGCCGTAACCATGGAAAATCTTCATCATTTAACGGGATGCTCGGGTCAATATTCACTGTGAATGGAGCAATTTCATCAAACTTTTCATAATCTTCTGACTTGTCTGTCTTGTCATCCACTCCCACGATGTTTCTCTTCCCAGAAAGAACTATGTGCCGCTTTGGCTCATCGTACAATGCATTCGCTTCCTTATCTTTTCTTTTTCTTGGCTTGGTAGACATGTCCTTCACATAGAAAACTTGTGCCACATCATTGGCTAGGACGAATGGTTTGTCTGCATACGCAATATTGTTGAGATCCACTGTTGTCATTCCGTACTGCGGGTCTTCTGTTACCCCGCCTCGTGTCATATTGACCCATTTGCACCGAAACAAAGGGACCTTTAAACCACGTCGATAGTCAAGTTCCCATATGTCCTGTATATAACCATAATATGTTTCCTTTCCCATCTTGGTTTCTGCATCAAAGCGGACACCACTGTTTTGGTTGGTGCTCTTCTTATCTTGGGCGATCGTGTAAAATGTATTACCATTTATCTCGTACCCTTTGAAAGTCATTATATTCGAAGATGGTAACTGGGACAGCAAGTACATGTCATCTTCAATAGAGGTGTCATGCATGGTACGTGTCTGCAACCAGCTGGCGAAACTCCTAGTTTGTTCACGTGTAATCCAGTCATCAGACCGCTCCGGGTGTTTGGAGCGTAGCAAATTCTTGTGTTCATCCATATACGGAGCCACCAAGGTGGAATTCTGTAGAACTGTGTAGTGTGCTTCAGTGAGAGAATGTCCGTCCATACATATTATTTGTTCCCCTCCTAGCGTGCCTTTTCCATCCAGTCTGCCCTTATGCCGCGATTCAGGAACACCAATCGGCTTAAGGTCAGGAATAAAGTCAATACAAAACTCAATGACCTCCTCATTTTGATGGCCCTTGGAGATGCTTCCTTCTGGCCTAGCACGGTTATGAACATATTTCTTTAAGACTCCCATGAACCTCTCAAAGGGGAACATATTGTGTAGAAATACACGACCCAAAACGTTAATCTCTTCGCATAGGTGAAGTAGGACGTGTGTCATGATGTTGAAGAAGGATGGTGGGAACACCAACTCGAAACTGACAAGACATTGCACCAAATTATTCTGTAACCTTGGTATGATTTCTGGATCGATTACCTTCTGAGAGATTGCATTGAGAAATGCACATAGCCTCACAATGGCTAATCGAACGTTTTCCGGTATAAGCCCCCTCAATGCAACCGGAAGCAGTTGCATCATAGTCACGTGGCAGTCATGAGACTTTAGGTTCTGGAACTTTTTCTCTGCCATGTTTATTATTCCCTTTATATTCGACGAGAAGTCAGACGGTACCTTAATACTGAGCAGGCATTCAAAGAAGATTTCCTTCTCTTCTTTGGTAATAGCGTAGCTTGCATGACCCTGATGTATGCCGTCTTCTCCGTGCATACGTTGCTGGTCCTCCCGTGCCTCAGGTGTATCTTTTGTCTTCCCATACACACCCAAGAAGCCAAGCAGGGTCACGCAAAGATTCTTCATCACGTGCATCACGTCGATTGCGGAGCGGACCTCTAGGTCTTTCGAATATGGCAGGTCCCAAAATATAGATTTCTTCTTCCACATGGGTGCGCGTCCGTCAGCGTCCTTCGGAACAGGTTGTCCGCCAGGACCCTTTCCAAATATCACCTTCAAATCCTTGAACATATCATGTACATCAGCACCAGTACAGTGGCGAGGCTTCGTCCGGTGATCCGCCTCACCTTTGAAATGCTTGCCTGTCTTTCTTACGGGATGCCTGCTCGGAAGAAATCGACGATGTCCCAGGTACACATTCTTCTTACAACTATTCAAATATATACTGTTGGTATCATCCAAACAGTGCGTGCATCCGCGGTATCCCTTGTTTGTCTGTCCTGAAAGGTTACTGAGAGCAGGCCTATCATTGATGGTCACGAATAGCAACGCCTTTAGGTCAAATTCTTCCCCCATGTGCTCATCCCACGCACGTACACCTGTTCCATTCCACAGTTGAAAGAGTTCTTCAACTAATGGCCTTAGGTACACATTAATGTCGTTGTCGGGTTGATTAGGGCCTTGGATGAGCACTGGCATCATAATGAACTTCCGCTTCATGCACAACCAAGGAGGAAGGTTATACAAACATAGAGTCACAGGCCAGGTGCTATGGTTGCTGCTCTGCTCCCCAAAAGGATTAATGCCATCTGCGCTTAGACCAAACCATACGCTCCTTGCGTCATCTGCAAACTCTTTCCCGTACTTTCTTTCAATTTTTCTCCACTGCGACCCGTCAGCGGGTACTCTCAACTTTCCGTCTTTCTTACAGTCTTCTCTGTGCCATCGCATCGCCTTGGCATGCTCTTTGTTTTGGAACAAACGTTTCAACCGTGGTATTATAGGAGAATACCACATCACCTTGGCAGGAATCTTCTTCCTGGGGCGCTCGCCCTCGACATCAGGCTCATCGCGGCTGATCTTATAGCGCAATGCACCACATACCGGGCAGGCGTTCAAATCCTCGTACTCACCGCGGTAGAGGATGCAATCATTAGGGCATGCATGTATCTTCTGCACCTCTAACCCTAGAGGGCAGACAGCCTTCTTTGCTTCATACGTACTCTCGGGCAATTCGTTGTCCTTTGGAAGCATATCCTTTATCATTACCAGCAACTTTCCAAATCCCTTGTCAGATACACCATTCTCTGCCTTCCATTGCAGCAATTCCAGTGTGGTGCTCAGCTTTTTCTTGTCACCTACGCAATTCGGGTACAACAATTTTTTGTGATCCTCTAACATGCGCTGCAACTTCTTCTTCTCCAAATCACTTGCGCAGTTTCTCTTTGTATCGGCAATGGCCCGACCTAGATCATCAACAGGCTCATCTGATGCCTCTTCTTCAGCTTCTTCCCGCATTGCTGGCTCAGCTTCTTCCCGCATTACCGACTCGGCTTCTTCCCCCATTGTTGTATCATCATATTCAGGGAACCCATGGCCAGGATAGCTGTCGCCGTCCTCTTCTTCTTCATTGTCTTCCATCATAACCCCTCTTTCTCCGTGCTTGGTCCAAACATTATAGTGGGGCATGAAACCGGACTCAAACAGGTGGACGTGAATGGTTCTTGACGTAGAGTAATTGCGACCATTCTTACAGCCAGCACATGGACAAGGCATAAAACCATCCGCCCGCTTGTTTGTCTCAGCCGCAAGCAGAAAAGTATGCACGCCCTCAAACAACTGGGGAGAGCATCGGTCATCGTACATCCATTGCCGGCTCATCTTCATTACACAACACCGAATAGACCAAATTAATACAAGTTCATACATAAAGTTCATACAACACTTAAATGCAACAAACAAATAACTCTCTAGCTAAAGCATTTAAATGCAACAACAAATGCGATCAAGATCGCAACTAAGGTAACAATTGATCCAACAACATAATGATACCAAGCCTCACTATCGATGGCATATTTTCTAATCTTTCTAATCTTCAAGCGCATTTTCTCCATCTTTATCTTGTGATCATCGACGACATCGGCAACATGCAACTCCAATTCCATCTTCTCCCCCTCAATTCTTTTCAATTTTCCTTTCAAGTACTCGTTTTATCTTTCAACTAAATTTAACCTCTCGACAATAGGGTCGGTTGGAATTTCCAGTTCACATACCTCCTAGATAAAAATATCTATGTCAACTTGATGGGCATAATTTGTCATAAACATGAAATGCAACAAATAGTTTTAAAAGAGAATATACCACATCCGAATCATAACAAGGACGAGGGCCGACGGGGACGGATATCAAAACCATGGCAGTATGTATAACAAACAACGTACGGGTAAGATAATTATTATACGAGTAACTATATATCCAAATCATACAAACATCAACTTTTTATATAAAATTTCATGAACAAGAGGCTCACCACAAGGTGGTGCCGGCGACGGGACGGTGCGGGCGATCGACGGTGGTTACGACGGAGATTTAGAAGGCACTAAGTAAACCACACCTACATATGCAAACTAAGTGTTATTTTTGACCTCAAATTGCATATATATCAAATACTAGCACATATATATATTTCCTCCTAAATTACTAAACTCACAAATTAATAACTATATAAAGCATTGCAAGAGCTAATCTAGCAATGAGAGATGAAAGGACAAAGTTGCTAACCTTTGTGATCATTTGAATGAATGGGGGCCTTCAAATCTTGACAAATTTTGGGCAAAATGTGTGATGAGCTCGAGAGGAAGAGGGGAAGAACAGAGAGGAAGGGGAAAGGGGAAGAACAGAGCGAGTTCGGGTGGACGAAGGGTTTATGTAGCACGACCTTTAGTACCGGTTCGTGCCAAGAACCGGTACTAAAGGTGCTGGAGGGGACCCAGACTGACAACATCCTGCCACCATTCTCATTAGTACCGGTTCGTGGCACGAACCGGTGCTAAAGGTTAGCCACGAACCGGTACTAATGAGAGCGGCCCGGCTAGCCATTGGAATCGGCACTAATGTATACATTTGTGCCGGCTCTAATACAAACCGGCACTAATGTGCTTCACGTTTGACCCTTTTTCTACTAGTGAACCAATTGTCTGTTTTTTATCCAACAAAAAATTGGGTAGTCACATTGAGTATTTATGAAATACAATGATTTTTGCAGTCTGAAAAACAATCAGCACATCTGATCCTACTATGAAGATGTTGGAAATAACGTTTTTACATACGTAATTCAAGTTTTCTCCCATCACAATCAGTAGGTTTTAGGCGTTTAACTGTCCAAAGAAACTTTGGATTCAGATACCAAGAAACCCAACATCTTTCTGCTCCGGCAAATCAAGACACGTACCATCCCTTTTTTTTGGCAGATACTACTCCTACGGACTGAAACCCCTAGAGGCAAAAGGCAAGCGCCGTATCCAAGAAACTTGTGAGCAACATGATCCAGGATTGTCCCAAGAGGCAACACGTAATCTGGTGAATGAATGGCCTAACAAAACCGAATTTAACCATCTCACTCACAAAAATATCAAAGAAATGGTTAGGTGAACAACGGAGGGAGATGGGATCCAATCTCTATTCTATTTCGTGCACACGCAAGGCAAGCACTTGAAAGCTGTTTCATTTCTTCTGTGGCCAGAAATGAGAAGAAGAAGCCAGCGACCAGTCCCAAGTCCCAACGCTGTACGTACCCTCACCATTTTCTGTGGAACAGAGACCATGTCGTCGGCTCGTCTTGGCCACAATTAAAACCTCTTCTGCCTCTCGAGTAGCAGAAATTTGTATTCGGATCGCGGGAATTAAATTGTGTGGCAAGAAGCTCCGTGCGGAGTACGTGGTGTTGCTGATCTTGACTACTACACGCCACCGGTAATATGTTGTGATAACCAGCGTAAAAAATCATTCGCATGCAATAGAGAGCAAGAAGGGAAGAAGCAGGGGAGCGGCAAACTCACCTCCCAGACGATGGAGGTGTCCTGGTTGGTGCCCTTCTCGCCGCGGCGGGAGCACGCGGCGGCGAACGTCTCGGAGCCCTTGCCCCAGAGCGTCCCCGGCGACCGCAGCACCGTCCCCTGGTGCTCCTCCTCCACCTTCCTCTCCTTTCCCAGAGACATGGAACGGGCCAGGCCCTGCAGCATCGACGAGCAGGGGCGAGGCAGGCGGAGGGAGGGGCAACAGCAGAGCAGGGCGGCGGGGTACGACGGCGGGCGGCGAACCCTAGAGAGGACCGAGCGTCATCGAGCGATAGGAGAGGCGAGACCGAGGGAGAGGGAGGAGTTGGATCGAACGATGCGGAGGGGGAAAACCAACAGGGAGCACTAGACCAAAAAACCTGACGAAAAAAACCAACGAAAAAAACCGGACGAAAATGTTGGGTCGAAATATAACCGGGAACGAAGACTACCAACTGAGACATTAGGAGTAGATATAGCAGTACACACAATTTTGGTGAAAGTTAAAATATGTTTTATTGGAGTAATTACGACAGAAATTTCAAAGCGACTATTGTTTTTCGGAAGCACATTATGTTATTTCTAATATTCTCCCGAATAGCACTGCACACACAGACCGGACACAAACCACCAGAAGCTTGCTCGGAAATATAGTTGGTAATTTAGTTTGTTTTGAAAACCATGTGTTCATAGGCCATGTGTGCAGAATTTGAGAAAGGAACAAATGAAAATTAATGTTCATAAGAGAAGAGAATGAGTGTGACACCATATATATAAAAAAATATCAACTCAGTTTGATCTATCGGAGTTTAGCGTCATATCTAAGATTTAGCGCCAGCGAACTAATATCATTTTTTGCCGCTGAAGCTTTTAGTAATTTTTGTCATGTATGTAGGTGATACAACCACTTCCACATCCGGCCTCTATATCTCATAGTTCTACAAAAATAAAAATAGATACAGAACTCTATACCTCCTAGATGTTGGTATTGTCCTTCCTGAACTTTTTCCGGGTCCACGACTGCTCACTTCATGCTATATTGTCTGCCTTAAACAGGCATATGTGGGGGTCGCAACATTTCTTTTTCTACTGCTTATACAACAAAGCAACATTTACTTGTGTAAATGCTACTTCCTCTGGAACAAACTCCACATGGCTGTATACTGTATGTTGCAAATGCTCATTGATGCAGACCCCTCTGTATATGAGCTCTAACACACATTCTCGATAAAGATCTCTTGCCCTCAGCTCGAACCCCCATTTTTATTACAACTTCCCCACACTGTTGTTTATCTTCAGTCCAGTGTGATATGGAAAAATAATAATAAAATAAAGGATAGAATATTATTTAGTCTTCGTATAACACTAGACTGACATTCATGTGTTCAGCATTTTATTCCATTGACATTGGAACAAAACTGGCTGTACATAGTAGAAATCAGATTGAATAAAAACCTAATTAATTCCACTGCCATCTAACCTTTTTAAAATTGCATAATCTAACAGTCTGCCTTAAACAGCCATACATGGCGGTCGCAACACTTTTTCTACTGCTTATACGACAGAGCAACATTTACGTGTGTAAATGCTACTTCCTCTGGAACAAACTCCACACGGCTGTATACTGTATGTTGCAAGTGTTCATTGATGCAGACCCCTCTATATCTGAGCTCTAGCACACATTCTTCATCATGAGCTCTCGCCCTCAGCCAGAACCCCCGGAGTTATTAAAACGTCCCCACGCCGCTCTTTATCTTCAGTGCAGTGTGATATGGAAACAAAATAATAAAATCAAGCAGAGAATATTTTTTAGTCTTCGTATAAAATTATTCTGACATTCATTTGTTCAGTATTTTATTCCATTGACATTGAAACCAAATTGGCTATACATAGTAGAATCAGATTGAATAATAACCTAATTAATTCCACTGCCATCTAACCTTACTAAATTGCATACTCTAGCAGCCAGATTGGTATTAATTTTGGGTTCCACTCAAATCTAAGGATGGACAATTGTATGGATAATAGTTGAATTGGTAAAAACTATAGGATTTAACTCTACTTGGTTGCTAGTGTCCCATGTTATATAGATACAAAATAGTTGATTAGATAGAAAACATATACCTACCCGCAGCAAAAAGGGGCAGGGAGCTCGATTCTCATGCATCTCCAATGTAACGCATGCTGCTGAATTCTGCTGTACACGTGGCCAATTTTTCCGACCTACTTAAGTACGTGGTGAGCATGGAGGTGGGGCTGATACCTCAATAAATTGGGGAGGCAATATCTAAGGTAGCCGGAGGAAGGAGATAGATGGTGCCGGAGCTGCCTTGAAGACCAGATGAGGGAGATTGGTGGTCAGCAGATCGAGGGGATCAGACCTGCTTGTGGAGAAGAAGCGGCGATGGGAGGCAGGAGGGTAGGAGGCGATGATTACATAGTCGTGTTTTTTTGCTGATTTCTATTTCAGTTTTTTTATCATGCATAAGGACGTGGAAAGAGAGGAGTCTGTCTCCTCCACGTGAAGAGGTGCTTCCCCGCTGATTTTTATTTCAGTTTTTTTATCACGTAAGGAGGTGCAAATAGAGGAGTCTGTCTCCCGCACGTGAAGAGGCGCATCAAGACATTATCTGACGGCCATCGATGTATCATTAGTGAATCTAATGGTCCAAATTTTCTAACTACCGGGATTAACATGGAACCTCGTTTGGTGCCTCCAATTAGTAAATAGTATAAGATGGGCGCAAAATACAACTTGGATTTGAGTTCCCCTTCTGGTGCGTGCATTCTTTTGCATCATTTTTCCAGTTTGATGGGCAAACTTGGTTTTGTTTAGAGGCTTCTAGATCATGATCAATCATGTTTTCTTTACGAAACGGTCAATCATATTTTGAAGTGTCATTTCTTAAGCATCTAGAAAGAGGCACTTTGGTTCAGACCAGACACTTTGGTCCAAATTATTGATTGAAAGTGCAAGCGGATCAATATTTTTGTCTTTTGCATGGGGTAAATTTTATCAACTTTGAGGACAATTCCAATGATGAGCAAATAATTGGGGAGAAATAATATATTTTTTTTTGACAGGGTAAAGATTTCATTTCTCAGACAATAGCAATGTCATTTACAATCAAAGAAGAAATGAAATTAGGCGGGTCATCTTCCCAAACAGAAGAATTCTTCAGCATATATGCTTGCTTAGCCAAAGCATCTGCTACACTACTTGCTTCTCGGTTGCGTAAAGAACATTTCACCTGTCCGAAGTTACAAGAGAGTTGAACGCATTCAATAATTGTTGTTGCTTGGGAACCATTGAATCTATAAGTATCTTTTACTGCATCAATCACAAGTTCACAATCTGACTCAGCATCTATCCTCAAGCATCCCACATGAGCTGCCAAATTAATACCATTCCTAAGAGCAATTGCTTCAGCAGTAGCCGCATCAGAAACATGTGGCACGAACATGTTGCAGCAGCTACAAAATAATCCAATTCATCTCTGATGACTGCCTCACTTGCTCCTGATTCATTCGCATCACGTGCATCCGCTGGATCCCCTCTTAGGTTGGATCGGTTCCCCTCTCACGCATCGGCTGAACCGCGTGACGGTGGATCCACTAGCGCGCCTCGGCTCCTGTCGCTCGACTCATCTTGCTTCGCCACCGCTCGATCCCCTCGCGTGCCTGGCTTCCTCGAGCGCCTCCTCTATTCGAGTCCAACACATCCTATTGACCGCACATTTTTTTAGGTACAAGGGACAACTGCGGTGAGCCATCGACAGATTGGACTCAGGATGGTTGAATGGGCTGCCTCAAGTGGCCCAATTAACAAGAGGCCTCAGTTTTTTCTTCCAGAGTAGCAGCCCTTTAGGACAGTTGGGCCTGGATGCTATAGGAATTGGGCCATAACGCTACATCAAGTAGATTTAACAGCCAGGAATGGTTAAATCAGCAAAAATGAACAGCCACAAAGCATAATGGCGTGAGAGAGCAGGGATTAGGTGCGGTTATATTGCCCAAATATTATACACCCCCTATGCCATTGCAAAGTTTTGGCAACACTGATGTGTCATTTCCGAAAGAATCTAAAAGCATTGGGGGGCAATCATATCCGGAGTGGGCTGAAATTGAGAAACATCTTAAAGCCAATTTTGCCGCACACCGCCAAAACCAAACAGAAAAAGAATAGTCTCAAATAAAAGAAGCATTGCCAATTGGTATAGTCAATGAAAAGAAGGATGATTCGTAACATGAAAATGCTTCGGTTGAAAACCCCGAATCAAGTAGTGTATATTCTGAATCCATCAAATACAAATAGGCAAGCATTACTGAGAAAGGTCATGGCAAGCCTCGAGGACAAGAACAAGTAGCCGAAAAAGCTCGGCTGACAAAGATCTTCGATGTAATAATGCACGGAATCAAGAATAAGGAATATGATGAAAAGGCGTTGGGGAGCCATCCAAAGACGGAGCAAGATATTGTTCAAGTCATACCACCATCATGCTCTCCCAACAAATTTGAAGAGGTATGTCTATCAAGTAATTTACTTATTTTCATATTTGGTCAAGACTTTATTGTTGATGCATCTATTAGAAAAAATCCTAATAAGTAATTTTGAAAGACCAGTGAAGAAGGGTAATTTACTTGTAAGCGATAAAATTGTTATAGAGCATATCGGTCAACCCATTGCACCATTTATAAAGACCGAGAGTGACTTATTGTTACAGCCAAGGCTTTTCCTATTGCTTTATCTAAAGTTCATATCTAGTTGGGTAGCTTTCCTTATTTCTTACTTGGCATGCTTTTCGTCTCAATTGAGACATGTGTGTTCTAACTATTTTTGTTTCAGAAACATAATGTCAAGTTTAGATTCTTTTGAGAAAATCGATGCTAATATAATATGTTATCCAATGACATCGGAAAAAGAATGCAAAAGAAAATTCATAGCCGAATGGGGAGATTCCAAATCTGAACCACTCGTGTGCTTACCTCTAAAGCCGTTCTCACAACAAGATCGTCTAGAAAATAAAAGGTTTACCTTCAATTCAAGCATGTGTGATCAAATATTTGAGTTGTTGCTGAAAAATAATTACATTAGAATTCTTGATCACCACGTCAAGCCATCAAACCAAGGACGAATGTGATGTATATTGCTTCATTCGTTCAAACATAATTTCTAGGATTGCAATATGTTTCATCAAATAGTTAAATCGGCCATTGATAAGGACGGTTCAAATTTGTTGAGACACCAAGAGATGACCAGTCTATTCCGATTGGTCCTGATGGTAAACAGTTTTTACATCGGCTGCTTCATGCTGGTCTATTTAAACATGAGAAGGTAAAAACTGTAGATAATGGGATTAAACTTCCAGGTAGGAAAATCTTTTAAGAGCACAATGATAATATTCTTGAGGGTGAAAATTCTATCGAAGCTACAATGAAGACGCTAAGGACTGGGGGGCAACAAGAAACTCCAATGATCAATGAAAGCAAACAAAAAGAAAACAAAGGCCAAAAAAAGCGCAAGTATAAGAGATTAAAAATCAACTTCGCTGAACTATTGGATAAATATCAAAAGAAGAGTGAAGACAAGAATGCTTATCGGCCAAATCATGCAAAGAAACCAAGATCACCCCCAAGGCGCAAATATGAGGATCGACGGCAAGGAGAGAAGTTTAATGCAACATATTCATATCCTTATTTTGGGCCGTCAATGCCAATGTCAATACACATCAAGTTTCTACTGATCATGAAAGAACTCTATGAGCAAACAGTGACCAACTGAACGTGACTTATTCAGAAGATTGCAAGAACTAGTGGAGGATGTAAAAAAAAACAAAAGACAAAGAAAGATTACTTGTCGGTTAGTGCGTTAAATTATTGATGGAATCAAATATGCACCACCCTGTGTTGAGCATATAGGTAGCCAGACGTATGTTCCATCACTGTAACAACATCCTCAGCGGATCTAAAAGATAAGAAAACTATGTCTAAATCCCTATAACCATAACCCTCAATCGTCTTTTTCTACTTACAGTTTGTGTGCTGGTTGGTGCCGGCAGATATCCATGGCTAGGAACAGGCATGACGAATGCTGAGAAGGTCAGAGAGATTACATCGGGACTGCTTTACCATGTGGCATAGTTCCTCCAAGCCAAGGCCATGAGATGGCAATGGAATAATCAATGGACTGCAAATTGGCTAGAGATATACGAATCAGGTCGTATCTAGGTTAGTCACAAAGAAACACGGTCATGATTTTCACAACTGCATGATGTCTCAGCTACCGTGTCAAATCTGAACGGTTGTTTAGATTGCATCATATATTTTCCTTTTTTCCCTGATTGAGATCCAAGTTCTATTTTTCAATTGAAATATCCAAGGGATTTGTTAATAGATCGTAACCGTAGTAATTCAGGCCCACTAAAATCACTGGTTTCTATTTCTTGTTTTCACTAATTAAAATTTTAATATGTAGGGAGTCCATTATTAGTATTAGATAGATATAGACATAGATAGATAGATAGATAGATAGATAGATAGATATATAGAGATAGAGATAGATATAGATATAGATAGATAGATAGATAGATAGATAGATAGATAGATAGATAGATAGATAGATAGATAGATAGATAGATAGATAGAGATAGAGATAGAGATAGAGATAGAGATAGAGATAGATAGATAGATAGATAGATAGATAGAGATGGAGATAGGGATAGTGATAGAGATAGAGGTATAGATAGATAGACAAATAGAGATAGACGTATAGAGGTATAGATAGTGCTCAGGATTCCCGAGGGCCATTGTGAGCTCGTCCTTCTCCCCGTCTGGAATGAACGTCCCTTGCTGTGCTGCATTGATATAGTGCCGAAGCCTCTTGACTGGTATTTTCAGTTGCTCGTCCATCCAACGGCACGTCCCTGATACAGGGTCCAAGGTTCCACTAGCCCCGAAGAACCAAGTCCGGCAACGGTCTGGCCAGTTCATTGTCTCTAGTTTGATCCCTTTATCAAGCAGATCATTCTCAGCCTTGGACCACTTAGGCCGGGCTTTGAGGTAGCCACCTGACCCCGTGCGATGGTGAAACTGCTTCTTCGCAGCATTTTGCTGGTTTGTCGCCGACATCTTCTTACTCTTTTCCGATGTCTTGTGGGCCACAAATGCGGGCCAGTGATCTTTGATCTTCTCATATTTGTCGATGAATTCTGGTGTCTCTTCTTTGTCAACAAACTTGTTTAGCTCTTTCCTCCACCTCCTGAATAGCCTTGCCATCTTCTTAAGAGCACAAGACTTGATTTATTGCTCTTTAACTGGCTTCTCCGGATCCTCCTCTGGCTGTAGGGTGAAATTTGCCTTTAGCTCAGTCCAAAGATCATCTTTCTGCATATCATTGACATAAGACACCTCAGGGTCTTCCTCCTTAGGCTTATACCATTGCTGGATGCTGATCGGGATCTTGTCCCTAACAAGAACCCCGCACTGAGCAAAAAATGTGTTCTTTGTCCGGATGGGTTCAATTGGTTCGCCGTCGGGTGCGATTGCTGTGATCTCAAATCTTTCATCCGAGCTCAACTTTTTCTTCGGGCCTCGTCTCCTTACCGAAGTTGTGCTCAATCCGGAGGGATAGAAAAAGGAAGAAAGACGAGAGTTAATTAATATGTGTACATATACCAAAACAATGAATGCATCAATTAATTAGTCAGCACGGGCTTAACTAATATATATATACCTGGCCGGACTCGGTTCAGTCACCGGAGCAGTCAGCACGGTCTCCTTCTTGTACCTCCATTGGGTCACCGGAGCCATCATGAACATAGCCCTCTTCTTGAACCGGCATTAATGGGTCGGAGCCATCATGAACATAGCCCTCTTCTTCACCCAGTCCTTCCTGACCATCGGTGTCGTTGAGAAATGACGCAACGACATCACTTCCTTGTGCGATTATGTCCCCCAACATCGCTTCTGTTGCTTCGTCTCGGGAGTGCTCCATAGTTTCTGCAAATATTTACAACATGTCAATTATTATTCAAACATGGTACAGATGGATATATATTAGTGGCCAACATAGAACTAGCTAGCTAATCACAATAAGGAATCATGTTAGTGGCCTCGACGCTGCTTCTCTAGGGTTTGGGGTGGCCTAGACAACGCTTCAAGGGTTTGGGGTGGCCTCAACACAACACTTCAAGGGTTTGGGGTGGCCTCGACGACAACACTCTTTTAACTTGGTAAATTTGGGTGGCCTCGGGAGAGTTTGTCGGGTAGGGGCGCGGAGGAAGTGGTAGGAGACCAACATCGTTTTCTCTCTAGGGTTTGGGTGTCCTCGAGAGTTTTGGTCGAGCGAGAGGGCCGAGGGGGGTGCTGCCGTGGTATAAGTTATCACGGTCGAGACGGGGTATATATATCGACCGCCCCTCATGTCGAACTTATCCGGGAGGGGGTTATATCGACAACGACGTGACATACATATACATGGGAAAATAATGTTATCGGGGAGGGGGTATCGGTACCCCCCCCCCTCGTGTTGAAGTTTCTTCTTTCTCCTCTATTCCTTTCTTCTTCTCCTCCTCTTATTTTTCTTCTTCTCCCTCGTGTTGAAGTTATCGGGAGGGGTATATCAATGATGACAGAGGAGAAGATCGAAGAAAAAAAGAAGAAAAAAAGAGGAGAAGAAGAAAGGAATAGAGGAGAAGAAAGGAAGAAGAAGAAGAAGAAAAAGAAGGAGAGGAAAAAGGAAAATAAGAAGAGGAAGAAAGGAGAAGAAGAGGCGAGGAAGAAGAGGAGAAATAAATAAGAAGAGGAAAAAAGAAGAGGAGAAGAAGAAAGGAATAGAGAAGAAGAAGAAAATTTCTTCTTCTCCTCTATTCCTTTCTTCTTCTCCTCTTCTTCTCCTCTATTCCTTTCTTCTTCTCCTCTTCCTTTTCTTCTTTTTTCCTCTTCTTATTTATTTATCCTCTTCTTCCTCTCCTCTTCTTCTCCTTTCTTCCTCTTCTTATTTTCCTTTTTCCTCTCCTTCTTTTTCTTCTTCTTCTTCCTTCTTCCTTCTTCCTCTTTTCTTCCGTTTCCTTATTTTACTTTTTCCTCTCCATCCTTTTTCCTCTCCTTCTTTTTCTTCTTCTTCTTACTTCTTGCAACCTAAAATGCACTAACCTAAAATCGATATCTACTAACAACCTAAATAAAAAATTAATACATATATGAAAAAACATATATAAACAAAAAAATGCTATGAACATTATATTCATACATACATAGCGACATCCATTCATCATATAGCTACCACATACATATATACATTATATATATGAAAAAAATGCAATGAACAAAAAAAATACACATGTATATATGAAAAAAAGCACTGAACACAGAGCCTCGACGGCGGCGACTCACATCGGGGGCGGCCGGCGAGGGCGACGGCGGGGGCGGCGAGGGCGTCGGCGACGACCACGGTGGGGGGCGCGGGCCGGGGCAGGGGCGTGGCCGGTGACGACGGCGACGGTGGGGGGCGGGTCATGGGGTAGGGGCGCGACCGAGCGCGCTCGGGGGCGACGGCGACAACGACGACGGGCGCGGGCGACGACGACGGCATTGGCGGGGGCGGCGGGCGGAGTCGGGGCAGCCTGGCGGCGACGGGGGCGCGCGGACGGCATCGGGGCGGCGCGCGGACGGCGTCTGGGCGGCGGGCAGCATCGGGGCAGCGGACGGCGTCGATCTGGGCAGCCTGGCGGCGTCGATGAGCTCGGCGTCGTCGGGCGGGCCGGGGGGCAACTGGCGATGAGTTCGTCAAATTTTCCTAAGTGCTACTTATATACCAAGGCCTTTGGTCTCGGTTTGTGAAACCAACCGGGACTAATGCACCCTTTAGTCCCGGTTGGTGCCACCAACCTGGACCAAAGGCCTCTTTTCAGTAGCCCAAAGGGCGGGAAGCGGCGGCCTTGGTCCCGGTTGGTGGCACCAACCGGGACTAAAGGCCTCTTTTCAGCAGCCCAAATGGCGGGAAGCAGCGGCCTTGGTCCCGGTTGGTGGCACCAACCGGGACTAAATGGGGGGCATAGGTCCCGGTTCGTAGCACCAACCGGGACTAATGCACCCCTTTAGTCCCGGTTGGTGCCACCAACCGGGACCAATGCCCCCCCTTTGGTCCCACCTCGCTAGCTGAGAGAGAGCCGCACCTGTTTATAAGGTGCGCTGCGCCAACCCTCTCGAGCTCCTCTCTAAAGCAGGCTTTCGGGCCTAATCTGTCTCTATGTGCCTGTGGGCCTACTGGGTTTAGTACGGGCCTGAATCCTGGCCAATTGTAGGGTTTCTAGTCGTATTCAGGTCGTGGGGGCCCAGTAGGAGGCACTTTTTTTTGTTTTCTTTAATTATTGTTGCTATTTTTATTTTTTCCAGTTTTTTTGTTTTGTTTTCTGCATTATTTATTTTCTTTTTTTTGCTTTATTTTTTAATTATTTTTGCTTTATGTTTTAGAAAAATTATAAACTTTTTGTTAGTGCCATTAGTTTTCAAATTTTAAAACACTTTTTTTGTTTTCTTTCTTGCTTTATTTATTTTATTTTGTTTCTACTTACAACAAAATACTTATTGTTGCTATTTTTATTTTTTTCCAGTTTTTTTGTTTTGTTTTCTGCATTATTTATTTTCTTTTGTGTTTTGCTTTATTTTTTAATTATTTTTTGCTTTTAGTTTTAGAAAAATTATAAACTTTCTGTTAGTGCCATTAGTTTTCAAATTTGAAAACACTTTTTTTGTTTTTTTGTTTTCTTTGTTGCTTTATTTATTTTATTTTGTTTCTACTTACTCCAAAATACTTATTGTTGCTATTTTTATTTTGTTTCCTGTTTTTTTTTTGCATTTTTTTTGTTTTTTACTTATTTTTTAATCCTTTTTGCTTTTAGGTCCGCAAAATTATAAACTTTCTGTTAGTGCCATTAGTTTTAGAAAAATTATAAACTTTCTGTTAGTGCCATTAGTTTTCAAACTTGAATAGTTAAAATTTGAATTCTTTGAAATTTGTGTGAATCACAAGTTTGTGATTAGCTTTACTAAAAAAATGAACATAGATGCGCCTATAGAGAAAATTCAACCTAAATTCATAATAAATTTCTATGAATTTCAGAGAAATTCACTATGAATTTAGGTCAAATTCCCTGTGTAGGGGCATCTATTTTCACTTTGAGAGGAACTCAACAAGGCAGAGAGGGACGGGCTTATAAACCGGTGTGAGCGCCCTTCGGTTGGCGAGGTGGGACTAAACTCTGAGCGCAACGAGGACCATCCCTTTAGTCCCGGTTTGTGGCACAAACCGGGACTAATGGTCATGGGCCAGGGGCGAGGCGCATTGGTCCCAGTTCGTGCGTGGAACCGGGACCAAAAGGTCCCCACGAACCGGGACCAATGGCCCACGTGGCTGCCCTCTTGAGAGTGTTCTTGGTGAGAACATAGTTGACAAGGAGCGAACCAGGATTAATGGTATTACGAGGGCCGAACCATAAGACAATAAAGCATTTCAAATGAACTCTGAAAAAGGTTGAAAGTTGGCATGGTATCATAATTTCACCCACATAGCATGTGCATGTACAAAACGTACAACGGTATCATAATAAACTGTTACAAAGTTGGCATGGTATCCTCATAATAGTTGCGGGAGAAACTCTTCACTTTTTCTTCGCTTGTGTCATTTTCTTATTGCGCCGTAACCATGGATAATCTTCATCGTTTATCAGGATGTTGGGGTCAGCCTTGACTTTGAAGGGAGGAATTTCATGAAACTTTTCATAAGCTTCTGACATGTCTGTCTTGCCCTCCACTCCCACAATGTCCCTTTTTCCTGAAAGAACTATGTGACGCTTTGGCTCATCGTATGATGTATTCGCTTCCTTATCTTTTCTTTTTCTCGGTCTGGTAGACATGTCCTTCACATAGATAACCTGTGCCACATCATTGGCTAGGATGAACGGTTCGTCAGTGTACCCAAGATTTTTTAGATCCACTGTTGTCATTCCGTACTGTGGGTCTACCTGTACCCCGCCTCCTGACAGATTGACCCGTTTGCACTTAAACAAAGGGACCTTAAAATCATGTCCGCAGTCAAGTTCCCATATGTCCACTATGTAACCATAATATGTGTCCTTTCCCCTCTTGGTTGTTGCATCAAAGCGGACACCGCTGTTTTGGTTGGTGCTCTTTTGATCTTGGTCAATCGTATAAAATGTATTCCCATTTATCTCGTATCCTCTGTAAATCAATACAGTCAAAGATGGTCCCCTGGACAACAAGTACAGCTCATCACAAACAGTGTTATCACCTCTGAGACATGTTTCCAACCAACTGCTGAAAGTCCTGATGTGTTCACATGTAATCCAGCCGTCGCACTGCTCCAGGTGTTTGGAGCGCAGACTGTTCTTGTGTTCATCGACATACGGGGTCACCAAGATAGAGTTCTGTAGAACTGTGTAGTGTACTTGAGACCAAGAATATCCGTCCCTGCATATTATTGAGTCCCTTCCAAGCGTGCCTTTTCCAGTCAGTCTCCCCTCATACCGCGATTTAGGGAGACCTATCTTCTTAAGGCCAGGAATGAAGTCAACACAAAACCCGATGACATCCTCTGTTTGATGGCCCATGGAGATGCTTCCTTCTAGCCTAGCGCGGTTACGGACATATTTCTTTAGGACTCCCATGAACCTCTCAAAGGGGTACATATTGTGTAGAAATACGGGGCCCAGAATGACAATCTCGTCAACTAGATGAACTAGGGCGTGCATCATGATATTGAAGAAGGATGGTGGGAACACCAGCTCAAAACTGACAAGACATTGCACCACATCACTCCTTAGCCTTGGTATGATTTCGCGATCGATCACCTTCTGAGAGATTGCATTGAGGAATGCACATAGCTTCACAATGGCTGATCGGACGTTTTCCGGTAGAAGCCCCCTCAGTGCAACCGGAAGCAGTTGCGTCATAATCACGTGGCAGTCATGATACTTTAGGTTCTGAAACTTTTTCTCTGCCATATTTATTATTCCCTTTATATTCAACGAGAAGCCAGTCGGGGCCTTCATACTAAGCAGGCATTCAAAGAAGTTTTCCTTCTCTACTTTGGTAAGAGCATAGCTGGCAGGACCTTCATACTGCTTTGGAGGCATGCCGTCTTTTTTGTGCAAACATTGCAGGTCCTCCCGTGCCTCAGCTGTATCTTTTGTCTTTCCATACACTCCCAAGAAGCCTAGCAGGTTCACGCAAAGGTTCTTTGTCACGTGCATCACGTCAATTGAAGAGCAGACCTCTAGGTCTTTCTAGTAGGGTAGGTCCCAAAATATAGATTTCTTCTTCCACATGGGTGCGTGTCCCTCAGCGTCATTCGGAACAGCTAGTGCGCTGGGACCCTTTCCAAAGATTACATGTAAATTATTGACCATGGCAAGTATGTGATCACCGGTACGCATGGAGAGCTTCTTCCGGTGATCTACCTCGCCTTTAAAATGACTGCCTTTCTTTCGACATTGATGGTTGGTCGGAAGAAATCGAGGATGGCCCAGGTACACATTCTTCCTGCATCTTTCCAGGTATATACTATCGGTGTCAAGTAAACAGTGCGTGCATGCGTGGTATCCCTTGTTTGTCTGTCCTGAAAGGTTACTGAGAGCGGGCCAATCGTTGATGGTCACGAACAGCAATACCTTTAGGTCAAATTCCTCCTGTTTGTGCTCATCCCACGTACGTACACCGTTTCCATTCCACAGCTGTAAAAGTTCTTCAACTAATGGCGTTAGGTACACATCAATGTCGTTGCCGAGTTGCTTAGGGCCTTGGATGAGAACTGGCATCATAATGAACTTCCGCTTCATGCACATCCAAGGAGGAAGGTTATACATACATAGAGTCACGGGCCAGGTGCTGTGATTGCTGCTCTGCTCCCCGAAAGGATTAATGTCATCCGCGCTTAAAGCAAACCATACGTTCCTTGGGTCACTTGCAAACTCATCCCAGTACTTTCTCTCGATTTTTCTCCACTGCGACCTGTCAGCGGGTGCTCTCAACTTCCCGTCTTTCTTACGGTCCTCACTGTGCCATCGCATCAACTTGGCATGTTCTCCGTTTCTGAATAGACGTTTCAACCGTGGTATTATAGGAGCATACCACATCACCTTCGCAGGAACCCTCTTCCTGGGGGGCTCGCCGTCAACATCACCAGGGTCATCTTGTCTGATCTTATACCGTAATGCACTGCATACTGAGCATGTGTTCAGATCCTTGTACGCATCGCGGTAGAGGATGCAGTCATTAGGGCATGCATGTATCTTCTACACCTCCAATCCTAGAGGGCATATAACCTTCTTTGTTGCGTATCTACTGTCGAGCAATTCGCTATCCTTTGGAAGCTTCTTCTTCAATATTATGAATAGATAATTAAGTGTGTCAAAAATCATTACAGAACATCATGAATAGATAATTATGTGACCAAATTAATAGAAGTTCATCATCACATTAAAACCAAAGTACATACATAGTTCTCATCTAACAACATAAAGCTCCGCATAGAATCTAAATTAATTAAACCATACATTGAAACTATCTAAAACATTTCAATGCGAAAACAAATGCGATCATAATCGCAACCAAGTTAACAACTGATCCAACGGCATAATGATACCAAGCTTCGGTATGAATGGCATATTTTCTAATCTTTCTAATCTTCAAGCGCATTGCATCCATCTTGATCTTGTGATCATCGACTACATCCGCAACATGCAACTCCAATATCATCAATTTTTCTTATTTTTTTCTTCAATAAATTGTTTTCTTCTTCAACTAAATTTAACCTCTCGACAATAGGGTCGGTTGGAATTTCCGGTTCAACAACCTCCTAGATAAATAAAATATATGTCGCGTTGGTTGGCATAATTTTCATAAACAATAAATGAACCAATAGTTATGAAAAGATAATATATACCACATCCGAATCATAGACAGGACGAGGGCCGACGGGGGCGGATACCAAAACCATCGCACTATATAAGATGCAATAATAAAAGTAAGAAAATAATACAAGTATCTATCTAAACATACAAGTAAGAATATTTTTCCTTTCAGAAAGAAGATAAGAACAAGAGGCTCACCACAGTGGTGCTGGCGATGAGATCGGCGCGGGCGATCGACGGCGGTGAAGACAGGGACGGGACGTGACGGACCGCTAAACCTAGACAAATATTGAGGAAAATGGAGCTTGGAGGTCGAGCTTGGAGAGGAGAAAGCTTAAGTAGTGTGGCTCGGGCATTCCATCGAACACCTCGTGTGCATAGGAGGTGAGCTAGAGCACCATAAAGCTCTCCCCTCGCCGGCCAGGAAAAACAGAGCAGTGGGAGTGCTCTGCTCGTGGGCGAGGGGTATATATAGGCAATTCATTGGTCCCGGTTCGTGGCATGAACTGGGACTAAAGGGCAGCCTTTGGTCCCGGTTCAAGCCACCAACCGGGACCAATGGTGGTGGGCCAGGAGCGAGGCCCATTGGTCCCTGTTCGTCCCACCAACCGGGACCAAAAGGTCCAGACGAACCGGGACCAATGGCACACGTGGCCCGTCCCGCCCCTGGGGCTCACGAACCGGGTCCAATGCCCCCATGGGTCCCGGTTCTGGACTGAACCGGAACTAATGGGCTGGCCCGGCCTGGACCATTGCCCCCTTTTCTACTAGTGACTACGTCTGTGATCGGTTCACCGCTCACGAACTGACTTTGCTCAATCTAGCCAAGTTTTCCATGGCTACACATGTATGCGGCAATGGGTTGCACACAGACACTCACTGTGAAGGTTGGTATATTGTCATATTTGTGCGCACACACACAAACACATAAACACACACAAATATATATATATTTACACTTTATATAATTTCCCATGTTCATCATTATGATGTGAAGAATGAAATTTTGCAGGTTATCGTGTTCCGGAAATAAAGCTACCACCCCCACCCGCAGCAAGTACCTAGGCCTTAAGTGTAAGACCATTTTCATAATGGAGAAATAATTAAATAAAGCGAAGAATGATGTTAGATGAATGGCATTTGCTGTGTATTTGACCTTTTTTGTGTGTATTAAAAAAAATGGGCATAGCCTCATCACTTGTTGTTTGCATTGGTATAATAACTAGTTCTCATTGATTCATAGGATTTTAACAGACATAGAAATAGAAAAAAATATGCTTCCAATATGCGAAGGAATGTCCTCGTTGATCTTACATGATCAAGAAACAAAGAAATCCGTCTAGAAAACATAGAAATCGGGACAAAAAATGGGTACACCAGATCTCGACTCTACAGAAATGAACATACGTATAGACATTACATAAAGAGGTTAATCACTATTACTGTCTAGGAACATTTACTAGATATTCACGGCTATGGAAGCACATAAGGGGAAATAAGGTGACACCGAACGCCCAAAGAAAGAAGAAAAAAATGACTTAAACAAAAACACGCGAGACATTAAGATTACATACAAGCAACATCACATTTTACTGCTACTCACAACAATATGCACACATGTTTAAGCACACAAATCTCGCTAGAATCCCGAAACTACGATCTACCATGTTGTGGCGGTGTGCACGAAAGTGGAGCAACGTGTGGAGAGGTTGGTGTAAATGGAGCTACACCAAAGTTCCGTGACAAGTAGATCGAAACGATTCTGCATCTACTACTATTACTCCACTCATCGACCGCTATCCAGCATGCATCTAGAGTATTAAGTTAAAAACAGAGTAACGCTTTAAGCAAGATGACATGATGTAGAGGGATAAATTCATGCAATATGATAAAAAAACCATCTTGTTATCCTCGATGGCAATAATACAATACGTGCCTTGCAACTCTTTCTATCACTGAGTAAGGACACCGCAAGATTGAACCCAAAGCCATGCACTTCTCCCATTGCAAGAACTACCAATCTAGTTGGCCAAACCAAACGGATAATTCGAAGAGACTTGCAATGATAAATCAATCATACATAAAAGAATTTAGAGAAGAATCAAATATTTTCAATAGATAATACTGGATCATAAACCCACAATTCATCGGTCTCAAAAAACACACCGCAAAAAGAAGATTACATCGAATAGATCTCCACAAGAGAGGGGGAGAACATTGTATTGAGATCCAAAAAGAGAGAAGAAGCCATCTAGCTACTAGCTATGGACCCGAAGGTCTGAAGTAAACTACTCACACTTCATCGGAGGGGCTATGGTGTTGATGTAGAAGCCCTCCGTGGTGGATACCCCCTCCGACGGAGCTCCGGAACAGGCTCCAAGATGGGATCTCGTGGATACAGAAGGTTGCGGCGGTGGAATTAGGTTTTTGGCTCCTGTCTTGATCATACGGGGATACGTAGGTATATATAGGAGGAAGGAGTACATCGGTGGAGCTTCAAGGGGCCCACGAGGTAGGGGGGCGCGCCCTCCACCCTCGTGACCGCCTCGTGGCTTTCTTGATGGAGGGTCCAAGTCTCCTGGGTCTTATCTGATGAGAAAATCACGTTCCCGAAGGTTTCATTCCATTTGGACTCCGTTTGATATTCTTTTTCTTCAAAATACTGAAAAAGGCAAAAAACAGCAATTCTAGGCTGGGCCTCCGGTTAATAGGTTAGTCCCAAAAATAATATAAAAGTGGAAAATAAAGCCCAATATAGTCCAAAACAGTAGATAAAATAGCATGGAGCAATCAAAAATTATAGATACGTTGGAGACGTATCAGTATGAAACAATTGCTTGGCTTGTCATCAGGGGTATAGAAGTTGGGAACCTCTTTGTGTGACGAAAATAAAGCATAGCCTAATTATATGGTTTTGTAGGGATGAACTTTCTTTTGCCATGTTATTTTGAGAAGACATGATTGCTTTATTTGTATGCTTGAAGTATTATTATTTTTATGTCAATATGAACTTTTGTCTTGAATCTTTCGGATCTAAATATTTATATCACAAGTAAGAAGAATTACATTGAAATTATGCCAAGTAGCACTCCGCATCAAAAATTCTTTTTTATCATTTACCTACTCGAGGACGAGCAGGAATTAAGCTTGGGGATGCTTGATACGTCTCCAACGTATCTATAATTTTTGATTACTCCATGCTACTTTATCTACTGTTTTAGGCAACATTGGGCTTTATTATCCAATTTTATATTAATTTTGGGACTAACCTATTAACCGGAGGCCCAGCCTAGATTTGTTGTATTATGCCTATTTTAGTGTTTCGAGGAAAAGGAATATCAGACAGAGTCAAAATGGAACGAAATCAACTGGAGAAGTTATTTTTGGAAGGAAAGCAACCCAGGGAACTTGGAGTGCACGTAAGGGGAGATACGGGCTGCCCACGAGGGTGGGGAGCGCGCCCACCCCCCTCCCCCCCCCCCCGGGCGCGCCCCCTGCCTCGTGGGGCCCCCGTAGCTCCTCTGACGTACCCCCTACACCCATATATACTCTTGTACCCTAAAACTTCCAGAATAGAAGATACATTGGGAGTTCCGCCACCGCAAGCCTCTGTAGCCACCAAAAACCTTTCGGGAGCCCTTCCCGGCACCCTGCCGGAGGGGGATCCCATCACCGGTGTCCATCTTCATCATCCCGGCGCTATCCATGACGAGGAGGGAGTAGTTCACTGTCGGTGTCAAGACCGGCGGATCTCGGGTAGGGGGTCCCGAACTGTGCGTCTAGGCGGATGGTAACAGGAGACGAGGGACACGATGTTTTACCCAGGTTCGGGCCCTCTCGATGGAGGTAAAACCCTATGTCCTGCTTGATTAATATTGATGATATGGGTAGTACAAGAGTGGATCTACCACGAGATCAAGGAGGCTAAACCCTAAAGCTAGCCTATGGTATGATTGTTGTAATGTATGTTGTGTCCTACGGACTAAAGCCCTCCGGTTTATATAGACACCGGAGGAGGCTAGGGTTACACAGAGTCGGTTACAATGGTAGGAGATCTACATATCCGCATCGCCAAGCTTGTCTTCCACGCCAAGGAAAGTCCCATCCGGACACGGGGCGGAGTCTTCAATCTTGTATCTTCATAGTCTTGGAGTCCGGCGGACGATGATAGTCCGGCTGTCCGGACACCCCCTAGTCCAGGACTCCCTCAGTAGCCCCCGAACCAGGCTTCAATGACGATAAGTCCAGCGCGTATATAGTCTTCGGCGTTGCAAGGCGGGTTCTCCCTTCAAGTTCCATGTACCTGCCGAACAGTGTCCGGCTTCACCATAAATACTGTGTTTCTCGGCTTCTACGCCCAATAATGGTATTTTTCCACGCGCCGCACGAATGCGAAAAGCCAGGGTGTCTTTTATGTTTCACCCCCCAGTCGTGCGAGTCATCCGCCTACAAAAGAGGCAAAAATCCAGATCCAAACCACATCATCTTCCTCCCGCGAATACTTCATCGGAGCGCCTTTGACCTAAAAATCCATTCCATCATGGACAGTCGAGACGGTTCTTCTTCACGCGCTCCCAGCCCACCGTCGGGGGATTGGAGGAGGTGCTCGGTTCCGCACAACGAGCTAGTGAAGCTCCAAGCGGGGGGATATCTCCCTCCGGCCTTCATGGTCCCGGTTCGAGCCAGGCTGGTCATTTATCAAGGTGGGAGGCAAGCGGAGGCTACCCCAAGCCCCAATAAAGGGGAGCGAGTATGCTTCGTCCCTTATTTGATAAGGGGACTCGGATTCCCGATACATCCGTTCCTCCACGGGCTCCTGGAGTTCTACGAACTCTAGCTCCACCACCTCACGCCCACCTCTGTCCTGCATATCGCGGGCTACGTAGCTCTTTGCGAGCTATTCCTGGGCATTGAGCCCCATTTTGCATTGTGGAAGAGGTTGTTCTGCCTCGTACCCCGTTCTCACGAGGGGTCCATACATCAAGTGCGCGGCGCCGAAATATGGCGCATCGCCGGGACCGGATACCCGTCCGGTACTCCCAAGAAGGCTTCCGAAGACTGGCCTTCAGAGTGGTTTTACATAGGAGACGCTCCGCTGCCGGACCCAGTCTGGATTGTCCTCCCGGAGTTTAGTGCTGCTCCCCTGAAGAAACGCCTAAGCTGGCGCCCACAGAGCCCCCGATTGGAGGAAGACAAGAGCGTCCATTACTTGATGGGCCGAATAAGATTACTGGCCCATTCCGGGTTGACCATGATTGGAGTCATGACGACATGCATCATGCGGGGGGTACAGCCACTGCAATACAGAGGCCACCCCATGTGGGATTTCAACGGGGAGGACGATGCCACCCGTCACGGCCGCAAAGGGCCGGATTCGACCGAGGATCTGGTAGAGATCCTTTCCAGCCCGTACAAGGGGGAAAAGGAGGACTTCCTAAGAACGAACCCTTTGAATGGGTTTTCCATGATCAACCCTAGAGGATGGGTAAGCGGACACCTTTAAAGGCTCAACCCAAGCTCTCGAAGTTTAAGCTTCTTTACATTATGTCTTCGGCGCAGGATCTACGCCGGACTGTGGAGGACATGGTAAGTCCCGCTCCGCAACCCGAGGATCCAGAAAGATCCCTGGATCCGGCCTCCGAAGAGGATCCGGACATCGAGGTGGAGCTAATCGACGGGGTATTTCACCAGCTCGGCATGAATAATGCTTTGGTCGCCATTACGGCGGACTACCCCGGACTGTATCCGGCTTCCCAGGTGACCGTGACCGAGGTCCGAACACCATTATCTCTTCCTTGCCCATTTCTAACCTTCGCGAACGATGGTATTTTACAGGAAGCGCCTTTACGGCAGGAAGCTGAGCCCGCGGCGGCTGACCAACAGAGGTCAATCCGGACCAGCAGGCGAAAAAGGAGCGCGGTGCGGACGGAAACGTCGCCGCAAAGGTATAGCTCGTATTTGAATTTTCGGAGCAACGTTCCTAGGAAGCGTCTGAGTGCTCATGATCTTTATAGGAGAAAAAGCGCTCACCGGACTGCGGGCGTGGAAGCTGTCGATCCAACTTACACTGTCCAGGCTCCAGCACCCGGCCTGGAGGGGGAGGCAAGCGCAAGACGCGGGCCAGATCCTTCTCCAACGGATGACGCCGACAGACTGTCCGTCACCAAGTCTGAGGTGGAGAGCGCCATGAACCATAGGCGCCGCCGGATAGTATTTCGTGAAGCGTGCTTCTCCCCTGAGGCATTAGATGCCTTTAACGCAGGGGATGCACATCTCCGTGCCGCTCAAGATGGTTTTACCAGAGCCACGGAGCAGTATGTGAAAGACATACGGGTAAGGGAATTTTAATGGTTATATATACCAGTAGCCCCCGAGACTTAAAGTAGTTATGTTAACTGATTTAAGGATCATGTGAAACGCAGGCTCTTACCGAGAAGAATGCCCAGCTGTCTCAGGAGCTGCAAGAATGCAAGGCCCAACTTGAGGCCGCACTTGCTGCCGCAGGAGGAGACGTAGAGGCCCCTCCCGGTAACACATTTTTATTAATAAATATAAGCGCTGTGCGGCGTGCGCGCAAGTCTAATAGTGACATTGCAGGTGCCGCCGGATAAGATCCGGACAGGCAAGAATTACTGGGCCAGCTAAAGGCCGGCGAGAGGGTGCTAAATAGGGTGCAGCAAGAAAGGAACAAGCTCGAAGATACCAACGCCAAGCTCGGAGAAGAGCTGAAAGGCGCTCAAGCCGGGCTGTCCAACTCCGTTAAGGAGAATCAGCGGCTTCGTCGCGGCATGTATAGTAAGTGCTTGAGCGGACTCTTTTGAAAAGAAGAGTTCGGCGAGGAAGTAAATTGACATATTATGTCTTGTAGGTATACTCACAGGTCGCCCTGCGGAGGAGATGCCCGTGTCAACGGGTGATCAACTTCCCGAGCTATTGCAACTGCTCGAACGAGTTCGGCAGGCAATGAGCAGCGTCGTCCAGGCTTTATGGCCAGCCCTCTCCCTACCTGATGGCCTTGGGGAGCTTGCGGAGAAGCTCCAGGGAGTGCGGCAGCGCTTCCATTTGTGTAAGATTTCGGCTTGCCGTCAAGGTGCCAGGGAGGCTTGGGCCATGGTGAAGACGCGTTACAAGAAGGCGGATCCCAACCACATGGCCGAAGTTGGACCGGTGGGGCCCGATGGGAAGGAGATCCCTGTGAGTTTAGTATACAGCCAAGTAGAGTTGGCTGCTAAATTTTCCCAACGGGACTGTAAGTTAGACAGCCTGTTAGACGGGATTGAGGAGGAATACAATCAGTAAATTTGACAATGTATGTTTTCCTTTAAAGTGACATGTGAAATGCCTTCTAGCCGGATTGTAGATCGTTTGTCTTTGCCGACCTTTTCGCTTCAACCTCGGGACCCTAGAGTCCGGAGTGTGTCCGAATACCTTTTTGGTTACGAAACAACCGTGGTATGCATGGAGACCAGGTCTAGGGGTCATTAGTGCTTTATCAGACAAGTGCCCAACTAGTTATGTTATATTACATGGTTAGTAAGAAACATCTTCCAGGGAGAATAGTTCCGTTAAGGGTTCCTTTCCCTGGGAGGCATGCCCTAAAGTGCATGTCCGGACTGCGAAAAAAGCAGAAAAACATCTGGGGGCAGATAATTGAGTAGGTAAAGAAAATCATCTTTTAAGTCACCAACCGAATATTCCCTTAAGAACGCTAGCTTTCGGCTTCACCCAGTCTGAGGTACACATCCGGTTGACCCGGCAGTAGCAATCGCAGAGGTGCTCCCTTTACCTCCTAGCCGAACAATCGGGAACGTAGGGGTAAGCACAGGAGCCAGGCAACCCAGCTTGGCCAAAACTTAAGTCATATCGATGCATATAATGGTGAGTAAAAGGTACATGTGGAAGCTTGACACATGTGCTGGGCATGAAACCCTTATAATTGAGCTTCTGTAAAAGAAGCCCCCAGGTATAATGAGTGCGTATGGCACATCAAGTGTATGTGAAAAATGCAAAAGTAAGCCCTTAGGGGCTTTTAATAAAAAGGTTATGAAAAGAGAAACAAAAGACAGCCAAAGTATAAAAATTTGGACGGAGGGAGGGGACGAACTCTTACTCCGGCGCTAGGCATAGAATCTTCGGAGGCGGGCTGCGTTCCATGGGTTCGGCTCGAGTCGGTTATCCGACGCATTTCATAGACGGTATGCTCCGCCGGTCAGGACTTGATCGATAATGAAAGGGCCCTCCCATTTGGGCTTGAGCTTGTCCTTTTTCTTGTCCGGCAGGCGTAGAACTAGTTCACCAACGTTGTAAGTCTTGGCCCGTACTTCTCTGCTTTGATATCTTCGGGCCTGCTGTTGATAGAATGTGGAACGAGCCTTGGCGACGTCGCGTTCTTCCTCCAATGTGTCCAAGCTGTCCTGCCGATCCAGCTTGGCCTCTCTTTCCTCGTACATGCGCACTCGAGGTGAGTCATGAATAATGTCGCAGGGCAAGACTGCCTCTGCACCGTATACCATAAAAAATGGTGTGAATCCGGTAGTACAGTTAGGCGTTGTCCGCAGCCCCCAGAGTACGGAGTCGAGCTCCTCGACCCAGTGCATGTCAGATTTAGTAAGTGACCGCACTAGTCTGGGTTTAATGCCGCTCATTATTAGACCATTTGCTCGTTCCACTTGACCGTTGGTTTGAGGGTGATAGACTGAAGCGTAGTCGAGCTTGATGCCCATATTCTTGCACCATGACTTAACCTCGTCGGCTCTGAAGTTCGTGTCGTTGTCGGTGATGATGCTGTGGGGGACTCCGTAATGGTGTACTACCCCGGATATAAAGTCTATCACTGGTCCGGACTCTGCCGTTTTGACCGGCTTGGCCTCTATCCATTTGGTGAATTTATCCACCATGACCAATAGGTACCTTTCCTTGTGGGGTTCCCCCTTTAAGGGGTCCAACCATATCAAGCCCCCAGACCGCGAACGGCCAGGTAATGGGTATAGTTTTGAGGGCGGTAGGCGGCATATGGCTCTGATTAGCAAAGAGCTGACAACCAACGCATCTCTGGACTAAGTCCTGGGCATCTGCCCGGGCCGTCGGCCAATAAAATCCTGTACGGAATGCCTTTCCTACAAGGGCCCGGGCTTCTGCATGGTGTCCGCCTAGTCCGGCATGAATTTCAGCCAGGAGGTTGCGCCCTTCCTCTTCGGAGATACACCTTTGAAGGACTCCGGTTGTGCTTTTCTTATAAAGTTCTCCCTCATGGACCTTGTAGGCTTTCGATCGCCGGACTATGCAGCGGGCCTCGTTTTGGTCTTCGGGAAGTTCCTGCCTAAGCAAGTAGGCTAGGAATGGTTCTGTCCACGGGGCGATTACTGCCATTATGTCGTGGGATGACGGTGTTATGTCATCGGCTGAATCGCCGATTGGCTCGGTTTTTTCCGGTTTGTCACTTCCGGGCTCCTCTTCCCATAGTACGGATGGCTTGAAGAGCCGTTCCAAGAATATATTTGGAGGGACAGCATCACGTTTCGCACCGATGCGTGCCAGTACGTCGGCCGCTTGGTTATTATCTCGGGCTATGTGGTGGAATTCGAGTCCTTCAAACCGAGTTGACATTTTTAGGACAGCGTTGCGATATGCTGCCATTTTCGGATCCTTGGCGTCAAAGTCTCCATTTATTTGGGATATTGCAAGGTTTGAATCCCCGCGCACCTCTAGGGTTGAATGCCCATGGAGACTGCCATCCGGAGACCATGTAACAGGGCCTCGTATTCGGCTGCGTTGTTGGAGTCCATGTACATTATTTGAAGTACGTACTGGACTGTGTCCCTGGTTGGGGACGTCAATACGATGCCAGCCCCCAGTCCGGCCAACATTTTAGAGACGTCGAAATGCATAACCCAATTGGAGTATGCGCCGTACTCTTTAGGGAGTTCGGCTTCGGTCCATTCGGCGACAAAGTCAGCCAAAACTTGTGACTTTATAGCTCGCCGAGGTTTGTAAGTTATATCGAATGGTAAGAGCTCAATGGCCCATTTTGCAATCCTACCCGTTGCGTCGCGGTTATTTATAATGTCATTGAGTGGTACTTCAAAGGCCACTGTTATCGAACACTCTTGAAAGTAGTGTCGGAGCTTCCGGGACGCCATGAACACCGCATATGCTATCTTCTGATAGTGCGGGTAATGGGATTTGCAGGGGGTTAACACAGTGGATACATAATACACTGGTTTTTGAAGAGGGAATTTCTGCCCTTCTGTCTTTCGTTCGACGACGAGGACCGCGCTTACAACTAGATGCGTTGCTGCGATGTATAACAACATTGGTTCGCCCAGATTGGGCGCAGCCAGGACCGGATTTGTTGCCAATATGGCCTTTATTTCTTCGAGTCCGGCAGTGGCAGCATCCGTCCACTCAAAGTGTTCGGTGCGCTTGAGGAGGCGATAGAGGGGCAACGCCTTTTCTCCTAGACGGGAGATAAAGCGGCTTAAGGCTGCCACGCATCCTGTTAATTTTTGTATTTGTTTGAGGTCTTTTGGAATATCCAACTGTGACAGAGCTCGGATTTTAGCCGGGTTTGCTTCAATTCCTCTACCGGATACAATGAAGCCCAGCAGCTTTCCGGCTGGTACGCCGAAAACGCATTTTTCCGGATTCAGCTTGATGTCATATGCTCTGAGGTTGTCGAATGTGAGCCTCAAATCGTCTACTAGAGTTTCGACGTGTTTTGTTTTGACGACTACGTCGTCTACGTATGCCTCGACTGTTTTGCCGATCTGGGTGGCCAGACATGTTTGAATCATGCGCTGATATGTTGCGCCGGTATTTTTAAGTCCGAAGGGCATCGTGTTGAAGCAGAATGGTCAGTATGGAGTGATGAATGCCGTTGCGGCTTGGTCTGCTTCCGCCATCTTGATTTGATGATAGCCAGAGTATGCATCAAGGAAGCACAACGAATCGTGCCCTGCGGTAGCATCGATAATTTAGTCGATGCGGGGGAGAGGGAAGGGATCCTTTGGGCAAGCCTTATTGAGGTCTTTAAAATCGACACAAAGGCGCCAGGATTTATCCTTCTTTGGTACCATTACCAGATTTGCTAGCCAGTCCGGATGTTTGATATCTCTAATGAATCCGGCTTCCAATAGTTTGGCTAGCTCTTCTCCCATTGCCTGTCTTTTGGGTTCGGAAAATCGTCGAAGAGCCTGTTTGACTGGCTTAAATCCTTTTAGGATGTTTAGGTTGTGTTCTGCCAACCTGTGTGGGATTCCGGGCATATCCGAAGGATGCCAGGCGAAGATGTCCCAATTTTCCCGAAGGAATTCACGCAGTGTGGCGTCTACTTCGGGGTTCAATTGTGCCCCAATGGAGGCCGTCTTTGTTGGGTCCGTTGGATGGACCTGGAATTTTATTATTTCATCTGCTGGTTTGAAGGAGGTGGACTTGGATCTTTTATTGAGTATCACATCGTCCCTGTTCACCATAGAGCGCAGCGCGGTGAGTTCTTCTGCTGCTAAGGCTTCGGATAGTGCCTCCAGGGCTAGTGCAGCTGTCTTATTTTCGGCGCGGAGTGCTATGTCCGGATCACTAGCGAGGGTGATTATTCCGCCGGGCCCAGGCATTTTGAGCTTCATGTACCCGTAATGAGGTACTGCTTGAAAAATTGTGAATGCCTCTCGTCCTAATATAGCATGATATCCGCTGTTGAACGGGGCCACTTGGAACGTGACTTCTTCGGATCTATAATTGTCCGGCGAGCCGAACACCACATCAAGTGTGATTTTTCCGGTGCAGCGTGCTTCCCGGCTAGGGATTATTCCTCTGAAGGTTGTGCTGCTTCGCTCAATACGGCTCCAGTCTATTTCCATTTTTTGAAGAGTTTCCTCATATATGAGGTTTAGTCCGCTGCCGCCATCCATGAGGACCTTTGTAAGCCGAAATCCGTCCACTATGGGACTAAGCACCAGTGCGGCTGGTGCTCGAGCTGTTCGGAATTTAGGTTCGTCACTAGCGTTGAAGGTGATGGTTGTGTCACTCCATGGATTTGCTGTTGCTACTTGGTAGACTTCGGCGAGTCCGCGGATTGTTCGTTTTCGCATATTGTTTGATGCGAAGGTCTCGAAGACTGTTGATACCGTACCGGTATTGTTGGAGTGGTTTTCCGGGGCTAGAAGCTCCTCGCCACTTTTGGACACCTGCCGTAGTATCCAACATGCTCGAAGGCTATGTGTTGGGACGGCTCCCTCTGTACTATGAAGCTTACAGGGTCCATTGAGCCATCCCTCCAGTACGGTTCCGTGCCCTTTATGGGGTTTTTGCTTTTTCGCTTTCGCATCTGGGGCCTGAGTGAGAGGCACCCTTTTGTTGCGGACTGGGGTTGGGGCCGGATTGTCCCAAAATTGGTTTTCGGTTTTCCGGGTACTCTCCATCGCACAGTACTTTCGTACTATGGACGCCAGATCGGCGAAGCGTGTAATTTTACGACGACCAATGGCATTCAGTATTCCCTTGTCCGTGCAATTATTGCAAAAGATTGAGATTGCGTTTTCCTCTTGGCAGTCCTTTATCCTGTCCATAACCAGGAGGTATCTGGCCCAGTAGTGATGTACTGTTTCAGTGGGCTCTTGCCGTATTAGAGATAGGTCGCATATGTCTGGGCGGGTGGGTGGACTAAAATCCGGATCCCTGCCCATCTTGGGGCTTAAAGGCCGAGGAGTTTCCGAATTCGGAAGCTTGGATTACTGGACACGATCCAGCGAGTCCGGGGCGATGCATGGTTTTAAGTTCAATGCTCGATCGAAGCCCGTCCCTCCGCGAAAATCCGGCATGGAGGGTTCGGGAATCCGGACGTGACTAGTTTTCAATATAGGCGAAGAGTCGTCGCATTGCTCCTCTACCACTGCGACGTGGTGGGTGGCCTGGGGGAGTTAATCTCTCTCATATCGGTTTTAAGCCCAATCTGATCATAGTCTGTAGCGACTCCCAGGGCAGCGATGCGATCCAAGAGCTCGTTAATAGACGAGAGCTCTATTGGATCCAACTGCTCGGCGGATTCCGAGCTGACGCGAAGATTGCTTTTGATGACTTGAGAAGTCATTGTCGAAGCAGTAGCCGGACAGGCGGTCATAAGAAAACCACCTAGCCGGATAGTTTGGCCGACGGCCAAGGCCCCTTCGGCGAAAATACCGTCTTTGAAGACGGGTGGAGGCATCCTTCCTATCGGTGACGACACAGAGGAACTCTCAATGAAAGCACCAATGTCGGTGTCAAAACCGGCGGATCTCGGGTAGGGGGTCCCGAACTGTGCGTCTAGGCGGACGGTAACAGGAGACGAGGGACACGATGTTTTACCCAGGTTCGGGCCCTCTCGATGGAGGTAAAACCCTACGTCCTGCTTGATTAATATTGATGATATGGGTAGTACAAGAGTGGATCTACCACGAGATCAAGGAGGCTAAACCCTAGAAGCTAGCATATGGTATGATTGTTGTAATGGAGGTTATGTCCTACGGACTAAAGCCCTCCGGTTTATATAGACACCGGAGAGGGCTAGGGTTACACAGAGTCGGTTACAATGGTAGGAGATCTACATATCCGGATCGCCAAGCTTGCCTTCCACGCCAAGGAAAGTCCCATCCGGACATGGGGCGGAGTCTTCAATCTTGTATCTTCATAGTCTTGGAGTCCAGCGGACGATGATAGTCCGGCTGTCCGGACACCCCCTAGTCCAGGACTCCCTCATTCACCCTCGGGGCTGAGGGTATGTACCAGTAGCTATGTGTTTTATCTCTCTCTCTCTCTCTCTCTCTCTCTCGTGTTCTCTCTCGTGTTCCTCTATGGCACGATCTTGATGTATCCCGAGCTTTGCTATTGTAGTTGGATCTTATGATGTTTCTCCCCCTCTACTCTCTTGTGATGAATTGAGTTTCCCCTTTGAAGTTATCTTATCGGATTGAGTCTTTTATGAGAACACTTGATGTATGTCTTGCCGTGATTATCTGTGGTGACAATGGGATATCATGTGCCACTTGATGTATATTTTGGTGATCAACTTGCGGGTTTTGTGACATTGGGAACCTATGCATAGGGGTTGGCACACGTTCTTGACTCTCCGGTAGAAACTTTGGGGCACTCTTTGAAGTACTTCTATGTTGGTTGGATGAATTTGAGATTGTGTGATGCATATCGTATATTCATGCCCACGGATACTTGAGGTGACAATGGAGTATCTAGGTGACATTAGGGTTTTGGTTGATTTATGTCTTAAGGTGTTATTCTAGTACAAACTCTTTTATAGATTGATCCGAAAGAATAACTTTGAGGTGGTTTCATACCCTACCATAATCTCTACGTTTGTTCTCCGCTATTAGTGGCTTCGGAGTGACTCTTTGTTGCATGTTGAGGGCTTGTTATATGATCTATCTATGTTATTATTGTTGAGAGAACTTGCACTAGTGAAAGTATGAACCCTAGGCCTTGTTTCCTATCATTGCAATACCGTTTATGCTCACTTTTATCTTTAGTTACCTTGATGTTTTTATTATTTCAGATTACAAAAACCTATATCTACTATCTATTTTGCACTTGTATCACCATCTCTTCGCCGAACTAGTGCACCTATACAATTTACCATTGCATTGGGTGTGTTGGGGACACAAGAGACTCCTTGTTATTTGGTTGCAGGGTTGTTTGAGAGAGACCATCTTCATCCTACGCCTCCCACGGATTGATAAACCTTAGGTCATCCACTTGAGGGAAATTTGCTACTGTCCAACAAACCTGTGCACTTGCAGGCCCAACAACGTCTACAAGAAGAAGGTTGTGTAGTAGACATCAGCCCGGCAAGGGTCTTGCCGTGGCGCGCTGGTGTCCCCGACAAGGATCTTGCCGGGGGTCTTGTGTGTTTCTTCGGTGAGGATCTTGGTGAGGATTGTTACCCTCCAACCATCACCTAATCCTGAGCATTCTATGTCTTCACAAAGATCCGCATGCCACCATGGAGGTGCCTCCCGAGCCTTGGTCCAACATGTTTGTCTAGCGTTGATGGGCTCAAAGGTGGCTCGCTCAGCTGGTGTGGGCGAGCTGCCCCAGCAAGGGTCTTGCCAGGGCCACTGAGGCCACCCCGGCAAGGGTCCTTGCCGGGGAAACCTGCTTCGTCCATCCGATCTTTGTGGCCTTGGTCCTTGTCGTTGCTTTGTTTGTCTCGTGCCTTCGGCTTCTCTCTGGCTTCCCTTTCCTGCCCTATTATGTGTGGCTGTGGCGGGTGGCTCTGACTGCCGGTGCACAAGTAAAGGGGTCAAAAGCAGAGTCCCTATTTTTGTACACCGACAGCATGGGGCCCCCCAAAGGCACAACATCGTATTAGCCGTGTGCGGTGAGGGAGTCCTGGACTAAGGGGTCCTCGGACAGCCGGACTATTGGACTATGAAGATACAAGATAGAAGACTTCTTCCTGTGTCCGGATGGGACTCTCCTTTGTGTGGAAGGCAAGCTTGGCGATTCGGATATGTAGATTCCTTTCTCTGTAACCTACTTTGTGTAACCCTAGCCCCCTCCGGTGTCTATATAAACCAGAGGGTTTGGTCTGTAGGACAAGGATCATAATCTCATAGGCTAGGCTTCTAGGGTTTAGCCATTACGATCTCGTGGTAGATCAACTCTTGTAATACTCATATTCATCAAGAAGGAAGTAGGGTATTACCTCCATAGAGAGGGCCCGAACCTGGGTAAACATTGTGTCCCCTGTCTCATGTTTCCATTACCCTTAGACGCACAGTTCGGAACCCCCTACCTGAGATCCGCTGGTTTGACACCGACATTGGTGCTTTCATTGAGACTTCTGCTGTGACGTCGAAGATAGGCTTGATGGCTCGCCTTGTTATCAAGGACAATATCACCTCCGGGGGAGCCCTGGCCTCAGGCCAAACCCTCCGACTAGGCAGCTTTACCATGGCCGCCCGTTCGGCCGTCAGGCCGACTATGACTTCTCGGGTCATCGAAAATCGCCTCCGCGTCAGCTCAGAATACTCCGAGCAGATGGATCTGACGGAGTTGTCATCTTTAAACAAACTTCTGGATCGCATCGCCACCTTGGGAGTCACTATGGAGTATGATCGGATTGGGCTTAAACCCGATCAGAGAGAAATTGAATCTCCGCCGATCACCCATCAGATAGCGGTAGTGGAGGAACAATGCGACAACTCTTCCTCCATAATGAGGATGAACTATGTTCGGATTTCTGAGCTCACAGAGCCGGATACCCGCCCACGAGCGGACACACCCCGTATCACGAACCTAGAGTCGGACTGTGAGCCTGAAAAATTGGTTGATATTCCGGAGCCCGAGCTGCTAAGCTCAGAAATTTCTCAAACTCCGGATCTCAGATTGGGTCAGGGTTCAGACTTAAATCCACCCGCCCACCCAGATACAAGCAATCTTACCCACATCAGACAGCAGTCCCAGGAAACGGTCCATCACTTTTGGGCCAGATTCCTCCTTGTCAAGGACAAGATCAAAGACTGCCGCAATGAGGACGCAATCTCCTTATTCTGCAAAAATTACACGAAAAAGGGAACCATCAATGCAATCAACCGTTGTAACGTATCACACTTCATTGGCTTGGCAACAATAGTACAGAAGTACTGCGCAATGGAAAGCGCCTGGAAAACTCAGCCAGCCTCTTGGGAGCCACCGGTTTCCACTAAACCCCTCGTCCGGACAAAAAGGATGCACCCTCGTCGGTCGCCTGATCCAATAACAAAAAAAATCAAAGCCCGTTACGGGGCGCGGAACCATTCTGGAGGGATGGCTTGATAGGCCATACAAAATACACACGACACTGGATATTGTACCAACCCATAGCCTTCGAGCATGTTGGATACTCCGGCAGGTGGCCAAGAGCGGCGAGGATCTCCTCACAAAAAATACCGTAGAGCAACATCCCACGGAAGACAACAACCCTACGATATTGACAGTCTTCGAGACTTTCACCTGAAACAATAGGCGCAAAAGGGCACTCCGCGGCCTCGCTGAAGTCTGCCAAGTTGCAGCAATAAACCCCTGGAACGACACGGCCATAACTTTCAATGCTAGTGACGAACCAAAATTCATAACAGTGCAGGGCACCAGCCGCATTGGTCCTCAGTCCAATTATGGACGGCTTTCGGCTTACCAAAGTACTCATGGACGACGGCAGTGGACTAAACCTCATTTACGAGGAAACTCTCAACAAAATGGAAATAGATAGGAGCCGCATTGAGCAAAGCAGCACGACCTTCCGAGGAATTATTCCCAGTCGGGAGGCGCGATGTGCGGGAAAAACCACACTCGATGTGCTATTTGGCACGCCGGAGAATTATCGGTCCAAAGAGATAACCTTGCAAGTGGCCCCTTTTAACAGTGGATATCATGCCTTATTAGGGTGTGATGCATTTGGAAGCTTCCAAGCTATACCCCATTACGGGTACATGAAGCTCAAGATGCCCGGGCCCAATGGAATCATCACTCTTGCAAGTGATCTGCACATAGCACTCCGCGCCGAAAACAAAACCGCCGCCTTGGCCCTCGAGGCATTGTCGAAAGCCCTCGCGACCGAAGAATTGACCGCATTGCGCTCCATGGTGGATAGGGATGATGTGATACTCGATAAGCGATCCAAATCCACATCCTTTAAACCAGCAGACGAAATAGTCAAATTCCATGTCCACCCCACGAAGACAGCATCCATCGGGGCACAGCTGGACCCCACGGTCGATGCCGCATTGCGGGCGTTCCTACGGAAAAACTGGGACATATTTGTCGGGCACCCTTTTGATATGCCAGGAATCCCATGCAGGCTGGCCGAACATAGCCTAAACATATTGAAGAGATACAAGCCGGTCAAGCAAACATTACATCGCTTTTCTGAACCCAAACGGCAAGCCATGGGAAAGGAGCTAGCCAAGTTACTCGAGCTTGGATTCATCAGAGAGATAAAACACACGGACTGGCTAGCAAACCTGGTGATGGTACCAAACAAGGATAAATCCTGGTGCCTATGCGTCGATTTCAAAGACCTCAACAAGGCTTGCCCTAAGGATCCTTTTCCCCTCCCCCGCATTGATCAGATCATCGATGCTACCATAGGACACGACTCACTGTGTTTCCTCGACGCATACTCCGGATACCATGAAATCAAGATGAAGGAGTCTGATCAAGCCGCAATGGCATTTATCACCCCATACGGGCCTTTCTGCTTCAACGCTATGCCTTTCGGGCTTAAAAACGCCGGTGCCACCTATCAACGCATGATTAAAACATGCATGGAGAAACAAATCGGCAAGACAGTTGAAGCATACGTGGACGATGTAGTCATCAAAACCAGACACGTCGAGTCATTAATAGACGATCTGCGTCTTACATTCGACAACCTCCGAACATATGACATTAAGATCAATCCGGAAAAATGTGTTTTCAGTGTTCCTGCCAGAAAGCTTCTGGGCTTCATCATTTCCAATAGAGGAATTGAGGCAAACCCAGCTAAAATCCGAGATTTGTTACAGTTGGCTATGCCAACAGACCTCAAACAAGTCCAAAAACTATCCGGATGTGTGGCAGCTTTGAGCCGCTTTATCTCCAGACTAGGAGAAAAGGCATTGCCACTCTATCGCCTTCTCCGACGCACCGATCACTTCGAGTGGACGGACGTGGCAATGGCCAGATTGGAAGAAATAAAGGCTCTTCTAGCAAGCAACCCAATCCTGACCACGCCAAACATCAGTGAACCCATGTTATTATACATATCGGCCACACACCAAGTTGTGAGTGCAGTACTCGTTGTCGAACGAGAGGAGGACGGACACAAATTCCCGCTTCAGAAGCCGGTATACTATGTATCCACTATCCTCACACCATGCAAATCCCGGCACCCTCATTACCAAAAAAATAGCATATGCGGTCTTCATGGCATCCAGGGAAGCTACGACACTACTTTCAAGAGTGATCAATAATGTTGGCCTCCGAAGTACCTCTCAATGATATAATAAACAACTGCGACGCTACGGGCCGGATTGCCAAGTGGGCCATTGAGCTCCTCCCATTCGACATTTCATAAAAACCGCGTCGGGCCATTAAATCCCAGGTATTGGCCGACTTCATCGCTGAATGGATAGAGGCCGAACTCCATAAAGAGTATGGCACATATTCCAACTGGGTCATGCACTTCGACGGCTCCAAAATGCTGGCTGGTTTAGGGGAAGGTGTTGTCCTAACATCCCCTACTAGAGATATTATTCAGTACGTCCTACAAATATTATTCACGGACTCCAACAATGCAGCCGAATACGAAGCCTTATTGCATGGTCTTCGGATGGCCGTCTCCATGGGCATACAACGCCTGGAAGTGCGCGGGGATTCAAACCTCGCAATATCTCAAATAAATGGAGATTTCGATGCCAAAAATCTGAAGAAGGCGTCTTACCTTAATGTCATTCTCAAAATGTCAGCTTGGTTCAAGGGGCTCGAGTTTCACCATGTGGCTCAAGAAAGTACTCAAGCGGCGGATGTCCTTGCTCGCATTGGCACCAAGCGCGACCCCGTCCCACCCAACATCTTTTTGGAGAGGCTCTTCAACCCATCCATGGTGTGGCAAGGGGAGAGCAGCAACACCAATCCGAATCCGAATACAACCCCATATTCCAAACACACCGACATCATAGGGGGCTTAGCCACTGAAATTACACCATCGGCCCAACTCATCATGGCAGTTATCGCACCATGGAACGAACCTTTCTTGGCCTACCTCAATAGGCGAGGGCTTCCTGAGGACCAGAATGAGGCACGCTGCATTGTGCGGCGATCTAAAGCCTACAAGGTTCACGAGGGAGAACTCTATAAGAAAAGCGCTACCGGAGTACTTCAAAGATGCATCTTCGAAGAAGAAGGGCGGTAGTTCTTGGATGAAATTCATGCCGGTCTAGGCGGCCACCATGCTGCGGCTCGGGACCTTGTAAGCAAGGCTTTCCGTACAGGTTTTTATTGGCCGATGGCCCGAGCAGACGCACCGGACCTTGTCCAACATTGCGTCAGATGCCAGCTTTTCGCCAACCAAAGCCATATGCCACCCACCGCTCTACAAACAATCCCCATCACTTGGCCTTTTGCATTCTGGGGGCTTGATATGGTCGGACCCCTTAAAGGAGGAATCCATAAGAAAAAATATTTGTTGGTCATGGTGGATGATACGTCTCGAACGTATCTACTTTTCCAAACACTTTTGCCCTTGTTTTGGACTCTAACTTGCATGATTTGAATGAAACTAACCCGGACTGACGCTGTTTTCAGCAGAACTGCCATGATGTTGTTTATTGTGTAGAAAACAAAAGTTCTCGGAATGACCTGAAAATCCACGGAGATAACTTTTGGAAAATATAAAAATTACTGGCGAAAGAATCAAGACCAGGGGGCCCACACCCTGTCCATGAGGGTGGGGGCGCGCCCTCCCCCTAGGCGCGCCCCTCCTGTCTCGTGGGCCCCCTGAGGCTCCACCGACCTCAACTCCAACTCCATATATTCCGTTTCATGGAGAAAAAAATCAGAGAGAAAGTTTCATCGTGTTCTATGATACGGAGCCGCCGCCAAGCCCTAATCTCTCTCGGGAGGGCTGATCTGGAGTCCGTTCGAGGCTCCAGAGAGGGGGTTTCATCGCCGTCATCATCATCAACCATCCTCCATCACCAATTTCATGATGCTCACCGTCGTGCGTGAGTAATTCCATCGTAGGCTTGCTGCATGGTGATGGGTTGGATGAGATTTACCATGTAATCAAGTTAGATTTGTTAGGGTTTGATCCCTAGTATCCACTATGTTCTGAGATTGATGTTGCTATGACTTTGCTATGCTTAATGCTTGTCACTAGGGCCCGAGTGCCATGATTTCAGATCTGAACCTATTATGTTTTCATGAATATATGTGTAATCTTGATCCTATCTTGCAAGTCTATAGTCACCTATTATGTGTTATGATCCGACAACCCCGAAGTGACAATAATCGGGATACTTCTCGGTGATGACCGTAGTTTGAGGAGTTCATGTATTCACTATGTGCTAATGCTTTGTTCCGGTTCTCTATTAATAGGAGGCCTTAATATCCCTTAGTTTCCACTAGGACCCCGCTGCCACAGGAGGGTAGGACAAAAGATGTCATGCAAGTTCTTTTCCATAAGCACGTATTACTATATTCGGAATACATGCCTACATTACATTAATGAATTGGAGCTAGTTCTGTGTCACCCTATGTTATAGCTATTACATGAGGAATCACATCCGACATAATTATCCATCACTGATCCAATGTCTACGAGCTTTTCACATCTTGTGTTTCGTTTATTTACTTTTCCGTTGCTACTGTTACAACTACTACAAAACCATTATCTTTACTTTTGCCACTTTTACCATTACTATCATACTACTTTGCTACTAAATACGTTGCTGCAGATACTAAGTTATCCAGGTGTGGTTGAATTGACAACTCAACTGCTAATACTTAAGAATATTCTTTGGCTCCCCTTGTGTCGAATCAATAAATTCGGGTTGAATACTCTACCCTCGAAAGCTGTTGCGATTCCCTACACTTGAGGGTTATCAAGACTAATTTCTGGCGCCGTTGCCGGGGAGCATAGCTCTATTCTTTGAGTCACATGGGATTTATATCTGTTGATCACTATGAGGAACTTGAAAGATGAAAGAACCAAGATTTTTTCCTCAACTACGAGGGGAGGTAAGGAACTGCCATCTAGCTCTACACTAGATTCTCCTTCTGTTTTGCGTAAGCTTGCGACACCTAAACCTGCTACTGCTATAAATTCTGATATGTCGCATGTTATTGATGATGCCACTTCTGCTATGCATGATACTTATGATGAAACTACTTCTGTGTGTGATACTACTTTGCCATTAGGTGAATTTCTTGATGAACAACTTGCTAGGGTTAGAGAGAATGAAATTATTGAAGATGCTATTATTGATGATAGTGATGATGAAAGTTCTCCCCCTGATTATGAATTACCTGTTGTTCCTGAGGGTTATGTTATGGAGGTGGAAGCTGCTAGAGCTATCTTTGCTTGCAAAGATAGATATGATCTTAAAAAGTTATTAGCTAAATGGAAGCAGCAATCTCTTAATGCTAGAATGAAACCCGACCCTGCTTTTGCTACTTCACCTATCTGTATTACTAATAAGGATTATGAATTCTCTTTGATCCTGAAATAATTACTTTGGTTGAATCTGATCCTTTTTATGGCCTTCAATCTGAAACTGTTGTGGCACATCTTACCAAGTTGAATGATATAGCCACCCTGTTTACTAATGATGAGAAGTCTCACTATTATTATATCCTTAAGATATTTCCGTTCTCATTAAAGGGTGATGCTGAGACTTGGTTTAATTCTCTTGATCCTGGTTGTGTGCGTAGTCCCTAGGATATCATTTATTACTTCTCTGCTAAATATTTCCCTGCTCATAAGAAACAAGCTGCCTTGCGGGAAATTTATAATTTTGTGCAAATCAAAGAAGAGAGTCTCCCACAAGCTTGGGGGAGGCTTCTCTGGTTACTTAATGCTTTGCCTGATCATCCTCTTAATAAAAATGAAATACTTGATATCTTTTATAATGGACTAACCGATGCTTCCAAGGACTACTCGGATAGTTGTGCTGGTTGTGTTTTTAGGGAAAGAGTAGTCGACCAAGCTGAATTATTATTGAATAATATGTTGACTAATGAAAATAATTGGACTCTTCCTGAGCCAATTCCTAAGGCAATTCCTGAGCCAATTGAGCCAACTCCTGAGCCTGTTCCTAAACCCACTCCGAAGAAGAGAGGTGTTTTATTTCTCAGTCCTGAAGATATGCAAGACGCAAAGAAATCAATGAAAGAAAAAGGTATTAAAGCTGAAGACATTAAGAATTTACCACCTATTGAAGAAATACATGGTCTTAATATACCGCCTGTTGAAGAAACACATTGTCTTGATAACCCGACACAGGTAGTGTTGGGGATATTACCACTGGGCGTGAACCGGCCTACCTGGGCCGGGTTAACTTCAGCAGTAGTATAAGCAGATGAAGGCCCAAGGCCTGTAGTCGGTTTAGAACCTGTAGCCGTAAACCGGCTTGATATGTAAACTTGTATTGTAAGTTAGGAATAGAGAGATGCTAATCGGGATACGAGTATGAACCGGTTGGGACTCTATGGACTGACAGGCGTCACCCGTGTATATAAGGGGACGACCCGGCGGCGGTTCAAGGACAGACAACAACAACTCGAGCCTAGGCGAAGCTTGTTTGCTCCCTAGCCATAAAGACCACATCAATTCCATCACAACTAGACGTAGGATTTTACCTTCATCGAAGGGGCCAAACTAGTATAAACCCTCGTGTCTTTGTGTCCGCTTTAACCCCTTCAAGTTAACCCGTAGCGATGGCTCCACGACTAAGTCCTTTCACTAGGACATCTGCCGTGACAAATCCACGACAGTTGGCGCCTACCATGGGGCTATCGCGCGATGGTTTGATGATCTTGGAGGGCAAGCTCAAAGGACTCGAAGGCTATGCTGTGGGCCGGATGACCAAGAGTCGTCATGGCAAGATCTACATCGACGATGCAGGATGGGGTTCCGAAGTCGATTCGATCGAGTAGGGGTACCGGGTCCCCTTTGGCGGCATACACATTTTCATCGGCAAGATTGGTGAACCTGGGCCTGAGCCGGACATCTGCACCGACCCCGTCGAGACGGCTCAGCGTGCGAGACCTACCCAGGTTAAACCGGCCGTGAAGCGTGCCTTCGTTGGAGTCATCCACGGAGGAGAGCCTGAGGATGAGTCAGAATACGGCAGCGAGACTGTCGTCTATTCCGGCGACGAGTCCTCAACCGGAGAGACTGAATCATTGTACCAGTTGCAAGACGACCAGATTAGGGGCTGTTCCGATGGCGACAGTATTCCGGACCCCCCAGATCAGATCAACCGGGTTGGAATATTCATGGCCGGTACGCAGGCGGAAAATCACTCTTCGACCGCAGCAGCAATGCTCTCCGGGTCAGCAGCGGCAGTGGCAGCAGGGGCAGGAGGCCCTGTGCGCCCACCGGTTCAAGTTCTGTCTAACCTGTTTGACGCACTAGTGGTACTCATGGCAGAGGCCAATCCGGCGGATCAGGAGGCCCATGATGCGGAGGTTGCAAAGGTGAGAGAGCAGATCGTGCAGGCCAAAGCCGACCTGGCAGCAGAGAAGGACAGGATGGCCACAGAGCGGGCCGCTTTGGACGCCCAGGCCTATAAGCTCATGTTCGACCAGAACGCGTCACAGGACGTTTTGAAGCGGAAGCACAGATCACGCCTGCCGTTAGGGTTCGACCCTCGAAATCTCTTTCACACTTCGGTAGCCGGAACCAGCAATCCGCCAGGGCACCAGGAGGTAAACCGGGCCAAGGCACCAGGGCCAGGAGCGACGGTCCAACCCCGCCCGATGGAACCTCCTCGACAGAATGTTGTGATTCCTCCATCGATTCAGACACCTCCGGGTCATTATTCTAATCCTATGGACAATCTTGTTGCAGCTGCTGCGCGATTAGAAGCTATCCCGGTGGAAGGAGACTCTCCGCAAGCAATAGAGACGCGCCGGGTTAAGGAACTTCTCCGGACCGCTTTGATTCAACAGGAGGCATATTCATACAGCCGCGATCGGATTCAGTCCACACCTCGCCCAAGCCGGAGCTATAGCAGATGCCTGGATGAACCGGCCATATCGAGCAATGCGCGAGGCCGTGAAGCGGCCCGTGGCAATAACCCGACAGGTGGTGCTCGCGATGCTCAGGAGGTAGTAGACCGGGCCCGGGCACGAAGGGAGGCCGAGTTAGCAGCACAGAACAAGGCGGGTCAGCTTACACCGGTTCGTCCTACCACCTCTGCCGGGCCAGGGGTTGCATCTGCTTTGGGAGTACCCTGTTTAGTCCCTGCTTTACGCAATGTACGCCTGCCCAAAGATTTCAAGGGTCCGCGCAAGGTGCCGAATTACACCGCTGATTTATCTCCAGAAGCGTGGGTAGAGAGTTATGAGATGGCCATGGAGATGCTGGATGTGGATGAGACCGCGTGTGCAAAGTACTTCACCATGATGCTTGAAGGCACGGCCCGTACTTGGTTGAAGAGCCTGCCGCCTAATTCTATCAGTTCATGGGCCTAGTTGCGGGCCCGGTTTATCCAGAATTTCAAAGATACGTGTTAGCAGCCCAAGTCCATAGTAGACCTGGTAGCTTGTGTTCAAGAGGACGGAGAGTCAACAACCCATTGGGTACGCCGCGTTTCGGAAGTCTTGCACTCGTCTGACAGGATCAATGCTGACTCTACGATCTTAACCCTGGAGGGCAACTGCCGGTTTATGCCTTTAAAGTTGAAATTGGGGCGTATGAAGCGGTCCTGTAATGACATGGGAACTCTCATGGCCGCTTTGGTGAAGTATGCTGATTCCGATAGTACCAAGGATCCCGAGGCCGACGATGATGAAGCAGGGAAGGGAAAGAAGAATAGCAACTCCAAGAGGCATCAGTACAAACCGGCGGGCCACGGAAACGGAGGCAAGCGTAAAGCGGATGGAAGCATGGACTTTGTGGCTAACACTAATGCGCAGGACAAGGGTCAACGGCGTAGAGGTAAAGCGGCGAATTGTAATGGGGCTCCAAATCCTAACCCGGATCGCTTAAACTATTTGTTGAATCAGCCTTGTCCAAAGCACGGGACGAAGGAGGCGCCGGCTAACCACCTTTGGAAGGATTGTTACATTATGCAGGAGTTTAAGAACTCTAACGCCTTCCGGTATGACCGTGGGTCAGGTGGTGGCTCTGAACCCTAAATAGGAAAGCGCGCTCATCGAGTTCATCCGTGAGAATCGGGACATTTTTGCATGGAAGCCTTCTGACATGCCAGGTGTACCGAGGGAACTCGCTGAGCACACTCTTAATGTTGATCCTAAGTATAAACCGGTAAAGCAATTTCTCCGCCGGTTTAATGAAGAAAGGCGCAAAGCCATTGGAGAGGAAGTGGCCAGGCTCTTAGAGGCTGGCTTTATCATTGAAGTGTTCCATCCAGAGTGGCTTGCTAATCCGGTGCTGGTTCTTAAGAAAAACGGCACTTGGCGTATGTGTGTGGATTACACGGATCTTAACAAGGCTTGTTCAGCGAATCCTTTTGCCCTCCCCTGCATTGACCAGATTATTGATGCCACGGCGGGTTGTGAGCGTTTGAGTTTTTTGGATGCATACTCTGGGTATCATCAGATCAAAATGGCAGTTAAGGACCAGGAGAAGACGGCGTTTATTACTCCCTTTGGAGCCTTCTGCTATCTATCTATGCCTTTTGGGCTCAAGAGCGTCCAAGCCACTTATCAATGGTGTGTACAGAACTGCCTGCATAAACAGATCGGCCGTAATGTGCACGCCTATGTGGACGATATTGTAGTCAAGTCAAGGCAGAAGGAGACGCTGGTTGATGATTTGAAGGAAACCTTTGACAACTTGCGGGCTTACAAGATGATGCTTAACCCGGCCAAATGTGTCTTTGGTGTTCCGGCAGGCAAGTTACTGGGTTTTCTTGTGTCCAACAGAGGAATTGAGGCTAATCCGGAGAAGATTACGGCTATCACCTCCCTGGCTAAACCGAAGTGTATCAACGATGTTCAGCGTTTGGCAGGCCGGATTGCCGCGCTGAGCCGGTTTATCAGCCGCCTCGGAGAGAAGGCCATCCCTTTATACCAGATGCTGAGAAAGAAAGACCAATTCGTCTGGAGTCCGGCTGCTGATGAAGCGTTGGAGGACTTGAAGCGGCAATTAGCCAATCTGCCCGTTCTTGCAGCTCCGGTCGACAAGGAGCCGTTATTACTATATGTAGCGGCCAATGCTCGCGCAGTTAGCATGGCTATTGTGGTAGAACGCAAGGATGCGGGTAAGTAATATCCGGTTCAGCGGCCGGTTTACTATATCAGCGAGGTGCTTATTGAATCCAAGCAAAGATATCCGCATTGGCAGAAGCTGGTATATGGGGTTTTCATGGCAAGCCGGAAGTTGAAGCAGTATTTCCAAGGGCACCCCATCACAGTGGTCAATTCAGCTCCCTTGGGTGATATCATACAGAACCAGGAGGCGACTGGCCGGATTGCCAAGTGGGCCATAGAACTTGGGCCGCACGGATTAAAGTACGTACCTCGGACGGCGGTGAAGTCTCAAGCACTCGTGGATTTCATCAATGATTGGACTGAGTTGCAAGCACCAGAGGAGAAGCCGGATCACACATATTGGACTATCCATTTTGACAGATCCAGGCAATTGGAGGGCTCGGGGTCTGGAGTCGTATTAACTTCCCCACGAGGTGATAAGTTTTGTTATGTTCTCCGCTTAATGTTCCCTTGTACTAATAATGCAGGTGAGTATGAAGCCTTGCTCCATGGTCTCCAGATGGCTAAGGAGATGAACTTAAGTGCTTCGGTGACTCGGACCTTGTGGCTCAACAAGTGTCTGGCCCTTGGGATTCTAAAGACCCACTTATGGCTGCATATCATCGTGAGGTGGATAACATTGCGGGTCACTTCAAGGGTTATCAGGTGGATCACGTGGACCGCCGAAAGAATGAAGCGGCGGATGCTTTAAGCCGGTTGAGCTCTCAGCGTAAACCGGTCCCGCCTAATGTCTTTCTTGATGTGTTGCACAACCCATCAGTCAAGCTCTCAGGTGAAGCAGATTTGGCTATTCCTGATCTGGAGGCTCAATTGGTTGCAGCCCTACATGTTATACCGGATTGGACAGTTCCTTATCTTGCGTATATGAACCGGGGAGAGTTGCCAAAGGATGAAACTCTAGCCAGGCAGATAGTACGGCGATCCAAGTCTATGACCATTATCAATGGCGAATTGCATCATTGCAGTGTGTCAGGGGTGTTTCAACGCTGCGTCTCTCCTGAGAAAGGCTGTGAAATCCACGAAGGGGATTGTGGTCACCACGCCAGTTCAAAGTCTTCAGTGGCAAAAGCGTTTCGTCACGGGTTCTACTGGTTGACAGCTCATGCTGATGCGGAGGACTTGGTTAAACGGTGTGATGGCTGTCAGAAATTTTCAAGGCGTGCTCATGTACCGGCTCAAGAATTGAGGATGATTCCAATTACTTGGCTGTTTGCAACATGGCGGCTGGATATGGTCGGACCTTTTAAAAGATCCAAGGATAAGAAAACCCACCTTTTGGTGGTAGTTGACAAGTTTACCAAGTGGGTGGAAGCGGAGCCTGTCAGCAAGTGTGATGCAGCTACAGCGGTGCAGTTCATTAAAAAGGTGATTTTCCGGTTTGGCTTTCCACACAGTACGAACAACGGTACCAACTTATCCAAGGGTGCTAAGAAGGAATTCTGTGAACGTGAGCACATCCGACTTGACGTATCATCAGTGGCTCACCCCTAGTCCAATGGGCAGGCAGAACGAGCTAATCAAGAGATCTTGCGAGGCATCAAACCCCGGCTTATGGTTCCTTTGCAAAGAACACCGGGATGTTGGGTTGAAGAGCTACCATCTGTGCTATGGAGTATCAATACTACTCCCAACCGATCTACAGGATACACGCCGTTTTTTATGGTCTACGGAGCGGAGGCGGTTCTCCCTAGTGATATCCGGCACGATTCGCCTCGTCTGGCGGCTTATGTTGAAGCGGATAATGAGACAGCACGGCAAGATGCTTTGGACCTATTAGACGAGGAGCACGACATAGCGGCTGCCCGCTCGGCGATTTATCAACAAGATCTTCGTCGCTACCACAGTCGCCGGGTCAGAACCAGAGTTTTTCAAGAAGGAGATCTGTTGCTTCGGCTCATCCAAGACCAGACGGATATGCACAAGTTATCCCCACCTTGGGAGGGACCTTTCGTGGTCAGCAAGAATCTGCACAACGGGTCATACTATCTGATCGATATTCGAGAGCATAAAGATTCACGCACATCAGAGGAGGAGACCAACAGGCCGTGGAACATAGCTCAGCTTCGGCCTTACTACACTTGAGCCATCGGTTCTATTTATGTACATATTATGACAGTGTATATATTATCTTTGATATAATAAAACCGGAGCCTCAGCTAAAGCGGGGTCTCTGTCCTTTCATATCATGTGTGTTTACATGGAGTGGTTCTGTTTTAAAGCGGCCTCGGGTTTACCCCTTGAAATTTGCTTTTCATATCACTTGGGGCCTTGGTCGTGTCCGAACCAACGCGACACCTTTTGATAGGCGGAAGCCACCAGATCACTTGGGGACATGGTCAAGTCTGAACCAGTCACGCCTCTTGATCGGCCTAAGGCCACAAAATCACTTGGGGGCTTGGTCGAACCCGAACCATTGCCACGCCTTTTGATTGGTATATATGCCACGGTTTCATTTGGGGCCTGGCTGACTTGAACCATTGTCACTCCTATTGGGGGCTTGGTCCTGTCCGACCGTGGTAACACCATCTGATCAGCTCAGTAAAGCATGTTTTTTGCAAACGGTTTTTATCATTGCCTTTGCTTCCATATTTCTTTTATGGCTATTTCTTAATTTTTGTTGTGTTTCCTTTAAACCAACAACACTTTTTTACCGGTTCAGCTGACGGACTCGGTTCATTTTTAATCCGGAGAAATATGCCTGGTTTACCTTTCCTGTTAACATCATGGAGTAACAGGGGGGCTCATAATGACCCAGCACGGTTTACATGGGAGCTGTTTTCTCCCCTTTGACGGTAATGGTTTATAAAACCTCCGCTTCAAGCCTGGCTAAGCCAACTTCATGCCCAGCGATGGCAGGTATTTTGTATCGCCTGTTTGGTTATATGTTTTAAATGCATTGATGATATATATATCAAGGTCATAAACCGGCTGGCGGTATAACCGCCACCGCAGTTCAAGATTTTCTGATTGCAGGAAATATAAATTGAGGATTTCAAGCAAAAGCATCAGTACTTATGCACGAAGGCATATTTAAAGCGGAAGTATTGGCTATTCTATTACAAGGCAACGCGGTGCCCAAATAAGATCATTGTTCTTCTGGCGGATCATAATAAAGTAGCTATTTAAACCGGCTTCTGGTTCAAGCCTACTCATCGTCCTGCGCCGCTTCAGCTTCCTCATCTCTATCCATCGGCTGGAAATCAACAGTGGTCCAGTCGATTCCCATTAAAGCTTGAAAGACAGCCTCCTCATGGATCAGAGAAGACGGTTCAATATCAGGAGCGTAAGTATGCTTACGGATTGGAGGAATCAGATTCTCCGCTTCAAGAGTTGGTGCAGGCACTCGTTTGTTCTGATCGTTGTACTGGGCTTGATAATGCGACAAGTCTGCCTCTTCAGCCAATTGATAAGCAAGAGGGTGTACTGCACGGTTTATTGCCCTCAAATCATCTTCATTGAAATCGGAGCCATCTTCCTTCAGGCTGGGATAGCCTTGAGCTGCCTCAACAGGATCGAAATCCGGCACCCATGCTTTTGCCCGGATCAAGGCATTAATGGCTCCGGTTCGAGCAGCAGATTTCTTCACCTCTTCAATCCGAGCAGGAAGCATCGACAACCTATTAAGAGTGTCTTGGATTAAAGAGGGTGCCGGATTGTTATGAGATGCAGTGGTGATGATCCGCTGCGCTCCGGTATACAGCTGTTCAATTAAAGTATACGCAGCTTTCAACTTTTTCCGAACATCTGATCCTAAGTGGCCAATGCGTGTACCTGCAACAAGACATGAGAGGTCACAAACGGGATCTATTCTAAGCAGGCCAGAGTTGTCAAAGAAATCACAAAGAGCTTACCAAAGATAGCAGCGGTCATGGAATGTACTTGCCGCTTTACGACGGTCAGCTCATCTACCACCGGTTTAAGGGCAGCTTCAGCGTTTTCAGCCCTTTTTATCAACGCGGCCTTCTCAGTGGCCCAATCAGCCCGATCCTTCGTGAAGCCCTCCTTCAGCTGTTCTATGATGCTCAAAGCGCTGGTTAATTCCTCCCTTGCCTTGTTGGTTGCAGCTTGCTGGGTTTTCAAAGTTTGCTGCAGATCAGTAATCCGGTCCTCTTTGATCCTCACTTCAGCCTGCATAAAGACAGTGCTTGGCTTTAAACAAACGGTACAAGAATTTGAAGTACCAACCACATAACAAGTTATACGCTTGATACTTGGGGGATAATGCACCTTCAATTTTCATCTATTACTAAATCGCAAAGTCCCAAGCTCAATACAGGTATTCAACTTGGCACTTGGGGGCTAATGGCTATTTGCTCAGTTATGTTCTGATGTTAGAATCTTTATTGGAGTCCCGGTTTAACTATGTTTAGTTGAACCGGCCCTTGGAGGCTATATTGACGGATTTCAAAGTATTGAGGATTATATTCAAGTCCCGGTTTGAAGAAGGTTACAAACCGGCCCTTGGGGGCTAGGAGGATTAATACAGTGGCGGTAAGTAAAGAAAGAAGAAGCACAAGGAAGTTACCTCAAATTTGTCTCTCATCATCTTTACCAGGCCAGCTTCACAGTCACGACTAGTATATAGCCGGTTCAAGTAACCAGAATGAAGATCTTGGGAACTCAGAGCAGCGTATGTTTCCAGTTCAACATCCCATTTGCCTTTGTTCATGGCAGAAAAATCTTCTTTCACTGTATGCTTGGCTAAAGCGACAGGATTCCCTGGTTCAAAGTGACCTACGCCGGTAATTACAACGTCATCATCCTTGGACTCACCAGTTTGCATTGGCGCGGTCGGTTTATCAGCAGGTTTAGAAGGACTGCGGGATCTTTCAATCTGGACGGAGCTGGCAGGTGGGTCAGCAGGGACTAAAGTATTGATAGGCCTTTCCTCAGGAATAGCATCATCTTGCAAAGGGGGATCATTGGGAATATCCTCATGAACGAACGCTTCAAGATCTGGTGCTTTATCCTGTTCAGGGGTGAGATCTTCCTCAGCCGCTTTGTCCAGGCGGGCTTTCTTGCTCGGTTTAGGTTTAGCCCTGAAAGAGAAACAAAGAGTCAAGGAACAGCATAAGTTATAACACAGTATACCAGAAGCATATGTTCAGCCTAGCTTACCCAAGGACCGTTTTCAGTGGCGGCAGCTGAGTTGCCGATGATTCACCAGAGGAAGAATGAGAAGTAACCTGGTAATCAGAGTCGGACGGATTAAGAGGTTGACGAATGAAACCCGCTTTAGGATATAAATTAATAAAAAGGTCGGAGACCTCGGAGCGGCGTTTTCGAGCCGAACTGTTTGGTAAACCGGCGGAGGTAACTACCTGGCCGCTGTGCCGGGTTGTGCGGCGAGCTTCATGTTGCTGAGTCTTCATAAGAAATTTGGGATCCAAGTAAGCAAGAGGATGAGAAAATTTAACTTTCCGGTTTGCCTGGCGAAATTTTGGCAAAGGCAAAGGATCTGAATCGGAAGAAAGAATAGTTACCTTAGCGACATCAGCATTGCTGGCTTCAGCGTCGTCCTGACAAGTATCATCATCAATAAGGCGTGTAAAAAGTAAGCCTAGTGAATCGAGTTCTACCTCAAGGTACGAGTTACCCACATCATCATCAACAGCAGGATCAGATGAAGCAGTGGTTTTCCTCTTTTTAGCAGGCTTCTTCATAACCTTGGTCTTTGGCCGGGTTGACCATTCTGCTTTCTCCGGTTTGTCTTGCGGAAGCTTCTTGCTCCAAAACGGATTATCACCCTGGTTAAGCAGCAATTGATGTCAGACAGAGATAGCAATAACAGGTTCAGTAAAAAGTACAATCAAAATCTTACAGCTGGCGGTTTGTTGGTAGCACAGAAAGGGAGCAGGCCGGTTTGAGCGCAAAGGTGTTCCGGTTCGTTCAACATTTTCTTCACAGTATCTGTGACTTCATCATCTGAGAGCTGGATTTTGGTGTGTCGGAGCGGATCATCGACGCTACCAGTATACTTACACATTAAACCGGAGCGCCGGTTGAGAGGCAATATGCTCCATGATATCCAACAGCGTGCGAGATCTACTCCTATTAAACCGTTAGCAATGAAGGCGCGAAGCTTGGACAGTTGCGGAGCGTATTTACTCCTCTCCTTGGCACTTAACCTTTGTGGGAAGGGGTGTGTATTGCTGAGCCGCTCCAGACGAAAGCCAGGCAAAGGATTTTCATTGTCAGGGGAGGTATCTTTGCAGTAGAACCATGTGGCATTCCACTCCTTGGGGTGACTGTGTAGTCTGGCATGGGGGTAAGTGATCTCTTTCCTTTTCTGAATTGCCATACCGCCCAATTCGGTATTGGGGCCATCAGTGAATTCTGTGCGGCGGTTTAAGTGGAAGCAGGCTCTAAACAATTCAACTGAAGGCTCCTCTTGAAGGTATACCTCACAGAGCACTTGGAAGTGACATAGGTTGGTAACAGAATTGGGGCCAGTATCTTGCGGGCGGAGCTAAAAATTGGCTAGCACATCCCGGTAAAATTTAGAACCGGGCGGTTTGAAGCCCCGGGCTAAATGATCTGCAAAGATCACAACCTCTCCCTCTTGAGGTGTGGGAGGACATTCATTACCAGGAACCCTCCAGTGGATAGTATCTTTGCTGTCTAAAGTGCCGATCAAGACTAAATCATCCAGCTGGGTTTCTGTGACACGGGAAGGAACCCAGTTGCACTCATATACTTGTTTGGCCATGGTGAGATCTACAAGAAATAGGTGATTCCGGTTCAAGAATATGTTGGATAAAAGAAGGTGCTGGTATGAACAATGCTAAACCGGAGGCAGTATATTTAAACCGGATTTCTATGAGGTGGTATCATATGGATAAAGAATTCTGGCGGTTCAACAAGGGGACTAATGGTGTATACCGGTTTACTAACTTTTTCTATATTAAGTTAAACCGCCTGATCTAAACATTGAAAGCAATCGAAATTGCGGATGGCTAAGTATGCAGAAACAGGTTTCACAAGGTCTTATTGCAGCAATGGATCTGAAGCAAGTTCAGAAAAACAGAAAATATTCAAAAGGGTAAAGCAGAACGGAAGTGAACCAATGGGAAGATATGTAGATGAGATCTATGGACTTGAGCGTGAAACTACAGGCGGATGCTAAAAGGTTACTGCTAATTAGAGCAGGGGTTCACAGATTTATCCAGGAGGTTGGGTACAAGTATGAACAAGCGACGAAAACGGCGAGAACAGGAAACCCTAGAACAAATCTATGTTAAGAAGAACAGAAGGTTTACCAGAACTGAGGAAGACGAGGAAGGCTACCGCAGTGCTCTGGTGCGTTCAGGTTGATACAGCGGCCCAAGACGATGCAGAGGATAACGGCGGCGGCGGAGCTCCGAGGCTGGCGACGCAAGGAAGACGAAGAGGAAGAGATGAAGGGGAGAAAAGGAAATGACCCTTCGGTCCTATTTATAAGGCAACAGACGTGGGTCAGGCGCACAAATCCTGGAGCCAAAGTTTCGGAAGTGGAGCTAATGACCTGGGTATCGCAGATCTATTAATAAAAGAGGATGTTATAAATGTAAACTTCATGATGACGTCATGCCAGTTTACAGCAACCAGAGATGATGACGACATGGCGGTTTACCAATTACCAGAAGATGTTGAAGACAAGATTTTTATGAAGGATTGACTTGAACCAGTTCAAATCGATCTGGGGCCTAATGTTGGGGATATTACCACTGGGCGTGAACCGGCCTACCTGGGCCGGGTTAACTTCAGCAGTAGTATAAGCAGATGAAGGCCCAAGGCCTGTAGTCGGTTTAGAACCTGTAGCCGTAAACCGGCTTGATATGTAAACTTGTATTGTAAGTTAGGAATAGAGAGATGCCAACCAGGATACGCGTATGAACCGGTTGGGACTCTATGGACCGACGGGCGTCACCCATGTATATAAGGGGACGACCCGGCGGCGGTTCAAGGACAGACAACAACAACTCGAGCCTAGGCGAAGCTTGTTTGCTCCCTAGCCATCGAGACCACATCAATTCCATCACAACTAGACGTAGGCTTTTACCTTCATCGAAGGGGCCGAACTAGTATAAACCCTCGTGTCTTTGTGTCCGCTTTAACCCCTTCAAGTTAACCCGTAGCGATGGCTCCACGACTAAGCCCTTTCACTAGGACATCTGCATTGAAAAATCCATGACAGGTAGTAAAGGTAAATTCTCTCTATAGATACGATAAAGTTGAAATTCTATCTACTAAATTTCATAGCCCATGCTTAGATGAATTTGATGACTTTATGGCTAGACAAGAAAGTTTTAATGCTTATGTTGGTAGAGAATTAAAGAATAATGCTTTCGAGATAGGATGCTTGAGTGATTATATGGCTAGAGTTAAAGGTGAACTTAAACTCATTAGCAAATATGCTTCTATGGTTGCCACTCAAGCTGAGCAAGTACTTAAAGCTCAAAATGATTTGCTTGATGAATTAAATAATAAAAATGACTTTGCTGTTAGAGTGGCTACTAGAACTGGTACAATGACTGAGGAACCTTTGTATCCTGAAGGCCACCCTAAGAGAATCGAGCAAGATTCTCAGAGAAATAATTTAGAGGCACCTAGTTCTTTCAAAAGTAAGAAAAAGAAAAACAATAGGACTTTGCATGCTTCTAGTGAACCTGATGTAGACACACCTAAGAACCCCAATGATATTTCTATTTCTGATGCTGAAACACAATCAGGTGATGAACATGAACCTAGTGATAATGTTAATGTTAATATTCATGTTGATGCTCAACCTAGCAAAAATAATATTGAAGTAGAGATTGAACCTACTGTTGATCTTGATAACCCACAATCAAAGAGTCAATGTTATGATAAAAGAGACTTTGTTGCTAGGAAGCATGGTAGAGAAAGAGAACCATGGGTTCAGAAACCCATGCCCTTTCCTCCTAAACCATCCAAGATGAAGGATGATGAGGATTTTGAGCGCTTTGCTGAAATGATTAGACCTATTTTCTTATGTATGCGCTTAACCGATATGCTTAAAGTAAATCCTTATGCTAAATATATGAAGGATATCATTACAAATAAAAGAAAGATACCGGAAGCTGAAATTCCAACCATGCTTGCTATTATACCTTTAAGGGTGGAATACCAAAGAAACTTGGAGACCCCGGGGTACCAACTATACCATGCTCCATTAAAAGAAATTATGTTAGGACTGCTTTATGTGATCTTGGAGCCGGTGTTAGTGTTATGCCTCTCTCTTTATGTCGTAGACTTGAATTGAATAAGTTGACACCTACTGAAATATCTTTGCAAATGGCTGATAAATCAACTGCTATACATGTCGGTATTTGTGAGGATGTGCCTGTTGTGGTTGCAAATGTCACTATCTTAACGGACTTTGTAATTCTTGATATTCCCGAGGACGATAGTATGTCGATTATCCTTGGTAGACCCTTTTTGAATACAACAGGGGCTGTTATTGATTGCAACAAAGGCAATGTCACTTTTCATGTTAATGGTAATGAGCATACGATACACTTTCCGAGGAAACAATCTCAAGTTCATAGCATCAATTCTATTGGAGAAGTTCCAACTATCATTATTGGAGGTTTTGAATTTCCTCTTCCTACTGTCAAGAAAAAGTATGATATTCTTATTGTTGGGGATGTTCATATCCCCGTTGAGGTAACTTAGTGTTATTCGAAATTTCTCCAGTTTCCGTGTTATTCGGAATGAGTTTGTTAACAAGACTTTTATCAACCTTGTTAGTGGATTCATTTTGATGAGCACGAGATGGATGGAACTAGAAGGCACAACCTTCTGTACCCTCTTTTTACTTTCTGTTATTTAAAATAAATAAAGAAAAAATAGTATTATCTGTTTGTTTTCTGAATTATCCTGCAATAAAAAAATATCCCGAAAATAAAAGTGCTCCAAATGCCCTGCAAATTTAGTATGATTTTTTATGGAATATTTGAGGATTTTAGGCACTGAAAACACAGCAGGAGGGGCAAGCACCAGGCCACGAGGGTGGAGGGCGCGCACACACCCCCTGGGCGCGCCCCCTATCTCGTGGCCCCATGGTGGCCCCCCTCCACTTATTCCTGCACCCACACACTCCATCTTCTTCCCAAAAAATCCTCATCCAGCTCAAGCACGAGTTGTAGCTCATTTTGCTGTGATTTTTGATCTCCTTGCTCAAAGCTCCATTCACAAAACTGCTTTGGGAGATTGTTGATTGGTATGTGACTCCTCCATTGGTCCAATTATTTTTTGTTCTAGTGCTTTATTCATTGCAAATTTTTGTTGCATAGGTGACCCTGTTCTTGAACTTGCATGTCAAATTTATGAGGTTCCAAGTAATTCTAATGCATGATATAGGCTCTAGGCACTTGTAGAAGTAGTTGCTACCAATCTTGTTTAGTTCTATCCACTTTTATTTTGAAGTTACTAAAATTTCAGAAATTTTCAGAAAGTGTTAAGGAGATTTTTGAGGGGCTCTTCTAGCTAAGGCTCCCAGGAAAGACAAGCTAAAGAGAAGGAAAAGGCCAAGTATAATCGTCCTCGCATAGCGGAAGTACGGCCGTGTGAATGGCCCTGTGATAAGTTCTTGAGAGAAGCCGGGATTTATGAAGACCTTTATTCTTTGATCGAGAATGCAGGCCTCACCAATTTTCTCCCCGACCGGTTCGATCAGTATCTCTTACTCACCAATACTTTCATACAAAACTTTTATTATTATCCTAAGAAGTCACCGCCTTCAGTATCATTTCATTTATATGATGAATTCAGGGAAATGTCTTTACGTAATTTTTGTGTGGTATGTAGGATACCCTTTGAGGGAAAATTAGATGAACCACATCGTAAAGATGTGGATGGCTTTGTCAACACTATCACTGTAGGGGATCCAAAGAAGGGTTCCGATGCGAGAATCTCTAGCATACACTTTCCTGTTTTACGCTACTTTGCCATATTTGCTAGTCGATGCTTAATTGGTCGTGGAAATAGTGGATACTTCAGTGTTCCTGGTATTATTATTCTTCGTCATGCCTTGTTTTGTCGACAATAGTTTTAGTATGGGTGCCGACATTTCTAAACGGCTAAGCCTGAACCATACAAAAGGCCCCATCTTTGGAGGTATATATGCTACACGCCTAGCTAAATATTTTGAGATACCTATTAGGCACCATGAAAAAGAGGAGACAATTTTGCCTCCTTACATTTTAGATAATTTCCTTGTCACGCCGGGAGCGGTGTACGCTCATCGAGGCCAAGCATCCACAGCAGAACCTGAGCCTGAGCCGGAACCTTCACTGGATCCTTATCGTGCATCATCTTACCAGTGGGATCCGGAGGAGATGGCCAACCAGTGGTATACTGATTACACCCCTCAGTACACCGGGGAGAGTAGCCGCGGTCCGTGGCAATAGACCAACTTAGGCCAAAAGCCTAAGCTTGGGGGAGTACGTATTTCTCACTGACTTTACATTCATGTTCACACACTATTCTAGTTGTCGGTGCTCATACTCTTTCATTGTATTATCCATGCTAGTTTAATTTTCTTTTTCTCGCTTTCTTCTTGTGTGTTTAATAAACCTTAAGAAAAACCAAAAAATAGTTAGTTTAATTTCCATGCTTGTAGTAGAATTAAAATGAAAACCCAAAAAGATTTTTCGTTCTTCTTCTTACTTGTCGGGAGCTTTCCCGTGTAAATAGTTTTATTTTCTTTTCTTTCCTTTGGGGGTCGAGAGTAAAAGACCATATTGAAATTGTTTAGTGGATCTCATATGCATGATTGTTTATTAAACTTAGAGCCCGTATTACTTGTCTTCTCTCTTGAGTTGAATGCTTGCAGATTCCATCTTAGTACAATGCACATGCACTATTATTATTATACACATCGTTCGGTCGTGCAAGTGAAAGGCAATAATGACGATATATGATGGACTGATTGAGATGAGAAAAGCTGGTATGAACTCGACCTCTCTTGTTTTTGTAAATATGATGAGTTCATCGTTCCTGATTCAGCTTATTATGAAGTAAACATATTTGCAATGACATTTAGAGATTATAGTTGCTTCTGCCATGCTTGATTAGCTATGAGTTATAATGGTTTACCTTGCATGCCAACATGCTATTAAAATGATTGTGATGTGGTATGATGGGATGGTATCCTCCTTTGAATGAATTGAGTGACTCGACTTGGCACATGTTCACGCATGTAGTTGAAACAAATCAACATAGCCTTCATGATATTTATGTTCATGGTGGATTATATCCTACTCATTCTTGTACTCGGTGTGAATTAATTTTAATGCATGTTCATGACTGTTGTCGCTCTCTCAGTTGGTCGCTTTCCAGTCTTTTGCTAGCCTTCACCTGTACTAAGCAGGAATACTGCTTGTGCATCCAAACTCCTTAAAACCCAAAGTTGTTCCATATGAGTCCACCATACCTTCCCATATGCGGTATCTTCCTGCCGTTCCAAGTAAATTTGTATGTGCCAAACTCCAAACCTTCAAATGAAATTTTGTTTTGTATGCTCGAGCATCTCATGTTTCAACTAGGGCTGCCTATATCTTCCATGCTAGGTGGGTTATTCTCAAGAGGAGTGGACTCCGCTCCTCATTCACGAGAAAGGGCCGGTAAGAGGGATGCCCAGTCCCGTGATCCAAAAAGATCAAATCAAATCAATATAATTAAACAAAACTCCCCCAGGGTTGATGTTAGTTGGAGGCACTCGTTGTTTCGAGCAAGCCATGGATTGATGCTTGTTGGTGGTGGGGGAGTATAAACTTTTACCATTTTGTTTGGGAACAGCCTATAATGCACGTAGTATGGAAGATACAACCGTCTCATAGTTGTTGCGTTGACAGTGAAAGTATGTTGCTCAAAATGTTATTCAATCTCTATTTTAAAATCGAGCTCTGGCACCTCTACAAATCCCTGCTTCCCTCTGCGAAGGGCCTATCTATTTACTTTTATGTTGAGTCATCACCTTCTTATTAAAAGCACCCACTGGGGAGCACACTGTCATTTGCATTCATTACTATTGGTTTATATTGGGTATGACTTGACTGGATCTCTTTTACCATGAATTACAATGTCTAGTCAGTCCTTGATCTTTAAAGGTACTCTGCATTTATGTTTTGCGGTCTTAGAAAGGGCTAGCGAGATACCATTTTGTTATATCATATTATGATTATTTTGAGAAAGTGTTGTCATCCGAGTTTTATTATTATCGCTCGCTAGCTGATTATGCCATTGATATGAGTAATTGTGAGACCTAGGTGTTATTGTGAGTATGGTTAGTTCATAATACTTGCTGAAAACCTGAATGCTGGCTTTACATGTTTACAACAACAAGAGCAAATAGAGTTTGTAATAGTTTTTCTTTATCACTTTCAGTTTATCAACTGAGTTGCTTGAGGACAAGCAAAGGTTTAAGCTTGGGGGAGTTGATACGTCTCCAACGTATCTACTTTTCCAAACACTTTTGCCCTTGTTTTGGACTCTAACTTGCATGATTTGAATGAAACTAACCCGGACTGGCGCTGTTTTCAGAAGAACTGCCATGATGTTCTTTATTGTGTAGAAAACAAAAGTTCTCGGAATGACCTAAAAATCCACGGAGATAAGTTTTGGAAAATATAAAAAATACTGGCAAAAGAATCAATACCAGGGGGCCACACCCTATCCACGAGGGTGGGGGGCTCCCCCTTGGGCGCGCCCCCTGTCTCGTGGGCCCCCTAAGGCTCCACCGACCTCAACTCCAACTCCATATATACTATTTCACGGACAAAAAAATCAGAGAGAAAGTTTCATCGCGTTTTATGATACGGAGCCGCTGCCAAGCCCTAATCTCTCTCGGGAGGGCTGATCTAGAGTCCGTTCGGGGCTCCGAAGAGGGGGATTCATCGCTGTGCGTGAGTAACTCCATCGTAGGCTTGCTGGACGGTGATGGGTTGGATGAGATTTACCATGTAATCAAGTTAGATTTGTTAGGGTTTGATCCCTAGTATCCACTTTGTTCTGAGATTGATGTTGCTATGACTTTGCTATGCTTAATGCTTGTCACTAGGGCCCGAGTGCCATGATTTCAGATCTGAACCTATTATGTTTTCATGAATATATGTGTAATCTTGATCCTATCTTGCAAGTCTATAGTCAGCTATTATGTGTTATGATCCGACAACCCCGAAGTGACAATAATGGGGATACTTCTCGGTGATGACCGTAGTTTGAGGAGTTCATGTATTCACCATGTGCTAATGCTTTCTTCCGATTCTCTATTAAAAGGAGGCCTTAATATCCCTTAGTTTCCACTAGGACCCCGCTGCCACGGGAGGGTAGGACAAAAGATGTCATGCAAGTTCTTTTCCATAAGCACGTATGACTATATTCGGAATACATGCCTACATTACATTAATGAATTGGAGCTAGTTCTGTGTCACCCTATGTTATAGCTATTACATGAGGAATCACATCCGACATAATTATCCATCACTGATCCAATGCCTACGAGCTTTTCACATCTTGTGTTTCGTTTATTTACTTTTCCGTTGCTACTGTTACAACTACTACAAAACCATTATCTTTACTTTTGCCACTTTTACCATTACTATCATACTACTTTGCTACTAAATACTTTGCTGCAGATACTAAGTTATCCAGGTGTGGTTGAATTGACAACTCAACTGCTAATACTTAAGAATATTCTTTGGCTCCTCTTGTGTCGAATCAATAAATTTGGGTTGAATATTCTACCCTCGAAAGCTGTTGCGATCCACTACACTTGTGGGTTATCAATGGATAAATTCACTAAGTGGATAGAGGCCAAACCAGTTAAAACGGCCGAAGTCGGGCCAGTGATAGACTTTATATCCGGTGTTGTGAAACATTATGGTGTTCCACACACCATCATCACCGACAATGGCTCCAATTTCACAGCCGATGAGGTGAAGGCCTGGTGTGCCAATCTGGACATCAAGCTCGACTACGCCTCTGTCTATCACCCACAAATCAACAGTCAGGTCGAACGCGCCAATGGTCTTATTATGAGCGGCATTAAACCCAGGTTAGTGCAGTCTTTGAAAGAATCAGACAAGCACTGGGTCGAGGAGCTCGACTCCATACTCTGGGGGCTGCGGACCACGCCCAATCGTTCAACCGGATATACACCTTTCCTCATGGTGTACGAAGCAGAGGTCGTGTTGCCCTGCGACATTATTCATGACTCACCTTGAGTGCGCATGTATGAAGAGAGAGAGAGAGGCCGAGCTTGATTGGCAGGACAGCTTAGATGCTCTGGAGAAGGACCGCGATGTCGCAAAAGCCCGTTCCACATTCTATCAACAACAGGCCCTAAGATATCAAAGCAGAGAAGTACGGGACAAGACTTATAATGTTGGCGAACTAGTTATATGCTTGCCGGAGAAGAAAAAGGACAAACTCAAGCCCAAGTGGGAGGGTCCCTTCATCATTGACGAAGTACTCAATGGAGGAGCGTACCGCCTATGTGCTGCATCAGACAATTTCCTAGAGCCGAACCCATGGAACGCGGCCAGACTCCGAAGATTCTATGCCTAGCGTCGGACTCTTCGTTCGTCTCCTTTTTACGCTTTTTGTTTCCATTTTTATTTTTCTCTCTTTTCACCTTTCTTTTTTAAAGCTATAAAGCTCTTGTACGGCTAAACCGTACACCTACAACGCATAAAATTCCTTAATATGTATGTCAATTATACCTGGGGGCTTCTTGTACAGAAGCTTATTATTATTTTCCGAGCATCAAGCTCACCACATATGTGTCTTTTCCATGTATGTACCTTTTTTCGCCATTATATGCATCGATATGACTTAAGTTTTGGCCAAGTTGGGTTGCCTGGCTCCTGTGCTTATGCCCTACGTTCCCGTTAGTTCGGCTAGGGCATAAAGGGAGCACCTCTGCGATTGTTACTGCCGGGTAATCCGGATGTGTACTTCAGACTGGGTGAAGCCGAAAGCTAGCGTTCTTAAGGGAATATTCGGTCGGCGGACTAAAGATGTTTTTTACCTATCACATTACGAACCCCCAGATGTTATGTACACTGTGGGTTTTTCAAACACAGATCGGACATGCACATTAATGCATGCTTACCCATGGAAAGGAACCCTTAACGGAACTATTCTCTCTGGAAGATGTTTCTTACGATCAAAATCTAATATAACATAACTACCTGGATACTTGTCTGTTCAAGCAACTATGACACCTACGCCTGGTTTCCATGCATACCCTAGTTTACATTATCGAGCGAGTATTCGGAAGCACTCCACACCTTCAGGGCCAGAGGTTGAAGCGAAAAGGTCTGCCATGACAAGCGTTTTACAATTCAGCTAGAGACATAATTTGTCAAATGAAGTACATAGTCACTTAGACTCAAACACTTCTCCCTCTATACCATCCAACAGGCTATCTAGCCCACAATCCTGTTGGGAATACTTGGCGGCTACTTGTACCTGGTCATATACCAAACTGACGGGAATTTCTTCCCCATTTGACCCTACAGGTCCGACCCAGGCCATGTGATTCGGGTCCAACTTGGTATACCGAGTTTTCACCATTGCCCAGGCCCCTCGCGCACCTTCCCGGCAGGCCGATATCTTCCATAATCGGAAGCGCCGCCACGCTCCCTTGAGTAGCTGTACAAGCCCCTCCATACTTCCAGGAGGGGAGTCGTATGGCCATAAAGCCTTGGCAATACTTTGCATCGCCTGCCGAGCTCGCTCATGCATTTGCGACAGCTTTTGTAGTAGATCGCTCGACGATCCCGACACCTCTCTTAGGGACGGCCCGTCAATATACCTATAGACATAATTATTGTCAGTTTCTTTCCTTGCCGAACTATATGAAGGTAAGTCCGAACACATAATAAATATGCCGCCTCGTAGCCTTTTATTCTCCTTCACGGAGTCAGCCAGCTGGCACGCACGTCTTTTAGTTCCACGCCCAGCTCGGTGTTGGCATCTTGGAGTTTGTTCTTCTCCACCCTGACCTATGTCAGGATACGTTCTCCTGCGGCCAGTTGCCTTTGAGCTCCTGGACCTCCCACTTGTGCGACCTCTGGTGCCTCTGTCATAAGATTTGCACCTGTATTAATACTCCTAGTATATGATCATGTTTTCTCGATAGAGGGGAACATTACCAGACACTACCTTCTTGGATTTCTCTAGTTAGGTGGTAGCAGCAGTTAGCAGGGCTTGACACTTCTCCAGCTCATGAGACAACAGGTCGTTCTTCTCTTTGACCACCTGGGTATACAACGATCCTTAAATCAGTTTCTTAAACTGCTTTAAGTCTCGGGGGCTACTGGTATATAATTATCGGAATTGTGCAAGTACGAACTTACCCGCATATCCTTCAAATACTGATCTACGGCTCTGGAAATACCATCTCGAGCAGCTCGGATGTATGCATCACCCAAGTTGAAGGCATTCAAAGCCTCTTCTGAAAAACCAGGGTCGCGAAGAGCGGCCCGCCGGTGCCCATGATTCATGGCGCTTTCCACTTCAGAGTTTGTGGCGGATACTTTATCCGAATCCTCCGCAGAAGGACAATCCGGTGTCACTTCCGTGTTAGTCTCAGTCCTCGTGACAGGGTCCGGAATCCGGCTAGTAGAGGCATGACCGGCAGCATCCCTAGACACAGTTCGGCGAATGTTTTTCCTGATAAGACACAACGGATAGTTTCATACTTTAAGATTACGACCATGGGGCATATTTAAAACCATACCTCTTCAATGAAGGCTTAGCCATATCTCTATTTGCCTTCCTCTTCGAAGGCCTGCCCGTCGTAGGCGCCGCCTTCTTGCGCGTCGCCTCAGGTGCAGCGTGGCGCGCCGATCGCGTCCCCTTTAGAGCATAATATAGTGCGGTGGGTAAGGCGGAAGGGGGAAATTCTCCCAAAGGACAAGTGATACGTCTCCAACGTATCTATAATTTTTGATTGCTCCATTCTACTTTATCTACTGTTTTGGACTATATTGGGCTTTATTTTCCACTTTTATATTATTTTTTGGACTAACCTATTAACCGGAGGCCCAGCCCAGAATTGCTTTTTTTGCCTATTTCAGTGTTTCGAAGAAACGGAATATCAAACGGAGTCCAAACGGAATGAAACCTTCGGAAACGTGATTTTCTCACCGAACGTGATCCAGGAGACTTGGACCCTGCTCCAAGAAACAAAAGAGTCGGTTACGAGGGTGGGGGGCGCCCCCCTAGGGCGCCCCCCCTCCTTACATTTTAGATTATAGGAGCATGGTAGCACATGAGTTTATTGTTGGCAACGAAGATAAGATGCTTCCGTATAACCTGAGATTTAATAAGAAACACAATGAGACTATTATTATGCCTGCGCATCTGTTGTTAGATTTGACTGCAGATAATTTCCTTGTCATGCCGGGAGCAGTGTACGCTCATTGAGGCCAAGCATCCACAGCAGAACCTGAGCCTGAGTCGGAACCTTCACTGGATCCTTATCGTGCATCATCTTACCAGTGGGATCCGGAGGAGATGGCCAGCCAGTGGTATCCTGATTACACCCCTCAGTACACCGGGGAGAGTAGCCGCAGTCCATGGCAATAAACCAACTTAGGCCAAAAGCCTAAGCTTGGGGGAGTATGTATTTCTCACCGACTTTACATTCATGTTCACACACTATTCTAGTTGTCGGTGCTCATACTCTTTCATTGTATTATACATGCTAGTTTAATATTCTTTTTCTTGCTTTCTTCTTGTGTGTTTAATAAACCTTAAGAAAAACCAAAAAAAATTAGTTAGTTTAATTTCCATGCTTGTAGTAGAATTAAAATGAAAACCCAAAAAGATTTTTCGTTCTTCTTTTTACTTGTTGGGAGCTTTCCCGTGTAAATAGTTTTATTTTCTTTTCTTTCCTTTGGGGGTCGAGAGTAAAAGACCATATTGAAATTGTTTAGTGGCTCTCATATGCATGATTGTTTATTTAACCTAGAGCCCGTATTACTTGTCTTCTCTCTTGAGTTGAATGCTTGCAGATTCCAGCTTAGTCCAATGCACGTGCACTATTATTATTATACACATCGTTCGGTCGTGCAAGTGAAAGGCAATAATGATGATATATGATGGACTGATTGAGATGAGAAAAGCTGGTATGAACTCGACCTCTCTTGTTTTTGTAAATATGATGAGTTCATCGTTCCTGATTCAGCTTATTATGAAGTAAACATATTTGCAATGACATTTAGAGATTATAGTTGCTTGTTCCATGCTTGATTAGCTATGAGTTATAATGGTTTACCTTGCATGCCAACATGCTATTAAAATGATTGTAATGTGGTATGATGGGATGGTATCCTCCTTTGAATGAATTGAGTGACTCGACTTGGCACATGTTCACGCATGTAGTTGAAACAAATCAACATAGCCTTCATGATATTTATGTTCATGGTGGATTATATCCTACTCATGCTTGTACTCAGTGTGAATTAATTTTAATGCATGTTCATGACTGTTGTCGCTCTCTCAGTTGGTCGCTTCCCAGTCTTTTGATAGCCTTCACCTGTACTAAGAAGGAATACTGGTTGTGCATCCAAACTCCTTAAAACCCAAAGTTGTTCCATATGAGTCCACCATACCTTCCTATATGTGGTATCTTCCTGCCGTTCCAAGTAAATTTGTATGTGCCAAACTCCAAACCTTCAAATGAAATTTTGTTTTGTATGCTCGAGCATCTCATGTTTCAACTTGGTCTGCCTATATCTTCCATGCTAGGTGGGTTATTCTCAAGAGGAGTGGACTCCGCTCCTCATTCACGAGAAAGGGCCGGTAACAGGGATGCCCAGTCCCGTGATCCAAAAAGATCAAAGCAAATCAATATAATTAAACAAAACTCCCCCAGGGTTGATGTTAGTTGGAGGCACTCATTGTTTCGAGCAAGCCATGGATTGATGCTTGTTGGTGTTGGGGGAGTATAAACTTTTACCATTCTGTTTGGGAACTTCCTATAATGCGCGTAGTATGGAAGATACAACCATCTCATAGTTGTTGCGTTGACAGTGAAAGTATGCCGCTCAAAATGTTATTCAATCTCTATCTTAAAATCGAGCTCTGGCACCTCTACAAATCCCTGCTTCCCTCTGCGAAGGGCCTATCTATTTACTTTTATGTTGAGTCATCACCTTCTTATTAAAAGCACCCACTGGAGAGCACACTGTCATTTGCATTCATTACTATTGATTTATATTGGGTATGACTTGACTGGATCTCTTTTACCATGAATTACAATGTCTAGTCAGTCCTTGATCTTTAAAGGTGCTCTGCATTTATGTTTTGCGGTATCAGAAAGGGCTAGCGAGATACCATTTTGTTATATCATATTATGATTGTTTTGAGAAAGTGTTGTCATCCGAGTTTTATTATTATCGCTCGCTAGCTGATTATGCCATTGATATGAGTAATTGTGACACCTAGGTGTTATTGTGAGTATGGTTAGTTCATAATACTTGCTGAAAACCTGAATGCTGGCTTTACATGTTTACAACAACAAGAGCAAATAGAGTTTGTAAAAGTTTTTCTTTATCACTTTCAGTTTATCAACTGAATTGCTTGAGGACAAGCAAAGGTTTAAGCTTGGGGGAGTTGATACGTCTCCAACGTATCTACTTTTCCAAACACTTTTGCCCTTGTTTTGGACTCTAACTTGCATGATTTGAATGAAACTAACCCGAACTGACGTTGTTTTCAGCAGAACTGCCATGATGTTGTTTATTGTGTAGAAAACAAAAGTTCTCGGAATGACCTAAAAATCCAAGGAGATAAGCTTTGGAAATATAAAAAATACTGGCAAAAGAATCAAGACCAGGGGGCCCACACCCTGTCCATGAGGGTGGGGGGCTCCCCCCTGGGCGCGCCCCCCTGTCTCGTGGGCCCCCTAAGGCTCCACCGACCTCAACTCCAACTCCATATATACTATTTCACGGACAAAAAAACAGAGAGAAAGTTTCATCGCGTTTTACGATACGGAGCCGCTGCCAAGCCCTAATCTCTCTCGGGAGGGCTGATCTGGAGTCCGTTCGGGGCTCCAGAGAGGGGGATTCGTCGCTGTCGTCATCATCAACCATCCTCCATCACCAATTTCATGATGCTCACCGTCGTGCGTGAGTAACTCCATCGTAGGCTTGCTGGACGGTGATGGGTTGGATGAGATTTACCATGTAATCAAGTTAGATTTGTTAGGATTTGATCCCTAGTATCCACTATGTTCTGAGATTGATGTTGCTATGACTTTGCTATGCTTAATGCTTGTCACTAGGGCCCAAGTGCCATGATTTCAGATCTGAACCTATTATGTTTTCATGAATATATGTGTAATCTTGATCCTATCTTGCAAGTCTATAGTCACCTATTATGTGTTATGATCCGACAACCCCGAAGTGATAATAATCGGGATACTTCTCGGTGATGACCGTAGTTTGAGGAGTTCATGTATTCACTATGTGCTAATGCTTTGTTCCGGTTCTCTATTAAAAGGAGGCCTTAATATCCCTTAGTTTCCACTAGGACCCCGCTGCCACGGGAGGGTAGGACAAAAGATGTCATGCAAGTTCTTTTCCATTAGCACGTATGACTATATTTGGAATACATGCCTACATTACATTAATGAATTGGAGCTAGTTCTGTGTCACCCTATGTTATAGCTAATACATGAGGAATCACATCCGACATAATTATTCATCACTGATCCAATGCCTACGAGCTTTTCACATCTTGTGTTTCGTTTATTTACTTTTCCGTTGCTACTGTTACAACTACTACAACCTATTATCTTTACTTTTGCCACTGTTACCATTACTATCATACTACTTTGCTACTAAATACTTTGCTGCAGATGTTAAGTTGTCCAGGTGTGGTTGAATTGACAACTCAACTGCTAATACTTAAGAATATTCTTTGGCTTCTCTTGTGTCGAATCAATAAATTTGGGTTGAGTACTCTACCCTCGAAAGTTGTTGCGATCCCCTACACTTGTGGGTTATCAGTGGATAAATTCACTAAGTGGATAGAGGCCAAACCAGTTAAAACGGCCGAAGTCGGGCCAGTGATAGACTTTATATCCGGTGTTGTGCACCGTTATGGTGTTCCACACAGCATCATCACCGACAACGGCTCCAATTTCACAGCCGATGAGGTGAAGGCCTGGTGTGCCAATCTGGACATCAAGCTCGACTACGCCTCTGTCTATCACCCACAAATCAACAGTCAGGTCGAATGCGCCAATGGTCTTATTATGAGCGGCATTAAACCCAGGTTAGTGCAGTCTTTGAAAGAATCAGACAAGCACTGGGTCGAGTAGCTCGACTCCGTACTCTAGGGGTTGCGGACCACGCCCAATCGTTCAACCAGATATACACCTTTCTTCATGGTGTACGACGCAGAGGTCGTGTTGCCCTGCGACATTATTCATGACTCACCTCGAGTGCGCATGTATGAAGAGAGAGAGAGGCCGAGCTTGATCGGCAGGACAGCTTAGATGCTCTGGAGGAGGAGCGCGATGTCGCACAAGCCCGTTCCACATTCTATCAACAACAGGCCCACAGATATCAAAGCAGAGAAGTACGGGCCAAGACTTATAATGTTGGCGAACTAGTTCTATGCTTGGCGGAGAAGAAAAAGGACAAACTCAAGCCCAAGTGGGAGGGTCCCTTCATCATTGAAGAAGTACTCACTGGAGGAGCGTACCGCCTACGTGCTGCGTCAGACAATTGCCTAGAGCCGAACCCATGGAACGCGGCCAGACTCCGAAGATTCTATGCCTAGCGCCGGACTCTTTGTTCATCTCCTTTTTCCCCTTTTTGTTTCTATTTTTATTTTTCTCTCTTTTCACCTTTCTTTTTTAAATCTATAAAGCACTTGTACGGCTAAACCGTACACCTACGACGCATACAATTCTTAATATGTATTAATTATACCTGGGGGTTCTTGTACAGAAGCTTATTATTATTTTCCGAGCATCAAGCTCACCACATATGTGTCTTTTCCATGTATGTACCTTTTCTTCGCCATTATATGCATCGATATGACTTAAGTTTTGGCCAAGTTGGGTTGCCTGGCTCCTTTGCTTATGCCCTACGTTCCCGTTAGTTCGTCTAGGGCATAAAGGGAGCACCTCTGCGATTGTTACTGCCGGGTCATCCGGATGTGTACCTCAGACTGGGTGAAGCCGAAAGCTAGCATTCTTAAGGGAATATTCGGTGGCGGACTAAAGATGTTTTTTACCTATCACATTACCAACCCCCAGATGTTATGTACACTATGGGTTTTTCAAACACAGATCAGACATGCACATTAATGCATGCTTACCCATGGAAAGGAACCCTTAACGGAACTATTCTCTCTGGAAGATGTTTCTTACGATCAAAATCTAATATAACATAACTAGCCGGATACTTGTCTGTTCAAGCAACTATGACACCTACGCCTGGTTTCCATGCATTCCCCGGTTTACATTACCGAGCGAGTATTCGGAAGCACTCCGCACCTTCGGGTCCAGAGGTTGAAGCGAAAAGGTCTGCCATGACAAGCGTTTTACAATTCAGCTAGAGACATAATTTGTCAAATTTAGTACATAGTCACTTAGACTCAAACACTTCTCCCTCTATGCCATCCAACAGGCTATCTAGCCCACAATCCTATTGGGAATACTTGGCGGCTACTTGTACCTGGTCATATACCAAACTGACGGGAATTTCTTCCCCATTTGACCCTACAGGTCTGACCCGGGCCATGTGATTTGGGTCCAACTTGGTATACCGAGTTTTCACCATTGCCCAGGCCTCTCACGCACCTTCCCAGCAGGCCGATATCTTCCATAATCGGAAGCGCCGATGTGCTCCCTTGAGTAGCTGTACAAGCCCCTCCATACTTCCTGGATGGTAGTCGGATGGCCATAAAGCCTTGGCAATACTTTGCATAGCCTGCCGAGCTCGCTCGTGCATTTGCGACAGCTTTTGTAGCAGATCGCTCGACGATCCGGACACCTCTCTTCGGGACGGCCCTTCAATATACCTATAGACATAATTATTGTCAGTTTCTTTCCTTGCTAAACTATATAAAGGTAAGTCCGAACACATAATAAATATGCTGCCTCGTAGCCTTTTATTCTCCTTCACGGAGTCAGACTGTTGGGCACGCACGTCTTTTAGTTCCACACCCAGCTCGGTGTTGGCATCTTGGAGTTTGTTCTTCTCCACCCTGACCTATGTCAGGATACGTTCTCCCGCGGCCAGTTGCCTTTGAGCTCCTGGACCTCCCATTTGTGCGACCTCTGGTGCCTCTGTCATAAGATTTGCACCTGTATTAATACTCCTGGTATATGATCATGTTTTCTCGATAGGGGGGAACATTACCAGACGTTGCCTTCTTGGATTTCTCTAGTTAGGTGGTAGCAGCAGTTAGCAGGGCTTGACACTTCTCCATCTCTTGAGACAACAGGTCATTCTTCTCTTTGAGCACCTGGGTATACAACATCCTTAAATCAGTTGCTTAAACTGCTTTATGTCTCGGGGGCTACTGGTATATAATTATCAGAATTGTGCAAGTACGAACTTACCCGCATATCCTTCAAATACTGATCTACGGCTCTGGAAATACCATCTCGAGCAGCTCGGATGTATGCATCACCCAAGTTGAAGGCATTCGAAGCCTCTTCTGAAAAACCAGGGTCGCGAAGAGCGGCCCGCCGGTGCCAATGATTCATGGCACTTTCCACTTCAGAGTTTGTGGCGGATACTTTATCCGAATCCTCCACAGAAGGACAATCCGGTGTCACTTCCGTGTTAGTCTCAGTCCTCGTGACAGGGTCCGGAATCCGGCTAGTAGAGGCATGACCGGCAGCATCCCCGGTCAAAGTTTGGCGAATGTTTTTCCTGATAAGACACAACGGATAGTTTCATACTTTAAGATGACGACCATGGAGCATATTTAAAACCATACCTCTTCAATGAAGGCTTAGCCATATCTCTATTTGCCTTCCTCTTCGAAGGCCTGCCCGTCGTAGGCGCCGCCTTTTTGCGCGTCGCCTCAGGTGCAGCGTGGCGCGCCGATCGCCTCCCCTTTAGAGCATAATATAGTGCGGTGGGTAAGGCGGAAGGTGGAAATTCTCCCAAAGGACAAGTGATACGTCTCCAACGTATCTATAAATTTTGATTGCTCCATTCTACTTTATCTACTGTTTTGGACTATATTGGGCTTTATTTTCCACTTTTATATTATTTTTGGGACTAACCTATTAACCGGATTCCTAGCCCAGAATTGCTGTTTTTTGCCTATTTTAGTGTTTCAAAGAAACGGAATATCAAACGGAGTCCAAACGGAATGAAACCTTCGGAAACGTGATTTTCTCACCGAACATGATCCAGGAGACTTGGACCCTGCTCCAAGAAACAAAAGAGTCGGTCACGAGGGTGGGGGCGCCCCCCCCCCCCCCAGGGCGCGCCCCCCTGCCTCATGGCCCCCCTATTGCTCCACCGACGTACTCCTTCCTCCTATATATACCTACATATCCCCAAACGATCAGAGGGGGAGCCAAAAACCTAATTCCACCGCCGCAACCTTCTGTATCCATGAGATCCCATCTTGGGGCCTGTTCCGGAGCTCCGCCGGAGGGGGCATCCACCATGGAGGGCTTCTACATCAACACCACAGCCCCTCCGATGAAGTGTGAGTAGTTTACTTCAGACCTTCGGGTCCATAGCTAGTAGCTAGATGGCTTCTTCTCTCTTTTTGGATCTCAATACAATGTTCTCCCCCTCTCTGGTGGAGATCTATTCGATGGAATCTTCTATTAGCGGTGTGTTTGTTGAGACCGATGAATTGTGGGTTTATGATCCAGTTTATCTATGAATAATATTTGAATCTTCTCTGAATTCTTTTATGTATGATTGAGTTATCTTTTCAAGTCTCTTCGAATTATCCGTTTGGTTTGGCCAACTAGATTGGTAGTTCTTGCAATGGGAGAAGTGCTTAGCTTTGGGTTCAATCTTGTGGTGTCCTTTCCCAGTGACAGAAGGGGCAGCAAGGCACGTATTGTATTGTTGCCATCGAGGATAACAAGATGGGGTTTTTATCATATTGCATGAATTTATCCCTCTACATCATGTCATCTTGCTTAAGGCGTTACTCTGTTTTTAACTTAATACTCTAGATGCATGTTGGATAGCGGTCGATGAGTGGAGTAATAGTAGTAGATGCAGAATCATTTCAATCTACTTGTCTCGGATGTGATACCTATATACATGATCATTACCTAGATATACTCATAACTATGCTCAATTCTGTCAATTGCTCAACAGTAATTTGTTCACCCACCGTAGAATATCTATGCTCTTGAGAGAAGCCACTAGTGAAACCTATGGCCCCCGGGTCTATTCTCATCATATCAATCTCCATTACTTCATTACTTGCTTTGTTCTTACTTTGCCTTTTACTTTTCACTTTGCATCTATATACCAAAAAATACCAAAAAAATATTATTTATCATCTCTATCAGATCTCACTCTCGTAAGTGACCGTGAAGGGATTGACAACCCCTAATCGCGTTGGTTGCGAGGAGCTATCGTTTTGTGTAGGTACGAGGGACTTGTGCGTGGTCTCCTACTGGATTGATACCTTGGTTCTCAAAAACTGAGGGAAATACTTACGCTACTTTGCTGCATCATCATCTCCTCTTCGGGGAAATCCAACGCAGTGCTCAAGAGGTAGCAAGAAAAATTTCTGGCGCCGTTGCCGGGGAGGCTCACGCAAGAGCAAGTCAACCATACCAAGTACCCATCACAATCCCTATCTCTCGCATTACATTATTTGCCATTTGCCTCTCGTTTTCCTCTCCCCCACTTCACCCTTGTCGTTTTATTCGCCCTCTCTTTCCCAATCTCCTCCTCTTTTTCCCATTGCCTTTTTCCTCGTCCGTTTGTTTGCTCGCGTGTTAGTTTGCTTGCTTGTCGCCATGACTAGTCTCATATCTTCTCCATTATCTCCTGAGAATGAAGTTCTAAATTTTAAGCAAAGGGAGGGAGAAAATCTAAAAGACGCTTGGTATAGAATTTGCACTGCTCAAAATAGATCTACCAGGAAGCACTCTACTTCAGTTCTTCTTCGTAATTTTTATGTAGGTGCTAATCCTTGGTATAGATATATCCTTGATACCATTACCGGAGGGAATTTCCTGGGTAGCCATACTTTTGATTCTTATAATGCTTTAATAGATTTATTTGTCTCACCACCTCTCTTGATTAATGGAACTATGTTAACTTTGGAGCATGTTATGCAAAGACTTGAAATTATTGAGAATAAAGTTGCTACCCTTGAATCAATTGAAAATCTTGATAAAAAGATCCACAATCAAATTACCCAATATGGATCTAAGGTAGGAATGACTTTGAAAAATATTAAAGAAAGAGAGCCCACAGTTAATGAGAAAATAAATCTAAATTCCACAAGAATCGATAAACTTGAGGGTATCATTACCAACTTGGGAACTGCTTTTTCCTCCGTACAAAACACTCCAAGTTCGTCTACTAAAAATACTAAACTTATTTATGTTCCTAAGAATAAGGATGAATCATCTAGTAAGGAAACTGTGGATCTTAAATCTATAAGTGTTCATCCCAATCTTTTTACCATCATTAAGGAACCTTTTGCTATAAATGAATTTTTCGATCTCTTTCCTGAAAATTTGACAATTACTAGAAATAAAGAAAATTCTAAAAGAGGTAGATGCCTCATTGAAGAATTGCCTACCAAAGATGGCAATACCTAGATCTATCCTTGCTTTTATGCCTAGCTAGGGGCGTTAAACGATAGCGCTTGTTGGGAGGCAACCCAATTTTATTTTTTGTTATTTTTGTTTTTGCTTCTGTTTAGGAATAAATAATCCATCTAGCCTCTGTTTAGATGTGGTTTTATGTTTTAATTAGTGTTTTTGCCAAGTAGAACCTATAGGATAACCTACGATGATAGTTGATTTGATTCTGCTGAAAAACAGAAACTTTTCACGCACGAATATAATTTTGTTAAATCACAGGAACGCGCTTTTGCATTGATTCTTTTTGATGCTGTTCAATAGAAAAATTTTCCAGGACTTCCTATTTTCGTAGGATTTTTAGAGTTGCAGAAGTTTGCGTTAGTTACAGATTGCTACAGACTGTTCTGTTTTTGACAGATTCTGTTTGCGTGTGTTGTTTGCTTATTTTGATGAATCGATGGCTAGTAAAATAGTTTATAATCCATAGAGAAGTTGAAATACAGTAGGTTTAACACCAATGTAAATAAAGAATGAGTTAATTATAGTACCTTAAAGTAGTCTTTTGTTTTCTTTCTCTAACGGAGCTCACGAGATTTCTATTGAGTTTTGTGTTGTGAAGTTTTCAAGTTTTGGGTGAATTCTTTTGATGGATTATGGAACAAGGAGTGGAAAGAGCCTAAGCTTGGGGATGCCCATGGCACCCCCAAGATAATCCAAGGACGCCAAAAAGTCAAAGCTTGGGGATGCCCCGGAAGGCATCCCCTCTTTCGTCTACTTCCATCGGTAATTTACTTGGAGCTATATTTTTATTCACTAGATGATATGTGTTTTGCTTGGAGCGTCTTGTATTATTTGTGTCTTTGCTTGTTAGTTTACCACAATCATCCTTGCTGTATACACCTTTTGAGAGAGCCATACATGAATTGGAATTTTCTAGAATACTCTATGTGCTTCACTTATATCTTTTGAGCTTGATAGTTTTGCTCATAGTGCTTCACTTATATCTTTTGAGCGTGATAATTTTTGCTCTAGTGCTTCACTTAGATCTTTTAGAGCATGGTGGTGGATTTGTTTTAAAGAAACTATTGATCTCTCATGCTTCACTTAGATTATTTTGAGAGTCGTTAATAGCATGGCAATTTGCTTAATATTAATATACTTGGTATTCAAGATATGTGAAACTTTCTTTTGAGTGAGGATAATACTAAGATAAGTTTGATGCTTGATAATTGTTTTGAGATATGGAGGTGATAATATCAAAGTCGTGCTAGTTGAGCAATTATGAATTTGAGAAATGCTTGTGTTGAAGTTTGGAAGTCCCGTAGCATGCACGTATGGTTAAAGTTGTGTAACAAATTTGAAACATGAAGTGTACCTGGCTTGTGCATCCTTATGAGTGGCGGTCGGGGATGAGCGATGGTCTTTTCCTACCAATCTATCCCCCTAGGAGCATGCGCGTAGTACTTGATTTTTGATGATTTCTAAATTTTTGCAATAAGTATATGAGTTCTTTTGACTAATGTTGAGTCCATGGACTATACGCACTCTCACCTTTCCGCCTTTGCTAGCCTCTTCGGTACCGCGCATTGCCCTTTCTCACCTTGAGAGTTGGTGCAAACTTCACCGGTGCATCCAAACCCCGTGATACGATACGCTCTATCACACATAAACCTCCTTATATCTTCCTCAAAACAGCCACCATACCTACCTATCATGGCATTTCCATAGACATTCCGAGATATATTGCCATGCAACTTCCATCATCACCATCATGACATACATTACTTTTGTCATATTGCCATTGCATGATCATGTAGTTGACATCGTATTTGTGGCAAAGCCACCATGCATTATTTTTCATACATGTCACTCTTGATTCATTGCACCATCCCGGTACACCGCCGGAGGCATTCATATAGAGTCATATCTTGTTCTAAGTTTCGAGTTGTAATCCTTATGTTGTAATCAATAGAAGTGTGATGATCATCATTATTAGAGCATTACCCAAATAAATAAATAAAAAGAGAAAGGACAAAAGAAAAAAAAGAAAGGCCCAAAAAAAGGGCAATGCTACTATCTCTTTTTCCACACTTGTGCTTCAAAGTAGCACCTTGTTCTTCATGTAGTGGGTCTCATATCTTGTGCTTCAAAGTAACACCTTGTTCTTCATGTAGTGAGTCTCATAAGTTGTCTTTTTATACTAGTGGGAATTTTTCATTATAGAACTTGGCTTGTATATTCCTACGATGGGCTTCCTCAAATGCCCTAGGTCTTCATGAGCAAGCGAGTTGGATGCACACCCACTAGTTTTCTTTTGTTGAGCATTCATAGCTCTAGTGCATCCGTTGCATGGCAATCCCTACTCCTCATGTTGACATCAATTAATGGGCATCTCCATAGCACGTTGATTATCCTCGTCAATGTGAGACTTTCTCTCTTTTTGTCTTCTCCACACAATCCCCATCATCATATTCTATTCCACCCATAGTGCTATATCCATGGCTCACGCTCATGTATTGCGTGAAGGTTGAAAAAGTTTGAGATTATTTAAGTATGAAACAATTGCTTGGCTTGTCATCGGGGGTATAGAAGTTGGGAACATCTTTGTGTGACGAAAATGAAGCATAACCTAACTATATGATTTTTTAGGGATAAACTTTCTTTTGCCATGCTATTTTGAGAAGACATGATTGCTTTGATTAGTATGCTTGAAGTATTAGTATTTTTTATGTCAATATGAACTTTTGTCTTGAATCTTTGGAATCTGAATATTCATGTCACAATTAAGAAGATTTACATTGAAATTATGCCAAAGTATCACTCCGCATCAAAAATTCTTTTTAATCATTTACCTACTCGAGGACGAGCAGGAATTAAGCTTGGGGATGCCTGATACGTCTCCAACGTATCTATCATTTTTTATTGCTCCATGCTACTTTATCTACTGTTTTGGACTATATTGGGCTTTATTTTCCACTTTTATATTATTTTTGGGACTAACCTATTAACCGGAGGCCCAGCCCAGAATTGCTGTTTTTTTGGCCTTTTTCAGTATTTCGAAGAAACAGAATATCAAACGGAGTCCAAACGGAATGAAACCTTCGGAAACGTGATTTTCTCACCGAACATGATCCAGGAGACTTGGACCCTGCTCCAAGGAACAAAAGAGTCGGTCACGAGGGTGGGGGCGCCCCCCCCCCCCCCTAGGGCACGCCGCCCTGCCTCATGGCCCCCCTGTTGCTCCACCGGCGTACTCCTTCCTCCTATAGATACCTATGTTTCCCCAAACAATCAGAGGGGGAGCCAAAAACCTAATTCCACCACCACAACCTTCTGTATCCACAAGATCCCATCTTGGGGCCTGTTCCGGAGCTCCGCCGGAGGGGGCATCCACCACAGAGGGCTTCTACATCAACACCATAGCCCCTCCGATGAAGTGTGAGTAGTTTACTTCAAACCTTCGGGTCCATAGCTAGTAGCTAGATGGCTTCTTCTCTCTTTTTGGATCTCAATACAAAGTTCTCCCCCTCTCTCCTGGAGATCTATTCGATGTAATCTTCTTTTTGCGGTGTGTTTGTTGAGACCGATGAATTGTGGGTTTATGATCCAGTTTATCTATGAATAATATTTGAATCTTCTCTGAATTCTTTTATGTATGATTGAGTTATCTTTGCAAGTCTCTTCGAATTATCCGTTTGGTTTGTCCAACTAGATTGGTAGTTCTTGCAATGGGAGAAGTGCTTAGCTTTGGGTTCAATCTTGCGGTGTCCTTTCCCAGTGACAGAAGGGGCAGCAAGGCACATATTGTATTGTTGCCATCGAGGATAACAAGATGGGGTTTTTATCATATTGCATGAATTTATCCCTCTACATCATGTCATCTTGATTAAAGCGTTACTCTGTTTTTAACTTAATACTCTAGATGCATGCTGGATAGCGGTCGATGAGTGGAGTAATAGTAGTAGATGTAGAATCGTTTCGATCTACTTGTCTCGGACGTGATGCCTATATACATGATCATTACCTAGATATACTCATAACTATGCTCAATTCTATCAATTGCTCAACAGTAATTTGTTCACCCACCGTAGAATATCTATGCTCTTGAGAGAAGCCACTAGTGAAACCTATGGCCCCCGGGTCTGTTCTCATCATATCAATCTCCATTACTTCATTACTTGCTTTGTTTTTGCTTTGCCTTTTAGTTTTCACTTTGCATCTATATACCAAAAAATACCAAAAAAATATTATTTATCTTATCTATCAGATCTCACTCTCGTAAGTGACCGTGAAGGGATTGATAACTCCTAATCGCGTTTGTTGTGAGGAGCTATCGTTTTGTGTAGGTACGAGGGACTTGTGCGTGGTCTCCTACTGGATTGATACCTTGGTTCTCAAAAACTAAGGGAAATACTTACGCTACTTTGCAGCAGCATCCTCTCCTCTTCGGGGAAATCCGACGCAGTGCTCAAGAGGTAGCAACAAGTCTCCTAATTACTTACATGCGACGCAGGGAGGAGACCGGGATAGTCAGCAATGATGGCCACTTCGGTGCCATCACAGCTCGCCTGGTAAAACACCCCTTCCCCGAGCTCCACGAATATATCCGGATCTTCTTCGAATCCGGGATCAAGGGCCTGGTTGTGGTCCTCTGGCTGTGGTTCGGGGCTGTGGACCTCCTTGGTGACTTTCCGCCATTCCTGTTATAAATGACGGATTAATATTTATGAAAAAGGATTCAGGAAGTTGATGGAGTAGAGTAGTGGGACGGAAACTCACCCAGCTGGGAGGGTTGTACATGGAAAATCCATCCCTGGGCTTAATGTGGATGAACTCCTCATCCTCCCCTTTGTATAATTCGGACAGTATTTTCGCCAAAGAAGCGGAAGTGTCCAGACCCTTTCGACCATAGTGGGTGGCATCATCTTCTCCATTGAAGTGCCACATAGGGCGCCCTCGGTATTGGAGTGGCTGAACCCCTCGCATTATGGATATCGCCATAACCTCGACTATTGACAATCCGGATTGAGCGAGCGTCTTTATCTTGCTCATCAGTTGGTGGACTTCCATGATATCTTCCTCCCTAGGGCTCCGAGGACGCCAGCTGAGGCGCTTCTTCAATAGAGTACTTGAATATTCAGGAAGACCACTCCAGATTGGGTCAGGAAGGGAGACGTCTTCAACATAAAACCATAAGGCCATTCTTCGGATGCCTTCTTCGGCGTACTGGATAGGTATCCGGTCCCGGCGATAAGCCATATCTCAGCTCCACCCACTTGGAATATGGATCCCTCCTGATTACGAGGGACGAGGCAAAACAACTTCTTCCGTAACTCAAAATGGGCCTCGCAACCTAGAAATAGCTCGCAAAGAGCAACATAACCCGCAATATGCAGGATGGAGGCATGTGTAAAGTTCTGCAGTTGGAGGACATAGTGATCCAGAAGCCCTCGAAGGAATGGATGGATTGGAAATCCAACGCCTCTCAACAAATAGGGAACAAAACATACTCGTTTCCCCCTGGATGGGTTGGGGAACTTCTCCGCCTACTCCCCATCGTCGAAGGAAGCCAATCCGGCTTGAACAGGGACTAGATCTGCGGGGGGAGAAATCCCTGGGTCTGCAGCTTCACAAGTTGGCCGTGGGATACAGAACACTTTTCCCAATCATCCTATTTGGGGCCATGAGAATGGGAGGAAGAGCTGGGAGCGCTAGCCATCTTGGGGTGGTTTCTACGGGTAAGCTCTGAGGATTCCTTGTTTGGGGGAGATGGTGTGGGATTAGATCTGATGATCCCCGTCTCCTTAAATAGACAATTTTCTCACAGGGTCGGGGTGATAAATGCAAAAATGCCATGACCTCTAGCATTCGCTCGACACGTGGAAGCTAAAATCATGAAGGTGTAGAAGCCGAGGAGCACGACTTTGAATGGAAAGCCAAATATCTCCCTTTAAGTCAGGTACTTTGAAGTATTTGGAGAAGGAACCCGCCTTGCAATGCCGAAGACAATCTACGCGCCGGACTCATCGTCATTGAAGCCTGGTTCGGGGGCTACTGAGGGAGTCCTGGACTAAGGGGTCCTCGGACAGCCGAACTATATACTTTGGCCGGACTGTTGGACTATGAAGATACAAGATAGAAGACTTCTTCCCGTGTCTGTATGGGACTCTCCTTTGAGTGGGAGGCAAGCTTGGCGATTCGCATATGTAGATTCCTTTCTCTGTAACCAACTTTGTGTAACCCTAGCCCCCTCCAGTGTCTATATAAACCGGAGGGTTTAGTCCATAGGGCAAGGATCATAATCTCATTGGCTAGGCTTCTAGGGTTTAGCCATTATGATCTCATGGTAGATCAACTCTTGTAATACTCATATTCATCAAGATCAATCAAGCAGGAAGTAGGGTATTACCTCCATAGAGAGGGGCCGAACCTGGGTAAAAATTGTGTACCATTATCCTTAGACGCACAGTTCGGGACCCCCTACCCGAGATCCGCTGGTTTTGACACCGACATGCGGTGGCCCCCTCCATAGTTTACTCCTCCGGTCATAACGTCGTAGTGCTTAGGTGAAGCCCTGCACGAATCACATCATCAACACCGTCACCATGCCATCATGCAGACGGAACTCTCCCTCGACCCTCTACTAGATCAAGAGTTCGAGCGACGTCATCAAGCTGAACGTGTGTTGAACATGGAGGTGTCGTATGCTCGGTACTTGGATCGGTTGGATTGTGAAGACGTTCAACTACACATCAACCATGTTAACTAATGCTTCCGCTTTCGGTCTATGAGGGTACGTGGACACACTCTCCCCCTCTCGTTGCTATGCATATCCTAGATAGATCTTGCGTGATCGTAGGATTTTTTTTGAAATTGCATGCTATATTCCCCAACAGTGGCATCTGAGCCAGGTCTATGCGTAGATGATATGCACGACTAGAACACAAAGAGTTGTGGGCAATAATAGTCATACTGCTTACCACCAACGTCTTCCATTGATTCGGCGGTATTGTTGGATGAAGCAGCCCAGACCAATATTACATGACCGCGTTCATGAGACTGGTTCTACCGACGTGCTTTGCACACAGGTGGCTGGCGGGTGTCTATTTCTCCAACTTTAGTTGAATCGAGTTTGACTACAGCCGGTCCTTGTTGAAGGTTAAAACAGCACACTTGACAAAAAATCATTGTGGTTTTGATGCGTAGGTAAGAACGGTTCTTGCTAGAAGCCCGTAGCAGCCACGTAAACTTGCAACAACAAAGTAGAGGACGTCTAACTTATTTTTGCAGGATGTGATATGGTCAAGACATGATGTGATATAAATTGTTGTATGAGATGATCATGTTTTGTAACAGAGTTATCGGCAACTGGCAGGAGCCATATGGTTGTCGCTCTATTGTATGAAGTGCAATCGCCATGTAATTGATTTACTTTATCACTAAGCGGTAGCGATAATCATAGAAGCAATAATTGGCGAGACGACAATGATGCTACGATGGAGATCAAGATGTCAAGCCGGTGACAATGGAGATCATGAAGGTTCTTTGGAGATGGAGATCAAAGGCACAAGATGATGATGGCCATATCATGTCACATATTTTGATTGCATGTGATGTTTATCTTTTATGCATCTTGTTTTGCTTAGTACGACGGTAGCATTACAACATGATCCCTCACTAAATTTCAAGGTATAAGTGTTCTCCCTGAGTATGAACTGTTCCTACAGTTCGTAGTGCCGAGACACCACGTGATGATCGGGTGTGATAAGCTCTACGTTCACATACAACGGGTGCAAGCCAGTTTTCCATGTGCAAAATACTCGGGTTAAACTTGACGAGCCTAGCATATGCAGATATGGCCTCGGAACACTGAGACCAAAAGGTCGAACGTGAATCATATAGTAGATATGATCAACATAGAGATGTTCACCACTGAAAACTACTCCATCTCATGTGATGATCGGACATGGTTTCGTTGATATGGATCACGTGATCATTTAGATGACTAGAGGGATGTCTATCTAAGTAGGAGTTCTTTATTAATATGATTAATTGAACTTTAATTTATCATGAACTTAGTCCTGATAGTTTTTTGCATATCTATGTTGTTGTAGATCAATGGCCCGTGCTACCGTTCCCTTGAATTTTAATGCGTTCCTAGAGAAAGCTAAGTTGAAAGATGATGGTAGCAATTACATGGACTTGGTCCGTAACTTGAGGATTATCCTCATTGAAGCACAGAAGAATTATGTCCTTGAAGCACCACTAGGTGCAAGGCCTACTGCAGGAGCAGATGTTGATGTTATGAACATCTGGCAAGCTCCATCTGATGACTACTCGATAGTTCAGTGTGCCATGCTTTATGGCTTAGAATCGGGACTTCAAAGACGTTTTGAACGTTATGGAGCATATGAGATGTTCCAAGAGTTGAAGTTAATATTTCAAACAAATGCCCGAGTTGAGAGATATGAAGTCTCCAACAAGTTATATAGATGCAAGATGGAGGAGAATAGTTCTGTCAGTGAACACATACTCAGAATGTCTGGGTACCATAACCACTTGACTCAGCTGGGAGTTAATCTTCCTGATGATAGTGTAATTGACAGAGTTCTTCAATCACTGCCACCAAGCTATAAAGGCTTCATGATGAACAATAATATGCAAGGCATGGAAAAGACAATTCCCGAGCTCTTCGCAATGCTAAAGGTTGCGGAGGTAGAAATCAAGAAGGAGCATCAAGTGTTGATGGTTAACAAGACCACTAGTTTCAAGAAAAGGGGCAAAGGGAAGAAGGGGAACTTCAAGAAGAATAGCAAGCAAGTTGCTACTCCCGGGAAGAAACCCAAGTCTGGACCTAAGCCTGAAACTGAGTGCTTCCACTGCAAAGGGACTGGTCACTAGAAGCAGAACTGCCCCATGTATTTGGCGGATAAGAAGGATGGCAAAGTGAAAGGTATATTTGATATACATGTTATTGATGTGTACCTTACTAATGCTCGTAGTAGCGCATGGGTATTTGATACTGGTTCTATTGCTCATATTTGCAACTCGAAATAGGGGCTACAAATTAAATGAAGATTGGCTAAGAAGGAGGTGACGATGCGCGTCGGAAATGGTTCCAAGGTCGATGTGATCGTCGTCGCCACGCTACCTCTACATCTACCTTTGGGATTAGTTTTAGACCTGAATAATTCTTATTTGGTGCCATCGTTAAGCATGAACATTATAAATGGATCTTGTTTGATGTGAGACGGTAATTCATTTAAATCAGAGAATAATGGTTGTTCTATTTATATGAGTAATATCTTTTATGGTCATGCACCCTTGTTGAGTGGTCTATTTTGTTGAATCTCGATCCTAGTGATACACATGTTCATAATATTGAAGCCAAAAGATGAAAAGTTAATAATGATAGTGCAACTTATTTGTGGCACTACCGTTTAGGTGTATTGTGTAAAGCGCATGAAGAAACTCCATGCTGATGGGCTTATGGAATCACTTGACTATGAATCACTTGGTGCTTGCGAACCATGCCTCATGGGCAAGATGACTAAGACTCCGTTCTTCGGAACAATGGAGTGAGCCACTGACTTATTGGAAATAATACATACCGATGTATGTGGTCTGATGAGTGTTGAGGCTTGCGGCGGGTATCGTTATCTTCTGACCTTCACAGATGATTTCAGCAGATATGGGTATATCTACTTAATGAAACATAAGTCTGAAACATTTGAAAAGTTCAAAGAATTTCAGAGTGAAGTGCAAAATCATCATAAAAAGAAAATAAAGTTTCTACAATCTGATTGCGGAGGCAAATATTTGAGTTACGAGTTTGGTCTTCATTTGAAACAATGTGGAATAGTTTCGCAACTCACGCCACCTGGAACACCACAGCGTAATGGTGTGTTCAAACGTCGTAACTGTACTTTATTAGATATGGTGCGATCTATGATGTCTCTTACTGATTTACCACTATCATTTTGGGGTTATGCTTTAGAGACGGTTGGGCACCATCTAAATCCGTTGAGAAGACACCATAAGAACTGTGGTTTGGCAAGAAACCCAAGCTGTCATTTCTTAAAGTTTGGGGTTGTGATGCTTATGTGAAAAAGCTTCAACCTAATAAGCTCGAACCCAAATCGGAGAAATGTGTCTTCATAGGATACACAAAGGAAACTGTTGGGTACACCTTCTATCATAGATCTGAAGGCAAGATATTCGTTGCTAAGAATGGATCCTTTCTAGAGAAGGAGTTTCTCTCGAAAGAAGTGAATGGGAGGAAAGTAGAAGTTGATGAGGTAATTGTACCTTCTCCCGAATTGGAAAGTAGTTTATCACAGAAATTAGTTCTAGTGATTCCTACACCAATTAGTGAGGAAGCTAATGATGATGATCATGAAACTCCAGATCAAGTTACTACCTAACCTCGTAGGTCAACCAGAGTACGGTCTGCACCAGAGTGGTACGGAAATCCTATTCTGGAAGTCATGTTACTAGACCATGATGAACCTATAAACTATGAGGAAGCGATGGTGAGCTCAGATTCCACGAAATGGTTTGAGGCCATGAAATCTGAGATGGGATCCATGTATGAGAACAAAGTGTGGACTTTGGTGGACTTGCCCGATGATCGGCAAGCCATAGAAAATAAATGGATCTTCAAGAAGAAGACAGACGCTGACGGTAATGTTACGATCTACAAAGCTCGACTTGTTGTGAAAGGCTTTCGACAAGTTCAAGGAGTTGACTACGATGAGACCTTCTCACCCGTAGCGATGCTTAAGTCTATCGGAATCATGTTAGCAATTGCCGCATTTTATGATTATGAAATTTGGCAAATGGATGTCAAAACTGCATTCCTTAATGGACTTCTTAAAGAAGAGTTGTATGTGATGCAACCAGAAGGTTTTGTCGATCCAAAAGGTGCTAACAAAGTGTGCAAGCTCTAGAGATCCATTTATGGACTGGTGCAAGCCTCTCGGAGTTGGAATATACGCTTTAATAATGTGATCAAAGCATATGGTTTTGTACAGACTTTTGGAGAAGCATGTATTTACAAAAAAAGTGAGTGGGAGCTCTGTAGCATTTCTAATATTATATGTGGATGACATATTGTTGATTGGAAATAATACAGAATTCCTGGATAGCATAAAAGGATACTTGAATAAGAATTTTTCAATGAAAGACCTCGGTGAAGCTGCTTATATATTGGGCATCAAGATTTATAGAGATAGATCAAGACGCTTAATTGGACTTTCACAAAGCACATACCTTGATAAAAGTTTTGAAGATGTTCAAAATGGATCAGTCAAAGAAAGGGTTCTTGCCTGTGTTACAAGGTGTGAAGTTGAGTCAGACTCAATGCCCGACCATTGCAGAAGATAGCGAGAAAATGAAAGTCATTCCCTATGCCTCAGCCATAGGTTCTATCATGTATGAAATGTTGTGTACCAGACCTGATGTGTGCCTTGCTATAAGTTTAGCAGGGAGGTAGCAAAGTAATCCAGGAGTGGATCACTGGACAGCGGTCAAGAACATCCTGAAATACCTGAAAAGTACTAAGGATATGTTTCTCGTTTATGGAGGTGACAAAGAGCTTGTCGTAAATGGTTATGTCGATGCAAGCTTTGACACTGATCCAGATGACTGTAAATCAGAAACCAGATATACATTTATATTGAATGGTGGAGCTGTCAGTGTGTGCAGTTCCAAGCAGAGCGTCATGGAGGGATCTACGTGTGAAGCGGAGTACATAGCTGCTTCGGAAGCAGCAAATGAAGGAGTCTGGATGAAGGAGTTCATATAAGATCTAGGTGTAATACCTAGTGCATCGGGTCCAATGAAAATCTTTTGTGACAATACTGGAGCAATCGCCTTGGCGAAGGAATCCAGATTCCACAAGAGAACCAAACACATCAAGAGACTCTTCAATTGCATCCGTGATCAAGTCGAGGAAGGAGACATAGAGATTTGCAAGATACATACGGATCTGAATGTTGCAGACCTGTTGACTAAGCCTCTTCCACGTGCAAAACATGATCAACACCAAGACTCCATGGGTGTTAGAATCATTACTATGTAATCTAGATTATTTACTCTAGTGCAAGAGGGAGACTGCAGGAAATATGCCCTAGAGGCAATAATAAAGTTGTTATTTGTATTTCCTTATATCATCATAAATGTTTATTATTCATGCAAGAATTGTATTAACCGGAAACTTAGTACATGTGTGAATACATCAACAAAACAAAGTGTCCCTAGTATGCCTCTACTTGACTAGCTCGTTAATCAAAGATGGTTATGTTTCCTGACCATAGACATGTGTTGTCATTTGATAAACGGGATCACATCATTAGAGAATGATGTGATGGACAAGACCCATCCATTAGCTTAGCATAATGATCGTTTAAGTTTTATTGCTACTGCTCTCTTCATGACTTATACATGTTCCTCTGAATATGAGATTATGCAACTTCCGAATACCGAAGGAACACCTTGTGTGCTATCAAACGTCACAACATAACTGGGTGATTATAAATATGCTCTACAGGTGTCTCTGAAGGTGTTTGTTGGGTTGGCATAGATCAAGAATAGGATTTGTCACTCCATGTATCGGAGAGGTATCTCTGGGCCATGTCGGTATTGCTCATCACTATAAGCCTTGCAAGCAATGTGACTAATGAGTTAGTTGCGGGATGAAGCATTACGGAGCGTGTAAAGAGACTTGCTGGTAACGAGATTGAACTAGGTATGATGATACTGACAATCGAATCTCGGGCAAGTAACATACCGATGACAAAGGGAACAACATATGTTGTTGTGCGGTTTGACCGATAAAGATCTTCGTAGAATATGTAGGAGCCAATATGAGCATCCAGGTTCCGCTATTGGTTATTGATCGGAGATGTGTCTCGATCATGTCTACATAGTTCTCGAACCCGTAGGGTCCGCACGCTTAATGTTCGATGACTATTTGTATTATGAGTTATGTGTTTCAATGACCGAAGTTTGTTTGGAGTCCCAGATGAGATCACGGACATGACGAGGAGTCTCGAAATGGTTGAGAGGTAAAGATTGATATATTGAAAGGTTATGTTCGGACACCGGAATAGTTTCGAAGAGGTTCAGACATTTTTCGGAGTACCAGGAGGTTACCGGAACCCCCCCAGGAAAAGTTAATGGCTACATGCATGGGCCTTAGTGGAGAGAGGAGGCAGCGGCCAGGAGGTGGCGCGTGCCCCCCAAGCCCCAACCAGAATTGGACAAGGGGTCGGGGCGTGGCCCCCCTTTTCCTTCTCCCTCTCCACTTCTTTCCCTCTTTCCCACTCCGGAAAAGGAAGGGGGAATCCTACTAGGACTAGGGAGTCCTAGTAGGACTCCCCACACTTGGCACACCCCTAGGCCGACCGCCTCCTCCCCTCCTCCTTTATATACGGGGGCAGGGGGCACCCCAAAGGCACAACATTGTCTTAGCCGTGTGCGGTGCCCCCCTCCACAGTTTACTCCTCCGATCATAACGTCGTAGTGCTTAGGCAAAGCCCTGCGCGGATCACATCATCAACACCGGCACCACGCCGTCGTGCTGACAGAACACTCCCTCGACCCTCTGCTAGATCAAGAGTTCGAGGGACATCACCGAGCTGAATGTGTGCTGAACACGGAGGTGTCGTACGTTCGGTACTTGGATCGGTTGATGTGACGGTGGCCCGATCTTTCGATGAGAGTGGAGATAACTATCGATTTGGTGGATTTTGACCTTGACGATCCGGCTATACTGTACCCGACGATACGCCTCAACAATCGCTAAACCAATCTCCGATGGTTATTGACCTTGCCGTAGGCACGATCAACCTGAACAACGAGGTTCGAGTTCCTGCAAGCAACCGAAGAACCAGCAAGAACAAAGGCTAATTGCAACTGAAATTGCGTATGACAAATTGAGTACACGAACTAGATGAAAAGTTGAGGTTCCACTGTGGATCTGACAAGGCGGTAATCCTACACGTCTTGTAGATGCGAATTATAGCGAAAGCTAGACAATACAATAAAACCCAAGTCTAAACCTAACAAAAGCTAGCTATTTATTAAGTACGGCCAAATGTTGGCGCTGCTCAACGAGGTGTCCAGATCGGCTACGAACTGACCACCAGGAGCCGGCCCACATGGAGACAAAATAGCCTTGTTACAGTTATCTCCTTCTTTAATTGATTGTTATATGGGCTAGTGTGCACGTGGCTCTCTCTTGTCCAGGTAGCCTAATCCACCTTCTCTCCAATGCACGTAGCATGCTCCTTGGATGGCTCGGTTGATTCTAATTGCATGCACATACTGTTGCTGCTTGTTGGAATCAACATGCAATATTTTCCATCCTTTAACTTCATGTGGCTTTCTCTGATCATTTCTTCGACACCCTCGTTCCTAAGTACAAGTAAATAGGAACATGAGTATAACATGATATTCTCGTTAGTTAAACCATATGTACAAAGGAGCGATAGTACCTGGCCATTAATATGTCTCGCTCGTGCTCTAGTAATAGGACCAAGTACAATAACTGATGTAGGAGTCGCGGCGGGTGTAACAGTAGAAGAGATGTCCTCATCATCCTCCCTTCTTGAATCGAAGTCGTCCTTGATGGTATCTCGTCGTCATCACCCAAATAAGGCTTTAAATCTGCAACGTTAAATGTGGGACTAACCCGAAATTCTGCAGGCAAATCAAGCCTATTCCATCTGCACGAGGCATTAATTTTGACTTCTGTAAATCAGGGAAGCGGTCTTTTCACAAATGTAACCATCCTAAATCACCTGGTTTGAACAAAATACTTTTCCTACCCTAACTACCAGCAAGTTTATACTTGGCATTCATGCATTCAATATTTTTCTTAGTCATCTCATGCATTTTCAATACTAACTCGGCATGTTCTTTAGCATCAAGGTTTACCTTCTCCGAAGATGGAATAGGTAATGAATCAATTGGTGCACGAGGTATAAAACCATAGACAATCTCAAAAGGGCATAGCTTTGTGGTAGAATGAACTGAATGATTATAAGCAAACTCTACATGAGGTAAACATTCTTCCCACATTTTTAATTTTTTTTCGAAACAGCCCTAAGCATAGTAGACAGTGTTCGATTAACCACTTCAGTTTGACCACCTGTTTGAGTATGACATGTAGTACTAAGTAAAAGCTTAGTCCCCTTTTTTTCCACAACACCCTCCAAAAGTGGCTAAGAAATTTTGTGTCACGGTCGGAAACAATTGTATTTGTCACACCATGTAAACGAACTACTTCTTGAAAGAACAAATCAGCAATATGAGTAGCATCGTCACTTTTATGACAAGGTATAAAATGTGCCATCTTAGAGAATCGATCAACAACCACAAATATACTATCCCGCCCCCGTCGTGTCCTAGGTAGTCCTAATACAAAGTCCATAGATATATCTTCCCAAGGAGTGCTAGGAACAGGTAGAGGCATATATAAATCATGTGGGTTCAATCATGACTTAGCTTTTTGGCATGTCATGCAGCGTGCAACATATCTCTCCACATCCCTTCTCATTTTCGGCCAGAAGAAATGACCAGCAAGGATGTCTTCTATCTTTTTGATGCCAAAATGTCCCATAAGTCCACCTCCATGCGCTTCCTTTAATACCAAAAGACGAACAGAGCTATCTGTGATGCATAGCTTATTAGCGCGAAAAACAAATCCGTCACTAACGACGAACTTGTTCCAAGTTCTACCCTCTCTACAATTGAGAAATATATATTTAAAATCGACATCATTAGCATAGTGCTCTTTTATAGTTTCAAGTCCAAAAATTTTGAAGTCAAGTTGTGATAACATGGTATAACGTCTAGACAATGCATCAGCAATTACATTCTCCTTCCCTTTCTTGTGCTTAATAACATAAGGAAAAGATTCAATAAATTCAACGCATTTTGCATGTCTACGGTTCAGTTTGCTTTGACTTCTAATATGCCTGAGTGATTCATGATCAGAATGTATGACAAACTCCTTAAGCCATAAATAATGTTGCCATGTCTCCAAAGTCTGAACTAGTGCATAAAGTTCCTTATCATATGTTGAATAATTCAGACTCCCCACTGAGTTTTCACTAAAATATGCTACTGGTTTGCCTTCTTGCAATAGAACACCACCAAACCAATGCTGCTAGCATCACATTCTAATTCAAATATTTTATTGAAATTGGGTAATTGCAGCAAAGGGGCGTGTGTGAGCTTATCTTTAAGAATATTGAAGGCTTCTTCTTGTGCGTCGCTCCAGATAAATGGAACATTTTTCTTTGTGAGCTCATTGAGCGGCGCCGCGATGGTACTAAAATCCTTCACGAACCGCCGGTAGAACCCAGCAAGTCCGAGAAAACTTTGTGCCTGTGTGACCGAGTTAGGGATCGGCCAACTCTGGATCGCTTCAACCTTGGCTTTGTCAACTTCAATTCCCTGCGCTGTCAGAACATAGCCAAGAAAAGCGACTCGATCTATGCAAAAAGTGCACTTCTCGATATTACCAAATAAACATGCATCACGCAGAGCAGAAAAAATAGCACGCAAATGGTCCAAGTGTTCCTCTAGTGACTTACTATAAATCAGAATATCATCAAAGTATACTACCACAAATCGTCCAATGAAAGCTCGCAAAACTTCTTTCATTAGTCTCATGAAAGTACTAGGTGCATTAGTCAATCCAAAAGGCATAACTAACCACTCATATAAACCAAATTTAGTTTTGAAAGCAGTTTTCCATTCATCACCTAGTTTCATACGAATTTGATGGTAGCCACTACGCAAGTCCACTTTAGAAAACACAACTGAGCCACTGAGTTCATCAAGCATGTCATCTAATCTAGGAATAGGATGACGATGTAGAATTGTGATATTATTGATGGCTCTACAATCAACACACATACGTGAAGTGCCTTCTTTTTTAGGAACAAGTAAAATTGGTACAGCACATGGACTAAGGGATTCACGAATGTAACCTTTTTCGAGTAGTTCTTGAACTTGTCGCTGAATCTCCTTAGTCTCCTCGGGATTAGTCTGGTATGGTGCACGGTTGGGTTGTGAGGCGCCAGGTATCAAGTCAATTTGGTGTTTAGTTCCTCTCATAGGTGGCAGCCCCCATGGTACTTCCTTTGGAAAAACATCATGACACTCCTGCAAAAGGTTAGCGACAATAAGAGGCAAATAAGAAGGCATATCCTCAAATGAAAACGAAACTTCTTTTGCAAATAAGAGCATAACATTCATCGGTTTGAGCATCTAACTCATAAATTCCAGCACGTGTAGCTAAGAAAGAATCGCCTTTCAATTTAATTTCTTTAGATGAGCTAGGATCAGATTTGTGCATCTTATTAAATTGTTCTAACTCATCAAAAACTTTCTGATTTTCAGATTTAATGCGCTCAATATTTGTGTGTCTACTAGCCCTAGCAAGATCATCTTTTAAAATTTGCTCAGTAGACATAGGGTGTAGAATGATTTTCTTTCCTTTATGTGTGAGAGTGTACTGATTAGTTCTACCATCATGTAAACATTGTTTATCATACTGCGATGGCCTTCCTAGTAACATAGAAGAAGCTTGCATAGGCACAGTATCGCAATCAATACTATCATGGTATGAACCTAAAGAAAAAGGAACTCTCACCATGCATGTTACCTTTACTTTTACACCATCATTAAACCATTGAATGTAGTAAGGTTGTGGATGTTGTTGGGAAGGTAGGGAGAGCTTCTCCACCATGTCAATGCTTGCTAAATTGTTACAACTCCCTCCATCAATGATTATGCGATGGAATGCTCCTTGACGACTCCTTTGATGTGGAAGAGGTTGTGACTTGATCCTTCTTTGCTTTGACAATCTGAGCACTAAGTACATGATGTGATATAAGACTCATGTACTTATCGGCATCGTCGGCGGTCACATGTTCTTCCTCTTGCGTCAATCTTGTGTCATCGTCCTCATGTGCAGCAAGCAAGGCATATGTGTCGTCATCAAAATCACTAGCTGAGTCGTACTCACCGTCTTCGCAAATGATCAATACACGCTTATTAGAACACTCCTTCATGACATGGAAAAATCCTTTACAAGTGTGGCATTGGATATCCTTTGTTCTTTTGGAGGAAGCAGACGATGATGACAAACTTTTTGTTGGAGCTGGTGTAGTACTTTTCATTGGTGCCGAAGCGTGTGATGCTGAAGTTGATGAGGTAGGCCCCGATCGAGAGGTTGTAGGTGTTGTCGTAGAGGCGCGAGTGGATGGGGCAGCAGGGGTGCACGGCGCACATGTGGAAGTACGACTTGTAGAAAAATTAGAACGCAATCTCGAACGACCATGCACTTCATGTTCAGCATGTATAGCTAGATGGAATAAACGGGTCATTGAATGATAATCCTTATAATCAAGTATGTCATAAATTTCTCTATTCAATCCACCCAAGAACCTAGCCATAGAGGTCTCCTCAGTCTCAACTAAACCACAACGTAACATGCCCATTTACAATTCTTGATAATAGTCTTCCATAGATTTAGATCCTTGGTTCAAGCGTTGTAGTTTATTTAGCAAGTCACGTTCATAATATCCGGGAACAAAACGGTGACGCGTTACTAATCTCAAAGCTTCCCAAGTGGCAGGAATATTATTAGGATGTTTACGACAATGTTCTCTCCACCAAACAGAAGCAAAATCACTAAACTCGCTAGTTGCAGCCCTAACTCTTTTATCATCGAGAAAATCATGGCAAGCAAATTTTTGATCAACTAATAATTTCCAGTCAAGATAAACATCCGGATCGTATTTCCCATCAAAAGGAGGCATGACAAATTTAATTCTGCCCAAAGCGTCCTCATGGCCACATCCCTGAGGATGTTGGTGTCGTCCCATACTATGTTGATTATTGCATAGCGACGATGATCACAATTATTGTTATCATTAGCTGCATCAGGATCCTCGGAATCACCATCATAGTTGTCGTCTTGGATGTCCTCATGCGGGCCTGCTATCGACTTGGCGGTGTGAGGACGGGGCTGGTCGACGACATCTGTGTATGAAAGAGGGTGCCTCGGGTCTCCTGGGGGAACCCGACAAGCTCGTTGTAAATCTGTGTTGGTGGCTGGAAGACGCGTAGCGGCAGTGGAGGCGCCACCCAGACGGGCATCCCGGGCATCGAGACGTTTCATAATAGATGCAAGTGTTTGAGTGAATGTCTCATTGCTATCCTCGATCGACCTGAGACGCTTATCAAGTGCGCCCTCGAACGATGTGAACCGCTCGGTGTATGCATGCACATCCTCCTCAAGGCGTGCCACCGTGGCTTTCATGTTGTCTTCACCCGCCATTGTTAAGAGGAAGCAAGAACAAAATCACAAGTTTATTGCTCATACAGTAACTACGGTGAGGCGGTGGAAAATGTCTCCCAACTCTCGAGCAATTACCAAGCTCTTACCAGTTCTTACCGTGTTGCAGTGGTTGTCGGCCGTTGGCGATGTCAAAAGTTATCAAAAGATTGATATAGCGATTACCAAGTGACCGAACAAGGTACGATATACGAAGTGGAGCTTGGTGAAGGTTTCCTCAACTCACAATATGTGACACAATTAAGCAAAAAGTAATGCAAGCTGAATAATTGCTCAAACTCCTAACTAGTGCCGGCGGTCGACTAGTAAGAGAAAACAATCTAAGCCCCAATACTGAAGCAATGGAGTGGAAACCGATGAAAAAATGATAGCTCTAAGTAGCTAGATATAAGTGAGCTACAAATGACGTGTACAATAAAGCTCAAAAGCAGATGATAAATGACGTGGAGATGAACACTGTAGCAGCAAAAGAGTGTCCAGAAAAGAAAATATCAGCCCAAAACAGATGCTAGCCGGCCTGATATTTTGCAACCTTTTCTTTTAATTTTTTTCCTTTTTTTTCTTTTTTTCTCTTTTTCCTTTTTTTCATTTTTTCAAGCCGGTTACTAGCGAGTATACACAAGATGATACGGACACAAGCTATGTCCAAAAGAAAACAAAGGTGCGTTGACCGACTGCTACTAAAGCTAGCAATGAAACAAAGCTGGGAAAGTTGATTAGCTAGCTGTACAGGCTCCCGTGTTGTGATGCACTAGTACTAGTGCAAAATAATCGGCTGGAGGAGAAAGTTAGACGCGGTCGTGTCTTTTTTTTAGAAAAGGAGGAGGACTCTCGACCTCTGTATCTGGACGATGCATGCGGTCACTTTATTAATTATTCACACAAGACCTTACAAAGTCATACAACAGTAAGATTAAAGCCACCGTCTAGGCAACATCTGTCGCTACTCCTATCCAGTTGATGAAAGGATGCTGATAGTCTAGGCCTAATACCAAACAAACCTCGCAGCCAAACCTAAACCTCTAAAATCTGAGGTCCCAACCAGGACGTCTGTCGGGTATAAGGCCGCCGCAGCCACCTGCCACCAATCCATCTTCAGAGCTGTATTGTTGCATCTATCGTGCCAGGTCTTTCTACCCTCGGCGCCACTACGACGTCAGACAACGTCGTCCTCCTGCCCGAGTCCATCCTCGCACATCGAACGCCGAATCTACACTGCGCCACGCCGTCGAGATCCGTCACCATCAATGTGTAGGATGAAGCACAGCTCCACCAAAGAAGCTGTCCGCTGGTCCCGCGAGAATGAGTGCACCTCTAAGAATGTCGCCCCCAAGGGGGTAACGACACATGATTGCCGCCAACATCCGATCAGCTGATCTAGGGTTTCCCCCGGAGGTATTGAGTGGAGCTCGGAGCTTCACCTCAATGATGCCTTATGAAGGAAACAATGACAAGGGCATCGTCATCACCGGCTCCGACCATCGACCGAAGACCAGGTTTTCAACCAGATCCGTCCCAAGTAGTCCCCCCGACAACCTGTGCATCGTCTTGACCGCCTTCAAAGCCCCAGATCTAGCCGCCTAGATCCGGCGACCAACCGCAATAGCAGTGCCACCGTAGGAGCCCTGGCGCACCGGCCACTGCCTGAGTGTGCCACCGCTGGAGCCTAGGAGGAGGGCTTCCACCCCGCCTCGCCAAGCCGCAAGAGCCGCCGAGACGATGGCCCTGGTGAAACGCAGGCATGGATGGATGCGGGACGCGCGGTGTCAGACACGGATGGCCGTGTGTGTGGCCGCTCGCGTAAGCTGGGTGGAGTACAGCGCACAGCTCGTGAGGCGTCTGATGCGGGTCAGGCGCAAATATGATCGTAAAGTGAAAGATAGGACGGACTATTGAACTGAAGCGACCTCGGATTGCACGTAAAAATCAGCAAAACTAGAAACAATCTGATGCGATCTTGTTTATTTTTAGATTACGAATGAGCTGGAGGCGGAATATATGGTGGACAAAAACAAGGTTCGATCTAGTCGACGATTTTCTCCCAAAACTAATCTAAACCAGTACTAATTCTAGGATGAATGCAACCAACAATTCAACTATGCAAATACTAGATGCAAAAATTGCTAAAGGCTAAAAAGGTAGGTGTAAAGGATGAACTAATCTAAATTTCTCTTTTGGCTTTTTCGTGGGTTCATAGGACAGAAAAATAAACTAATCTACGAAAACTATAAATATCTCACTGATGAACCTGAAAACTGATACCACCTGATGTGACGGCAGCCTGATCTTTCGATGAGAGTGGAGATAACTATCGATTTGGTGGATTTTGACCTTGATGATCCGGCTATACCGTACCTGATGATACGCCTCGACAATCGCTAAACCAATCTTCGATGGTTATTGACCTTGCCTTAGGCACGATCAACCTGAACAACGAGGTTCGAGTTTCTGCAAGCAACCGAAGAACCAGCAAGAACAAAGGTGAATTGCAACTGAAATTGCGGATGACAAATTGAGTACACGAACTAGATGAAAAGTTGGGATTCCACTGTGGATCTGACAAGGCGGTAGTCCTACACGTCTCGTATGTAATCTCTGCCCAAGGTAGGAGATGAATTCACGCACACAAGATAGAAGAAGAGCACACAGGAGTTTTGGCACCACACAACTTGTGCCTTTTCTGACTCTCTTTCTCTTAATTAACCAAAGTGATTACAGAGTATATAAAAGGGAAGCAAACGCACGGGCCAAGTCACACACCGGCCTAATCCTAAACTCACGCTCCACGCACACACATACTCCACTAAACAAGGGACGTGCCTAAACAAGTGCATGCACATCCAGCCACTCTGATGGATCAACTCAACGTCTTTGCCTCAACTAACTCAGCTCACTTTGAGCTAGTCTCTTGGCACGGCAACGTACAGATCCATCTCGCTCTCGGCTGCATGCATGTACTGATCAAATCTACCTAGTACTTATGCATGTACTCACAACCCCTGACTTCACTTGACCAATGATCAGCTCGCACCATTACCAATCCATCAATCCACTTTACCATGATGCCATGCATCGATGTACTAGACTTAGACTAAACGGACCCAAACATAAATAAACTAGATGAACTACTAAACAACAATGGTTAACACCAACAATCACCCCCTTAACCTTGTTGTGCTTTATTGAGAACTCCATGGCGACCTTCAGTACAGCCCCCGCTTGTCCTCGGCGGTCGTGTCGGCGAGAAGCGCCCGCTCCTTCGGCTCGATACAGTCCCTGGAGTAATGCACGTACTCTTGGCAAGTGTAGCAGCGGACCTTGCGAATGTAGAAGTTTCTCTTCTTCTTGCCGGCGCCGCTGCGGTAACGAGCAAGCCACTCCTCCTCCGTGAGGAACAGGCGACTCCCACCCCCGTGCTCGTAGTTGCTGGCGCCCTCGTCCAAGTCGCTCCGGTCCTCCGCCGTTTTGAACCTTCCCACAAGCTCTTCCATGGACATGGTTTTAAGATCAAGAAGCTGCTCAATGGCAAATTGGCAATAGCTACCCGGGTATACTTGGACGGCACGATGCAGAGAAGCTTCTTCACGGCCTTCACCTCGTCGAGGTTCTCGCCGAGCGTGCGCAGCTTGTTGGTGATCCCATTCATGCGCATGGCGAGCTCGTCGAGGGTCTCGCCGCTCCTCATGCGGACGGCATCAAACTCCTTGTGGAGAGTCTGCGCCTTGGCCTCATGGGTGCGGGCATCGCCGACCCGCATGATCTTGATGGCATCCCATGCCTCCTTTGCCATCGCCTTCACGGCAAGCGTGGAGTGCATCTCCTCTGGCACGGCTCGCAGAATTGCCACAAGCGCCGCCCTGTCTTGGCTGAAGCTCCCGCCTCCCTCAATGGCGTCCCACACGTGTTGGGCCCCCATGTTCACCTTCATGATCAGCGACCACTCGAAGTAGTTCGTCGCCGTCAGCGGCGGGTAGACGACGGTGCTGCTGGCCTGGTGGACGACCTCCTGCTGCACCACCACCTCACGGCAGCCACCCGCGTCGGGCTCTGGCCTCGGCGCACCACCGGAGAGGCCGAGACCCGGTGGCGACCCGGCGACGGAGTGCGCGAACCTTCAGTCACCATGGCTTTGATACCACTGCCCAAGGTAGGAGATGAATTCACGCACACAAGATAGAAGAAGAGCACACAGGAGTTTTGGCACCGCACAACTTGTGCCTTTTCTGACTCTCTTTCTCTTAATTAACCAAAGTGATTACAGGGTATATAAAAGGGAAGCAAACGCACGGGCCAAGTCACACACCGGCTTGATCCTAAACTCACGCTCCACGCACACACGTACTCCACTAAACAAGTGCATGCACATCCAGCAACTCTGATGGATCAACTCGACGTCTTTGCCTCAACTAACTCAGCTCACTTTGAGCTAGTATCTTGGCACGGCAACATACAGATCCATCTCGCTCTCGGCTGCATGCATGCACTGATCAAATCTACCTAGTACTTATGCATGTACTCACAACTCCTGGCTTCACTTGACCGATGATCAGCTCGCACCATTGCCAATACATCAGTCCACTTTACCATGATGCCATGCATCGCTGTACTAGACTTAGACTAAATGGACCGAAACATAAATAAACTAGATGAACTACTAAACAACAATGGTTAACACCAACATCGTAGATGCGAATTATAGCGAAAACTAGACAATACAATAAAACCCAAGTCTAAACCTAACAAAAACTAGCTATTTTTTAAGTACGGCCAAACGTTGGCGCTGCTCCCACATGGAGACAAAATAGCCTTGTTACAATTATCTCCTTCTTTAATTGGTTGTTAGATGGGCTGGTGTGCACATGGCTCTCTCTTGTCCAGGTAGCCTAATCCTCCTTCTCTCCTATGCATGTAGCATATGCTCCTTGGATGGCTCGCTTGATTCTAATTGCATGCACATACTGTTGCTGCTTGTTGGAATCAAAATGCAATATTTTCCATCCTTTAACTTCATGTAGCTTTCTCTGATCATTTCTTCAACACCCTCGTTCCTAAGTACAAGTAAATAGGAACATAAGTGTAACATCATATTCTCGTTAGTCAAACCATATGTACAAAGGAGCAATAGTATCTGGCCATTAATTTGTCTCGCTCGTGCTCTAGTAAGAGGACCAAGTGGAATAACTGATGTAGGAGTCACGGTGGGTGTAACAGTAGAAGAGATGTCCTCATCATCGGTTGGATCGTGAAGACCTTCGACTACATCAACCGTGTTAACTAACACTTCCATTTTCGGTCTACGAGGGTACGTGGACACACGCTTCCCCTCTCGTTCCTATGCATCTCCTAGATAGATCTTGCGTGATCGCAGGAATTTTTTTTTAAATTGCATGCTACGGTCCCCAACACTAGCCGCTCCGACCAACAAGCTTCTATGCTATATATGCAACGCGTATTTTAAATAAACAAACTACAGCAGCAAAATCTAAACATTCAGAATTGAACCAAGGACCTTTCGGTTTCATTTTAAGAAAAATTGAACCGAGGACCTGCTGCCAGTGAACCAAAATAGCGATCCACTGTAACTCCTAGAAACTTTTGACTAGAATAGCAACTTGATACGTCTCCGACGTATCTCTAATTTATGAAGTATTAGTGCCATGTTTACAAAAAAATTATATGGTTTTGGTATGATTTGATTAGAACTAACGCAGAATGACGTTGTTTTCAGCAGAACTACCGTGGTGTCGTTTTTGTGCAGAAATAAAAGTTCTCGGAATGGGCTGAAAATTTATGATGATTTTTTATGGACTAAAAGAGAACCCTGAAGCACAAGAGTTGGACCAGAAGAGTCCCAAGGCGACGACAAGGTAAGGGGCGCGCCCACCCCCCCCCCCCCCCCACCCCCCGGGGGGGGGGAGGGGGAGGGTGATCCTACCTTGTCGCTGCCTCGTGGACCCCCTTGACGTGAGACCGACACCAAAAATTCCTACAAATACCAAAACCCCTAGAAAGAAACCTAGATCGGGAGTTCTGCCGCCGCAAGCCTCTGTAGCTATGAAAAATCAATCTAGGCCCTCTCCGGCACCCTACCGGAGGGGGCCATCATCACCATGGAGGGCAAGGACCAGAGGGAGAACCTCTCCCCATCTAGGGGGAGGCCATGGAGGAGGAAGCACAAGCGGGAGACCCTCTCCCCTCTCTCTCAGTGGTGTCGGAGTGCCACCGGGGGAACCATTGTCGTGGCGATCGTCTTCATCAACATCACCATCTTCATCACCTTCCTCATCTCTTTTAAGCGGTCCACTCTCCCGCACCCCGCTGTAATCCCCTACTTGAACATAGTGCTTTATGCCACATATTATGATCCAATGATGTGTTGCCATCCTATGATGTTTTGGGTAGATTTCCTTTATCTTTTGGGTTGATTGATGATCTAGATTGATTTGAGTTGTATGTTTTATTTTGGTGATGTCCTATGGTGTCTTCCATGCCGCGCACACGTGAAGGATTCCCGCTATAGGGTGTTGCAATTCGTTCATGATTCGCTTATAGTGGGTTGCTTGAGTGACAGAAGCATAAACCCGAGTAAGGGGTTGTTGCGTATGGGATAAAGGGGACATGATATTTTAATGCTATGGTTGGGTTTTACCTTAATGATCTTTAGTAGTTGCGGATGCTTGCTAGAGTTTCAATCATAAGTTCATATGATACAAGAAGAGAAAGTATGTTAGCTTATGTCTCTGCTTCATATGAAATTGCAATGACGACTATCGATCTAGTTAACAATTGCCTAGGATAATTCCGCACACCGACATATCATTATTCCACACTCGCTATCTATAATATATAGTAATATATTCTAACTTTATGATAAAAGCACTTATTTTTATATTTTAGTTCTCCGATATGATGCAAAGTTATCCTCTTCATAAGCACATCGCTTGTTTCTAGATGGAAGCAAATTCGGTGTACGTAGAGTCGTGTATCAGTGGCAGATAGAACTTGAGAGAATATTGATCTTACCTTTAGCTCCTTATCGGTTCGACACTCCATATTTATAACTTCCACCTTTGGAAATTGCCACGATGATTCCTTGCACTTGGGGATTATCACAACTCGGTGCATATGAACTATAAGTCGCAACATATTTAAACTTTTTAGAAATTTTGAAAGTTATTTTCTCTTGGAAAATTAAAAAAAATTGAAACACAAATGATTTCAAATTTGTGAACATTTTTTTCAAAACACATACATTTCATGAAAACATGAACATTTTTTGAGTTTCTCAAACATTCGTGCATTTTTCAAAATTATGAACAACTTATTCAGAATGATAACATATTCCAAAAATTACTTGAGTATTGTTTGAATTCGGCATCAAATTGAAAAAAAGGAACAATTTTTTGAATATTTGAACAAATTTGAGAAAGCTGGAACATTTTTGAAACCGTGGATTCATTTTTCAAAATACAAACATTTTTTGGAATTGTGAATAATTTTTTTCAAAACAAGAATAGGTTGTTTCTTATTTTCCAGAAAATTTATATATTCCAGAATGAAGAGAAAGTATTTTTATGGAAATTTTGGAGTCGCTTTACTTATCCGATCACGTACCTATACCCTTTTCGGGGTTTTGGAGTGCTCTAGAAAGTGTCCTTTAGATATTCGTCCGAAGTAATTGCTTGAATAATATTTGTTTCAGTGTTAACAGGGGTACTGTAACACCCCGGTGTAATGATGCTACAGTAACCCCTGGGATTAAGTTAATCTTTTTGCTAAGCATGTGCCTGATCATTGTTGTCTCATGTTCTTTCAAATTCCACTTGAATTCAAATTCAAATTCTGTGTGAAATTCAAAATGCTCAAACATGAACACAAAAATGTTCATCATGTGCCAAATAATCCACAACTAATATTGGTGGTGAACCAACATTTTTGCAAAGGGTTTAAGTGGCCTAAGCTACTTAAAACAATGGCCTAAGCAATAAATTAAATGCCTTTTTAATTTATAAAATTGGCATTCTTTTTCTAAAGTCTCACAATATTTTCGTGGCAGTGCAATATACTTCTTTGAAATTATTTTGTCCAATGGCATAATTTTTTTTGCAAAGTCTTTAATGGCTAAAAGAAAAGGCAAAATGCTGCTGGAATATATATAAAAAAAAAACAAAAGAAAAAGGAAAAGGCCCCCCCCCCCCTCAACTGGGCCGACTGGCCCAGCTGGCCACCGTGCCCCCCCCCCCATGGGCCTCGGCCCACCTCAACCAGCCGGCCCAGCTCCCCGCACTGCGCCCCCTTCCTGTTCCCCTGGTGCGCGCCGCTACAAGGGCACCGTCCCCGCCGGACCCGCCTCGCCGGCGACGTCTGGGCGAGGGGATAAGGTTTGCGCCTCCCCGACGCCTCGGCCCCCTCGCCTCCCACTCGCCCGCTTGCCACTCTCGCTCCCTCTCCCTCGCTCGCTCCGCCCTCCTCTCCTCCAGATCCGTGGCCCGAGCGCCCTCGCCGCCGTCCTCCATCGTTGTCGCGGCCACCGGCGACCCCGCGCCCGCTGACCTTGTCGGTGACCTCCGCCATCGCCCTCTCCATCGACCGGTGGTCTCAGCTGGAGTTGGGGAGCACCGAAGCGCCGGATCCCTTTCGTCCACGTCTCCGGTCGTCGCCGCCCTTCTTCGTCTCCGGCGCCGTCTCTGCTGCTCCTAGTCACCCAACGGGCCACCGTGTGCCCCCAAGGTGAGCTCCGGCCCCCCTTTCCCTCTCCTCGCGCGTCTCCGCCTCCACCGTAGCTAGCTCGCTCGCAAGCCGAGCTCCGCCGTCCGCCATTGCCGTCGTAGGGCTCGCCACCGAGCTCCTCCGCTCGAGCTAGTAGCTCCGACGAGCTCCTGGAGCGCCGTAGACCTCGCCCAGCTCCTTCGTTCGCCAAAACACGCACTGCAACGCCGATCCCGACGAGGTCCCGAACCCCACCGCCGCCTCCACTCGTCGCCGACGCAGTTCCGGTCACCCCCGCGTCCAACCGACCACACCATGCGGCGCGGCTTCGTCTCCTCGTTCGAACGCGCCAAGTCCCGGGCCAAATGACCCCCTGTGCGCGATTCCCGGCGAAGTCCGGCGAGCTCGCCACCGCAGGAGGCCACCGGAGCAACTCCGGCGCCGTTTCCGGCGTCGCTGACGTGGCTGTCCACGTGGACCTCCCCACAGCCACTGCCACTGGGCCCCATGGGTCCCGTTGACCCGGTCAAATGCTGACTGGGCAACGCCCTGTCACTGCCTATGGGCCCCGCGTGGGCCCCATTGACTAGTCAACTGGTCTGTTGACCGCTGACGCAGGGCTGACGCCAGCATGACGTCATAATTCTTTTCTGATGAATTTAGTAATTAAAACAAATTCAGAATATTGTAAAACTTTAGAAAATCATAGGAAATAAACCGTAACTCGGATGAAAATGTTTTCTACATGAAAGTTGCTCAGAAAAACGTGACGAATCCGGATACGCGGTCCATTCATCTGTCAGATGCCTCTAACTATCTGAACATGAAACTTCCCCCTCCGGTCATATATCTGACACAGGTCCGGAACCGGGAAAACATTCCCGGTTGAATTTCCCCTTCACCTATATCGTGTAGCCATACGTTAGGTCACACCCGGCGCAGCTTATTGCCACGATATGCTTTGTGATGCTATGTTTGCTTTATATTTACTGTTTCTTCCCCCTCTTCTCTCTGGTAGACCCCGAGACTGATGCTGCCCCTGTGATCGACTATGTCGACGACGACCCCTCCTTGCCAGAGCAACCAGGCAAGCCCCCCCCTTTTGATCATCCCGATATCGCCCATTCCATTCTCTCATGCTTGCATTAGATTTTGCTACTGTAATTGTTTGCTCCTATTCTGATGCATAGCCTGCTTTTGTATCTGCTGTTGTACCTTACATGCTTATCCTAAACTGCTTAGTATAGGTTGGTTAGTGATCCATCAGTGACCCCCCCCCACTTGTCCTTGTTGCCCCTGCTTCATCATCGACGACTCGATCTACGTGATCGAAGACCAGGCCCCGACACCGCACATCACTTCCCCTTAGTTGCTCAACACTACTGGGTTACTATCGAGTACCGAGGGTGAACCTCTTCAGCACTTCTGATGTTAACCCTGTAGTGTAGTCATTCGGTCGTGGTCATCGAGGGTGATTTCCTCCTTAACCACTTCCGATACGACTCTGTCGTGCAACCCCCTCAAGTGTGAACTTCGAGGGTGATTCCTCTCACGTTCACCTTGATGATTACATTGAGTGGAGTTCACCGAGGGTGATTCCTCGGGTTTTACCCTTGATGTTTAGACACACAGTTACTATGATTACTCTGACTTTACACTGAACCATGTTACTAAAGACGGGTCCGCCCTGAGGGGTACCCGCGCGAGCATAATTGCGAGTGACGTGGAGTCGGGTTGACCTGGAAGGTGCCCGAGGGATAATTACGAGGCGTGGCCGGGCATTCTTAGCCCTTGCCGCAAGTCCTCGAGACGGGGCAACGGGGTCACATCTTTCATGAGTCTCTGCTTGTTACCGCTTGCTCCTAATCCACTACGATTTGGATATTTGATCCGAGGGGCCTCTGGCCTGATAGCACTAACCATCACGTGGGCATAGTATGGGCGTTCTGCGCCGTGTACATCAGCCGAAGCTTATTAGACGTCAGCGACGGAGCGGCGCGCGCCGGGTTGGACTGCGCAAGCACCTACCTTGTTGAAGGAGGTAGCTAGGTCTGCTCACCGGCCGCCCACGCAACGTGCAGGAGTTCCCGGGGAGATGGCCCATGACCCCTGGGGGCATAGGTTTAGTCCGGCGTGCTGGCCTCTCTATTAAGCCTAGGTCGGGTTGCGGCGTATTGTTTGGCCGAGGCCGGGCATGACCCAGGAAAGTGTGTCCGGCCGGAGTTAATCGAGCGTGGTGGGTAAGTTGGTGCACCCCTGCAGGGAAGAAAACATCTATCGATAGCCTGTCCTACGGTAACGGACACTTGGAGTTGTATCCCGATCGATACAACTAGAACTGGATACTTGTGATGAGAACTGGATGGTGATGAGGATTTGATTGTGATGATAACTGGATAGTATGGCTCTGGGATTGCTTTCTCGCAGGGAGTCGAGAAAGGATCTCCGGCCGAGGTTGATAACACCACTGCTACTTTACTTTATGCTACTCTACTTCCTCCTGTTGCTGCAAGATGGTGGGTTCGAGAAGATGCTAGTCTTCGATAGGACTAGGCCTTGTCTCTATTCTGGCATTTCTGCAGCCCAGTCCACATATACAGCCTTCCTTCGATAATGTTGCATATGTAGTGTAGATCCTTGCTTGCGAGTACTTTGGATGAGTACTCACGGTTGCTTTGCTCCCCCTTTTCCCCCTTTCTTCTTCTTTCCGGTTGATGCAACCAGATGTCGGAGCCCAGGAGCCAGATGCCACCGCTGATGCCTACTACTATGTGGAGACCGCTGACGACCAGGAGTAGTTAGGAGGCTCCAAGGCAGGAGGCCTTGCCTTTTCGATCGTTGCTACTTTTGTGTTAGCCTTCTTAAGGCATACTTGTCTAACTCATGTCTGTACTCAGATATTGTTGCTTCCGCTGACTCTTGTGTATTCGAGCTTATGTATTCGAGCCCTCGAGGCCCCTGGCTTGTAATATAAAGCTTGTATTATTTTATTTTGTGTCTAGAGTTGTGTTGTGATATCTTCCCGTGAGTCCTTGATCTTGATCGTACACATTTGCGTGTATGATTAGTGTACGATTGAATCGAGGGCGTCACAAGTTGGTATCAGAGCCGACTGCCTGTAGGTAGCCCCCTCTCCAACCCCTTGGCCGAAGTTGAGTCTAGTCACTGAAAAACTTTTACTAACATTGGCTGTGTGGCTTACGGGCCCACGTCGCCATTTGGGTGGTATTAGGATCTTTTACTCCTCGTCTATACTCTGGGACTCTGAACTCTCTTCTACTCGGGTTAAACGAATTTACTAACATTAGGATCCCGTGACCACATTCACCCCGAAGTTGGATAAAGCCATAGTTATTCCTTAGAATAGCATTTTGAGTAGTGTACACCCTGTCGTGTTGACTACTAAGTGGTATCCATCGTACCTCTTTCATTGTGCTTGTTTCATCATGAATGATCCTTGTCTTTGCAAATGCTCAATGCCGAACTACCCCTGTTACATGTTAGCAGGATGGTTAGACCTGCTGGTCGTGGCCGTGGTGGCAACGATCCACCACCGCCTGAATTCTCTACTGGAATGATGCAACAGTTTGAGCTGAACCGCCAGTTCATGGAAGGAATGATGGCTCAGTTTCCTCGTCCGAATATGAACCAGCAGCCAACCCCAGTTACTCTGCAGGACTTCATGCGCCTCAACCCAACTATCTACCGCAGCTCAACTCAACCCCTTGATGCTGATGACTGGCTCCGCGACATCACATATGAAATGGAGTCTGCTAGTGTTGCCCCTGCCAGCTATGTCACCTTCGCATCTTTCTTTCTGAAGGGTCTTGCTGCTCAATGGTGGGACAGCCACAGGCGTACCCTACCTGCTGGAACGGTCATTACTTGGCCGGATTTCCAAGCTGCCTTCCGTGCCCGTTTCATTCCTCAGGGAACCATGGACAGGAAGAAGCGAGAGTTCCGCAACCTCACCCAAGGCAACAAAACTGTAGATGCTTATCAATGGGAATTTCTGGACTTGTCACGTTATGCTGAAGAAGACATTGCAACTGATGCTCGTAAGCAAGAGAAGTTTCGTGATGGACTTCACCTTGATATCAAGCTAGCATTGCTCGTTCATGACTTTGCCGACTTCGCCACCTTGGTGAACAAGGCTATTCAGGTTGAGACTGGTCTTCAGGAACACCAGGGATCCCTTAGGCGTAGTCGCGACGCTGGCTCATCTTCGGGCCCGTCAGCGCAGAAGCGTCGGATATGGATTCCCCACAGCATGTATCGTCCAACTGCACCCACACCAAGACAGTCCTATGCTGCACCTCGTCTGCCTCCCCCACCGCAGAGGAAGCCCCTTCGGGCTGTACCACCCCAAGCTTCTGCTCCCAATCCCAATGATGGTCTATGCTTCAAGTGTGGCCTTCCAGGTCACCGCTCCAGGAAATGCCCTCAGAATCAGGATCAGCTGGCTCTGCCTTCAACTGGTCGTAACAATCAACCCCATAACAACAATGCCAAACCTTATGGTCGTGGTCAGGCTAATCATGTTGATCTGAATGAAGCTCAAGATCAGCCTGCCACTGTGATGGGTACTCTTCTCGTTAATTCAGTACCGGCTTCTGTTTTATTCGATTCAGGAGCCTCGCACTCATTTATGTCAGAAAATTTTGCATACGCACACGACATTCGATGCGAGCCCATGAACACTCCGATAGTGGTACGCACCCCTGCGGGTCAGTGTCGAACTACCATGATTGGTCGCGACGTCCCCGTTGAAATTGAAGGGTTGGAATTTCATGTTTCTCCCATTATTCTGGAGTCTTCCAATATTGACCTCATTCTGGGAATGGAATGGTTGAAAGCGCATATTGCCTCTATCGTTTGTGCTACCAAGGTCGTTCACCTCCTACATCCTTCAGATGAGATTATAACCTACCATGCTCAGCTTGTTCAAAACGCTGAAGCACGACTTTATGCTTTGAATGCGTTGAACGCAGCACCTCTTGAGGGAATTGAAAAGATTCCAGTCGTTCGCAACTTCCAAGACGTATTTCCAGAAGAACTTCCAGGAATACCCCCTGCCCGGGCCGTCGAGTTCGTCATCGACTTGAAACCAGGCACCGTTCCTATTGCCAAACGACCCTACAAGATGCCACCTCATGAACTCCTTGAACTGAAGGAGGAAATCGACAAATCTCTTCGCAAGGGTTTCATTCGTCCAAGTTCCTCTGCTTGGGGAGCACCTTCTCTCTTTGTGAAGAAGAAGGACGGAACAAACCGTTTGGTCCAAGACTACCGTCCTATCAACCAAGCTACAATTCAGAACAAATATCCCCTTCCTCGGATCAATGATCTGTATGATCAACTTGCTGGTTCATCGATATTCTCTAAACTCGACTTGAGGTTGGGTTACCACCAGATCCGTGTTCGTGAAGAGGATATTCCAAAGACCGCATTCGTGACTCGTTATGGTTCTTACGAGTACACCGTTATGTCTTTTGGCTTAACCAATGCCCCAGCTACATTCTCTCGTCTGATGAACTACATATTCATGGATTACCTCGACAAGTTCGTCGTAGTCTATCTGGATGATATCCTGGTTTATTCGAAGAACAAAGAAGAACATGCTGAACATCTTCGTCTTGTTCTAGAGAAGCTTCGAGAGCATCAACTTTATGCCAAGTATTCCAAGTGCGAATTCTGGTTACCCGAAGTCACCTACCTTGGTCATGTCATCTCCAAGGATGGTATTGCCGTCAACCCAGAGCGAGTTCAGGCTATTCTTGACTGGACCCCTCCGAAGACTGTCAAGCAAGTCAGAAGCTTTCTCGGCCTAGCCAGCTATTGTCGCCGCTTTGTCGAGAACTTCTCCAAGATCGCCAAGCCACTGACTAATCTGCTCCACAAAGGCGTTAAGTTCGATTGGACAGACAAATGTCAGGAAAGTTTCCAGACACTCAAAGACAAACTGACTTCTGCCCCAGTGCTTGCTCCCCCTGATTCTCGCAAGGACTTTGTCATCTATTGCGACGCTTCACGTCAAGGATTAGGTTGTGTCCTAATGCAAGAGCGCAGAGTGATTGCTTATGCCTCCCGTCAAGTGCGTCCTCATGAAGAGAACTACCCAGTTCACGACCTCGAGCTTGCTGCGGTTATCTTTGCACTGAAGCTATGGCGACAGTACCTTCTCGGTAATTGTTGCGAGATCTTCACCGATCATCAGAGTCTGAAGTACCTGTTTACTCAGCCAGATCTGAACCTCCGTCAGCAGCGATGGATGGAAGCTATTGCTGACTACAACTGCGGTATATCTTATACCCCTGGCAAGGCTAATGTAATGGCCGATGCCCTGAGCCGTAAGTCTTATTGCAATAATCACCAGGTCTACAAAGCTCAACCCCGCCTTTATGAAGAGCTATGCAAGCTGAACCTTCAACTAGTTCCCCAGGGTTCTCTGAATAACCTTGTCTTGGAACCAACTCTTCTTAAAGCAATCAAGTCTGCTCAAGCCAAAGATGCTCATGTTGATCTGATGAAAAAGGATCTTGCCTTAGAGAAATCCAGAGATTTCTCACTTGGTGAAGATGGAACCTTATACTTCAGAGATCGCATTGTCGTACCCCGGTTCGAGCTTATGACAGAGAAGGTGATGAAAGAAGCACATGACACCCCTCTCTCTATTCATCCGGGAAGTACCAAGATGTATCTAGACATCCGTCAGAAGTACTGGTGGTCTAAGATGAAGCAAGACATTGCTCGATATATTGAAGAATGTGACGTTTGTCGTCGCGTCAAAGCAGAACATCAGAAACCGGCTGGACTTCTGCAACCGCTTCCTATTCCTGAATGGAAGTGGGATAAGATTCAGATGGACTTCGTCACTGGCCTTCCCAAGTCTCAGAAAGGTAACGATGCTATCTTTGTCGTCATCGACCAATTCTCGAAGGTTGCTCACTTTCTGCCAGTCAAGGAGACTATCACTGCTAGTCAATTAGCAAGCTTGTATATCTCCAGAATTGTGTCACTCCACGGCATTCCAAAGGAGATCAGTTCAGACCGCGGCAGTATTTTCACTTCTAAGTTCTGGGATAGTTTCCAAGAGGCAATGGGAACTCATATTACCTGGAGCACTGCTTATCATCCCCAATCCCAAGGCCAAGTCGAGCGAGTCAATCAAATTCTTGAAGACATGCTTCGGGCTTGTGTTATTTCTTTCGGCAAGAAGTGGGAAGAATCTCTCCCTTATGCGGAGTTCTCTTATAACAACAGCTATCAAGCCAGCTTGAAGATGGCACCCTTCGAAGTGCTATATGGACGTAAGTGCCGAACCCCTCTGAATTGGTCAGAAACTGGGGAACGGACGCTCATTGGTCCAGACATTATTCAACAAGCTGAAGAGCAGGTTCGCATTGTCCGGGATAATCTCAAGGCGGCACAGTCCCGTCAGAAGAGCAACTATGACCGGAAACACTGGGGTTCAACTTATCAACCCGGTGAACAAGCTTATCTGCGTGTCACTCCTTTGAGAGGCACTCATCGGTTCGGAGTCAAGGGCAAGCTAGCTCCGCGCTATATTGGTCCCTTCCGCATTTTGGCCCGTCGTGGACTGGTGGCTTATCAACTGGAGTTGCCACCTCAGTTCTCTCACGTCCATGACGTCTTCCATGTGTCGCAACTTCGTCGATGCTTCAAGGATCCAGAACGTGAAGTGGATCCGGAATTGATTGAAATTCAAGATGATCTCACATACAAGGAGCATCCGATCTGCATTCTTGAAGAAGCTGAACGTCGAACGCGCCAGAAGGTTACCAAGTTCCTCAAGGTGCAATGGTCAAATCATTCTAAAGATGAAGCCACTTGGGAACGCGAGGATAACCTCCGTGCTGAATACCCCGACCTGTTCCCTTCTACCTCTTAATTCTCGGGACGAGAATTTCTTTTAGAGGAGGAGAGTTGTAACACCCCGGTGTAATGATGCTACAGTAACCCCTGGGATTAAGTTAATCTTTTTGCTAAGCATGTGCCTGATCATTGTTGTCTCATGTTCTTTCAAATTCCACTTGAATTCAAATTCAAATTCTGTGTGAAATTCAAAATGCTCAAACATGAACACAAAAATGTTCATCATGTGCCAAATAATCCACAACTAATATTGGTGGTGAACCAACATTTTTGCAAAGGGTTTAAGTGGCCTAAGCTACTTAAAACAATGGCCTAAGCAATAAATTAAATGCCTTTTTAATTTATAAAATTGGCATTCTTTTTCTAAAGTCTCACAATATTTTCGTGGCAGTGCAATATACTTCTTTGAAATTATTTTGTCCAATGGCATAATTTTTTTTGCAAAGTCTTTAATGGCTAAAAGAAAAGGCAAAATGCTGCTGGAATATATATAAAAAAAACAAAAGAAAAAGGAAAAGGCCCCCCCCCCCTCAACTGGGCCGACTGGCCCAGCTGGCCACCGTGCCCCCCCCCCCCCATGGGCCTCGGCCCACCTCAACCAGCCGGCCCAGCTCCCCGCACTGCGCCCCCTTCCTGTTCCCCTGGTGCGCGCCGCTACAGGGGCACCGTCCCCGCCGGACCCGCCTCGCCGGCGACGTCTGGGCGAGGGGATAAGGTTTGCGCCTCCCCGACGCCTCGGCCCCCTCGCCTCCCACTCGCCCGCTTGCCACTCTCGCTCCCTCTCCCTCGCTCGCTCCGCCCTCCTCTCCTCCAGATCCGTGGCCCGAGCGCCCTCGCCGCCGTCCTCCATCGTTGTCGCGGCCACCGGCGACCCCGCGCCCGCTGACCTTGTCGGTGACCTCCGCCATCGCCCTCTCCATCGACCGGTGGCCTCAGCTGGAGTTGGGGAGCACCGAAGCGCCGGATCCCTTTCGTCCACGTCTCCGGTCGTCGCCGCCCTTCTTCGTCTCCGGCGCCGTCTCTGCTGCTCCTAGTCACCCAACGGGCCACCGTGTGCCCCCAAGGTGAGCTCCGGCCCCCCTTTCCCTCTCCTCGCGCGTCTCCGCCTCCACCGTAGCTAGCTCGCTCGCAAGCCGAGCTCCGCCGTCCGCCATTGCCGTCGTAGGGCTCGCCACCGAGCTCCTCCGCTCGAGCTAGTAGCTCCGACGAGCTCCTGGAGCGCCGTAGACCTCGCCCAGCTCCTTCGTTCGCCAAAACACGCACTGCAACGCCGATCCCGACGAGGTCCCGAACCCCACCGCCGCCTCCACTCGTCGCCGACGCAGTTCCGGTCACCCCCGCGTCCAACCGACCACACCATGCGGCGCGGCTTCGTCTCCTCGTTCGAACGCGCCAAGTCCCGGGCCAAATGACCCCCTGTGCGCGATTCCCGGCGAAGTCCGGCGAGCTCGCCACCGCAGGAGGCCACCGGAGCAACTCCGGCGCCGTTTCCGGCGTCGCTGACGTGGCTGTCCACGTGGACCTCCCCACAGCCACTGCCACTGGGCCCCATGGGTCCCGTTGACCCGGTCAAATGCTGACTGGGCAACGCCCTGTCACTGCCTATGGGCCCCGCGTGGGCCCCATTGACTAGTCAACTGGTCTGTTGACCGCTGACGCAGGGCTGACGCCAGCATGACGTCATAATTCTTTTCTGATGAATTTAGTAATTAAAACAAATTCAGAATATTGTAAAACTTTAGAAAATCATAGGAAATAAACCGTAACTCGGATGAAAATGTTTTCTACATGAAAGTTGCTCAGAAAAACGTGACGAATCCGGATACGCGGTCCATTCATCTGTCAGATGCCTCTAACTATCTGAACATGAAACTTCCCCCTCCGGTCATATATCTGACACAGGTCCGGAACCGGGAAAACATTCCCGGTTGAATTTCCCCTTCACCTATATCGTGTAGCCATACGTTAGGTCACACCCGGCGCAGCTTATTGCCACGATATGCTTTGTGATGCTATGTTTGCTTTATATTTACTGTTTCTTCCCCCTCTTCTCTCTGGTAGACCCCGAGACTGATGCTGCCCCTGTGATCGACTATGTCGACGACGACCCCTCCTTGCCAGAGCAACCAGGCAAGCCCCCCCCTTTTGATCATCCCGATATTGCCCATTCCATTCTCTCATGCTTGCATTAGATTTTGCTACTGTAATTGTTTGCTCCTATTCTGATGCATAGCCTGCTTTTGTATCTGCTGTTGTACCTTACATGCTTATCCTAAACTGCTTAGTATAGGTTGGTTAGTGATCCATCAGTGAACCCCCCCCCACTTGTCCTTGTTGCCCCTGCTTCATCATCGACGACTCGATCTACGTGATCGAAGACCAGGCCCCGACACCGCACATCACTTCCCCTTAGTTGCTCAACACTACTGGGTTACTATCGAGTACCGAGGGTGAACCTCTTCAGCACTTCTGATGTTAACCCTGTAGTGTAGTCATTCGGTCGTGGTCATCGAGGGTGATTTCCTCCTTAACCACTTCCGATACGACTCTGTCGTGCAACCCCCTCAAGTGTGAACTTCGAGGGTGATTCCTCTCACGTTCACCTTGATGATTACATTGAGTGGAGTTCACCGAGGGTGATTCCTCGGGTTTTACCCTTGATGTTTAGACACACAGTTACTATGATTACTCTGACTTTACACTGAACCATGTTACTAAAGACGGGTCCGCCCTGAGGGGTACCCGCGCGAGCATAATTGCGAGTGACGTGGAGTCGGGTTGACCTGGAAGGTGCCCGAGGGATAATTACGAGGCGTGGCCGGGCATTCTTAGCCCTTGCCGCAAGTCCTCGAGACGGGGCAACGGGGTCACATCTTTCGTGAGTCTTTGCTTGTTACCGCTTGCTCCTAATCCACTACAATTTGGATATTTGATCCGAGGGGCCTCTGGCCTGATAGCACTAACCATCACGTGGGCATAGTATGGGCGTTCTGCGCCGTGTACATCAGCCGAAGCTTATTAGACGTCAGCGACGGAGCGGCGCGCGCCGGGTTGGACTGCGCAAGCACCTACCTTGTTGAAGGAGGTAGCTAGGTCTGCTCACCGGCCGCCCACGCAACGTGCAGGAGTTCCCGGGGAGATGGCCCATGACCCCTGGGGGCATAGGTTTAGTCCGGCGTGCTGGCCTCTCTATTAAGCCTAGGTCGGGTTGCGGCGTATTGTTTGGCCGAGGCCGGGCATGACCCAGGAAAGTGTGTCCGGCCGGAGTTAATCGAGCGTGGTGGGTAAGTTGGTGCACCCCTGCAGGGAAGAAAACATCTATCGATAGCCTGTCCTACGGTAACGGACACTTGGAGTTGTATCCCGATCGATACAACTAGAACTGGATACTTGTGATGAGAACTGGATGGTGATGAGGATTTGATTGTGATGATAACTGGATAGTATGGCTCTGGGATTGCTTTCTCGCAGGGAGTCGAGAAAGGATCTCCGGCCGAGGTTGATAACACCACTGCTACTTTACTTTATGCTACTCTACTTCCTCCTGTTGCTGCAAGATGGTGGGTTCGAGAAGATGCTAGTCTTCGATAGGACTAGGCCTTGTCTCTATTCTGGCATTTCTGCAGCCCAGTCCACATATACAGCCTTCCTTCGATAATGTTGCATATGTAGTGTAGATCCTTGCTTGTGAGTACTTTGGATGAGTACTCACGGTTGCTTTGCTCCCCCTTTTCCCCCTTTCTTCTTCTTTCCGGTTGATGCAACCAGATGTCGGAGCCCAGGAGCCAGATGCCACCGCTGATGCCTACTACTATGTGGAGACCGCTGACGACCAGGAGTAGTTAGGAGGCTCCAAGGCAGGAGGCCTTGCCTTTTCGATCGTTGCTACTTTTGTGTTAGCCTTCTTAAGGCATACTTGTCTAACTCATGTCTGTACTCAGATATTGTTGCTTCCGCTGACTCTTGTGTATTCGAGCTTATGTATTCGAGCCCTCGAGGCCCCTGGCTTGTAATATAAAGCTTGTATTATTTTATTTTGTGTCTAGAGTTGTGTTGTGATATCTTCCCGTGAGTCCTTGATCTTGATCGTACACATTTGCGTGTATGATTAGTGTACGATTGAATCGAGGGCGTCACAGGTACCTGCAATGTAACGTTTAATTCTTTGCCCATTAACAACCTTCGGACTAGTTCTTTCGCGTTATTGATCTTGATGGCTCCAGAACGATAAACTTTTTTGATGACATAGGGACCTTCCCATTTGGAGAGAAGTTTGCCTTCAAAAAATCTAAAACGATAATTGTACAATAGAACTTTATCACCTATATTAAATTCTCGTTTCTGAATTCTTCTATCATGCCATATTTTAACTTTCTCCTTAAACAACTTAGCATTCTCATAGGCTTGCGTTTTCCATTCATCCAAAAAATTAATATCAAATAATATCTTCTCGCCGACCAATTTAAAATCATAATTGAGTTCTTTAATTTACCAATAAGCTTTGTGCTCCAACTCAGTAGGTAAATGACATGCTTTCTCATAACTCATTTTATATGGGGACATACCCATAGAATTTTTATAAGCAGTTCTATATGCCCATAATGCATTATCTAGTTTCTTAGACCAATTATTTATAGATCTATTAACAGTCTTTTGCAAGATTAATTTTATTTCTCTATTGCTCAATTCAACTTGCCCACTAGACTGTGGATGATAAGGTGACACAATTCTATGGTTTACATCATATTTTGCTAAGATTTGATGGAATGCACCATGAATAAAATGTGAACCACCATTAGAGATTTCAAACCTTGGAACGATAACTTTCTTAAGCATTTTAATATAAGTGTTATGATCAGCACTACTAGTGGGAATAGCTTTTACCCACTTAGTAACATAATCGATGACAACTAAAGTATATGTCCATTAGAGGAAGAAAAAGGTCCAATATAATTACAGCCCCAAACATCAAAAGGGTTCAATAACAAGTGAATAATTCATAGACATTTCTTGATATCTATCAATACTACAAATTCTTTGACATTCGTCACAAGAATAGACAAACTTACATGCATCTTTGAAGAGAGTGGGCCAATAAAACCATGTTGTAATACCTTGTGTGCAATTCTATCTCCAGCATGGTGTTCTCCGTATGCCTCGGAGTGACACTTTCCTATGGTCCTTTCCTGCTTATGCTTAGGTACACAACTTCTAATAATACCGTCTACTCTTTTATATAGATGTTCGTCATCCCAAAAATAATGTCTTAAATCAAAGTAGAATTTTTTTTTCTTTTGTTCGTGTGTGTAATTAGGCAGTATGTATTTAGCAACAATAAAATTAGCATAATCTACACACTAAGGATTATCATGAGAAGTAGAAGCATTTATACTCACCAGGAAAATATCATCAATAGACAAAGGGTCATCAAGAACATTTTTCATTCTTGACAAGTTAACTGCTACAGGATTTTCAGCCCCTTTTCGATCGACTATATGCAAATCAAACTCTTGTAATAAAAGAACCCACCTAATTAGTATAGGTTTAGCATATATTTTTTTCATAAGGTATTTAATAGCGGCATGATAAGTGTGAATAGTAACTTTAGAGTTAACAATATAAGGTTTGAACTTATCACATGCAAACACAACTGCTAGAAATTCTTTCTCAGTAGTAGCATAATTTCTTTGAGCACTATCCAAGGTCTTGCTAGCATAATGAATAACATTTAATTTCTTGTCAATTCTTTGACCTAGCATAGTCACTAGCATCGCACATAATTTCAAAGGGTAAGTTCCAATCAGGTGGCTGAACAACATGTGCAATTATTAAAGCTTTTTAAGTATTTCAAAGGCATCCACACAATCATCATAAAAAACAAATGAAACATATTTTTGTAGCAGATTAGTAAGCTGCCTAGCAATTTTAGAAAATTCCTTAATAAACCTTCTATAAAAACTAGGATGACCAATGAACTTCTTATACCTTTAATATCTGTAGGACATGGCATTTTCTTAGTCGCAACAACTTTAGTTTTATCTACTTCTATGCCTCTTTCAAAAAATTGTGACCAAGCACTATACCTTCATTTACCATGAAGTGGCACTTCTCCCAGTTCGAGACAAGATTAGTCTCGTCACATCTCTACAAAAATTTATCAAGATTGCTCAAGCAGTCATCAAAAGATGTTTTGTAAACGGAAAAATCATCCATGAATACCTCAGCAATTTTCTCACAAAAATCAGAGGATATTGCAGTCATACATCTTTGAAAGGCAGCAGGTGCATTACATAAACCAGAAGGCATATGTCTATAAGCATAAGTTCTAAAAGTACAAGTAAATGTAGTTTTTTCTTGATCTTCTTGTGATACAGTTATTTGTGAGAAACCAGAATAGCCATCAAGAAAGCAAAAATGTGTATGCTTAGACAAGATTTCTAACATTTGATCAATGAAAGGCAAAGGGTAATGATATTTTCTAGTAGCTTTATTTAATATTTAAAATCAATTACCATCCTATAACCGCTTACAGGGATATGTTCACTTTTATCATTAGGAACAATATTGATGCCACCTTTATTAGGGACACAATGAATAGAACTAACCCATCTACTATCAACTATATGATAAGTTACACCTGCCTTCAGAATTCTAAATATTTCAGTTGGCACCACATCCTTCATTTCATTATTCAAGCGACGTTGATGATCGACAACTGGTTTGGCATCAGGATCCATATTAATCTTATGTTGACGCAGAGTAGGGCTAATGCATTTAAGATCATCGAGAGTATATCCAATTGCAGCACGATGCTTTCTCAAAGTTTTGAGTAATCTCTTTTGTTTGTACACTGAAAGGTTAGCATTGATAATAACATTATATATATATATATATATATATATATATATATATATCTTTTCATCAATATAAACATACTGCAATGTATCTGAGCGTTTTTAATTCGAACACTGGATCACTCTTAGGTGGCAGAGGGTCTCCCATAGTTTCAATAGGCAAATTATATTTAAGAATAGGCGCTTGCCTAAAGAATATTCCATCTATTTCATTTCTCTCATGCATGTGCATCTCATTTTCATTACAAACATTTTTTGCAGAAATACGATTCTTTTTTCAAATGTTCCCCGATCCTTTTTGCAGAAATTGTGAATAAAATATGGAAACACGAACATTTTTAGAATGTGTGAACAAATTTGGAAATGCTTGAACATCTTTAAAATTTCATATCATTTTTTGATTGATGAACAAAATTTAAAAATGAATTATTTTTTAAATTATCCAAAAAAATCAGAATATTGCAACAAATATTCAAAAACATGAATTATTTATGAATTTGGTGAACAGATTTCAAAAGTGGGAACATTTTTTAAAATTCCCAAATTTTTTCTGAATTTGTGAACAAAAACATAAAATGTAGACATTTTCAAAATTTGAAATTATTAATTTTTATAATTTTCGATTTTTTTCGTAAAAGAAGCAAACAATACATAATTTTTTGGAATTTCTGAACTAACTTTCAACCCAGGCTCATTTCTTAAAAAATGAACAACATTCTAAAAATGCGAACATTTGATGAAACAGAAGAAAACTTGAAAAAGAACAAAAGAAGAATAGAAAAAGAGAAACATAAAAAACGAGGAAGAAAAAGAAAGGGGAAAAGGAGAAAAATAAAAGAATAACAGGAAAAAAAAGGAAAAAAGTCATTCTCTTCGAGAACGTTCCCACATCAGGCCTTTCCTAAACGGCGCCCATTGCGCCGGTTTCTTTAATTTCCCCTAACGGGCGCCCACCCTATCGTCCGCGCTGGGCTCGCCCATCTTTTCGTTCTTTTACTTCTATTTTTAAAAGACAAATAAAAACAATGCGACGAGCAGTTTCGAACCAGCGACCTCCTGTTCTTACTTACGATGCGGTAACCACCGCACCACCCACGCCCATGGTGTTCAGTTCCTTCTTTTCCTTCCTTTTCTTCTTTTATCCTTTTTTCTTTTTTCTCTTTCTTGTTCTGTTTTTATTGGAACAGTTTTGTTGGGTTTTTATTTATCTTTTTAGTTTTTTCATTTTTAATAATTTAATGAACTTTTTTTGGAAACTCGGTGAATTTTTTTAAAAATCAAACGATCTTTTTTTCAAGCCAATGATCTGTTTTTCAAAATCGATGAACTTTTAAAAAAATCATGAACTTTTTTCAAATGAACGAACTTTTTTCAAAATCAATGAACTTTTTGTCAAAATCAATGAACTTTTTTCAAATTGACCAACTTTTTTTCAAATGAACAAACTTTTTGTCAAAATCCATGAACTTTTTTCAAAATTGATTAACTTTTTGTAAAAATCGATGTAGTTTTTCAAAATCGATGAACTTTTTTTCAAAATCCATAAACTTTTCAGGAAATCAATGAACTTTTCTCAAAATCGATGAACTTTTTTCAAAAAGATCAACTTTTTTGAAAGTCAATGAACTTTTGCAATCTTTTGTGAACTCTTTTTTAAAATAGATGAACTTTTTCTGCAAAAATGATGAACCTTTTTCAAAATCGATGAACTTTTTTAAATCATGTTTTTTTCTAATACTCCGTACTTCGAAAGTCTAATATAAGTACCGCGACCAGACAAGTTCTTATTATGTTGACGTTGGTTTCAATTACAGAGATTCAGTTGCTCCAATGGTTAGCACAACTTATAGGGGAGTCCAAGGATGGGGATTTGAATCCTGACAAAATCATTTTTTTTTTTTGCACTTCTCCCGTGCTGTAAGTTCGGTAAGCTCGCCTTTCGTCAGCCGGCGCAGCTGAGCACTGAAGTGAGCGCCAGTTGGGTTTCACGACGCAGAAGGCGCCCTATAGGGAGCTCCCCGGCATCGGAGGTGCCCGTCTAGCTGCTAAATGGGCCGCCACGTGTAGGTCTGTTGTCACAATTTTGGCCGACCCACATTTGCGCGGCTGTTTCATCTTTTTTCTCTTTCTTTCTTTTCCTTTCTTTTTTCTTTTTGTTTTTTCTATTTCTATTTCTCTTTCTTTTATCTCTTTGTTTTCCATTTTTCCTTTATTCTTTTTATTTCTGCATTATGCAATGTTCATTGCACGCTTATACACAAAAATGTTCATTGTATATTTTAAGGCAATGTTCACCCTATATTACGAAAATGTTCCACACACACACACATATATATTTTAAGGCAGTGTTACTATTCATCACCCAGGGTCCAGAATACGTTATTTTTCACCCGAGGTAATCTTACGATCATTTTATAAATAAATTATGTTTCAAATACAAATAGTTACAGTCATATTAATTCACTGCATAAAATTTGGCTTAAAAATGTCAGAAGACCAGAAAAATTACATTTTATGTACATTTTACACTATATTTTTATGTTTGAAATTTGCGTAACATAAAATATTTTTTACGGCGATTATATATTTTCTTACGTTCTCTTTTTATGTTTGAAATAAGACAAAATTTACGGAACATAAAATTACGGTGCATTCATGTTAAAATAGAGGGGGTGAAGAATAACTATTCCTCACCCAGGATGACGAATAGCGTGCAGAATAAATTATTCTTCACCCGAGGTAATATTACGATCATTTCATAAATAAATTATGTTTCAAATACAAATAGTTACGGTCATATTGATTCACTACGTAAAATTTGGCATAAAAAAGGTTAGAATACCAGAAAAAATACATTTTATGTACATTTTACACTATGTTTTAACATCTGTAATTTACGTAACATAAAATATTTTTTACGGCGATTATATATTTTCTTACTTTCTCTTTTTATGTCTGGAATAAGACAAAATTTAAGGAACGTAAAATTACGGTGCATTGATGTTAAAATAGAGGGGGGTGAAGAATAACTATTCCTCACCCAGGGTGACGAATAGCGCGACCCTACATATATATAGCGCAACCCACATAGTAGTGTGCTAAAGTAAGCCTGAGCGTAAACTTGTTATTCTACGCGCTGCCACCCCGCTCGTGTCACCCCACCCGATCAAATTCTCTCCGCACAGTAGCCAAAATAAACTACCCCATCCGTTTCGATAGTAAGTAGATTACGAGCAAATAGTTTTGGTAACGGTAAATCAGCGCAAGCACCCACCATCCAGATGTCATGGTAATCACACGTGGAAGTAATGGTAAACTTATCTAATTGCATTACTATGCTAGATCGTCCTTTCCGATGGTAAATGGTTATATTTCTTATGGTAATGTGATGTGTAACATGCTATGTTTATTACGATGCTGCCTACACCACACAGAATGATGATGTTTTAAATGTATAATATATATTATAAAAATACTAGTAGAATGGTGCATCTCTGACATGCACCTAGTAACCAAATTCAACATGTTACTAGATTTCTCATGGTGGATTACGATTTGTCATTATGGACATGCATACAGAAATGTTGGCAAGGCGTGAACTGGTGTGTGCAACTACTAACAGAATTTATTTTGTTACTATATTCCTCATGCAATTAGGACGTACGAGGGCCGCGCTAGCTAGTAACCAGTTTTATTCTATTACTATATTCCTCATATTTGATTACTATGTGCAATCAGAAGACATATGTAAACCGCATGATAGGATGGTAACCAAATTAAATCGATTACTTTTTTCTTCATATATATATATATATATGGAAAATCCATTCTACCACCCGATGGTAGTTACCCCACATATCTTATATACTACTATGTGATACTATATATACTATTTTATTATTTTAAATATGTTTATATAATATATCTAAGATATTTTAATGCAAGTTAAATAAAAAAATTGCACATGAGTTCATAGTTTTTGCTATATTTGTGAAATACGTACATATTTGTACGTAAAAAAGAGCATACTCAAAATATGATACATACTACCTAAAAATTAGTATATATACTACCTAAACATTGTTATATACTACATATTACACGTACATACTTTCGGTTTCGACAGATACTACATACAACATATAAAATGCAAGCGATGGTAACTACCACTGCTTGTAGGAAATATTTGTGGGGTAATATATATATATATATATATATATATAGGACAAATTTTTCCTACTACCGGGTGTAGTTACTCCTCCCACTTATGTTTCATACGTTTTAGGTAGTATCTATCATATCGGAGAGTATGTACACGTAGTATGTAGTATATAAGAATGTTTAGGTAGTATATATACTACTTTTTTGGTAGTATGTATCATATTTTGCGCATACTCTATTTCACGTATAAATATGTACGTATTTCACAAATACAATAAAATTATGACCTCACTTGCAATTTTTTCATACAAATCACTTGGGAGTATCTTAGATATAGTATATGAACATACTAAAAATAATAAAGTAGAGTATATACTACCACATGATAGTATATGAGAAACGGGTGTAGCTACACCCGGTAGTAGGATGCATTTTCCCTATATATATATATATATATATATATATATATATATATATATATTGGGTGTGTATTTTAAAATTGTCCATCATATAAAATATTCAATAAATGTTTGGAATTTTAAATGTTGTTCATGTTTTCCAAATTTTTGCTCACTGTATGTAAAAAAGTGTGGATCGTGTATAGGAAAATTGGTCAGTGTGCATTTGAAAACAACTTCACCGTATATTAAAAAACAGTGGGAATTTGAAAAAGTTTATCATATACTAAAGAAATTTCAGAGTGTATTTTTAAATTACTTTTTTTAATCATATTTGTGAAAAATTGTTCAAAATTTTGAATTTAGTTACTTTTCGTGCTAGTTCTTGTTGGATTGCGCCGCTCTTTAGTTATTGAAAACCCATCAACTTAAGTGGATCTCCACACACACGCCAAACCTGTAGGTACATCCTGTGTTCGATCCTCTCCCTCACGTCTTTTTGGGACTTTTTTTTCACATTTCCACCTATGTTGGGCCGGCTTAGTCAGGTAGCCTCTGCGTGAAAGCTCGACTATTGGATGCATGGGCGTCCAATAGAAGCTCTTCGTGAGAAGGCCGACCACAGGCAGCGCACAACGACTCGGTATGGTCGGAGAGGAAGGATTTCCGTGATCGTGGGCCTGTATTCCAGTCTCAATTCCTTTCTAAATTAGCAGGACTGGATCCCAGTCCCATTTCCTTTTCAAATTTTCCAAATTTGCTTTTCAAATTTTATCAATTTTGTGGTTACAATGTTGGCTTTGTGGGGAGCACGGCGAAAGGCAGTTCATGAACAAATTTACCAAAGCCCTTTCTCCATTCATGGTTTTGTCCAATCATACATAGGAGAGTTGAGGGCCATCCATAAGCAGTCAGTTCAGTCCAATACTTCTACTGTTGTACCTCAAAATACTTGGATTTCTCCTCTTGCGGGTATGATTAAAATCAACGTTGATGCGACAGTAGGCAGAGGGGGAAGGTATGGAGCAGTGGGTGCGATTTCTAGAGATAAGAATGGTCTTTTCCTCGGAGCTTCGGGCATGATCTTTCCGCATCTTTCAAATCCAGCTAGCCTAGAATGCATGGCGATACGAGAAGGACTGGCCCTTGTTGGTGATCTATACGAAAGGAGGATTCACTTGGCTTCAAACTGTAAAGTTATGGTGGATGACATTTGCCAGTGGCGGAGACAGGACCCAGGCCGGGGGGGGGGGGGGGGGGGGGGGGCTGGGCCTGGGGCGTCAAGAAAATTTCCTTCCTTGACTGAAGCATGTTGTGCACTGTTTGACACTGTAACTAAATTGTAGCAAGCCTGGGGCCCGGGTCTTGGCCCAAATGTGGCTCCGCCCGTGACATCTGCAACAAGAATCCAACACCTTACGGTGCTATCATTCATGAAATATTAGATCATAGAAGTTTTTTTCAGTCATGTAATATTAGCTATGAAGTTAGGAGCTCTAATGTCGAGGCTCACAGACTCGCGAAGCACGCTTTATCTCTATCGGCTGGCCGGCATGTGTGGTTGGGGCCTGATGGACTTTCTTTCATCCGTGTAAAGATGATGACGGTTTGAATAAAAAGCTTTGGAGTTTGTCTCAAAAAAAAAAAAGCAGGCCTCGTTCTCAGTTCCTTTCCAAATTAGGTTCCTTATTTTCTGTCACATTGAGGAAGGCATGCATTGCTTTCATTATTATCCGGTCTCAGTTTTCCGTCTCAAATCCTTTGATTCGGCATGAACTGATTTTTCCTTAATATCCGATCTCAATTCCTTCTCAAAGCCTTTCCTTATTTCTGTCACTGCATGCTGCAAGCACGGTTGAAATCCTATATAAACTAGGAGTACTTAATATAAGAATGCGAGGTGGGACTATTCAACTAGCACATAGGTTGCAAGTTCGATTTGCAGCACTCACAAATATTTTTGACCCAGCCTTTTACCCCTTATGTGGGTCGTCTTCGTTGGGCTTCGATTTGCATGGGCTGGTTTCGTTGCTGCACTCACAAGTTTGTAATTAGCTCCCCATATCCCCCTTTCCTCATTTTCTCCACCCTTTTGACGGCATCCGACGAGTAGGAAGAGCAATTCTCCAGCACAAAAATCGGCTGGGTGGCCAACCCAGCCGGCCGGATATGAGCGACGCAGCTCGCTCCTCCACCTCCAAGCCAGACGGAGCAAGTTGCCGCTTCAAGACAACTCTCGGAGGAGTGGCGAGTTGCCCCAGGCCGGCACGGGGGGGTGGGGGGTGGGGGGAGGAGCACGGCGGCACGGGCATCGTCGCTGCCGTGGACGATGCCGCGTTGTACCGCGCCCCCGTGCCTGCGAGCGCGCCATCCGCCATCAAAACGCACGTTGTCGTGCCCTGCCGCAGAGAAAGAAGCCGATTGTGCGGAGATCGAAGAGTCGGTGGCCAGCGCATCCGCATCCGCCGCCAACATCAAAGGAAAATAGAACATGGCAGGCCGATGTCGCTTGGGTGCCAGGAAGGCCATCGCCAACGCGTCGCCGGCTTGTATAGCAGGTGACCTGTCCGGTACTTTATCTCAAACCATCCTAGGTATCCGTCTGGGCTCCACGGAAGCACCCTTCCACTCCGGCTTAAGCACACTCTTTGCCACCCCGATGAGCGGCGCAGCCGGACATAGGGAAGATACGGGGAAAGAATATGCCTCGACTCCCGACAGTGTGATGAGCGGGCCGCCAGACATTGAGTAGACAAAGAGATTCGCCGCGGCCGGCCGTAGACTAGTGTAGTTTATCCGTGTCGTGGGAATGGAGCTCTGCATGACTGTAAGTGCAGATAGTTTTACCTTTTTACTTAAAATATGTCCAAAATGTAAATGTTTTCGTCTTGTTTATATGAAGTCTGCTGTGTTTGCATGAATTTCATCCGGTTTGTTGCATAAGTGTTTGAAATGTATCTAGGCAGCGTTGGATGGCGGTCTCCCTCATCTATGTCCGCGCCCCCCCCCCCCCCCCCCCTCCCTCTGTCCGTGGACGGATGCGAAAGGAAGTTTGTGGGTTGCCGTTGGAGATGTCCTTACTTGCCTCTAACCAACAAATTTGCCAAGGGTAATTTTGTCATAACTTGTATATAATTATGTGCCTTGGTAATCTTGCTAGGAACGGACGGAGTAGATAGATAGATTGATTGGCTGCATGCATCTACGTATCCTTTACCATCAATTTGACACAGGAACTGGATGCACCTAGCTACATTTAATTAGAGGTATCCTTTACCATCAATTTGATACTACGAGAACGCACACGTGCCTACATTAAATAACAACATATCCAAGTTGTATACACATATATCTATTAAGAGATCGAAATCAACTACTCCATTGCCAACAATTAATTGGTCGCATCCACTTACTCATTACCAACAATTTGATATACAAGAGTTAGATGTGCCTACACTAAGTTAGAACATATCCAAATCATATATCTCTCAACTAATTAAAAGTAGTCCAATTAATCCATCTATGAGCAAAGGGAATCTGAAAACTTGCACTATGGCTGCTATATATAGATGCTGAGTGGTGCAGAAGTCCTGCATTAACACATACCGACAGTACTACACAACATAGAACATGACCAACGCTAAAGTAGCTGGAGTGTTAAGCCTCCTAGTCCTGGTGGCTATCTCTTCTTGTCCACGCCATGCACGAGCAGGCCATGCGGTAGATCACTGCCTCGTTGATAAAAAGAAGGTGATGCGGGACTGTTGGCATAACATCGAAAAGAACTTTGGTGACCCATTCCAGTCACACGGGAGCCTATGTTGTGATACAATAAGAGATTCGAAAGACATCCACTGCATCTATGATCGGTTCACCGCGCACGAACTGACTGTGATCAGTCTATACAAGTTTGCTACGGTTACACATAAATGCGGCAACGGGTTGCACACACACACTCATTGTGCAGGTTGGTATATTGTCATATTTGTACACACACACACACACACACACACACACAGAGATGTTGATATATGTGCACACTTTCTTATAATTGCTCATGTTCATCATTATGATGCAAAAAATGAAAATTTTGCAGGTTACCGTGTTCCCATCATAACGCTGCCACCTCCACCACCAGAAGGTGCCTAGACCTTCAATGTAAGACCATTCTTGTAATGGAGAAATAATTGAATAAAGCAAAGAATGATTCGAGATGAATGGCCTTGAGATTTGCTGTTGGCAGGCGCTTGGTGTAAACTGCCAGGGGTTGATTGCAATAAGACTGACGCACCCTTGATGCAAATCGTTAGTGGTGGATAGTATTACCACCGACGGACTATATTTTTGGCCCTTCATTGGTGTTGTCTTTTAGTGATAACATTTCACCACTCAACGGCTGCATATTGTGCTTGGCAGCGGTCACCTTTTTTATTGAATCTTGTGCATTCTCCGACTTTCCAACATTGACGGTTCCGATTAGTTGTAAGTACTATATCATTGACGGGTTTTCCATGCCTGTCAGTGGAGACCGATCAGCGGATGGGCAGTGTGTCCTAATGGGTGATACATTGAAATAGGGTAAGAAGAATCACATAGAGGAGAAAGAACTGATGGATATCAATTGCCGTTCTGATGATGCCATATTAAATGAGCAAGGTTCATTCATGTGCCAAATTTTCATTTAGTAAATTAACATATTTTTTCGTGCCTAAATATACAACCACTAATGGACACTGTTCTCGCTCTTGCAGCGTGCTCCAGCAACATGGGCAGCAGTGTACGTATTTTCTCGTGTACTGAAAGCCAAGCTCTGTTTGGTTACACCACAAACGATTTCATGACCTGTATACTTTTTTTCCAAGAGATTGTACTCTGCTGATATTTTTCTAACTATCGAGTGCTGGATATTTTAAGCAGGCACTCTCTAAAAAAATTTGATACAACACAAACAACCTCTGTAAAAAATCATCATACACATATACGTCGGCGAGGGCGTCTACGTTTGTACGTACACCTCCACGGACAGGCGCGCGGCAGCCGATTGATTAACACGACCGGTCATACGTGTGCCGCCGTGCTGCTCTGGGCGGCTTGGCGCCCCACGCCATTAACCGGAGTCCATACAAATTCCCGGCTGGCCGGACGGCCTTCTGCGGGCACGCGGCGTCGTCTATCCGGAAACGGTACGTCGACCGCGACCGCCCCGGCGATGCCGTGAGCGGCAGGGCGCGCGCGCAACAAGACATGCATCGTCTTTTCGCTTCGGACAGTGACCTTTACTTACCTGTTATTATTCCCTAGTGACCCATCCGCTCGCCCCTGAAAATCTATGCGCCGTACGTGTGTCACCCTCCGAAAAAAGATTTTAAATCCGAGCGTGCACGACTGCACGTACGCCGTTCATATGTGCATCCACGCCGACAGCACAGTACGTGGTGGTGCCACTATCAGGCAGCAATGGCATTCAATGACCATGGATGCATGCATGTACAGGCGTAAACAGTGGAGCGATGCCCTGGTCGCCGGGGCACGGGGAAGTAGACCCTCCACCTCACCAGCGCCGCACGCTCTCGTGCACGACATTCCCTCCGTTTGAAGCTACGATCGGCCTCCGATTCGACGGTGCGGTGCAGTACGCCGTCAAAATTCTCTGACCGCTTCCCGCACTCTGGCGCGGGCTATAAAAACGCCACCCCACTCGTCCATTGGCAAGCCACGCCCGCTTTGTTTCGTCCATAGCTCAGTCAAGCTCAAGCCGTGCGTGTGGCTTGCAGGAGCTCGCTGTGGCTGACAACTTCGCACGTCCAGAGAGGGACTGAGGAGGGAGGTCCACGATGGCGAGCAGTATCCAGAGGGCGTCGTTCCTGCTCCAGGTCGTCCGGAGCTCGTCCCGCTCCCGCAAGAGGGAGGGCGTCTTCTCCGAGGCCGCGCCCTGGCAGCAGCCAATCTCCGGCTCCGGCAGGGTGCCCCAGCCACGGCCGCCGGCGAAGCTGGACACCATCGTCGAGGAAGAGTACAACTCCACCATTATGACGAACGACCCCGGTTTCCAGGGCGGGGTCTCTTCTTCTTCGTCAACGTCGGCCTCAACGTCGGCGCCATCGTTAATGGCCGCGGCCGGGGTCCCCAGGGCCTACCGTTTCGCCGCTCCGGCCACCGGCGCGCAGCAGACGCGTTGTTAATCGATCGACGTCGTCGGTTTTTAAGGCGAGCGTGGACGGTATATTTTTGCGAAATTAACCTCGTTTATAAGTCGCGAGGGCCATAATAATCAACCGAGACTAGCTACACGTATCGTGATGCTTTATGTATCATGTATACTTGACGAATTAAGTGTTATATATGCATGTTTCCCGCGTTTATACGTGGATGTAAAACGTAGTGCTGCTATTTACGTTAAGGAGGACAACGATCGGAGATTGTGATATTATATGTATCATGCATGTACTATAATGAACAAAGTGGCACGAGGTCTGTTTTTTGACTTCTATGCAAATAAGACACAAACTTATGTACCAAATGGAACAACTACCCAAGGACAGCAGGAGAGGATTTGTGGCACGCAGGGGTGGGAACATGCAGATTTCTGACCGTCCAATTGACTTGCGTTTTGAAAATTGATTTGGCCCTTACTTACCTTAGATATGATTGATGTGTGCAGCTTTTGATAGCTTCACCCTCCCATCTTCCGTGTTTTTTCTTTGGACTTTCAACTTTGAATTACTATTTTTTTAACTGAAAATCTAATTTATGTTTCTTCTGCATATTCATGTTGCTTGCGACGAGGTCTTTGAAAGATTCAGAAACCATTCATGAATACGTCATGACGCATGACGCTGGCTTCCAAGACGGGGTCTGTTCTTGCGTAGTTGTTGTCAAAATCGGCTTTAGCGCTCGTCCATGCCCGCGGCCGGGGTCCCCAGAGCTTCCTGTTTCACCGCTCCGGACATTGGCGCGCGGCGCCGCGCTGCAGACATGTTGTTGACCGATCGATCGACGTCGTTTTTTTTTTTCATCGAGAGGGGATTTTATTCAAGAAATAATGGTTCGGTTACAATCTGCTCGTAGGCTACTAAGAAGGAAGTCTGGACTATGATCAATCCAGCTATCAGTACCCTCAAGCGTACGGGCACGCTGAGCACATAGATGAGCCGGAAAGTTTTGCTCCCTCCCAATATGACAAACCAGAAACGACGTATAACTTGGCACGATATCCTCCACTTCATTTAAGATAGGCGCTGCTATCGAACGATAGATGCGGCACGAATTCCATAGTTGACAAGCTCCAAGCAATCAACCTCCATTATCACATGTGAGTACCCACGCAGTTGTGCAAAGATCACCCATTCGCGGAGAGCTAAAAGCTCAGCAACAAAAGGATCAGACACTCCTGGTAGGGGCTTACTCCATGCTCCAAGGAACGCTAGATGAAACCGAGCCACACCACCAGCACCACCTTTCATGGAATCAGAAAGATTGACGTCGTTGGGTACTTGGTATATGAGGCGTGGGGGGACCGTATAATTTTGCAAAATTAAAGAGGATACTATACATACATCCTTTGCAACCTCGTTTATATGTTGCGAGGGCCATAATAATCAAACGATATTAGCTACGTACGTGATACTTTATGTAGTATACATAACAAATACCGAAAAAGGCTTTCGCTCTGCTTTATATACAAAGCAAACCACCGCAGCCACAAGGTTCAATGAAGGAACACACAGGATAGCACAACACAAGGTACGAGAGGGTATTGCTGAGGGCACAGGCCGTAGCATCACAAGATACCTAATGAATTAAGCATTCTATGCATGTTTCCCGTGTTTAGACGTGGATGTAAAACATATTTATGTGAAGTAGGACAACAAAGATCTATATGTGATGTTTCACATATCATGCATGTATAATGAACAAAGTGGCATAAGGTCCCTTTTTCTAGTTCTCGTGGATGGGGGTGTCTCTATTCTATAATATGCTCATGGTACTAAACTTTTCATCGAGTATGATATGGCGAAAGTGAGAAATATGAGGCTGGTGTTGTGTCTCTTTGAATAATTGTTTGGTTTGAAAATGAATTTCTATAAAAATGAATTGTTCTGCTTTGGATGCGCTTATGTCTGATGGGGTTAGGCCCATATTTATTGAGTGTGCTTATGGGTAGGCTGATGTTATCGTTCTCTTTCTTTCAAATACCCGACGGGGTACGAAAAAGATTGTACATTTATAATCATGGTTCTTTTGGCAAAGTGATGAGAATAAAACAAAATACAAGATAGCTAAGTGGGACATATTGTGTAGGCCAAAAGACGAAGAGGGTTTGGGCATTGAAAATTTAGAGGTTAAAAATAAATGTCTACTTAGCAAATGGTTATATCGGTTACCCTCTAAGGAAGAGGGGTGTGGATATACTTATTGCATAAAAAATCTCTACACTCCAAGACTTTAGCGCAAGTAATGATATAGCCAAATGATTTACCCTTTTGGAAGGGCTTGATAAGAACTAAGGTCGCCTTCTTTAATATGGGTAAATTTATTACTGGGAATGAGCGCACAACTAGATTCTGCGAGGATACTTGGCTGGAGAGAAGCCTCTAGCCTTACAATATCCAACGCTTTATAATACTGACAACATAAAGACGCATTTTTTAGTATAATATTAGGTTAGGTTCTCCTAAATATACAGTTCAGGCGTAAGCTGGTTGGGGAAAGGTGTGATGGTTGCTGCATTTTGTTGCAGGTTGATGGAGGTGAACTTGCCTAATGAGCCATATGTAATTTTTATGGACTCTTTCTGTTTCAGGCGTGTTTTCCGTTAAACCTATGTACGTAGACTTGATAAATGCTGGACCAATTTCCCGGTCTATCCATATCTGGAAATAAATATGCCTTCAAAGATAAAGATTTTATGTGTTTTGTGCGCAAGGAAGTGATTTAACAAAGTACTTGACAAAACATAGGTGATGAGAGTAATCTGTGTCTTTTTTTTCGACCACAATGAAGCGGTTCAATACTAATTTTTACATGCCCATTAGCCAAGTTATTATGGAGAACAATACATGTGTGCTTTAACGTACCTTCACCTAATAGTATCTCTCATCTGTTTGGTAACTGGTTAGGTGGAGTAGAGCCTAATACAGCGGCCCAAATTCGCTTGAGAGTTTGTATATTACTTTGGGCTATTTGAAACTGTCTGAATGATCGTGTGTTTAACATGACAAATGTCACAAACTTTTTGCAGGTATTCTGCCGAGCGTCTGGAGGGGATCCTTATGTGGTCGCTACTACATGAGGTGAGAGAACTTATGGCTTTTGGGTGCAACCGATGGGAGACGGTAGCACGAGCTACATACAACCGGTTTGGATAGCGGTCTAATAATAGGATAGGTGTTTTGGCATGGTGTCCTAGACTAACCGATGGGAGACGATAGCACTATGATGGTGCTTGTTTTGAAATTATGTTATTTCAAACTGGAGTAACAAGATACTACAAAAAATATACATAATTACAACTATAATATTAGTTCTATCACTAGTAGAAAAGGGGGCAATGGTCCAGGCCGGGCCAGCCCATTAGTCCTGGTTCAGTCTAGAACCGGGACCCATGGGGGCATTGGACCCAGTTCGTGAGCCCCGGGGGGCGGCGGGGCCACATGGGCCATTGGTCCCGGTTCGTCTGGACCTTTTGGTCCCGGTTGATGGGACGAACCGGGACCAATGAGCCTTGCTCTTGGCCCACCACCATTGGTCTCCGTTGGTGGCTTGAACCGGGACCAAAGGCTGCCCTTTAGTCCCGGTTTGTGCCACCAACCGGGACTAAAGTGTTGGTCCTCATTGCGGTTAGAGTTTAGTCCCACCTCGCCAACCGAAGGGCGCTCACACCGGTTTATAAGCCCCTCCCTCTCTGCCTTGTTGAGCTCCTATCAAAGTGAAAATAGATGCCCTTATACAGGGAATTTGACCTAAATTCATACTGAATTTTTCTGAAGTTCATAGAAATTTATTATGAATTTAGGTTGAATTCTCTCTATAGGCGCATCTATGCTCATTTTTTTAGTAAAGTTAATCACAAACTTGTGATTCACACAAATTTCAAAGAATTCAAATTTTAACTATCCATGCCACCAACCGGGACCAATGATATGCCTATATATACCATGCCAAAATGAAAGAGAGGCACAATGCTCACCTGCACGTTGCTTAGCTTCAGGCCAACATGCAGGTGAGCACTCCGCTTCTCCCTTCACCGTCTCTACACACAGGGCTTATAAACCGCTGCGAGTGCCTCTCGCTTGGCGAGGTGGGACTAAAAAAGTGGCTGCAGAAAGAATCAACTAAAAAACTCTTTTACCGGTTCATGCCACGAACCGGTACTAAAGGGTGCTCGTGGGGCACCAGCCTTAAAACCTGTACCAAATAAAATGCCTTTGTAACAGCCTTAGAACTGGTACTGAAGGAATCAACTAAAAAGCTTTTATAAACCTCTAGTATTATTGAAACTAAAATTATATAGAATTTTGTTACAAACTTTAATAGCAAAAAGAATTGTCATAAAATAAAATAAATAAGTAATTAGAATTCTGTTAAAAACATTAAAAGCAAAAAAAATATCATAAAAGAAAATAAATAAGTAATTAGAATTTTGTTACAAACTTTAATAGCAAAAAGAATTATCATAAAAGAAAATAAATAAGTAATTAGAATTTTGTTACAAACTTTAATAGCAAAAAGAATTATCATAAAAGAAAATAAATACGTAATTAAAATTCTGTTCAAAACATTAAAAGCAAAAAGAATTATCATAAAAGAAAATAAATAAGTAATTAGAAACAAAAAAGAAAGCAAAAAAACCGGGGAAAAATTAAAAAAAGTGCCACCTATAGGGCCACCACAGCCTGCATACGACTAGAAACTCATTACTAGGGCCAGGATGCAGGCCCGCAGTAGGCCCAATAGGCCCACAAGCACAGAGAGTGATTTTAGGCCCGTAAGCCTGCAGTAGGGAGGAGCTCGAGAGGGCAGCGGGACTGGGGCTTATAAACCACTCTCGAGCTCCCTCAACTAGCAAGGTGGGACTAAAGTTTCGTATCGCGACGCGGGCAGCACAAGGCCGTTAGTCCCGGTTGGTGGCACCAACCGGGACTAAAGGGTGGCTTTGGTACCGGTTGGTGGCATCAACCGGGACCAATGACCCCCCCCCCCCTTTAGTCTCGGTTGATGCCACCAACCGGGACTAAAGGCCTCTGCTTCCCGCCCTTTGGGCTGCTGAAAAGAGGCCTTTGGTCCCGGTTGGTGGCACCAACCGGGACTAAAGGGTGCATTGGTCCCGGTTGGTCTCACGAACCAGGACCAACGCTCTGCCTATATAAGCAGCACTCATGAAAATTTGGTTCAGTTTCTTCCCCGCCCGCCCGACGCTGCCAGGCTGCCCGCCTTATCCTCCTCGCCGTCGCCGTCGTTGCCCCGCGCCGCCCCGATCGCCGCTCCGATCGCCGCTCCGCCCCTGCCCGTCGCCGCGCCGCCCCGCCCCGCCCCGGCCGGCCCGCCCCGCCCCTGCCCGTCGCGGCGCCGCACCTTGCCGTCGCCATCGCCGTCCCCGACACCGTCGCCGTGAGCAACTAACTTAATTTTATGTTAGTAGTAGTTAATTGAGTTAGATTTTTTTGTAAATTTTTTTATAGTTCATAGATTTTTTTTTGTTAGATGTGTAGTTCATAGATTTTTCTGTTAGGTTTTTTTTCATATTGTGTAATTAATTTATTCATATTGTGTTAGATTTTTTTTATGATTTTTTCTGTTGTAATTTAGATGTCAAATTTTTATGATTTTTTTTTGTTGTAATTTAGATGTCAATTTTTTTCATATTGTGCAAGTAATTTAGATGTCAAATTTTTATGATTTTTTTCTGTTGTAATTTTGTTCATAGAATTTTAATGATTTTTTTGTTCGTAGTATTTTCTTTGTCAATTTATTGTATATGTATAGGAAAATTGTGAATAATATAAGTCATTTATGAATATGTTCATATTTAGAATAGAGCAAAAAGGAAAAAAATAAGAAGAGAAAGTGTTTAGTATAATTAGTTAGAAAAATAATAGAACTATAGTTAAACTAGTTTATTTTTAGTAAGTACTACTTTATTTTATTTATAGTAAGGGCTTCATATATAGTTGAACTAGCTAGTTGATTTAATAAATTACTTTATTTAACTATATATAGAAGTAGTTCCCGCATCGACGTCGGCGATGCCTATCCCACATCCTCGTCGTCGTTGACTCGGCGGTGGAGGCCTGTTTGATCAGGGCCATGTTCGGGACTAGGCTCCGCCGGGCTGGTATTGAGAGGTGCTACCTTCCGGGGGGACGTAGGTTGATGAGGAGGCAGCCCGTTGTTGACCCGATTCTTGTTTGGTGGCGGTCGCGTGGGCCAGTGACGGTGCCGAGGCTTCCGGACACCACGGAGGTTGTACGTCACCGTGTCAGCGAGGAGGACAAGCACGTCCGTCGCTACATGGTTGCATTGGAGGGCGGGTTCGACAATACCTGGCAGGTTCTTCAGGGATCTCACTGGAGCTATGATCCTGTGATGGTTCGTTATCTTTGGGTGTCCACCGCCCGCGACGATACCCGTCGGGCGCTACGGTTCTAGCTATATTAGTGATGCTATATGTATGATAGTATTCGAGGAGTATTAGTGATAATATTTGACGATGTACAGACACAAGAGATGATGTACTTTTGCTTATAATTGAATGCATGCTAATTTGAATACTACTTTATTTTATGGTTTGGCTTTGCTTATTGAATGCTCATATTGGAAAAGTACTCCTACTTTGAATGCTAAAATTGGAAAGCACTATGCAGAAATCTAGGAGCCCCCTCCATCATCCACTCCGTCGTGGGGGTAGCTTCTTCTTCATTCCCGTGTGCTAGACAATTTGGTGTAATAATGCACTCGGGGATGAAAGTAGGAGCTATGTACCATCACCGATAGTCAACCCGTGATTAATAATAATGGTCTAATTTAGGTTTTTTAGTACATATATTTAATTGTACTAGTTTAATATTTGAATTATGAACATAGGCCGAAAATGTCGTACTCGAACGACGAAAACCGCCCGAGGGAGTGCGACTGGTGCCACGATAACCGAGGTATGTGCGACAGGTTCATTGAGCTGGAGGAAGATCGGCGCTTCAGCATTAAGCTCGAGGAGACCTTCGATGTTCATACGGTACGCAACGACGACAATAGTTTTTTCGTAATTAAGCACAACTTCAACTATTTTAACGTGTATTTTTCATCTTTTCCAATTCGACTAGCTTATCCCATGCTATGCAAGACGTTATATCTTGGAGAGGATGGGTTTTGAAGACCATGAAAGTATGAAAACCAAAAAAATTCTCCTAAGGACCCATCATAGTGTGGATTTTCAAGTAAAGTTGTACAATGCTGAGAGTGTAATCCGTTTTGGTTGCAAAAATTGGGAAGCACTTTGCAAGATGTATGGTTTTAATGAGGGTATGCTTGTCACCATGGATCTTGGTGATCCTACAATCGAGCAAGACAGACCTTCAATTTGGGTCCTTGTGGATACACCTCCAATTCTTCCCCATGTGAGCTTAACATAGTTATTAAGTAATTTATATTGTTTATTTTCAAATAGTTGACAGCTTATTTTCATTGACAGCTTATTTTCATTCTTCAAAGAATGTGCGGAAGATGGTAGATAAAACCCACTACACCGATGGCTCCGAATTAACTTATAGGGGAAAAAATCATCTGATCGCATTTTGTACTGATCTTGAGAATTACAATGTCTACAATCGAACTCCTCAATATTATGGTCAATACGTGCCACTAGTGCACGTGTTGAACTACGGTAACTACCATGGAGATACTCTGGTAAGATTTTTTACTATTACGACATCCGTGCATCTTTTTGCACACTTCTAAAACTAGTACATCATTGCTAACTACGAAATTATTACTATGTTCTTCAATAGATAATCCCGAATGATTGTGTGCCTCATCTGATGTATACGCACGGTAGCCTTCATGTTTTGAACATACAACTAGGTCTTCCTATGAATCTCAACTGTCCATACCGGGTTTCTAAAAGAAGTGGAGACATGACAATCAAAGAATGGAAAAAATGTATGGACAGTCGTAAGGAGCTTCTTGGAAGCAAAAAGCAGCGAAGCACAAGAATTGGAGACAGGATGATCTCCATTCTTCATAATGGAGAGTCGGGGTCTATATTGTTTTATGCTATTTTACCTTAAGGGTGTTTAGGTCCTACCTGATACTGATGATCATGTGCTAAGAACAATTATGTAGGGTTGGGTTCGATGACTATGAGGATGATGATCGTATGACTTATTATTAATAACGAGTAGAAGTTGTATGATGATGCATGATTAGTTGGACTTGTTATTATATATGATGATGTATGATGCGAGCATGCATGAGTTATTATATCAGCGGGTGAAATGAACATAGCAGTAGCGTTGGTAAACCAAGGACGAAGATATAAGAGAGGACACTTCTCTCTATTAGCTAGCTAATAACAACCTAAAAATAACCCCCAAAACCCCTAAAGAAGCCACCTTTTTTTTAAAAAAAAAGAAAAACATCAGCTCCAGCCAGCTGCTGACGCGTGGAAGCCTTTTGGTCCCGGTTGGTGCCACCAACCGGGACCAAAGGCCCCCCTGCCTGGGCTTCCCGCAGCGGCCACGTGGATGCCCATCTGTCTCGGTTCGTGTTAGAACCGGGACTAAAGGTGGGAGGTATTAGTAACGACCCAATAGTCCTGGTTAATGAACCGGGACTAAAGGCCCTTACGAACCGTGACAAATGCCCCATTTTCTACTAGTGTATAATTTGCAGAAATTCTAAAAATATTGTGAAACGGGTAGAGTATAAGGTCAATTTATGTCGACTAGGCAAAAAGTTGTAACATTTTTTAGTAGTTTGATGGTGTACTTCCATTTTTTAACTTTAACTTATAAATTCATAGAAAAATGTAACGAGAAAAACATGCTTTCAAACATTATGGTAGGTTGATATGATTGTGAGTTTCTACGCATTTTGTGCAACTAGAATTTATAGGACACGTAGAATTTAGAAGAACAGAAATTATGTTTACCTAGCACACTGAATTGTTGTTTTGGCTCAATATTTTTTTTCCTCCTGATATTTGGATCACTTAAAGGGAAACTCCTATAACATTATTTTGAACGCAATACAACGCAGATATCCACATATACGCATACACACTCACGTCACGTCCTACCCCTATGAGCATCTCCGATAAATGCTATAACTATAAGGAGCATATAGCTATAACTATGAGCATCATATAGCAGTGTCCGCCCATGTGCCGCTCTTGATGGACTAGGCCAATTGGGTACTTTTTCTCAATTTTTTCCTGGTTCGGCTTTTCTTTTCGGCCATTGATTTTCTACTGGATGTTGCTTCGATTTTATAGGGCTGCCGATAATTTTCTAGGAACTGCTTTTGGCCAATTTTGAGTATTCTATCGGTTCTAGTTTTTACATGGACATATTTTAAGAAACACAAGGAAATTTTTGCAATTACAAAAAAAATTATAGCTATATGACCACTTTGTAAATTTCATGAACATTTTGTTGTGAAGTGTGAACTTTTAATATTGCATGAACATTTTTCAAAATGCATGAACACTCATTAATAATATGTGAACATTCTTTGGAACGATGTGAACACTTTGTCGTTTTATGAACATTCCCTCAGAGTGCTTGCTCAAATCGCTGGGTGTTGTCGCTCAATGGGCAAGCCCAATGCACGCTCGTGTTGGCGGCAGCGGCCTTAACCCCTAAGCTATCGTCGTGTGTGGTAGCCCTTTACCCGTCTCTAGGCTTGTTTTAAGAAGGATAAAACCATGCCATATATCTATTAATAAATGGAAAACGCTTCTTTCATCCAGATGCGACGCGGTCGCTGCCCGATCGTGCCCCCATCGCACCGTGGAAACTAATTAGATTCAGCTGTAGAGAACTAGAGATAACCACGCCAACAGCTTCCTGTGCATTGATACGCGCCTCGTGGGCCCGCGCACGCGTCCATCTTTCTCATCCTTATCTCGATCACTCCCCCCAATTTTCATCCCGCTTTCAGCCTTCCCAATCGAGTCAACCCCAGGCCCAATCTCTATCTCCACTCTTATAAAAAACCGAATTGGTGATGATGGTGTGCCTGCCATCTTGCAATATAGACCGTCCGATCTATATCTGACGGATAGAAAGGAAATTATGGCAATTTTGTAAAAAGATACTTGCACCTCTCTCCATATTTGTAGATAAGCCTTTTCCTCGTTCATCCTTATCTCCCACAACCTCATTGTTGAGCAATTAAAAAAGGAAGCCTCTGGAACAATCTCGCATGGTGGCTGCTGCTGGCGTCGTCCATCCCCATGCATCCGCTCAGTCCGACCACCAATCACCACCACGCCTCCCTCCTTCCTCACCTTATCTCTCATCTTTCTCGAGATATCATTAGTTTTTACACATGGGGTTACTCCCGTATGGATCAATCACAATAGGTGTTTTGTAAAAAAATTGTATCTTGATGTTCCGTGCAATGCACAAGCATCTTGCTAGTCAAATTAGAGTATTAGACGAGGGCGGCGGCTGCCGCCACCGGCAGATCTTGTTGTTGCAATCCTAAGAGGCGCCACAGGCTGCATGGAGTTGGCCATGTGGATGCTATGAGCTCCACCTTCCTCCCTGCTTCCCTTTTCTCCATGTTTCGTGGATCTAGCACCATGGGCCACTGGTGATGCTTCAAGCTGAGTGGGAGCTGCGAAGTCCGGTAGGTGCTGCGAGTTCAGCGAGGAGGCATCGTCTTGCAAGACGGGGGGAGGGGTGCTGCAAGCGGCCGCTCGTGTTGCCAGCCCTTCAGAGCTCGCCGTCGGCGCTGCAAAACCACCCTACTGCGAGCACGCCGGTGGTGCAACGCCATGGGTGCTGCAAGGGCGGCGGTGGTCGGTACCGGCAGATGCTGCCACGCCGCCGGTGATGCTGCAGACCAGCCTCGTCGCCGGTGTTGCAACATCATCGTTTGCCGCGACCTCGCCGGTGTCGCAGCACCATGGGTGCTGCGAGGACAACAGCCGCCGGCACTAACAGATGCTGCAAGGAGATGCTGCCATGCCGCCGGCGGTGCTGCAAACTAGTCCAGTCGGTAGTCGTCCACGCGCATGCTTCTGCAAGCCATCTCGCCGGTGCTTTCTGAGCTCGTCGTCGACGCTGCAACATCATTGTTTGCTGCGAGCTTGCCGTCGATGGAGGCTGCTCACGCTGTGAGGGAGCGCGTGCTGCGAGTGCCCGTTACAAAGCCCGGTGCCGACAAACAAGGCGGCAGTGCTGCAACCCAACGGCTGCTGCTGCGAGCTTCGAGCGCAGACGACGGCGGTGATCCGTGTGTGGCGTGCTTTGATGAGAAGAAAGAAGAGAAAACCATGTTATTTGCGTTGACTTCATCCAACAACTAGGAGCGTCCAGATCATACAGTTGAAAAGGCGGCTGATGTTTCTTTTACTGCATCCGGATGGCGCCTAGTTAATAAACCCCAAAATTCCTGTAAAATGTAAGATATCATAAATGGATAATATTTGTGTTTGTTTGGATAAAAAAATGACTTTTTCTATAAACAAAGATTTTTTTATAGGTTGTAAATTGTCATCTATATCTATATACCTACTAATAAAAAAATAGGCATTCTTAGTCCGTCATGCTATTTTATAGAAAAATCCCTGATATTTCTGTCATTAACCCCCAGTAAATATCAAATGTTTTTTTTAAATACTCATATCTTCTAAATCGTAACTTCAAATTTAACATATTATATATGGAATTTGATTAGAAAAATATATAGAATCTGGATATTATGTTATTTTACCTGTTAACCATTTAAAAAAAATACTATCTAGGGTGCAATCTTAATGAACAGTGCACTATCCGTCTTTCATTCATATCGGTACTGATCCGAATTATGGATGAACATCTCAGCAAAATCAGGATTGGAGACGAAGTTGAAGATCACTTGCCCGTTTCTTTGATCGTTTCTTTGTATGTATTAAATCTACATGCAAGCCGTGTTTAAATAAAAGACATGTGAAATCTTGAACTTGCGCTTTTGTAGGCAAAGACTATCTTTGTTTTGGTCGTAGCTTCAAATACTTAGATTATAGACCATTTTTTGTAAATTAGAAGCGTGTGGTATTCTTTTCTCCCGTTGCAACGCACGGGCCCTTTTGCTAGTTGTTATAAAAACATTTACGTCTATACACTTTAGGCCACAACATCTATGGAAAAAGCTCTTTCTGGCTTTTTGAACACATTTAGGACTCCCACAGATCCATATTAGTTGTCGTTAAATTAATTATATAGACGTATTTCAGCGCTAGATACATTTATTTGAGCGACAATCAATATGAATCGAAGGAAGTAGTAATTTTTGTGTTACAGAAAATGCCCAGGGGTTAAATGGAACGCTCTCTGAGCCATTATAGAGTTAGTTGGCCCACAAAATTATGAAACCGAATGTGCTGGCGGCATAGAAGACTTGGTCTTGCATGCGCTCGTGCGGTCATGAACAAACATGCGAGTAGGCGGCGTTTACTATTTAGCGCTGTAGGCGCCCAGGTTTCGAACCTGGGACCTCACTCACCATTCCATGCTTGCATTACCACCCCGCCATGCAGCATGTTCTGATTAGGTACAACCTTTCTTTTCTTTTATTCTCTCTTTTTCCCTTTTTTTCCTTTTTTGTTTTCCCTTTTTGGTCTGCTGTTTTTCTTTCTTTTTGTACGAACAGGGTCCCCCTGCATCCTTTTGAATTTGATTAACTTTTTTTTCAAATTTGATGAACTATTTTGAAATTCTATGAACTTTTTCAAATTTGGTGAACCTTTTTTCAATTTTGATGATCTTTTTTTCAATTTTTGATGAAACTTTTCTGAGTTGATGAACTTTTTTCAAAATCAATGAACTTTTTTAAAATTCAGTGAACTCTTTTTTAAAATTTGATGAACTTTTCTATTCAAAATCAATGAAATTTTTTTAAAATTGGTAAACTTTTTGTTGAAAATCGGTGAACTATTTTCAAAATCGATGAACTTTTCGAAATTTCATGAACTTTATCCTAAATTTTGTGAACTTTTTTCAAATTCGTGAAGATTTCTCAAATTGACGATTTTTTTTCAGTTTGTACGAGCATTCATTTTTCTTTTTTATTTTTATTTTATCATAAAATAATACACATAATAGGTTGGGTATATAATAAGGCCTATTTGTCTTCGGAATGAACAGCGTGGAGAGATTGGCCTAGTGGCTGTGTTTGAGTCTCGCCGCACAGGCAGTTAGAGTTCGGATCCTGGCTTTACTAATTTCCTGATTTTTCTTGTTGCAATCTAACAACATCGTTGTGCCACGCTCCGTTTCCTGGGCCGGCCCAGTTCGTGTCGCTGCGGGCGCCAGCAGCGCGAATCGGCGCTCGCAGCGCTGTACAGGAGCTCCCCGAGTAGGCTGCATCGCACCCTATGTCTCCGAAAATTTAATTAAATGGCGCCCTTGTAAAGGTCACTTCACCTTCTCAGTAACGCATTGCATGTGCGTCATTTGTTGCAAACTGAGAGTTTATTTTATTTTATGCAGATTCTTTTATTCAAAAAAAATCTTAAATTGTGTGTCCAAATTCTGAACCGTTTTTATCGTTGGATTTCTCGTGTCGAGATCTTTGAAACTAGATCTCATGTTAATAGGTTTCGACGAACTTTTTTCACGGAAAAACGGATCAAGAAAAAAATGAGTCGGAAGCATTTTCCCCCCACATTTTTTCCCTTTTGCGAGAGTCACAGCATTGCCTCTCGAGGAAACAAATATGTGTCTCAACGGGAAGTAAATCTATGCCTCTTCTAGAAGAAAAATAACACAATTTTTTTTTTCGAGAGGCATAGTTGTGCCTCTCGCGGAAGCAACCTCCACGAGAAGCAAATAAAACGTTTTTCTCCTTTTCGAGAGGGACTACTGTGCCTCTCACGAAAGTAAATATGTGCCTCCACGAGAAGCAAATCTTTGCCTCTCGCGGAAGCAAAACTGTGTCTCTCGCCGAAGCAAAACTATGCCTCCACAAGAATCAAATATGTGCCTCTCGTGGAAGCAAAAAAAACATGTTTTTTTCTTTCTTTTCGAGAGGCACAACTAAACCTCTCGTGAAAGCAAACTTGTGCCTCCACGAGAAGCAAATCTATGCCTCTTGTGAAAGAAAAATAACGCGTTTTTCTCTTTCCGAGAGGCACAGTTGTGCCTTTCGCGGAAGCAGCCTCCACCAGAAGCAAATAACACGTTTTCTCCTTTTCGAGAGGCAGTCCTCTCATGGAAGCAAAAAAAGAGAAACGTTTTTTTTTTCCTTTTCAAGAGGAACAATTGTGCCTCTTGCGGAAGGAAAACTGTGCCTCCACGAGAATCAAAACTGTGCCTCTCATGAAAGCAAAAAAAAAGTATTTTTTTTTTTACTTTTTGAGAGGCACAACTAAACTTCTCGTGAAAGAAAACTTGTGCCTACACAAGAAGCAAATATGTGTATCTCACAGAAGCAAAAAAACGCATACATCTAAAACCTAGTGAAAAGTGGGCAAAAATCAAAAACCTAGAAAAAACACGAAAACCCCATCTAAAACCCAAATGCATATAGGAAAATAAAAACAATAAAATCCCAAGTAAGCGCCCGACATGTGACATGTGATGCGCTCTCAAACCACACAAAGTGATCATTGTAGGGCTCCCAAAAGTGGTACCCTTTGTTAGTTGCTCCTCTATGTCTTGCTTGACGTGAGACAGTAGGACATCTTGCTTAATGTAGCCCCCGGATTGGGCTGGCTCAATGCGTACCACGGGCCTTCAACGCCTTTTTTCTTCCACTTTTATATACCATTCATTCTTTACCTTTTCTTGTATTTTGAAATACTTTGAATATATCTGCTATAAATATCACTTTATATACTCTCTCCATTCCCTTATACAAGGCCATTAATAGTAATTGAGGCAAAAATTAATGATGTTTTCTCGTATTAGCAACTTCTTTAATACTTGCATGCATGTAGTCATAGTGACACTGTGCTAATTCTTTCTCATTCTTTCCTTGCATGCATGCGGGCGTAATAATGATTCTGATTAACAAAAAGAAAAATTGGCTTACAAAGTATTCATTAAATTTTACCCTGGTACCTATAATTTGAGTTTGTGGCCTTGTATAAGGGAATGGAGGGAGTATAAAAGTTGAAAAGGCTAATTGCACAAACATGTTAAACACATATAGAAAATTGTTTCTAATGTATACAAAAATTGTATAGTCTGTATGAAAAATATAAACGTCAAAACATATATATAAGAAAAATGTTAATCATGTATTTTTAAAAGGTTAAACATGTATATTAAAAATGCCCCTGATATATACAAAAAAAATACAAAGTTTATGGGAAAAGTAGACATAAAAAATAGAAGTTTTAACCTTTGTAATCGTGTATTTTAAAAATGTTTCAAATTTATATAAAAAACCTGATGTAGAAAAAAATGTACAATGTATATGGAAAAAAGTACAATCAATTAATATGAGTTTTCAAAACTTTTAATCATGTACTTGGAAAATGTTAAACATATATATAAAAATATTCCTCATATATGGAAAGAATATGCTATGTTTATAGAAATATTAGACGTAAAAATATGAGTTCTATATAATGTTATTCATGTACTTGAAAATGTTAAAAGCTTATTAAAAAAATGTTCCTGGCATATATGAAAAATGTACGACATGTACGGAAAAAACTGGACATAAAATTATATAAAAAATTTGAACATAATTATGAATTTGAAATTTTCTAATGAAAGAATATTCCATATGTATATGAAAATGTTGAATGTCTATCTATAAGAGTTGACATAAAAGACTATTTAAAACCGAGAAAGAAATAAAGAAAAAACAAAGAAAAGAAATAAACAAAATATTAGTAAAAACCATGAAAGAAACAAAGAAATCCAGTGAAAAAAGAAATAATAGTTGATGTCAAAAAGAAACAAATGCAAAAAAAAAACTAGTGAAAACCGAGAAAGAAAGAAAAATGAAGGAAAACAAGAAAGAAAAAATTAGTAAAAACCATGAAAGAAACGAATAAAATCAATACTAAAAAAGAAAAAGAAAAAATGATATAGGAGAAAAGCCGGAACAAACAAGTACGCGGAACCAAGCAAGCAAGCAACATGAGCTAACGATCCGACTCTATATTTGTGCGCCCGACCTGTCTCTTCCTGTAGAGAAAAAAAAAGGCTCCTGGCAACTGCTAGCACGAGCTGTCAATTGATCAAGTGAAGCAAAGCTGATCAAGTGAACCTTTTGGGTGAGCAACTAACTGACCGGTGCCCCTTTGGGGAGATTCCCAATAGGCAGCATGGGGATAGCCTCAGTGTGCCACGTGTTGTGTCTCAGCGCTGTCATGTGTTATGTTATGGGCGCAGCAACGGGAGCATTGTGTTTTTAATTTCAGCACGCGTTTTTGGTGTTTTCTTGGTTTTTTTAATTCTTTTAAGTTTTTTGGATTTTGTTCACTTTTTCTTAGGTTTCCTTGAAAAGAATGATTTTTTTTAATTTATTTATTTTTAGTTTTTCTTGTGTGAACTATATCATGTGAAAAGTACAAGTGTGCACGACCATGAAGTACAAGCTGTACTTTTTCACTTTCGGGATGCACAGCTAGGATTCAACTTCTTGAAAGTAAAAAAATACAGTTGTATTGATGTGCTTCTTGGAAATTAAAAAAAGCACAGTTATGCTTCTTGCCGTGCTTCCGCTAGAAGCATAACAATGCTTCCCGAATAATGAAAAACACATGTGTGCTTCATGGTAAAGCACTTGAAGCACATCTGTCCTTCACAAAAAGTAAAAAGAACGTATGGGCTTCCCAAAATAGTGAAAAGCACAACTATGGTTCTGGATTTTCAATTTTTTTCCATTTTTATTTCTGTTTTTTTTTTCAGGATAAAAAGTTCGTTCAAACTTATTAGCAAGGGATTTAGTTTCAAAAATCTCGACGCGAGAAACCCAACCATGAAAATGGTTTGTGATTTGGATCGACGGTTCAAGAGATAAAACATTTAAAAAATGAATATATGAAAAACGCCAAACTTCATTGAAGAAGGTGGGAGTGACCTTTGCAAAGAGTATCCCTTAATTAGTGATTTTAAGTTTTTGGCGAACTGAAAGTGCATATGTCATTAGCTTACATACATATGGGGCTTTAGGCCCATATAATTCCTGAAAATCTCAAAGGACTATGTGGGGTGTCATGATATTGTAATGGAAAGTTTAGTCACACGTCATGAGTGAGATTATCTTCCACGTACTATTGGAGTTTGAAAAGAGAAGCGGTTCTCACATACTCCTCCTTTGCCGCCCATCCTGTACACCATGTGCATGGCCCTATGGGAGAGCAGGCATATAGAACCCTGCTCTTTTTGATCTAGCACCAGGAGAAGGGGCGATTAGATTCTCGGGGAGCGTCTTAGGCGCAACTGCTCGCCATTGTTCCTCGACTTTGATTACATCCTCGACCTCTTCGCCATCACGTTGACTGGAAGCTCAGAAGCCCAGAAGAAGGTTGTCGAAGATGCTGCCGTCACTCCTGCGGCTTTGACGTGACCAACTGGAGGGTCCATCATTCTCTCTTTTATTTCTATGGTATCCATACTAGCTCTTTATATTAATGTATTTGCACTATGTGTGCTCACATGTTAAAATATCAGTATGAGTTTAATATTATAAATGACATGATCATGATTATTTTGTGAATTAAATCAATAAAATATTGCTAATTTATCCAACAAAGGTGCCTGCCAAAGAAAAAAGCTTACATGAAGGGAGATCAACTCGAGTTTCAAAGCCAAAGAAAAAAAATAAAGGCCAATGCTCCTTGACTACCGTACAAGGAGCTGCGAGGCAGGCGGCGGCAATGGAGGAGCGCGTGGGAACAACTTTTCTTCTGGACCTTCAATAGCATGTGAAAAAGAATCTTTTATAAGAAGGTTCAACTCCGCTCCAACTATAATGTGGGACTAAACTTCTCAACAGACCTAGTGTCATATAACCCACATGGGTCCTTATAGATTTTCTAAAATTGTTAGATGGGCCCTAGGCCCACTCTCATATTTCTAACACAAGGAAATTAATCAGAATCGCTGAAACACAGAATAGGTCGTTGAAACACAGAATAGGCCATGGGCGGTAATATGCGACTTTAATGAAGTTTTACACATTCGTGAACATGGTGGAGTTGGTACCCGGAGTCAAGCTCAAGTCGAAGCTTTTAGAGAAGCGGTTGATACATGCGGCCTGACGGATATTGGATGCACGGGAACGGATTGGACGTTAGAAAAAAGGTCGCAGGAGGCACGTATACATGGGTAAGGCTGGAAGGTGTCTTGTAAACCCTGAATGGTCCTTGGCCCTACCTTCAACAGCCCTAACCCATAAAAGTGCAGCCAGATCAGATCATATTCCCATCCTTCTCACGCTACGTGAGTTGCATGCATGCACTGCGGGTCCTAGACCTTTTAAATACGAAACAATGTGGGAGAGGGAAGATTCTTTATTCACCAGAGTCAGCGATCTGTGGAACATGCAGCCAACGGCAAATTTGACCATTTTGACCTATGGACGAAATCAATTCACGGAATGAACTGACCGTGAAACTATTTCACAGCCCTAACCTTTTTGTGTAGCGCCCGCCACGACGGCGCCACACCCTATTGTGCAGCGCCTAGCACGGGGGCGTTGCACACCAGTCCACCGTGGCAGCCCCTGGGCCCGCACCCAGCAGTGCAACGCCTCCGTGCTAGGCGCCACACATGTAATGTGCAGCGCCTAGCCCGTAGGCGCCACACTTGTAAAGTGCAGCGCCTAGCGCGTAGGCGCTGCACTGTGACTTATCCAGCCACTCGGCTGCCCCCCTCCCCCACCCCCGCACCACACACTCTCCCACTCTCCTCCCCGAGCTTTGTCCCCTCTCTCCCTCTCAAATCCTCTCCCAAATCTTGCAAATTTGAAGAATTTGTCCGTGGATTTCGAAGTCAAACCCTCCCTCAAGGTAATATTCTCCATTCCCCTTGTTTTGATCCAAGTAAAGTTCCCATTGCTCATTTGTTGCTTGTTTGGGGAAACCCTAGTTTTGTTTGGATCTAGAGATTTGCATGGAAATGTGAGATGTTTGTTTGCCAATTTCTATGGTTAGGCTTTGTTAGTATGCTAGGGTTATTCTTATGGGTGTTCTTATGTTGGTTCTAGGGTTAGGTTTAGGGCTAGGGTTATGGTTATGGTTATGGTTATGGTTATGGTTATGGTTAGGGTTAGGGTTAGGGTTGTTGTTTGATATATATATATATTAGGGTTTCTATTCCGTGTTAATCCTTGTATTAGTACTCATGGAAGCAATGTTACCTTGTGTTATTGGAATGCTTATAGGGATGGGAAGAACATGTGTGTTTGTTCATCATGGGGACAAGGACGCCTTTTTGAAAGGCAATGTAGAACCGGACCCGGATGAGGTTGACATGGTGTTTGATAGTAGTCCTAGCTATGCGGAGCTCTTGCAACAAGTTAGGGAAGATTTGAATTGGACGGACCCTAGTGATATCATAGAGTTGGAGGGAAGGCATAATGTTGGTTTTGGAATGCACATCCGTTGGAAGACAATGCGTGTCAACTCGGAGCAACGTTGGGTTGCATACAAGGAGACGTTGGCCGAATCACTAGACAAGGCTCTTGAGTTATTTGCAACGAAGAAGGTTGATTCAAGTTTGCATTTGGACTTGAACCGGAACCCCTCCCCTTTGGTTGCTAGTAGCCCCACACCCTTGAAGCGAGATGAAATTGTTGAACCTCATTTGACCCAAGAAGTGAGGCCAACATTGAGCCCGTTTACAAACAACCAAGATGAAGCTTTGCAAGAGGACAATGATGAGTATGCGGACGATGACAATGAAGTTGATCTCCATGACAACAATGTGGGTGATCTCGACAAATATCACTTGCAAGAGACAATGGACCCTTCCATCCCTTTTTCCCGTGCATATGCATCGGACTCGGATGACGATGGTCCCGATGAACAAGTTGATGCGGAGGGGTTCACGGTGAAGGAGGCCGAAGCTTTCGAGAAGGTATTTGGTCGGGATCATCGGACTACATTGTTCAAGGATGTTAGTCTCGCGGATGAAGCCGTGGTAGATGGTGGCCAATGTGTACCTCTTGGGGTTAGGCCAAGCTCTTATCGTGATTTGGGAGACGACAAGAACCGCATTGCAAAAGGTTCTAAGTTCGACACCTTCTTGGAATTGAAGATGTGGCTCGACAACTACTCGGTTACGCATTATCGTCCACATAAGGTGGTGCACTCGGATGTCAAAGTGCGCTACACGGTTGCATGTGCATGTGAAGATGAAATATGTCCATGGATTATGCATGCAAGACCATGGAAAGGAGGTCCCACTTGGCACGTAGTGAGTTGTGTGCCAACTCACATGTGCCAAGGCAAAAGGGTGGATGGCAAGATTGTGTCCCAAAACCACAAACAACTCACGTCCGAGTTCATCGCTTACATGCTCTCCAACTCAATATCCACACTTCCAACAATGAGCGTCCAACATGTCATTGACCTTGTGAAAGCCATCTTTCACTACAAGGTGAAGTACGGCAAGGCATGGAAGGCGAAGCAAGCCGCATTTAAGAGGTTGTATGGTACTTGGGAGGAAGCATACAACCGAATCCCTAGGTTGTTGTTAGCAATGGCTGCGACAAACCCGGGCATGGTTCATGTGGTCGAGCCTCATGGGCACCAAACAACGGTTCATGAAGGAAGGAAAGTCAGAGTATTTGGCCGTGCTTTTTGGGCGTTCGAGCAATGTGTGAGGGCTTTCGAACATTGTAGGCCGGTCATCGCAATTGATGGCACGTTCTTCACCGGACAATACAAGGGCACCTTGTTGGTTGCGATAGCAAGTGATTCCAATAACCGGGTGTTGCCATTGGCATTTGCTTTGGTTGAGGTGGAAAACAATGACAACTGGGAGTGGTTTCTGCATCTTTTGAGGACGAAGGTGTTACCCGCTCAAAGGAAAATTTGTGTCATATCGGATCGGCATCAAGGAATTCTTAACGCGATGGAGATTGACATTCCCGGGCATGCTCCGTTGCACCATCGATGGTACATGAGGCACTTTTGTTCGAACTTCTATAGGGCATGTGGCCTTAAGGAGTTGGCCGATGATCTTCAAGATTGTTGTCTTGCTTTCTCCGAGGAGCGCTTCGCCACTTTGTACCACAAATTGCTCGCACACAAAAAACTTGATGCCGGGGGTCAAGACTTTCTCAATAGGCACATTCAATACCGGAACAAGTGGGCACGTGCCTTTGATGAAGATGGCCGGAGATACGGTCAAATGACAAGCAATATGGCGGAATGCTTCAATAGGGTGCTCAAAGGTGCACGTGGATTACCCGTGACGGCAATAGTTCAAGTACTCGATGGAAACCGATGCACAAATAGCGGGTGAGAACCCACGGAAGTACAAGTACAAGTTCCCACCCAAAGTTGATGAATGGTTGGTATTTCAATCACGGAAGGCGGACACAGAAGAAGCTATATTATATGACAACGAAGAGTGGAAGTACGAAGTGAAAGAGCCAGGAGGAACCACAAACGATGGCCGGCAACATGGAGGTCGGGCTTTCAAGGTGTCGTTAACACAATGTGATTGCACTTGCGGGAGGTCGTTGTTGCTTCATCTCCCATGCTCACACTTGTATACCGCCGGTCGCGTTAGGAATGTGGACATCAATCACCCATGCACCGTGAGGGAGTCCGAGTTCTCAATCATGACGGTCAAGAAAACATGGGCTCCCCGCTTTCACCCGTACTTTGACCAATCGCAATGGCCGGAGTATCATGGAGTTCAACTATGGCCGGATCCGGAGTTGAAGGTTGTTAAACGGGGTAGACGTAAGACAAAGCGTCTTAGAGGAGACATGGACGGATGGGGCCATGGTAGCCAACAAGTGCCAAGCCAACCAAGAGGTAGCCAACAAAAGCGAAGGCAACCTAGTGGTAGCCAACAAGTGCCAAGACAACCAAGTGGTAGCCAACCTAGTGGTAGCCAACAAGTGCCAAGCCAACCAAGTGGTAGCCAACAAGTGCCAAGCCAACCAAGTGTTAGCCAAAGAGGATCTAGGCAACAAAGAGGTCGGCAACTAGGACTTACAAGAGGCCGTGGTGGTGGTAGTGGCTATGGTGGTGGTGGTAGAGCTCGTGGTGGTGGTGGTCTAGGCCGTGGTGGTGGCAATGGCCATGGTGATGGTCTTGGCCTTGGTGGTGGATTTGGCCATGGTGATGGACAAGGGCAAGTTCGTTATAGAGGAATGTTTGGATACCTAGATGGACCGTTTCCGTATGTTCCTCACTAACTATAATGTATCATATGTTCTTGTTTTTCATATGTGCTTCCATTTGTTCTTATTGTCCTTACTAACCATTATGTTTCACTCATTGTAGGTATGGCGGCCTCCCAACCCAACAAACCAACGATGAAGGAGGATGGCGAAGATGAGATGGCGGGATGGTGGGAGAAGGCTGCAAAGAAGCTTAGAGATGAGGATGCAGCCAAGCTAAAGAAGAAGAAGGAAGAGGAGCTTGAGAAGGAGATGAAGAGGAAAGAGAGAGCGTCAAATGCGATGCGCTCTAGGGAGGCAGCGTTGGTGAGGAAATGTGAGGAGGCATAGAAGAAGCGTCTAAAGGATTTTCAAGAAAAAACCATGAAGCTTTGGGCAATTGCAGCTGAAAAAGAAGAGAGGGACAATCAGATATTCATGGAAAGGGTGGTTAAGGAGGCTCACCTCATAAGAAAAAGGGAGGAGGAAGAGGAAGAAGAGAGGAAGAAGAAGAAGGGAAAGGGGCCTTGCTCTACGCAATAAAGCTACTATGTCTCCTCTTCGATTTGGTTGTGAACTACTATGTGTCGTGAACTACTATGTCTCCTCCTCGATTTGGTTGTGAACTACTATGTGTCGTGAACTACTATGTCTCCTCCTCGATTTGGTTGTAATAACTACTATGTGTCGTGAACTACTATGTCTCCTCCTCGATTTGGTTGTAAGAACTACTATGTGTCGTGAAGTACTATGTGTTATGAACTATGTGTAGCGCCTAGCCTGGAGGCGTCACACTCCACTGTGTAACGCCTAGCACGTAGGCGCTGCACTGTGGTGTGTGACGCGCTAGCACGGCTCGCTTCGCTTTTCGACGTGGAGCTCGCTGTTGTCTTTTTAGCCTCCTTGGTAGGCGCTGCACAAAAACTTAGCGAATTTTTTGGCCAAAACTGGAGGCCTACCTTCTGTTGCTCTCTGGATAGCTAACAGACATGTGTGACGCCTAGCCTGGAGGCGCCACACTCCATAGTGCAGCGCCTGCGCTGCAGGCGCTGCACTATGGAGTGTGACACCTCCAGGCTGCACTATCGTCCAAAGAATTATCATGGCCAGAAGTTGGATCTGATGGTGTCGCCGACCTAGAACGTTCTGGTGATACATACTCGGGGTCACGACAATCGAAAAGGTTTGACAGCCACCTTAACTTTTGGCCCTGACGCTGCAACATGAACAAGTGAATGAGACATCGAACGTAGCAACACATGTTAAGTGCTAGTTTGAAGGAGATGTGAACCTTAATGAATGCTCGAAGTGCACCTTCCCCATCGCTTTTGCCAGCCGGGGTTGTTTCCAGAATAGTGTCGGTCTCATCAGCTGCTTTCTTGATCTGGGCACGCTATGAACAGAAAAGGTATTAACGTGTTAGGCAAGTGAAGATGTGAATATTGCGAATTGAAAAGCAAAAAAGGACACATACCACAAAGTTCATCATTGGCCCCGCAGGGATCACGGAGTTGCCTTTCCTGACTAATGCGTTGTACTGGTGCTGGGCTACCTCATCAAAGACGGTGGGTTCTTCCAAAATCTTATCATCATACGCCGGCTTGCATACCTCCACACGGGTGACGCCTAGAAACCATGTGAGATAGTTGTTGAACGCAATCAGGCAGTGCTCACGAAGCTTGGCTCGTTTTCCAGCCCTAGCTTGCTCCAAAGCAAGCGCCCACTGTATGACATACTTGTTGTGATGCTTGGCCCAATCTTTGATCTTCCGCTGCTTTTTCCTATCCAACCTGCAAGTTAGAAACATAATATTAGCATCATCGAAACCGCCGAGAAGCTGCTAATTGCTCAAGGTTGATTATATCTTACGCGTGTAGCACTATATCCGTGTCCTCAAACTCCGGCGGGTGTGGCATGAACAAACCAAACTGACGGTACACCCGATGTGGCATGTGAAGCTCAACCGCCCAGTTGCATATGAGTGGACACCGCATATGCCAGAGATCCCTATCCCTAGTGCACATCGGATTAAGCGTGAACTCTATAGGGTTCCCAAAACTCTCTCCTTTTCCATACGGTTCCCATTCAACCTACAAAATTGGATAGAGTGAAAAATTGATATTGAGTTACGATGGAAGCATGATAATAACTTATGCAATGTCAATTCACCTGCTCAGGCGTGATCGCGTCCATCTCGCTCCTGTATAGCTTGTACATGACCGAGGGATCATCTGTCATCTCATTTAACACATCCCACTTGTAAGCCCAAGTGGAGAGCCGTAGTGGGTCGTCTTTCTCGTCCCAATCCTCGGACTTCACGGTCTTCGGTCGTCCAACCGGCAAACGCTCCCAGCTCCATATGGAAAGTGCGAGCAAACAACCACCAATACCTCCAGATAGCCTACAACAGGCTTCATCCAACTGCACATAAAAGAGAACATGGTTGAATTAACAGCAAGATCGCATTCATAATGTACCAATGAATTGAAACAGAAACAACTTCATACCTGTCTATACAAGTAAGCCAGTGTCGCCGAACCCCAACTCCATTTGCTATCGAAGACGGTCAACGCCTTGAGCCACATCCATGGAGCATTCTTGCCTATGCCATCAGCAAACATACTCCTGGATATCACGTACCACATGTAGACACGAGCATATGTCTTCACCAACTCCTCATTAGCATCCTCAGGGCAATTACTGAAGTTCGATACAATCCACGTGAAAGTAGCACCGGCTGGGACTCTTTCCTTCTTCTTGCCTTCTACTTCTGGTTTCCGCGGCTCCGGAGGAACCATACCGATAAGGGCAAGCATTTGCTCGCTCCACCCATCAGAATCGGTGCTCATACATAGAGGTTTCCCATCGATAGGAAGACCGGTGATCATAGCTATATCCTGGAGCATCAAGGTCATCTCCCCGGTCCGAAGATGGAAAGTGTGTGTCTCCGGCCTCCAATGATCAATAAGCGCGGTGAGTGCTGGAGCATTGTTAGGTGGCGTTGACCTACTGACCAACTGAATGAAAGGGAGAAGTCCTGTCTCCCTAACATACGGCATGTACCGCTCATCATAGCGCATCCACCCAAGGTTAACCCCGTGAGCCCGAAGCTTCAGAGGTGCAAGCTCCTACAAGCAAACAAACAAATCATTACATATGGGGGGTATGTGTTTGAAAAAAAAACACGAAATTCATAACACTGGCAACTTTCATTATTACCTGCTGCTTCACCGACATAGCGTACGACCGGTGTTGTAGATCCCAATGATCATTGAGAAGCCAAACCATCCTAGCAATTTGCAAGAAAGCTTTCTTGTCAACACGATTATCTTTTGAATAAAAAAAACTAAAGTACGACTACTACATGCAAATTTCAAAGCATATGTATCCAAACCATTCTTGCCAATACAAATGTGATTTCAATAAACTAAACTAAGCCTACTTCATGCAAGATTCAATACAAATATCTTTTCCATATAAATAAAATGTCAACCTATGTATCCAAACTATATAAATAACATGTCAACCTATGTATCCAAACCACATTCTAATCTAACAAGGGTTCCCCAAATCTAATACATGCAAGATTCAAACAAAAGTTCCCCAAATCTAATACATGCAATATTCAAACAAGGGTTCCTCAAATCTCCGAAATAGCATACATTCTATGGATAGAAAGAAGGGGATCGGAGAAAAGTACCTTCTAGGATGGATTGGTGAAGGAATCCACGGGCCAAATTGTCAGATCTGAAGGATTTTGGAGAGGGGATTGAGAGGGGGAGAGGAGAAGGCCGTCGTCGCCGCTGTTCTGTAACTGGTAATGGGGTGGGTTGGGGAGGGCTAGCGCGCGGGCTGGATCTAAGTCACAGTGCAGCGCCCGAGCGCTAGGCGCTGCACACTACATGTGTGGCGCCTAGCACGGAGGCATTGCACTGCTGGGTGCGGGCCCAGGGGCTGCCACGGTGGACTGGTGTGCAACGCCCCCGTGCTAGGCGCTGCACAGTAGGGTGTGGCGCCGTCGTGGCGGGCGCTACACAAAAAGGTTAGGGCTGTGAAATAGTTTCACGGTCAGTTCATTCCGTGAATTGATTTCGTCCATAGGTCAAAATGGTCAAATTTGCCGCAGCCAATGGACACTACGGTCTCGCTGCACGAGAAGCTAAGGAATCTGGCAGGGGACCTGTCAGCCTGGGATCGCACCCACTTTGGCTCAGTTAAGAAAGAGATCAACCAATTAAAAGCCCAGCGGGAGCACCTGCGCTCTGCCCTAGGAAGGTGCGGCCCGTCACATGAGGAGACAAAGGTAGCAGATAGATTGATTGCATTATTCCATCGGGAAGAGATGTTATGGCGCTAGAGAGCGCGTCTGGATTGGTTAACTCATGGCGACAGAAACACTTATTTTTTCCACTTGAGGGCGAGCCGATGCTGTAGGAAAAATCAGATAAAATCGCTACAGCGGAATGATGGTACATTGACTGACGACAGGGTAGAGATGGAAGCGATGACTATGGAGTTTTACAAAAACTTGCACACATCGGAAGGGGTACAAAATATGGACCAAGTACTTGATACAGTCCTGGAGGAAATATGCCCTAGAGGAAATAATAAAGTTATTATTTATTTCCTTATTTCATGATAAATGTTTATTATTCATGCTAGAATTGTATTAACCGGAAACATAATACATGTGTGAATACATAGACAAACATAGTGCCACTAGTATGCCTCTACTTGACTAGCTCGTTAATCAAAGATGGTTAAGTTTCCTAACCATAGACATGAGTTGTCATTTGATTAACGGGATCACATCATTAGGAGAATGATGTGATTTACTTGACCCATTCCGTTAGCTTAGCACTTGATCGTTTAGTATGTTGCTATTGCTTTCTTCATGACTTATACATGTTCCTATAACTATGAGATTATGCAACTCCCGTTTATCAGAGGAACACTTTGTGTGTTACCAAACGTCACAATGTAACTGGGTGATTATAAAGGTGCTCTACAGGTGTCTCCGAAGGTACTTGTTGGGTTGGCGTATTTCGAGATTAGGATTTGTCACTCCGATTGTCGGAGAGGTATCTCTGGGCCCACTCGGTAATGCACATCACTATAAGCCTTGCAAGCATTGTAACTAATGAGTTAGTTACAGGATGATGTATTACGGAACGAGTAAAGAGACTTGCTGGTAACGAGATTGAACTAGGTATTGAGATACCGACGATCGAATCTCGGGCAAGTATCATACCGATGACAAAGGGAACAACATATGTTGTTATGCGGTTTGACCGATAAAGATCTTCGTAGAATATGTGGGAGCCAATATGAGCATCCAGGTTCCGCTATTGGTTATTAACCGGAGACGTGTCTCGGTCATGTCTACATAGTTCTTGAACTAGTAGGGTCCGCACGCTTAAAGTTCGATGCCGGTTATATTATGAGTTTATGTGTTTTGATGTACCGAAGGTAGTTTGGAGTCCCAGATGAGATCGGGGACATGACGAGGAGTCTCGAAATGGTCAAGACGTAAAGATCGATATATTGGACGACTATATTCGGACATCGGAAAGGTTCCGAGTGATTCAGGTATTTATCGGAGTGCCGGGGGGTTATCGGAAACCCCGGGGGGACTATTGGGCCTACATGGGCCATAGGGAAGAGGGAAGGCAGCCCACAAGGGGCAGCTGTGCCCCCTCCCTATAGTGGGTCCAAATTGGACTAGGGAGGGGGCGCGCCCCCCTTTCCTTCTCCTTTCCCTCTCCTTCCTCCCCCCTTCCTTTTCCTAGTTGGAGTAGGAAAGAGGGGAGTCCTACTCCTACTAGGAGGAGGACTCCTCCCCTCCTTGGTGCGCCCCAAGGCTGTCCGGCCTCCCCCCTTGCTCCTTTATATACGGGGGCAGGGGGCACCTCTAGACACAACAATTGATCCTTGAGATCTCTTAGCCGTGTGAGGTGCCCCCCTCCACCATTATCCACCTTGATAATATCGTAGCGGTGCTTAGGCGAAGCCCTGTGTCGGTAGAACATCATCATCGTCACCACGCCATCGTGCTGACGGAACTCTCCCTCAAAGCTCGGTTGGATCGGAGTTCGAGGGACGTCATCGAGCTGAACGTGTGCTAAACTCGGAAGTGTCGTGCGTTCGGTGCTTGATCGGTCGGATCGTGAGGACGTACGACTACATCAACCGCGTTGTGCTAATGCTTCCGCTTTTGGTCTACGAGGGTACATGGACACACTCTTCCCTCTCGTTGCTATGCATCATCATGATCTTGCGTGTGCGTAGGAATTTTTTTGAAATTACTACGTTCCCCAACAAGTCCCAACAAAGGTTACTCCAGCTATGAATGTGTAACGCCCGGATATTTAGGCTACAGTAATTCCACGCTAATGATGCCACGTCACCTCGGTTACTGTTGTTAATCTCGCGATGGTTCAAAAACGATTCAAATCCAAATTTAAAATCAAGTCAAACAATTAAAGTTTTCAGAAGTCAAAACTAAAATGTTCTTAATGTGACAAATAAATCATGAATATTATTGGTGGAGTAACAACATCTTTATAAAAAATTTAAATACCCTAAAGTGATTAAAACAACATCCAAACAATTAGTTATACTCCTAATATATTTTACCAAATACTAAACTATTTTTATTCTGAGGTAAAACTTCTTAGAACAGTGGATTATTTTGACACGCTATTTGTGGGGCTATTTTCATATTTTACTAAACCAAAAATAAAGTGCAACTAAAATAAAACAAAAAAACAATAACAAAAGAAAAATAAAAGCCCCCCCCCCCTCGCTGGGCCAAGTGGCCCAGCTGGCCTCAGCCGCCCGAACGGGCTGGCCCACCCCACGGCCGAACCGGCCCGCCTCCCCCTGCCGCCTCCCTTCCCTGTTCCCCCGACCCGGGTCGGAACAGGGGCGCGTCCCCGCCGCACCCTCTCGCCGGCGACGACGAGAGGATAAGGCCGCCACGCCTTCGCGTCCTCGGTTCCTCCTCCCACTCGCCCCCACTCTCGCCTCGGTCCCTGTGCTCCCCCCTCCAGATCCACCGCGCCTCGCCCCCTCGTTTCCCACCGCAACCGAGCGCCACCATGGCCTCGCCGCCGTAGTACTCGCGGCCACCGCGACCTCCACGCCCTTCCGACGCGTCCGCACGCTCCGCCTCCCTCGACTACGCCTCCACGTCAAGACGCTGAGCACCATCGAACGCTGCCCCAACCTCGTCTTCTTCTTCAGATCCCCGACGCATCTCCGACGAGCGCCGTCGACTCTCCGGCTACTAAACTCCCAAGGGCCATCTTGTGTGCCGCACGGTGAGCTTCTCCTTCCCCTGCTGCTCTTCGTTGGCCCCCCTAGCGCTCTGTAGCCAGCCGCCGCCATTGCCGAGGCTCTGGTCGCCGCGGCGTACCTCGCCGCCGTGGCCACGACCGCCGTCACGCACGCCCGAACTCGCCGTTGCACTCTTGGGGTTCCTAGGAGCCCAACGCGCCCGCGCAATAGCCTTCCCATGCCTACTAGCGCGTTTCTCGTCGGGGACCCAACTGCGCCGCCGCCTGCGCGCGTCGCCGGCGCCCTTCCGGTGACCAAATGGTCACGGGACCGAGCCTTTGTGCTCAGCACGTCGCGCAGCTCCACCCTAGCCTTTCCGTCAGCCCTGAAGCACGCTGCAACGCTGTCTTCATTTCACACCCGAACCACCTCGCCGCCGACGAGCCCGTGGCGCTCGACTCCGGCCACCACCGCCTCTACAACCACCCCCACTCACTCCGCCATCGTCTTGTCGTTCAAACGCGACCGGTCCCGCTCGATTTGGTGCCCTATGGGCGAAACCCGCCACTCTCCCGAGCCGCGCCGCCGCGGAAACGGACTCGCCGGCGTCTAAACGCCGGCCGGCTGATGTGGCATGCATGGGGTCCACCCCCTGGGTCACTGCCTGTGGGCCTGGGGGTCCCAACTGGCCAAGTTGACCGGGTCAACTACGCTGATGTGGCAGCTACTGCCACTGACATGCGGGCCCGTGTTAGTTAAAACATTTTGTAAATAGATAAAATGCTAATTATTTCATTAATTAATTTAATTAACTAAACAGTCACTGACTACAGGGTCCCACCCACTAATTAATCCATTTAATTAGTCTAAACCCCCCTGTTATTACCCTGTCAATGACATGTGGGTCCCACTTGACCCACTCGTCTGGTTTGACTGGTCAACCGACCAGTTGACCTGCTAACATCACTCTGATGTCATGCCTACGTCATCACACACTGTTTTGGATAATGTTGGATTTAAATAAATAATTAAAATCAGAAAATGATTTAAATCTTTAGAAAATTATATCTTATAATCCGTAACTCGGATGAAAATACTTTGTACATGAAAGTTGCTCAGAACGACGAGACGAATCCGGATACGCAGTCTGTTCGCCTGCCACACATCCCTAGCATAGCAAACCTGCAAAATTTCACCTCCGGTTCATCTGTCTGAAAACGCAAAACACCGGGAATACTTTCCCGGATGTTTCCCCTTTCGCCGGTATCACCTACTACCGCGATTGGGCACACCTAGCATCGTTACTTGTCATGTCATGCATCGATATGCATCTGTTTGCATGGTATTCATTGTTTCTTCCCCCTCTTCTCTCCGGTAGACTTCGAGACCGACGCTGCTGCTGCCCAGTTCGACTACGGAGTTGACGACCCCTCCTTCTTGCCAGAGCAATCAGGCAAGCCCCCCCTTTGATCACCAGATATCGACTATTCTCCTCTATACTGCTTGCATTAGAGTAGTGTAGCATGTTACTGCTTTCCGTTGATCCTATTCTGATGCATAGCCTGACATTGTTGCTACATCTGTTGATACCTTACCTGCAATCCTAAATGCTTAGTATAGGATGCTAGTTTATCATCATTGGCCCTACATTCTTGTCAGTCTGCCTTGCTATACTATCGGGCCGTGATCACTTGGGAGGTGATCACGGGTATATACTATACATACATACATACTATACAGATGGTGACTAAAGTCGGGTCCGCTCGAAGAGTACCCGCGAGTGATTCACGGATTGGGGGCTGAAAGGACCTTTGTCCCGACGGCCCTCTGTGTGGATCTTTGTGGCGGAGCGACAGGGCAGGTTGAGACCACCTAGGCGAGAGGTGGGCCTGGCCCTGGTCGGCGTCCGCGGTTGCTTCATAATAACACGCTTAACGAGATCTTGGTATTTGATCTGAGTCTGGCCATTTGGTCTATACGCACTAACCATCTACGCGGGAGTAGTTATGGGTATCCCGGCGTCGTCGTATCAGCCGAAGCCTTCGTGACGTCAGCGACTGAGTGGCGCGCGCCGGATTGGACTGGAACGCCACTAGGCTAGGTCTGCTTCCGGCCGCGTTCGCAACGTGCAGGTGTGCAAAGGGCGATGGGCCCAGACCCCTGCGCCATAGGAGTTAGACCGGCGTGCTGACCTCTCTATTGTGCCTAGGTGGGGCTGCGACGTGTTGATCTTCCAAGGCCGGGCATGACCCAGGAAAGTGTGTCCGGCCAAATGGGATCGAGCGTGTTGGGTTATGTGGTGCACCCCTGCAGGGAAGTTTATCTATTCGAATAGTCGTGTCCCTCGGTAAAAGGACGACCCGGAGTTGTACCTTGACCTTATGACAACTAGAACCAGATACTTAATAAAACACACCCTTCCAAGTGCCAGATACAACCCGGTGATCGCTCTCTAACAGGGCGACGAGGAGAGGATCGCCGGGTAGGATTATGCTATGCGATGCTACTGGAGATGCTACTTGGAGATGCTACTTGGAGGACTTCAATCTACTCTCTTCCACATGCTGCAAGACGGAGGTTGCCAGAAGCGTAGTCTTCGATATGACTAGCTATCCCCCTCTTATTCTGGCATTCGGCAGTTCAGTCCACTGATATGGCCTCCTTACACATATACCCATGCATATGTAGTGTAGCTCCTTGCTTGCGAGTACTTTGGATGAGTACTCACGGTTGCTTTCTTCCCCTTTCTCCCCCCCCCCCTTCCTTTCTTTCTGGTTGTCGCAACCAGATGCTGGATTCCAGGAGCCAGACGCCACCGTCGACGACGACTCCTACTACGCTGGAGGTGCCTACTACTACGTGCAGCCTGCTGACGACGACCAGGAGTAGTTAGGAGGATCCCAGGCAGGAGGCATGCGCCTCTTTCGATCTGTATCCCAGTTTGTGCTAGCCTTCTTAAGGAAAACTTGTTTAACTTATGTCTGTACTCAGATATTGTTGCTTCCGCTGACTCGTCTATGATCGAGCACTTGTATTCGAGCCCTCGAGGCCCTTGGCTTGTATTATGATGCTTGTATGACTTATTTATGTTTTAGAGTTGTGTTGTGATATCTTCTCGTGAGTCCCTGATCTTGATCGTACACATTTGCGTGCATGATTAGTGTACGATTGAATCGGGGGCGTCACAAGTTGGTATCAGAGCCGACTGCCTGTAGGAATCCCCCTTCCACACTCCTTCGCCGAAGTCGAGTCTAGACATTGCAAAACTTTTACTAACATGGCTGTGCGGCCCATGGGCCCACGTCGCCATTGGGTGGTATTAGGATCTTTTACTCCTCGATCTTTACTCTGGGATTCTGAACTCTCTTCTATTCGGGTTAAACGATTTTTACTAAAATCTAACTTTAGGTTCTCGAAAATACTTTCTCCCGGAGAGCCCCTTCAGTCCAGATGATCGCCGGCTGCACCAGAAGATTTCGAAGATACTCTCCGATTTTATCTCGAGACCTTGTGCCCGTTGCTTTTGCAATTCCCTTCCACCGAAATATCCCTATGGATAAATACTTACACATGTCGTGCTTACTTTTATTCCCAGTCGATCTTGTTATTACAAGATACCTCGAAATTCTCTCTAATGTTCCGAGAATACTTTGTGCCTGCCTTGCAGTTCTTTGCTACATGAATACCACTACGGATAAATTCTCGCACTTACCGAGTATCCACTCATCCCCAGTTGATTCATGTATGTCACCAATCCTCGAAATATCATTCGATCTTCCCAAAATCTTGAGCATCCTATTGCTCTCGAAATTCTTGATTTCTTGCATTATGGTTAATCCCATAAGTCTAGTAATCTTGTTGACATCCATTGTCATTGTCATTTTGAGTCCGTTGATTCGATTTGTTGCGAATGCTCGCAATCCTCAATCAGATCCTAGAATTCATCCTTTCGGCTCAGTCGTCATTTTAATCATGAGATGGTTCTCGCCAATTAAATTGTCGTTGATTGTGCCCCTAAGTCTATTGAACTTATCCATCCTTGATCAGAGCGTCTGCTTCTAATCCTTCGCTTTGTAAATCATAATTCCTTAGCAATTGAGCTCTAAGTTATTCAGTTGTTTCTATAATCCAATGTCTTTGCCTTGCTTCTTCCTCTGGTTGTGTGTCGGTACTCACCCCAGATCCTTTGTTGGATTTTATCCGACAGTGTCCTTAATATTCTATAAGCTTGTGAGCGTTTCCTCGGATACACAATGCCTTTGGTAATTTGTATCCTCTGCTTTCTCCAGCATGCTCTACTATCGATCTTGTGTTATTTATTCTTGAAATTGTGGTATATGTTTCTAAGATGCCCCGATGGGTTGAACATATACCTTCCTTAATTTGTGTGAACCCAAAAGTCTTCATGGGTCATAACCTTCTGGTATTCCACCAGTTAAACTTTCAAACTCTAAACATTCTTAACTGAGAGCAGTAAATGAAAAGTTGTGAATTGGAGAAGTGGGAGTCGATCTTGAACTTTGTGTTCATGCCAATGGACCCGATGTGGAACTTATCATGGAAGCTTCTTGAATTGATAATTGTCCCCTTGTTATAAGTTCATCTTGTATCCATGTAGGTCCTTTGCAAATGTGGTTCTGAACATGATTGATCATCTTTGATCCTTTTCTCGTACAAGTTTAAGTACTTGCTTGCTGCAGATCAATACGCCTGCCCAACCTCTATTTTGATCTACCTTTGAGTAATACCCCCCTGGTATCTCGAGTATATCAACCCATTACACTACATCTTATGAATTTCTGATGAAGTAGTGCCTTTCCCCGTCATGGTCACTCCACAGGTTTTGGGTTGTCGTCAACCGAGAACACCGATTTGTGAATCAAATGAACACTGTGATTCAGTACTTCCAGTACTTCGTTGTTGAGAAGTTTATTAATCCTTCAAGTCATTCCTAGCCTGATCGGCTATATCATTATCGTGCAACTTTTTAACTGTGCTACCTGGTCCTTCTTCCTGTAGCACAATTTTCGACGATGAGCTAAGCTTACATCAATTTTCCTCATCATATCATTTTGCCTTGAACAACAAACTTGATTTCGAGTTGTGTCGTACCCATGGTTCCAATAACCTTTCGCTTCATCATTCCTTTGACTTGATGTCATCGCTGGTTGATTACATCTTCTTGAAACCTCTCGAAAAATGTGTCGTGATCATCATCTACCTTATGAGCTCTTCCATGATATCAATTGAATTCATGATGGGAAATACCATCCTTGCCCTCGATGATTTGTGTTATCATCGGCCACTTTATTGCCTTCCTTCCAACACAAACTTGATTGTGTTTTGTGTTCTACCTTGAGTGCCTTGCTATCCAACATTGTTCTTCTTTACCTTGGAATATTACCACCTTTTATGATAAGATGTCGTGGGAAATTTCACTACCTCTTGAGAACTCTTAATACAAGTGATACTTCTCACCATCACCATTCTTTCTTGGTCCCCGTGTTGACTCCAACAAGTGAACGGTGTTGTTTGGATTCTTTCCTTCTAGCAATCCTATTGCTTTCAAGTTAATGGTCGGCCATTCATTCTTAGACTGTTGATTATTGAATCACCATTCTGACATTGGTCGTGCAACCCAACCCATATTTCGGGCGCACCTTTCAACCAATGTTTAATTGTGTATGTTTTCCTCAAGCATACTTCATTACATCATTTGATCTGACAAATGCTATCTCCTTATCCACATAATTGAGGAGATCCATCTTTTTGGATACCTAGTTGAATTGTCGCTGAGTCCATCAGCCACCTCCTCATCCTCCCCTTGGTTTAATGATGAACTCTTGTTTCGAAGCCTTGCTTCCATACGTTATGTCCCGAGAATCTTACAATGTCATCTCGACAATTTGTGTTGCACCTTTCTTCTCAGGCATCCTGAGTCTGAGGTATCCTGACACCAATCAGATATGAATCTCGGTCAGATATGATGGTTGGAACATATTTCCAAGAGTTATAGCAACGGTCTTTATGTGACCCGGTATGGTGATGTCGTGCCTAGCACACCTGGCCGGAGGCCCTATTGTTATAGATTCCTTTTCAGCAAGGTTATCCATTCTTCCATGAGGAAATGGTAAGACTTATTCTATAAGTTGTTTCCGATGGATCCTTTGTATCCAAAGTTTGACATTTGCTTGAAGACCATGTCAATGCTATCTCGAAGCATGTCTGTGGTACTCCGATTTTCAACAAGAACATTTGAAGCCCAATGCTAAGATGTTTCTTGCTCAATTATCCAAACACCGTTGTATGGGTAATGTCTTGAAATTTCTCTCCCCTTACCTAAAGGGTTTTCTAAATTATATCCTGACATGGATATCATGCTCTGCTTGTCCTTGGGAAGGATATATCCCTGAAATGTGTGTTTAAACACATTTTCTTTTCCATTGTTCTGTTTATTCTCATGATCACCTTTTCCTTTCCATTGTTTCGTTTAACCTTACTGGTGATCTATATGATCTAAGCAGTAATATTCTCCTGCTTATGTAAACACCTCTGTGTACAATTCTGTCAGAAAGACCCTGTTACTTTTGTTGATGACATCCCGGTAACCGCCGATGGACGAGAACTTTGCCTATTGGTCCGCCTCGTTCAACGAGCAAGAAAATGGTTCTCTTCGTCCCTCGCCCTTGGTACCGACATTGTTGCCAACATAACTGACAGGCCATGCTTTGACATGTTTTTTTATGCGATCATGCAAGACGTCAACGCCCTTCCTTCTTTTACCCCACATGGTGGGCCCATAACCCACAGTTCCACAGGATCGAAACCTGACTCTTCGGTACCCCCTGTTGTCAAAGTTATTCCTCACGCTTGACTTTGTATGTAATTCACGGGCCACTTGCCTGTTGATCTATTCAGGTATCAGACGCAATACTTATTCCCGATTGCTTTGAGCCCCTTTCACGCCCCGTTTCAGGCATCAAACAGTTGCCTGCTCGCTCGAAACATCCCATGAAACCTCATTACTTTGCTCTCGATATTTTCTTAAATTTCAATTCGAGAGTTACTTTCTGCCACCTTCCCCGATGATATCGACCGATAGTCAACTTGTAGAGGTTCGTTCTCCCGGAATACCCCCTTATTCTTTCGTAAGTACGATGGAACCCCTGAAGAAAGGATACCGACTTTATCTTGATGACTTGAAGCGGAGAAATGAAGACCTCAATGTATTGGACCGGCCTCTTCGAGAAGAGCAGGCCAGCATGAGAAGACCCGCTAGATTCGTTACCAAACCTTCCCCCCTTTCACTACCTCTTAAATCTCGGGACGAGATTTCTTGTAGTGGAGGAGATTTGTAATGCCTGGATATTTAGGCTACAGTAATTCCAAGCTAATGATGCCACGTCACCTCGGTTACTGTTGTTAATCTCGCGATGGTTCAAAAACGATTCAAATTCAAATTTAAAATCAAGTCAAACAATTAAAGTTTTCAGAAGTCAAAACTAAAATGTTCTTAATGTGACAAATAAATCATGAATATTATTGGTGGAGTAACAACATCTTTATAAATTTTTTAAATACCCTAAAGTGATTAAAACAACATCCAAACAATTAGTTATACTCCTAATATATTTTACCAAATACTAAACTATTTTTATTCTGAGGTAAAACTTCTTAGAATAGTGGATTATTTTGACACGCTATTTGTGGGGCTATTTTCATATTTTACTAAAGCAAAAATAAAGTGCAACTATAATAAAACAAAAAAAACAATAACAAAAGAAAAATAAAAGCCCCCCCCCCTTGCTGGGCCAAGTGGCCCAGCTGGCCTCAGCCGCCCGAACGGGCCGGCCCACCCCACGGCCGAACCGGCCCGCCTCCCCCTGCCGCCTCCCTTCCCTGTTCCCCCGACCCGAGTCGGAACAGGGGCGCGTCCCCGCTGCACCCTCTCGCCGGCAACGACAAGAGGATAAGGCCGCCACGCCTTCGCGTCCTCGGTTCCTCCTCCCACTCGCCCCCACTCTTGCCTCGATCCCTGCGCTCCCCCCTCCAGATCCACCGCGCCTCGCCCCCTCGTTCCCCACCGCAACCGAGCGCCACCATGGCCTCGCCGCCGTAGTACTCGCGGCCACCGCGACCTCCACGCCCTTCCGACGCGTCCGCACGCTCCGCCTCCCTCGACTACGCCTCCACGTCAAGACGCAGGACACCGAGCACCATCAAACACTGCCCCAACCTCGTCTTCTTCCTCGGATCCCCGACGCATCTCCGACGAGCGCCGTCGACTCTCCGGCTACTAAACTCCCAAGGGCCATCTTGCGTGCCGCACGGTGAGCTTCTCCTCCCCCTGCTGCTCTTCGTTGGCCCCCCTAGCGCTCTGTAGCCAGCCGCCGCCATTGCCGAGGCTCTGGTCGCCGCGGCGTACCTCGCCGCCGTGGCCACGACCGTCGTCACGCACGCCCGAACTCGCTGTTGCACTCCTGGGGTTCTTAGGAGCCCAACGCGCCCGCGCAATAGCCTTCCCGTGCCTACTAGCGCGTTTCTCGTCGGGGACCCGACTGCGCCGCCGCCTACGCGCGTCGCCGGCGCCCTTCCGGTGACCAAATGGTCACGGGACGGAGCCTTTGTGCTTAGCGCGTCGCGCAGCTCCACCCTAGCCTTTCCGTCAGCCCTGAAGCACGATGCGACGCTGTCTTCATTTCACGCCCGAACCACCTCGCCGCCGACGAGCCCATGGCGCTCGACTCCGGCCACCACCGCCTCTACAACCACCCCCACTCACTCCACCGTCGTCTTGCCGTTCGAACGCGACCGGTCCCGCTCGATTTGGTGCCCTATGGGCGAAACCCGCCACTCTCCCGAGTCGCGCCGCCGCGGAAACGGACTCGCCGGCGTCTAAACGCCGGCCGACTGATGTGGCATGCGTGGGGTCCACCCCCTGGGTCACTGCCTGTGGGCCTGGGGGCCCCAACTGGCCAAGTTGACCGGGTCAACTACGCTGATGTGGCAGCTACTGCCACTGACATGCGGGCCCGCGTCAGTTAAAACATTTTGTAAATAGATAAAATGCTAATTATTTCATTAATTAATTTAATTAACTAAACAGTCACTGACTACTGGGTCCCACCCACTAATTAATCCATTTAATTAGTCTAAAACCCCCCTGTTATTACCCTGTCAATGACATGTGGGTCCTACTGGACCCACCTGTCTGGTTTGACTGGTCAACCGACCAGTTGACCTGCTGACATCACTCTGATGTCATGCCTACGTCATCACACACTGTTTTGGATAATGTTGGAATTAAATAAATAATTAAAATCAGAAAATGATTTAAATCTTTAGAAAATCATATCTTATAATCCGTAACTCGGATGAAAATACTTTGTACATGAAAGTTGCTCAGAACGACGAGACGAATCCGGATACGCAGTCTGTTCGCCCGCCACACATCCCTAGCATAGCAAACCTGCAACATTTCACCTCGGGTTCATCTGTCTGAAAACGCGAAACACCGGGAATACTTTCCTGGATGTTTCCCCTTTCGCTGGTATCACCTACTACCGCGATTGGGCACACCTAGCATCGTTACTTGTCATGTCATGCATCGATATGCATCTGTTTGCATGGTATTCAGTGTTTCTTCCCCCTCTTCTCTCCGGTAGACTTCGAGACCGATGCTGCTGCTGCCCAGTTCGACTACGGAGTTGACGACCCCTCCTTGCCAGAGCAATCAGGCAAGCCCCCCCTTTGATCACCAGATATCGCCTATTCTCCTCTATACTGCTTGCATTAGAGTAGTGTAGAATGTTACTGCTTTCCGTTGATCCTATTCTGATGCATAGCCTGACATTGTTGCTACATCTGTTGATACCTTACCTGCAATCCTAAATGCTTAGTATAGGATGCTAGTTTATCATCATTGGCCCTACATTCTTGTCAGTCTGCCTTGCTATACTATCGGGCCGTGATCACTTGGGAGGTGATCACGGGTATATACTATACATACATACATACTATACAGATGGTGACTAAAGTCGGGTCCGCTTGAAGAGTACCCGCGAGTGATTCACGGATTGGGGGCTGAAAGGACCTTTGTCCCGACGGCCCTCTGTGTGGATCTTTGTTGCGGAGCGACAGGGCAGGTTGAGACCACCTAGGCGAGAGGTGGGCCTGGCCCTGGTCGGCGTCCGCGGTTGCTTCATAATAACACGCTTAACGAGATCTTGGCATTTGATCTGAGTCTGGCAATTTGGTCTATACGCACTAACCATCTACGCGGGAGTAGTTATGGGTATCCCGGCGTCGTGGTATCAGCCGAAGCCTTGGTGACGTCAGCGACTGAGTGGCGCGCGCCGGATTGGACTGGAACGCCACTAGGCTAGGTCTGCTTCCGGCCGCGTTCGCAACGTGCAGGTGTGCAAAGGGCGATGGGCCCAGACCCCTGCGCCATAGGAGTTAGACCGGCGTGCTGACCTCTCTGTTGTGCCTAGGTGGGGCTGCGACGTGTTGATCTTTCGAGGCCGGGCATGACCCAGGATAGTGTGTCCGGCCAAATGGGATCGAGCGTGTTGGATTATGTGGTGCACCCCTGTAGGGAAGTTTATCTATTCGAATAGCTGTGTCCCTCGGTAAAAGGACGACCCGGAGTTGTACCTTGACCTTATGACAACTAGAACCGGATACTTAATAAAACACACCCTTCCAAGTGCCAGATACAACCCGGTGATCGCTCTCTAACAGGGCGACGAGGAGAGGATCGCCGGGTAGGATTATGCTATGCGATGCTACTGGAGATGCTACTTGGAGATGCTACTTGGAAGACTTCAATCTACTCTCTTCTACATGCTGCAAGACGGAGGTTGCCAGAAGCGTAGTCTTCGATATGACTAGCTATCCCCCTCTTATTCTGGCATTCGGCAGTTCAGTCTACTGATATGGCCTCCTTACACATATACCCATGCATATGTAGTGTAGCTCCTTGCTTGCGAGTACTTTTCATGAGTACTCACGGTTGCTTTCTCCCCCCTTTTTCCCCCTTTCCTTTTTTTCTGGTTGTCGCAACCAGATGCTGGATTCCAGGAGCCAGACGCCACCGTCGACGACAACTCCTACTACGCTGGAGGTGCCTACTACTACGTGCAGCCTGCTGACGACGACCAGGAGTAGTTAGGAGGATCCCAGGCAGGAGGCATGCGCCTCTTTCGATCTGTATCCCAGTTTGTGCTAGCCTTCTTAAGGCAAACTTGTTTAACTTATGTCCGTACTCAGATATTGTTCCTTCCGCTGACTCGTCTATGATCGAGCACTTGTATTCGAGCCCTCGAGGCCCCTGGCTTGTATTATGATGCTTGTATGACTTATTTATGTTTTAGAGTTGTGTTGTGATATCTTCCCGTGAGTCCCTAATCTTGATCGTACACATTTGCGTGCATGATTAGTGTACGATTGAATCGGGGGCGTCACAGAATGACATCCTTAATGCACCATACACACGACAGCAGGTCAAACAAGCATTGTTCCAAATGTTTCCCATCAAGGCGCCGGGTCCGGATGGGTTCCCAGCACATTTCTTGCAGCGACACTGGGAGGTCTGTGGGGATGATGTGACGAAGGTAGTGCTAAAGATTGTTGAGGGAACTAAATCGGCAGCATGCATTAACGATATTGTCTTGGTTCTCATACCAAAGGTAAAAAAACACATTACTCTCACAGTTTCGTCCAATTAGCCTTTGCAATGTGTTGTACAATATTGCTTCCAAGGTTATCTCCAACAGGCTCAAGCAAATCCTTCCAGATATAATCTCTAAGGAGCAATCAGCTTTTGTTCCAGGCAGGTTAATCATTGATAATATAATAACTGCCTATGAATGTCTGCATTTTATGAAGAGGAACAAGGCAAAGAAACACCAGTCTTGTGCTTTGAAGCTGGACATGATGAAGGCATATGACAGGGTAGAATGGGACTATATGCGTGCCATCATGCTCAAGCTGGGATTCACAAGAAACTGGGTTGAGATTGTTATGAGTCTGGTTACCTCAGTAAATTTCTCAGTCATGTTTAATGGGAAAAAGCTCGAGGAGTTTAAACCGTCACGAGGGATCCGACAAGGGGACCCGATATCTCCATATCTGTTCTTGATAGCAGTAGAGGGCCCGTCGTGCCTTTTAAAATCAAGAGGGGAGTCATCCAATTTGAGAGGGGTACAAGTGGCCGCTACGGCGCCACTAGTTAACCATCTACTATTCGCTGATGACAGCTTGCTGTTCTTCAAGGCAAATGATGTGGGTGCTACCGAGGTGAACCAAGTGCTGGAAATCTACTGTCAAGCAACAGGTCAGAGAGCAAATTATGCTAAATCATCCATATTCTTTAGCAAGGGGGTTCCGGAGAGTGTCCGTAATGAGATAAAAGGACTTTTGAACGCCCCAAATGAAACGTTGAATGAAAAGTATTTGGGCATGCCGTCAGATGTTGGGACCTCGAAAAATGGTGCTTTCATCTACCTCAAAGATAGGTTGTGGAGCAAAATTCAAGGCTGGATTGAGAGGACAATGTCAATGGCCGGGAAGGAAGTGTTATAGTCAAAGCGGTTGTGCAAGTAGTGCCTGTCTTTTCAATATCATGCTTTAAACTTCCAAGAGGACTATGCAAGCACTTAAACATCTTGATTCGGAAGTTCTGGTGGGGAAGCACTAATGGGCAGCGAAAGCCTCATTGGGTATCATGGAAAGCAATGACGTAGCCTAAGAGTATTGGTGGACTAGGGTTCAAAGATTTTGAGTTGTTTAACCTCGCGATGTTGGCTAGACAAGCGTGGCATCTGCTATAGGAACCAGAGTCTCTGAGTGCCCGCATTCTTAAGAGCATCTACTACCCTCAGACTTCGATCATGCATGCAACGTTGGGGAGTCAGCCTAGTCAGATTTGGAGGGCCATCATCGAGGGCCGGGACACCTTGAAACAAGGTTTGATCAAACGCATCAGCAACAGGAAGAGTACATATATATGGGAGAACAATTGGCTACCCCGTGAGGAGATGATGAGACCGTACGGGCATGGGCGGATTTGGGCCCCAAGCAGCCCAGGCCATTGCCTGGGGCGTGGGATTTTCTCTCGGCCTATATTTGAAAAAAATCATTTGGCCTGGGGCGCAGCCCACTTCCAAGCCCAGGCAGCCCAGGCTAGCTGGTCGAGCCGCCCAAGGCCAGGCCAACCGCCCCACACGCACGAACTGCCATCCTCAAAAAAAAAAAGAACACACGCACGAACTGCCTCGCGGCCGCCCCGTTCTTCCCTGGTTCTCCCAACCTGACGAACCCTAAGCCAAGCCTGTCGTCGGCGCCGCCGCCGCCCCCCACTGCCCGTCACCTCCGCCACCGCAGTCATGTCGTCCGAAATCGCCCCTCGGCTCCATTCACCAACGCCCCTCGGCTCTGTCCAGTTGCGCCCTTGGCTCTGCCCCGACCCCTGTTCCAGCGTCCCTCGGTTGCGCCGCTGCTGGCTGCTGCCCTGTCCGGCGCGAGGCGGCGACCCCATATAGGGCGCGAGGCGGTAGGCCATCGACTGCTTTTGACTTTTCCGACAAGGTACATGTTGATGGCTTGATGCCACTGATTTTAGTTGCTAGATGCATGTTTCTAAAAAAAAGTTGCTAGATGCCATTGTTGTTGCTTGATCCCATTGTTTGTTTGGTGTAGAAACCGATTTAGACATTGAGGCTTTGTTTGGTTGTTGGGGAGATAATGCCCAGGGGAGAGACACCACGGGAGAGAATTTTCCGGCATACATGGATCCACGGGCGAGAAGACCACGGGTGTTATTGTTCCATGTCATCGTTTGGTCGTCGACTGATCGACGGGTGAGAAGATCACGGGAGGTTGTTGCCTGAGGAGAAGAGCGACTCACGATCAAGAAGCGGAGAGATCAGTTCGGCGGGGGAGAATTCTCATTGTGCCCAGAGGCGTGGGAGAGAAACCCGGGAATATCGGCTGGATCGGGGCGCAAACTTCCCCTTCGACGTGCCGCCAAACACGGTAGCAAGAAAACCGGGCCATTAATGCCACACGGGGTTCTCGCCCAGGGAAAAGAAGGGGATCCCGGGAGGATCCCGCAGAACCAAACAAGCCCTGAGTAATTTTTGTTTCTATAAAATTTTAGAGTAAGGCAAGATTAGTAAAAGAAACAAGTAATTGAATTCTTTTTACAAGTTTGAACCACTGGAACCGTGGAAACATGTCCTTCAACTCAAACTACTGATAATACCCCGAGTGTTAGAGCTGAACTCAAACCCGATGATATTGAATCAGACCCTGGTAAAAGAATAGCAATTGAGGATTTAGATGCAGACATTAGAGATCTTCATTGAAGGTAGCTTCGGATGCTATGTTTGGTGCTCTTGGCTTATCTATGTATAATTTGAGAGGGTAGGGTTATGATGGTGCTTCAAAGATGAGGTTGATAAAACACATAAAGATCATGGAGAGATTTCAAGATTATCACACATGTAAAGGCATTTTGCCTCATCCTAAACGAAAGTTTTCACATTTTACATCTATTATTAACTAGTTTTACCTGCTATATTGTGCACTGATTTGCATTTCAAAATTGATGATTGAAGGTTTAGCTTCTTCTGTTGTTGAAGATGTAGTCATGGGAGGCTCAGACCAACCAATCCTTTGATTTGGTATCAATCTTTTGTATCATCTATTTATTGTCTTTTGATTTGTCTTGCTTTATTAGTTGACCCATCATGGAACAAATGATGTCATTGAATATCCTGTTTGGTTTCTTATTAGTTATGCAACATAGAATTGACTTTTGTATGCCTTGAAACCCGAGTTTTTTCTGGGTAGTTTTTAGCCCTTAGTTTCTTGCCTGGGGCATCAGCAAATCCTGGGTCCACCACTGCGTACGGGTGTATATCAGCGAACCCGCCACTCAGGGTCTCCGATCTTATTGATGCTACTAGTGCCACGTGGAACAAACAGCTGCTAGATGCCACCTTCATGCCTTTCGATGTCAGTGTAATATCAAACATACCAATCTGCACTATGAATATGCCGGACTTCTGGAGCTGGGTTCACGACCGGAGCGGGCAATTCACAGTTCGGTCAGCCTACAACATGCTCATCACGACGAGGAATCGACAAGAAGCATGGCTGGAGGGTTCGGCTGGACCCTCATCTGTTTGAGCCGAGGAGTCATGGAAATCGCTATGGAAGACGGAGGTCCCGTCGAAAGTTCGCATGTTCTTGTGGAGGCTGTCGAAACAGTCTCTGCGTACGGAGGATGTCAGAGCGCACCGCCATATGACAAATTCGAGCACCTGCAGCTTCTGTGGCGCACAGGATTCATGGCGGCATTCAATATTGGAGTGCACCATGTCGAGATGCATATGGGCCCTGGTGGATGAGGAACTAGGGAGTACACTGGTTGCTACAACAGAAATGAGGGCGAAGAGTTGGCTGTTTAGCCTTATAGCTGTGCTATCACATGAAAAGTTTGTTCTCCTGTCCGTAACACTGTGGGCAATTTGGACCTCGAGAAGAAAGGCCATCCACGAGGCAATTTTTCAAACCCCCCATGCAACACATGCATTCATTACCCGCTTCATATCTGATCTGGAAGCAGTGAGAGCTCCAAAACCTGTCCGCCAAAGCACAGCGAACACTAACATAATCAGGCAGAAACCGAAGGCTCCTCCAGCAAATTATGCCAAGATCCATGTTGATGCAGCTGTACGAACACACAGAGGTGGGACGGCTGTAGCTATTTGCAGGGACAGTCATGGTGTCTTCTTGGGGAGCTCAGCTTTGGTCATTGCCGGGATATGGGACCCAGCTACACTTGAGGCTATTGCATGCCGTGAGGCTATTGCCCTAGCGGAAGATCTACATATTCAGCGGATGGTTGTGGCCTCAGATTGCAAACAGGTCATTGGTGACATCACAAAAGGACACAAGGGTTCCTATGGTTCAATCATCTCTGAGATAAAGTCCAGATCATCACCTTTCCAATGTAATTTTTCTTTTGAAGGTCGTCATGTTAATTTAGAAGCTCATAAGTTAGCTAGATTTGCTTTAAGTTTAGCTTTTGGGCGTCATGTTTGGCTTGGCCAGCCTCATGACCAATCTTGTATTAAGTGGTTTTTGAATGAATAAAGGCTTTTACCCCTAAAAAAGGAAATTAATCAGAAGCCAGAGTCAAACTAATCGGCGACAAGCCTGCATGGCCGGGCCAATGATCAAATGGCATGGCGCAGCTAGCAAGTTCGCGGTCCGGGGAGTAGTACAGCTATCTAGAACGAGCTGGCGGCCGGCGACGAGGATGGCGAGGAGGATTCTTCGGCCGTGTGGCCCATAGTGGCAGTGATCTTCCGCCTCTTCTCCAGGAACCGCTCCAGCGACCTCACGACGCCCTGCCGTCTCTTCGCCTCCATGTCTTCCAGCGCCCTCTTGGCCGTGCGTATGATGGCCCGCCCCTGCTCCTCCGCCGCCCTGCCTGCCTCGCCGCTGCTGCCCATCGCCGCCGAGCTTCTCCGGCAAACTCTCTCTTCTCGACGATTCGTCTTCTCGAGACAGGGAGAGAGAGGAGACTTGCTAGCTAGAGAGAGAAGCAAGAACGCCGTTGATATTCGTCTTCTCGGGCTGATGCAGTCTGAGACCTGTAGATCGGCGAGTTTTTAAAGCTGATCTAGTGGATCTTCCCGGGTTCGGCATGCAGTTCGGTACACGAGATGCGCCTGAGTGCACGAACGTGTTTTTGCACGCGTGCGGCACAAGTACAGTATGGTTTTATTTTGCGAAACTATCTGGTCGACCGGGCAAAGCCGCGTACGTGCGTCGCTGTCTGTCACATTGGGCCCACCGGCCAGTTCTGGCAGGAAGTGAAGTGAGCTTAATCGGGGAAAAGACCGTGTGGCTATAGCTGGCTAGCTTGGCCGAACTGAACCCAATAAGGCTAGAACATGCCATACACATGCGCGTACTTGCGCCGGCCGGCATGAGGAGCGGACTGTTGGAATTGATCTCAGCTGTAACAAACTCGAGAGAGAACTCCCTACGTTTGTGCTATGATCGAAGGCGGGCAAAGGCAACTTTTTGGTTTTGGTCCATGCACCCTTAGAGAAGGTCACGCTTGTCGCGTGGCGCCGCTCGGGCTCACCGTCCGAGGCCAAATCCGGCTATTTAATCCGGCCGGCATCCCCAACCCTAGCCACATCCACCTCCTCCCTCTCCGCGCCACCAGCCCAAACCCATCCACCTCTCTCCCGCTCCGCCGCTCTTCCCACGCCCTCCGGCTTTGCCATGGTTCGGCCAAAGAAGACCACGTATGCTATGCTCACGCTGGAGCGCCGATTTCAGATTGAGCAGGAGATCCGAGTGAGGCCCGCCGCCCGTATCGATGTCGGCCTGCCTCCGAACTCGCCGGAGCAGGAGGAGGAGCAGACGGAGGAGGACGAGGAGGAAGAGGAGAAGCAGCTTGCGCTCCTATGGAGGTGGACCATCCGGAGGAGGACGAGGCAGAGCAGCCGGAGGAGGAGCTGGCGCCGGCTCCGAGCTTCAACATAGACGACGCGGAAGCAGAGCTCACGGTCGCCCAAGCGGCCGAGATGGCAGAGTAGTAGGCCATCCTTGAGTCCATCCATAATGAGGCCTATGTGGAGACCAACTGGAGCATCCGGCAAGAACTGGCGGCGACCGACACGCTCTTCGATGAGATGGAAGCGGAGATGGAGGCGGTGGCCGACGCGGAGCAGCCGAAGGAGGCAGAGCTGCAGCTGTCGTCCATGTACCTGGAGCCGGGCACGGAGATAATGGACATCTCCGACGAGAATTAGGGTAGTATAAGTTTTACTTTATCTACATAGTACGTGGATTTCATTGTTTGCATGCTTTTGTATGGATCTAAGGTTTATAGTATGATGTATCCAGATGCAGAGAAGACAATTTAAGGCGTGACCGGGTAGTCGAACGCGTCTACGGACGTTTGAGGGGTCGGATTTGATGTCTGCAGCTATAGATGCTCTAAATGCCGATCATAAAAGGGTTATGTGGCGGATCGGAAGGCCTCTACCACCATTGTACACCTCCAGGGTTGTCGGTGACGTCCTCTTGCTGCCCTTCTTCCGGTCATCTCGGCACAGCCGGAGATCCCAAGGTCCAGCAATGGGCTGCTGCTAATGAACTTAGCCGATTCTGGTTAGTAATTTTTCACATATGTATTTGGTGTTCCAACTAAGAGATCAATATATCCTATTTTATGTTAATGATTCATTTCTAGCATTGGTATCTTGAGATAAGTGTTGGAACGCTAATAGGGACCCTATTAACAATTACTCAAGTTGTGGGTTCAATCACTTAGGATTAATGATCTAGGTCTAATGGAGTCGGTTAAAACCTAATGTTATTTTGTTATCACTTATTCATTGTGATTAGCCCTTATGTTCTTCGATTGAGCATCTATTGTCATAATTAAGTTACAATAAAGTTCCGTTAGAAGTTAATCTACTGTGTTAAGTCCTAATCATGATTCAGTCGTGTGCTAATCAATTCTTGGTAGCTTATAGCTCTTGGTTTATTCATAAAAAAGGGCAACCTGGTGCATGTAGCTCCCGCTTGCTCTTGGTTTATTCATAATATTCAAAAATCATGTGAGTTTAGGTTGAGCAAGAATTTTTAAGGAGAGGAACTGCGCGTTGTTGACCCTAAACAAAATCCCCCAAATTCCATCGGAACCCTAAATGTAAATCCCCAAAAATGTTTGGGCTCGGGTGGCTCACCTTATGAACGCCGCCTCCACAGCTCTACTTTTGTGGTCCCGCACAACCCTAGTTGTGTGAGGATGTCAAGATCTTCCATTGTCGGTGGGTCCTCGGCCCGGCCCATGACTGGTAGGCCGATGTGGTGAGTACCCCCTAATCTAGTACACCATCAGTAGCCTCTATAGCTGTTACATCTGATCCGACAACTTGCAATCACACCCAACTAGAATGACACCCAACTAGTTGCTTGTACCAAGATTTTATTGTGAAACCCTTGTTTTAAACCATCTCCATATAGGTTTGTCAGATTCACGATTCAAAGTCAGTACCCATCAATTCATTACTCATCTCAGCCTATTCGTTGCAAATCTTCTCACATCCACCTCCTAAAGTTGCATTATCAATGCTTATTTGCCATTTGTTTTAGAATAACGACGTATGTCATTACTTACCTCATAGAGGGTCATGATGCTGATGTTTAAATGGCACACTACCACACCGCACATCTTCCGGTAAGTTAGTTAACAAAAGATATTGATTGGCTTCTGTTGAGGTTTTGGGTTCGACGACAAGAGTGACTTGTCTCAAATGTAAGCACTCACGACTTTCGCAACGAATGACTAAGGGCCATACACACCCTAGTTATATTTTGGGGGGAATGGTGAGCTTTGTTACATCGTCATGCCCCTATTTTAATACAAGACATCATAGTTGAGGGCAATTATACATGTACTACCCAAAAAATGTAATTCTTTGGACTCAAAGAATCTAATTAAGCTTAACATTCTATGGTGCAAAAGTGGATTTTGTGCCTAACATGAGATTTGACCTTAAAACCTATACCACGGAGATTGCATTGAGATTTGTTCTAGATCACAAACTCAAATTCAAACACAAGAAAACAAACGACGGGGTTCACAAAGCACAATGAACATCTGAACCATTGTGGATTAGCTAGGCACATGTTATGCCTGCACATCTAAGTTCTAACTTATATGACTAAAATAATGCACCATGGCGTGAAAAAACACTTAATTTCACGGTATACAAACTTCTGGTGAATTGTGTTGCGCTTGGCAATATTTTATTCTAGTCAAATCAATTTCACATGCTTCAATGACAACCATATCAACCCCTTGTCAGAAAAGAGAAAAGGCAAACAATTAAAATGGGTGTAGCAAAGGTTTAAACTGAAAATAATGATATGCTTGTGGCATTAGAATTTAACAAATAGAACTAGATAGTGTACTACAAAGGACACGCCTATAAGGAATCTATTTTCCTTCAACACATAAAGGCTGATGTTCCAGTGTAGTGGTTACTATTTATAAGCCTCTGAAGAATCTAGCTAGTCAAAATCTAGAAGACGACGGAGGCTGACAAACCATGGTCGCCACCATCTCGATCATACCAATCACCATGACAAAATTAAAACCCACTTCTGAACATCACAGTGCTCTCTTCTCTTCATAATTTGGAAGGCCTAACATAATGATACCGGTGTAAGACATGCTTATGTTTCATAAGTACAACACTCTATAGTGCATATGAGCAATTAGCACTCGTTACAACCCGAGTAACATCAATTGCATATATCTATTCTCCGGACAGTAAAATATTCAAATGTGTTGTGGTGAATAATGGATGGAGTTGGTATGAAGACATTAATTTGTATTCATGTTTTATCCCTAGACAATCTATTCCTCATTGAGTTTTTGCTGAATATTAGGTTTACTTGGGATGAATTTGGTGGTATATCATCATGTGCTCCTAAACTGATTTATTTGCATTTTTTTGTGTAGTTCTTCATTATTCATTATAACGACCTCCGGTAACCACCCCCCCTCCCCCCTAACACACATTTTTTTGTTTAATGGCGAACCAACCCATGAAGCGGTTACGCTTATCACAGCACTACCTCTTACGTGTCCGTACTCGTGTGTGTAGAAGGGATAACCCGGAGGTGCTATGTTGGGTATATATGTTAATCCAACTCTATCTAAAATTTTCCATCATATGCGACTATTACACACTTCTCGTTAAAGAGCCGATGTATTGGTAATAATACAGTTTTCAGAAGATTTTTACCAGCAATAACTCAAAAACATTGTATTTAGTCTACCGGTCTACCTGTAATTAATTAATACATGCCTTGCATATTTCGCTCTTAATCCTACTTCGGAAGTATCAAAACTGGTTGGACAAGGATAGCACACCGCTATATCCTATATGTATCATATACATCTATGAATCATCTAATTAAAAGAGTATCCACGTTGAAAATCATATTACAAGATTTGTCATAAATAATTTCATATTTTGTTATTTTATTTAGCATATTCATATGAAATATAACTGTCAAAGTTGCATTTGCAGATTGGACTCATATCTATAATGTCATGCATTTTCAACAAAAAAAGGCATGCATTTTTAATGGCCTGAGTATATCCTTGGCTAGAGTGAGTATGAAAAGGTATTCCTTCTTGGTAGTAACTGGAAATTAAAATCCCAATGAATACTCAGAAAATCAATTTGCAGCCATGCATCTTGGTATATCCTGCAAAAGCAATTTGATATTCATGCTTTATGAGAATTAGGTATATCCTACATTAAAGGAGAACATATCCTTGTTATCTATCTATCAGAAATCAGTCACTAGCATTAATAGCTTGCACCCATCTACGTATACTCTATCTGCAGTTTGATACAAGAACTAGATGTTCCTACATTAAATGACAACATATCCAAGTTATCTTGAGGATTCAGTTAATTAAATGACCAAAAAGCGAACGAGTTTGCAACCAATATATATAGAACCCAAGTGGTGCTGAATTATTGCATAAAACACATACCGATAATACCATTTCACATAAGAAGATGACCAGTGTTAAGGCAATAGGAGTTTTATGCTTCCTAGTCTTTGTGGCCCTCTCTTCATATCCACACCGTGCACAAGCAGATCACTGCGCCGTGGATAAAAGTAAGGTGATGAGGGAATGCTGGAGGAACATTGGGAAGAATGTTGCCGAGCACCCCCTTCTACATGGGAGCGTATGTTGCCAGGTGATAAGGGCAGCAACAGACATCCACTGCGTCTGTGATAAATTCACAGCTCCTGAACTGGCTAGGATCAGCCTAGCCAAGTTTGCCATGGCTACACATGTGTGCGGCAATGGGCTGCGTGCACACACTCACTGTGCAGGTCGGTAACCGTCACATTTCTATACATATACATATGTGTGCCTGTTACTTGCCATTATTTCTTATATAATTGCTCATGATTATCCTTATGATGCGAGAATTGAAAATCTCTTGTGCAGGTTACACCGTTCCTGTTATAACGCTACCTGCACCCCCACCTCCGGGCAGTACCTAGAAATTCATTGTAAGGGCTGTCTGATAATGTGGAGAAATAAGTGAATAAAAAAAGGAATGATGTGGCATTTGCATAATGTGTTCTTTATTTGGATGCAAATAATAAAAGGAAAATGGCCATGAACTCGTTGTTCTTTCTATTAGCCATGCTTGTAAGATTCAAAGAGGACATGCCAGTCTGCATTCCACCGCAAAAAAACAGGAAAAAAAACTAACATGTCCGCATTAATCTGATGAGATTAGAAAATAAGGAAATTGACAAGTGATGTTTGATTACATCATAAAAGGGAAATGGATTTCATGACCCCCATAATTTTTACCAAGAGCTTGGCTCAATGGATGTCTTTCTTTGCACTGAGTGCAAAGTTTTCCAAAAGAAAATACCAAACATTTTTTCGGAACTGGAAATTAGTTTGTTGGCTAGGGAAATTAGTGTTTTCATGAGAAAACAGGGTTGGGAATACGTTCATCAATAAGGTCCTGAATACAAATTAGAATTTCAGAAAGTTCCCTTAGGTCGATAGATGAAGAGGAGTTACTCAGATAAAGACCCTACTGAAAGGGGGGGGGGGGGGGTTGAGCTCCCATTGGTACTCAAATTGAGAGAGTTGGAAGATGTCGTATGGAAGGGGTGGTGCCTCATGCTTGTTTTCCAAAACTGCGTCTGCTACTACTGATCTCTGGCTGCAATAGCATCAGGATAATCGCATGGATCAAGCATCTCCCATGCCTAGAAGATATTTGGTTGAGTGTGATTCAATGTTGGAGTTGATTCCATCCCCATGTTGGAGGAAGAACCATTTTTTTTTCGCGAATACGCAAAAGGCTTGCGTATCATTGCATTGATAGGTAGAGAGAGTTCATACAAGGTTTCTCAAGGATTAAAAGGGGAGAGGCTAGCCAACATGTACACAGGGATGGCATGGTAGGATAGCCTGGACACAAGCAGAGGTGGTGCATCGGCCACCAATGCTAGCCAAATTCTATGTCTCCGGGATGATCTGCGCTAGGTGCGTGGCGCCCGCGCGTGCCCATAGCCTTGCCTCATCTCTGATCTCGTTGACGGCGCGGCAGACTGAGGGTCGATCGCCGTCGAAGGTGCAGCCGTTGCGGTGCTTCCAGAGCCACCAGGCAATGAGGATGGCGATGGAGGCGAGCCCGTGTCGAAGACAGCGCGGAGAGTCAACGAAGGCAGCGGCGAGCCAGTCGGCAAACTCGTCGTCGCGGCTCGGGATCGTGGTTGTGGATCGACACCAGGAGAGTACCTCGTGCCAAACCTGGCGGGAGAAGGAGCAGCCTGCGAGCAAGTGTTGCATGGTCTCGGGCTCTTGTGTTGAAATATATCTCTGGCGTATATATTGTTAGTTGGAGTTCTGGTTAGACTAGAGATAGATTAGTATCTACTTAAACTACTTCCTCTCTATCTCCTAATCCCTTGTACTCCAAGACATGTATGCAATCATGGGATATGCCCCATCTATCAATAAATACCACGCGGCCCTCTCTCGAGAGGGTAGAACGCTTCCCATCGTTTCTTTACATGGTAATCAGAGCGATCCCTTCCCCTTCGTTCTGAGACAAACCAATCTCCACCGAAACAAATCCATGGCGTCCTCCTCCTCCACCTCTACTCTCTCCAGCCTCGGTTCTCAGGTTCCGGAGAAGTTAACCAGGGAGAATTATCTCCTCTGGAGGGCTCAGATCCTCCCCCACTTCCTTGGCGCTGGCCTATATGGCTACCTCGACGGCTCCATCCCTGCACCGGAGAAGCTGATCACCGCCAAGGACAAGGATGGCAAGGAGCAGGACATCCCCAACCCGGCATATGAAGCTTGGGTTCGACAGGATCAGCAGGTCCTCGGGCACATCCTCAGCAACCTGACGAGAGATGTGCTCGTTTCTGTCGTCTCCATCAAGACGGCGCACGCGATGTGGACTTCCCTGGGTAACATGTTTGCCTCACAATCTCGTTCCCGCATCAATAACATTCGCATAGCTTTGGCCAATGCTCAGAAGGGAACGCAATCTGCGTCGGTCTACTTCGGTCGGATGCGGTCGCTGGCGGACGAACTCGCCGCTGCTGGGAGGCCACTAGAAGAGGACAAACTCCTCTCCTTCATCATCGCGGGGCTAGACCCTGACTACAACTCTGTAGTCTCGGCTCTGGACGCCCGCACTGAGCCGGTCACCGTCGACTTCCTCTACTGGGCGGTCTGCAACTTCGACCAACGCGTCGAGCTCTTCACAGGCGGGGTTGGAGGCACCGGTAGCGTCAAGTCTTCTGCCAACCTCGCTGCTCGTCGTGGTGGCCCTCCTCCTCTGCCACAGAAGCAAAACGGCGGTGGGTACAAGAAGCAGAACAGTGGCGGCTACAAGAAACGACAAGGCAACGAGCGCCCCTTCTACTCCAATAACAAGGGCTCTCGTCCCGGCCAAGGAGGCCCAGGAGGTTCCGGAGGTCCAGGCGGCCCTGCACCTGGCAACAACGCCAGGAACAACGACCCAATCCAATGCCAGATATGTGGTAAGTTTGGGCACAGCGCCAAGGACTGTTGGTACCGTTTTGATGATGATGCATTAGAAGAAAAGGTTGCAGCTGCTGCTCAATACGGCGTCGATACCAATTGGTACGTCGACAGTGGGGCGACCGATCATCTCACCGGTGACTTAGAGAAGCTCACGGTGCGGGAGAAGTTCCGTGGACAGGAACAAATTCATGGTGCGAATGGTTCAGGTATGAGGATAGATCACATTGGTTATTCAGAATTCAAAACCCCCAATCGTTCTATTCATCTACGCAAGATCCTTTACTCTCCTCATGCAAACAAAAATCTTCTTTCCGTACATTGTATTGCCTTAGACAATCATGTATTCCTTGAATTTCACCCCTTTTTCTTTTTGATAAAGGATCAGGCAACGAGGAGGGTGCTCTACAGAGGTAGATGCGTTGGTGGTCTCTATCCGTTGATTCCTCGCTTTAGGTGGTCAAATAAACAAGTTCTTGGTGTCACAAAGCTATCCTCGGCAAGGTGGCACGATCGATTAGGTCATCTGTCTTTTACTATTGTTCAACGAGTGCTTAGGAAAAATAAACTCCCTTTTGTTGGTGAGCATAGCTTAGAAACAGTGTGTGATTCTTGTCAGAGAGCAAAAAGTCATCAATTGCCTTACCCCGTGTCAACAAGTGTTTCGTCTCAACCATTAGAGCTCATTTTCTCTGATGTATGGGGACAAGCACCCATCTCCGTTGGTAGACACAAATACTATGTAAGCTTTATTGATGATTATAGTAAGTTTACTTGGATCTATCTTATCAAAAATAAATCCGATGTGTTTCAAGTTTTCCAAAATTTTCAAGCACTCGTTGAACGCAAGTTTGACCGAAAGATTATTTCAGTCCAATCGGACTGGGGTGGTGAGTATGAGAAACTCAACTCATTCTTCCAAAAATTGGGAATTTCCCATCACGTCTCTTGCCCGCACGCACACCAACAAAACGGCTCCGCTGAACGCAAGCACCGCCATATTGTTGAGGTTGGCCTCTCACTTCTCGCAAATGCCTCTATGCCACTCAAGTTTTGGGATGAAGCATTCCTCACAGCCACCTATCTCATTAATCTTCTGCCTAGTCGTGTCATCAACTACCAAACTCCTACGGAAAAACTTTTGCAAGTCAAACCTAACTATGCCTCCTTACGAGTGTTTGGCTGCGCATGTTGGCCTAATCTTCGACCATACAATGCTCGGAAACTCTCCTTTCGCTCCAAGCAATGCGTGTTCATTGGTTACAGTCCTCAACACAAGGGCGTCAAGTGTCTTGTTGTGTCCACAGGCCGGGTATATATATCTCGCGACGTTGTGTTCGATGAGACCGTTTTTCCTTTCAAAGATCTACACCCTAATGCCGGAGCTCTATTGCGCAAGGAAATCCTTCTTCTCCCTAGCCATCTTTCCGGCTTAGATCAACGGGGTGATGAAAACAATTCTGATAATCATGTGACTAACCCTCATAATCTTTTTCAGTCTCATGTTGATGGTGCAGATGAGACAAGTTTTTATTCTGAAGAAAATGGTGTTCAAATTGTCCAAAACGGACCCTTATTTCATGTGGCAGAAGATGCCAGCCACGCAGAACACGAGGTCGATTCCCCTGCGCTGGCAGTCTCGGGATCCGCAGGCGGCAGATCCAGTGCAGATACGCTGCAACAGCAGCAGCGGCAGACCGAGTTGGGCTCGCCCTCGGGATCCGACGCGCCCTGCAGGAGGGCTGTGGCCCAATCCACGCAGCCACCTGCGGCTCGGGCCGTGGGACGGTCCAGCGGGCGCCCGACCACACGCCTGGTGCTGGCCCACAGGCGGCCACACGCCGGCTATCCCCCGCCAGGGACGCGGGGCCCACGACGAATGGTGCTGCATCCTCGTCGCCTGGTGTTGGACCGCATGCGGCCACGCGCCAGCTGTCTCCCGCACGGGACGCAGGGCCCACGACAGATGCTGCATCGTCGCCCGCGCCTGGAGGAGAAGCTGCGGGTGGTGCGCTGAATCCTGTGGCGGGATCCTCTGTGGACGGGACGACTACTGGATCAGCTGTGCCACCTCGTTCCACACGCATGGGCACACGGTTACAAACAGGAAAATTGCAGCCTATGAATTACAAAAAAAAATTGAAGTTTGGATTAGCTTGTTCTACAGGAGAACCACAGTTTGTTGAAGAGGCATTGGGGGATGCTAAGTGGCACAAGGCCATGGAGGAGGAATACATGGCCTTGAAGAAAAACAAGACTTGGCATCTCATTCCACGTGATCAAGGTAAAAATTTGATAGATTGCAAATGGGTTTATAAAATAAAAAGGAAGGCAGATGGATCTATTGATCGCTATAAAGCTAGGTTAGTAGCAAAGGGCTTTAAACAGAGGTATGGTATTGACTATGATGATACTTTTAACCCAGTTGTTAAAGCTGCTACTATCAGATTGGTTTTGTCTATTGCTGTATCTAGGAGATGGAGCCTAAGGCAGTTGGACGTACAGAATGCGTTTTTACACGGCGTTCTGGAAGAGGAGGTTTACATGAAACAACCACCTGGGTTTGAAAACAAGGATGCACCTTTCCATGTGTGCAAACTTGATAAGGCTCTGTATGGTCTGAAGCAGGCCCCAAGAGCCTGGTATTCTCGTCTGAGCATGAAACTGCAAAGGATTGGTTTTGTTCCTTGCAAGTCCGATACTTCATTGTTTATTTTCAATAAATCCAATATAACAATGTACATGCTCATATATGTTGATGATATCATCGTTACTAGCTAATCTGATGAAGCAGTGACAGCACTCCTAAAGGATCTTGGCTCAGAATTTGCTTTGAAGGACCTAGGAGACCTGAATTTCTTCTTGGGCATTGAAGTCACGAAAAACAAAGATGGTATAGTCTTGTCTCAAGGAAAGTATGCAACTGATCTGTTGAAAAGAGTTGGCATGCAGGACTGCAAGCCTTCACCAACTCCATTATCTAGCTCAAAAAAGTTATCCCTGTATGAAGGTGAGCCCCTAAGTTTGGAAGACAGTACTCAGTACAGAAGTATGATTGGCGCACTCCAATATCTCACCCTCACTAGACCGGATTTATGCTTTGCTGTGAACAAAGTGTGTCAGTTTCTGCATGCACCTACCACCTTGCATTGGACTGCTGCTAAACGTATTCTGAGGTATGTAAAATATACAGTTAATGTTGGACTAACATTTAGCAGATCTCAGTCCACCCTTGTCAGTGCATTCACTGACGCTGACTGGGCTGGAAGCATAGATGACAGAAGGTCCACAGGTGGCTTTGCTATATTCTTTGATCCCAACCTGATATCATGGTGTGCTAAGAAACAAGCAACTGTCTCTAGGTCTAGTACAGAGGCTGAGTATAAGGCTCTGGCAAATGCTACTGCAGAAATTATCTGGCTTCAGTCAATGCTGAAGGAACTTGGGATAACACAAGTGCAAGCTCCTTGTTTATGGTGTGATAATCTTGGTGCTACTTATCTCTCTGCCAATCCAAATTTTCATGCCAGGACAAAGCATATTGAGATAGACTTCCACTTTGTAAGAGAACGTGTTGCTAACAAACAGTTGGATGTCCGGTTTATTCACTCTGGAGATCAGATTGCAGATGGCTTCACCAAGGCATTGCCCACACAAAGCTTTGAGAAATTCAGGCGTAATCTCAACTTGATCAAGTTGTGATTAAGGGGGGGTGTTGAAATATATCTCTGGCGTATATATTGTTAGTTGGAATTCTGGTTAGACTAGAGATAGATTAGTATCTACTTAAACTACTTCCTCTCTATCTCCTAATCCCTTGTACTCCAAGACATGTATGCGATCATGGGATATGCCCCATCTATCAATAAATACCACGCGGCCCTCTCTCGAGAGGGTAGAACGCTTCCCATTGTTTCTTTGGGGCTCGTGAGGCAGGCCGTGGCGCGCGAGGCGATCAGCCGTCCAGCACCGGCCTAGCAGGGCAAGCCACATGAATAGCTTGATGCGAAGTGGAGCCCAGGTACGCCAGGTGAGACGCTAGTGCGGGTCTTCAATGGATCCAGAGAACATGGCTTGGTAGCAGGAGCTCGCGGAGTAGGAGCCGGAGCTAGTCCAGCGCCAGGAGAGCATGTCTGGCTCATCGGAGAGCGAGGAAGAACCATTTCGTCCACTACGGATTCATCTGCCCGGCTAGACTACTTGGACTAAGTGGTCTTGGGAACCTACACAGCATATGTGATTGCACTCTTGCATTCCCTTGTTTGCAGCGCTTGCTTGTGTAGGATTGCCCTACGCTTGTCAAATACTCAAATTGCCATCCAGGTTACACGGGAAAGAGTGTGTGCCGTCTGGGCAGACAAGACTGGTGGGAAATATTTTCTCGGCATTAAATCCTTATTAAGGCGCAGAACGATTGATGTGTATGTATGTTAATGGAATGGTGGATGTGTATGTATGTTAATGGAATGGTGGAGTTTGCACAGGTATAAACCACCACCCTGTTCATATTTGGTCAAATTTCCCATACTTAACAACACTACAGATGTTTGTTTCACTTCCGTAAGGTTCATATTTGGTTAAATTTCACATTCTTAAAACACTACAGATGTTTATTTCACTTACATAACGGCGCTCACAGTTTCATTTTCTCCTTTCAAGCAAAACTAATGAAGTATGGAATGTAACATTTGGCTCGAGAAAATATTTTAATGATATCATCATCCACATGAAAATTGTACTAACATTACCTTACATTTTTTTTTTACTAACTGCTATATCTAACTTAATACACATCCAATGCAAATACTGCCATTCTTGCTCATCCATCTCTTTGGCTACATTGAAGAAACCAGCCAACCCAAGACATCCAACAAGATAGACTATTTTTTTACATACGGCAATCTCCTGGCTGTCCCAATGACTGAGTTGGGGATTTGCTCCAGATTCAGCACTGGTGAGCAGGTCTCGAAGAAATGGCAGCCAGCCAACCACGGCAGCCATTCACACATGTGTTCTTTACTAGTAATGATGGAACTATGTACAACCGAGATTCACAGAATGACTGGGCGTACAAATGTATACCGTGCCCATTACACCATGGCATATTGCAACATATGACTTGTGTACTGCATATATGATATGTGCTTCGTCATCAGTCGCGCAGATTCTCACTGTGGTGGTACTGCATTTTGATCCAGTGTGTTGTAGGTGTAGTCGCTTGTGGAGTTCAATCCATACTAGAGGGCACACAGGAAGAAAATATGAATTAGTTTTCAAGAAGAAACACATGACTGTTGGGATGTCAATACATTTACAATGTCGAACTAAGGCATGATTGGTTCATATAATAAATTTGCCACGCCTTTTTCGTCATTTTGGCACAAGGTTAGATTGTCATAGGCTTTCATGCTATATGATATGATTGTCAGGCATTCTAAGATTTTCATACTCTGAAACAATAATGAGTAACTGCAGCAAGACAACAAGACAACTCTTACAAATTCATAACTTGCTTCTCCAAGTTTTGTTTACTTAACTTTTGCAATCAACATGCTCCTCATGAGAATAGCTTTCAGCCAATTAGCTATTTAGCTTGTCTTTACAACTCAACAACATATGATTCAGTTAAAAATTGCAGGCTTTAAATATTACTGCCCACCAGCTAGTCAATCATCCTCATAACTCGTCAGAACTTAAGCTAACATACGATCCAACCTACAGAGAATGAAATGAACTGATACTCGTCTAGAAATGCTTGAACTACGGTGTGTGCTACAATTAGGTTATGTTTTGAATCCAGCACTACTCATGTAGTAGAGTAAAAAATAATTATAGCAGAGAAAAAAAGAAGTTGAAAAGCGTCATGGCTAGAGGGTATCAAGAAACTGAGGGTCATGACTTGTGAGTAACTGTGGGTATCGATATAGAAGTTCCCAACAAAAAAATCTTGGAAGAACTGAGATCAAAGAGCAAAATACATGATTGCTTAATGGTTCCAAACATTCTTCAAATTGCTAGGGAGAACAGTGTTGTGCAGACATAAATATGCTATAGAGGTTTTACCCATTCTTTTTCTTATGACCGGGTACTGTCCTTAACGATAGTGCACTCTTGCTTAGGTTACAAAGTCCCATCTGAAATCAGCTTAGGTACTGGAAGCTAAAAAAAACTCACCTTTTGCCTCATCGATGAGCTCCATAGGCCAGGGTGGGCACCTCTAGGGTCGGCCGTGGTAGGGAGATAGGCTGGAGCACCTTGGGCAAGAAGCAGCGGCCTCCTTATGACCACAAAATCTTCGTCGCTGTCAAAGTCCGCATTGGTGGGCGAAACCATGGCTCGTAGAGTAATTGCCAAGAAAAGCGAGAACGCCTATACAATACATGTACATGGATCAGATCCTCCTCCTCGAGGCACAAAGGGAAACAGATTGTACTGGTCTATCTTTTGTCACTGGACATTATGAGAGACCATTGGAGCAACCAACTTAAAGGCTCGTGTACGCTTGCTGTGCCGTTAGATTTGAGATGGAAATGCTTGTTCAGGTTTACCAAGAATAAGCATATACTAATTCTGGCAGAGTCAGGCACCTGTATGGCGACGGTAGCGAGAGCAGCCCATTTGCAGAGGTCGAGGTTGTTATTGACAAAGGAGACGAGGTTCTCGAGCTCTCTGGTGCGGTCATACGGTAGATCCTGCAATGCAAGAATAATAGATGAAGAGGAATAGGTCAGTGATCTGATTTGACCAAATGGAACTATTACTGGCAGGGGTATGGATGGGTATTCAATTGACCCACCTGGATCCAGTGCTCGTTGAGGAGGAGGTGGCCGGCCACGGCAGCTTCTAGCAGCATCATCGTCATGGCCAAGATGGTATACTGTAACAATTGTTGTCAACATCAGTAGCAGTGACGCGGCAATGAATCAATAGGAAAGAAGAGGAATACTACAGAAAAATGGGATATGGGTTGTGGTGGTGCGTGGGTGTGGGTGTGGGTCTTACGAAGCAGAGGCAGCACCCGCTGTTGACCTCAGCGGCGACGTAGCCCGCGAGGAGGATGGCGCAGTAGAGGAGGCCGGCGGCCATGACGGCGCACGCGAACCTGCAAGCAGTTGAATCAGGCAGCCAGCCACGCATACATCACATACAGGTCGGAAGGAAAGGGGAGGTGGCCGAAACGGAGGGAGATGATAGAATAGAAGACACGATACCAGAGGTCCGGGAGGAGGTGGTCGAAGTGCAGCTCGTGGTGCCGCGCCCAGCGGGAGAGGATGGACGCGGCGTAGAGGACGGCGGAGACGGCGGCGAAGGCCTGGAGGAAGGCGAGGAACTTGAGCAGGAACCCCAGGAAGCAGCTCGCGCACCCGCCGTTCCTCCCGGAGCGGCTGCCGCGAGCCATCGCCGGCGGGTTTGGGGATTCGGGATTTGGGATTCGGGATTTGGGTTGAGAGAAGTAGAGGGGGAGGAAGCGAAGCTAAGGTGGATTTGGCTGGATGATTGAAAAGGGGGCGGCCAGCTGGAGGTGGACCAACGAAGGCATGCGGGCAGCAGAGCAAATGGGAGAGCTGACACGCCACACCAACAACACGTGGGCCCTCTTCTTTCTCTGTAGCGTGGGCCACGCTTGTCACAGAAAACTCGTCCCGTCCAGGTCGTCCTGCCGTTAGTTAGTTTTGTAGCCAACAATCTTCGGTGTTTTCTGTTAGAGCATCTCTCAGGCCCTGTTTGGTTCATAAGTCCTACAACTTTTTTTAGTCCCAACTTATAAGTTCCAAGTCCCTAAAAAGTCTCTATCTGTTTGGTTCCTGGACTTATAAGTCCCTATAAGACCATATTACAACTATAAGTCCCTATAAGTCCCTCCTTAAGAGTCTTATTTCATAAGTCTCAAATGCCCACTTTAAGTCCCTATAAGTCCCTCCTGTTTGGTTTAGATTGGACTTATAGAGACTTTTTTAAGTCCCTAGACCAATAAGTCCCTGGAAACAAACACCCTCTCAGAGTTCCTAGTCAGCGCTTATAGCGGCTGGCTATTCTCCCTAAACTGCAGTAACCCCTTTTGTGATTACTTGCTCCTTTTTTACTCTTTTTGTTATTTCTTTTATTTTTTTTCTTCTCTTTTCTTTTCCTAGATTTGTGAATATTTCTCCAAAATACGTTAAAAAATTCGAATCGGTGAACTTTTTTCAACATCAATGAACTTTTTTTCAAAATTGATGAGCTATTATTCCAAAATTGAGGAATTTTTTCAAATAAAACTTTTCAAAAATTTATGAACTTTTTAAAAAAATCATAAAATTTTATAAAATTGTGATTTTTTTTCAAAATTAGATGAACTTTATTCAAAATCAACAAACTTTTTCATTTTTCATGAACCTTTTTTTGATTTTTTTTAATTTGATGGTTTTTTGTGAATTTATTTTAAAATAATTAATGTGTTGTACTAGAGGAAGGCTTAAATAGCGTGCTTTTCCTGATATTGGACTTTTTTGTAGTTTTCTCTTCGCGTTTGCTTCATCATGTTTTTTTTGAAAAAACTTCCAATTTATTCATCAAACATCATGGCAGTACAAACAACTTCAAAAGTAACAAAAAATACATTGAAGTCCGTTGACCACCTAGGGCCGACTACAAGCACTCGAAGGAGCCGAAGGCGCGCCGCCGTCATCGGCCCTGCTTCATTAGAGGACGCCAAACCTTGTTGTAGTAGGCAGTCGGAAAGTCATCGTACTAAGGCCCCAAAAGAAAAGCGCAACAAAACAGCAACCGTCCAAAAAGAGCCATCGAAGACAAACACCAATCGAATCCCGCAAGATTCACCGGAGACACACCTCCACACGCCCTCAAATGATGCTAGCCGCATCATTAGAACGGGGGCTAGACGGGGAGAACCTTATTTCATCCTTAAAAAGTTGTTGCCGCCTCATCGTCTTGAGCAAGACACAAACCCTAAAGAGACTCAAAAAAACATCTAACAACGAACGAGGAGCCCTCACACTGGCAAGAGCTAAGATCCACCATGCACCCATAGCCTTAAGGCCACATGAAGCGAGGCAGATCCGTGGGGGTGCCCACAGGAGGCGGTTGGAAGAGCTCTCACCCACTAGGCATCATGGGTTGTGCATTGCCTCAAGGAAACGTCCAACTTCGATAGCCCTCAGTTCCTCAGCAGGTTGCTGGGCCGCCCCCCTAAACTTCCCCTAGCGAGCGCCTGCGTGTATAGCGCCGAATAGGAAGGAGCTCGCTTGCAAGCTCAAAAGATGCCTCGCTCCCTCATTAACCTGTCCAAACAATTCAGTTGACCATTGAATTTGCAAGATATATAAATATAAATATTTTTAAATAGAAAAAACTCATTGACTGTTGACTTGGTCTTTCCAAAACGTTCATGAGTTTGAAAAAGTTCATGTATTTCACATAGTTCACGAGCTTAAAAAAATCATGATTTTTTTGTGAAATTGAAAAATAATCACGTCTTCCATGAATTAGTAAAATGGTCACGATCTTGAGGGAAAATATTTCATAAATTTTAAAAACATATTTGAGGGAAAAAGTTCATGAATTTTTGAAAAACAACTCAAATTTAAAAAAATCACGTATTTTAGAAAAATAATTCATGAATTTGAAATTTTCAATAATTTTATTAAAAAAATGTTCACAAAAAATAAAAAGTTTGCATATTTGAAAAAAAAACCACGGATTCAAAAAACATTCATTGATTTGAAAAATAATCATGCCTTGATAAAGATTTATGAATTTTTCAAAGCAAAAAAAAGAACAAATAAAAAGGAAACGAAAAAATAAAAATGATAAAGAAAAAAGAGAAAAATAAAATAAAATAAATCTGATCTAATAAACCAGAAAACTAAAAAGATGAAAAATCCGCCCAATAAGCTCCTAGAAGTTTTCGAAAACAGGGCTTGTACGTGCCTTGTGGGCTGGCCCATTATGATCGAAGGGAATGGAAGGGAGTTTTCGCTTCATTCACTTTCCCCCTTCCCGTAAGAGGCAGAACCGAAGGCAACCGCGGTTCCTCCTGTGCTTGCCGGTGACCCCACTGATTCCCTCTCCTCCGGCGACCGCTCTGATGGTGGGAGCGGTGGGGAACCATAGAACCTCGTGTCGGTCTTGCGCATAGGGTAAGATTTAGGGTTTCGAGCGCTGGTGTGTGGATGGTGGAGGCATGGCGAATAATCTCTACCTTAGGTCGTTCCCTATCCCGGCGATTCGATCATTGATGAGTTGGAGGTCTGCTCCTCTCCTCGGTTAGCGGTGAGATTTTGTATTTTGTCGACGTTTGCTTGTTGTTGTGTTGTATAGCGACGATGTCGAATTTGTCTTCCACCAGATCCCTTCCGATGGGTGTTTCTTCTTTGTCACCTTTGATCTGGGGCAGATGGTTGTTGTATGACACCAGTTCATTGCCTTTTTCGCCAACGGCGAGGGAGGTGTGATGGTGCTTTTCGGTGGTGCGTCCTTCCGGCCTCTTCTCTAGCGCGCTGGCCCGATGGGGTTGTAGCTTGAAGGCTTCCCGTGTGCGGAAGGTACATCTACGAATTTCAAGGTCACACGACTTCAGGTGGAAGCGGCTGCAGCGGCACACCCTCAACTTGCAGTGGAGTGTGTGGTTGGCCGGCTCCTCAATTACTGATACATCCCACCGTATATATAGTTTTTATTGTTTCATACTATTATATTATCACTTTTTTATATTTTATACGTCATTTTATATTATTTTTTGGGCTAATCTATTAATTTAGTGCACAGTGTCAGTTTCTATTTTTTGCATGTTTTTTATTTCACAGAAAAATCATACCTACAGAAGTCCAAAAATAATGAAGATTTACGTGGAATGTTTATGAAAAGTATGCAACCATAGAAGCTTCAGGAGGGAGCCAGAAGTGGGTGGTGGGTCCCACAAGCCCAGCCCTTTTTCGCCGGTTTGGGCCGAAAATGGCGCTGGTGAACCCAAACTGAACCAGCGCGCTGGGGGCGCCGAGGAAACCGATTTTGGCGTGAACGGGAATGGGCCCGCCGAGTCAGTGACACGCCGCTTCGTCGTCATCATCGCTTCGGTTCGCGCGGGAATCAATGCCAAGGCTGTCGCGCTGCCGCACCGATCAGCCTCCATTGATGCCTCACGGGCGACGCAGTCAAGGCGCCGCGACGCGCGTCCCGCCCGCTCCCGCCACGCGTCGTCCGACATGCAGATTCTCATCGCCCTGCTTCGGCATAAAAGCCTACCTTCCCGCCGATGAATGCCACAGTAGCCACAACTCGCCTCCTCTCTTGCCTCGTCTCACCACAGACCCTCTCCCCCCTCCGACGAGAAATGGTTGAGCGGTACCTCGGCGATGAACGGCTTCGGCTGCCGCCATCTCCACGAGGACGAGGCGCGCCTCCTCTACGAGGCCGACTATCCGGCGTCCCCAGACATGCGGGTGCCGGGCTCGTGGAAGCTGCGGCGACGGCGTCCCGGTATCCCCGGTGCCCACCGGGGCTGAACGGCGGGTCGAGATCGCCCGCATCCGTTCGTCGCTGATGGAGGAGCAACAGAACTAGCTGAGGTACGCTGCCGAGAGGCACACACTGTGGACGATGTACTTCGAGCGCCGCCGCCAAGACCAGATCGCCTTCGCCAACAGCACCATCCCCCGCAGCCGACTCAACACCGACGGGCGGCGCGAATGGTGGGGCGTGCCCGACCGCACCCTCGAGGCTATCCTCCACGACATCAAGACCAACAACACGTCGCGCCCATCCTTCTCTCCCCGCCGTGGCAGCTCCTGGACGCCGCAATGAATGGAGGTGGCGACCTCCTCGTCGTCGGGTCCCGGTACGCTCTCCTCCGGGTTGCCAGCGCTTCGCTCCGTCAAGCCGGAGCCGCAGGAGACGCCGCACCCGCAGTGGCGCCCTCGTCATCAACGAGGGCGGCCACCCCTCCCAGCGTTCCCTCCGCCTAGTCTGGGCGAAGACCAAGCCGGAGTTGCTCCCCATCAAGAAGGAGCACGCGAAGATGGCCGCCGCCGACGAGACCGCCCTCGAGTGGGCGAAGGCGGACTACGTCCGCGAGCAGGTGGCGCGCTAGCGCCGGGCCTACGAGGAGATCAAGGCCCGGCACCGTAGTCGCGAGGAGGGCGGCGTCGTCGTCCTCGACAGCGACGAGGAGGACGCACCCGGGCTCCAACCCCCCGTGCGTCGGCGACCTTGGTCAGGGGTACAGCAGGGCGGCGGCGACTACACTCGGTTCTACAGGCTCCTCGGCATGTAGAAGGCGTGCGGCGGCCGCGGCGTAGTAGGGCTAGGCATAGTTTGTTTGTTTTCTGTTTTTTGTACAAATTTGAATGAAAAATCGCTGAGTTTGTGCCAAATTCGCCGAGTTTGCGCCGAGTTGGGGGCGACCTGGGGACGACATGGGGCCGACGACTGGGAACGCAATCACCCCCACACTAAAATTAAGCGCTGGTTCAACTCCAGACGACGCTTTTTCGGCGTCATTGGGGGCCGAACGGCTGGAAATGCTCTTATTCCTTGTGCTGCACTAGGGGTGGCCACTGGAGCATCCTACTCCCACCATGGCCCGCATGGCATTGGCAGCAGCAATGGACCGAGCGCCATGCATCGTCCCCATGGATGAGCCCATCCCCGTCCAGGTGGCCCACCGACCGGCACCTAGCACGACACTGAGCCTCGACGATGGGCACCTAAGAGCATCTCTAGTGGCTTGTCTAAATTTGATGGTCTATATCTACATATATATAATGGTGTAAAAAGATTTTTTTTAGACAACCTAGTTTTTCAGTGGATTGTCTATATACATGATGTCTATATTCTCTCTCATATATTTTAATAGTATCTTATAGCAGCTATATTTTCTAAAAAACTTATGTAGGTAATTTCTGAGTTGTTCTCGTTTATCTTTTTCATCCGTAAGACATACAAAGGAGAAAATAAACCAGCTGTGAAATTATTTTAGGTTTAGCACTAGCAACAGCCTATATAATTTACGAAAAATAAACAATAGCAACAGGTTTAGCCCTAATGAGGTGGCGGTCCAGGCGCAACAGCCTCCGTGACCAGCGCCGGCGCGGCCGCCTCCCTGCCGACGTCCTCTAATTGCTCCGAATTGATGCATGGACGAGCTCATGAGCCAGCATTTTTGGTTTAGACATTGTGGCTTGGTTGTCCAAATATGGACGACGGGTAGCTCGTTTGGGCATTGTCTAAATTTTAGACAACGCAATAGACAAGCCACTGAAGACATTTTTTGGCATGTGATAGTCTAAATTTGACATAGACCACCATTTACACAAGCCACTAGGGATGCTCTAACAATGTCGGCTAGTAGTTGCTAGCAATGTCGAATATCGGCACAACATATGTTTACTATTTCGCAAATGTAGCTTAACGACATTTAAAATTGCAAATTGTATGTTAATGCCACGAATTTTAGCCCTATTATCTCTACTATCTAAAGAACCGTAAGGTTCCGTTTCCCTCTTACGTCGTTCGTTTCGTCGATCCATCCTCGCTTGTTTCGGCCTCCTCCACTTCACTGGCGGAGCGTTGTGGGGACAATTCCGGGCTGTGGCCACCCCTTCCAAAAGCCCAAATATTTTTTTATAGGACTCACAGCCCATCTCGTGGCCCAGCAGCGGAAACTGAGAGGCCCAGCGCCGAGCGCTACCTGAACGATCGTGAGCGCGTCAGTGGGAGCAGCCGCCCCATCCCTGTTCTGTTCGTCTGGTCCCCCTCCGCACTCCACCGCTCCTCGCCTGCTCCGCACTGCTCCTCCTCGCCTCCTCCCCTCCATGGTGACTTCTGCCGCTACTGCTCCTCGCCTCCTCCCCTGACTCTGACTGGCTAGGTCTTCTTCCTCCTTGGATCCTCCCATCTCCCTAGTCCCCTACTTCCCCGGCTCCCTGATAAACTACGTGAGTCCCCTCCCAATCCAATCCCTAAATCCCCATCTACTTATTGTGTATGCTCACTGTTTTCTCCTAAATCCGTTCTGAATTCCAGCAGTGCAAGTGGATCTGCAGCCTATAGCAGCAAATTCGTGGGGGTTGCCAAATTTGTGGGGGATCTGCAGCCTAACAGGGTATGTTATGTGTGGATCTTAAATTTTGCAGTTCTATCTTGCAAAGTTAATTGGAGACCATCTTAAATTCTTGATTTTAGATTGCTAGAATAAGTAGATTAGTTCCAGTTAAAGAACAAATGTGGAATTATGATTTTTCAGCTGATGAAAATTTGTTTGCAAATTCCAATGTAGGTAGCAATGGGGAGAAACAGAGCAACAACTATGCATTCATTTTTCAAAAGAAAAAGAGATGACACATCTGTTGAAGTTGAAGGTCTTTTGCCTCTTGAACCTCTACCATTGGCATTGCTTGAACAAGAGTATCATGCTGAGAATGAAGAACAACATCAAACTGAAAATGAAGAAGCAGAACAGCTGAGTGAAAATGTCGAACGACAAACAAATGAGCCTATCATATTTCGAGGTGTCGAGTTCTTGTAGAGAGATCCTGCATTGCGACCACAGATTTGGCAATATCCACCTAACGTTAGAGATGAAGTGCGAAGAGCATACATGCAACTAGGTCCTATGCAGCCAAAACTGAATGAATACAAACCTTCTGGAAAACCTGGGCATCAACGGTGTTTCCAATTCAGTTGGTTCAAGGATTTTCCATCATGGTTAGAATATTCTACTAGCAGCCATCGTGCTTATTGTTTTTACTGCTTCCTAGGCAACAAAAACATCAAGAAACGAAGTGGTTTTGATGTGTTTTCTGCTCATGGCTTCGACCATTGGAAAAAGGTTAAAATGGAGAAAGGTGTGCGTTCTTGGCTCATGTTGGATGTAGTCCTTGTTCACACCACAACAATACAGTGAGAGATTGTCATGCTATCTTGGATCAACCAAACCACATAGTAAACGTTATGGAGGTTCAAGACAACAAGGAGAAAGAGAGAGATACTTTGCGGTTAAGAACATCAATTGCAGTTGTGAAGTGGCTCACCTTCCAGTCTTGTGCTTTCAGAGGCCATGATGAGACACCCGGGTCAAGAAATCGAGGGAACTTCATTGAATTGATAAAGCTTCTCGCAGAATTCAATCCCGAAATCGCAGCTGTAGTTTTAGAGAATTCTCCTAGGTGTAGCAAATACACATCCCATCAAATTCAACAGGAGATATTGAGTATTTATGCACTGAAGGTTAGGCAGTATATCCGCCAAGAGATTGGTGATTCAAAATTCTCTATTCTAGTGGATGAAACATGTGATGCTTCTAAAAGAGAGCAAATGGCAGTAGTGTTCAGATTCCCCGATAAAGAAGGTTTGTTACAAGAACGCTTCTTTAATCTGATACATGTAAAGAACACCAAAGCACTAACATTAAAGGAAGAGTTGTCTGCTTTATTGTTCAATAATGGCTTTGATGTTCAAAATTTGCGTGGCCAAGGATACGATGGGGCTAGCAACATGAAGGGTGAGTTCAATGGATTACAAGCACTTTTCCTCAAAGATTGTCCGTATGCTTATTATGTACACTGCTATGCACATCGCCTGCAACTTGCCCTTGTTGCTGCAGCAAGAGATGTTGTTCCCATTAGCCAATTTTTCCAGAAACTTCTCTACATCATAAACATTGTTGACTCATCGTCAAAGCGACATGATGAGCTACATGATGCCCAAGTTGTTGAGATTGCACGTCTACTTGCAATTGATCAGATTGAGACAAGCAAAGGGGGGAATCAGATCAAAGCATTAAAGCGTCCAGGAGACACTCGATGGGGGTCACACTTGGGTTCTATATCTAGCCTTATGGATATGTTCAACGCAGTAAGTTCTACTCTACAAACTATAGCTTCTGATGCTTCTGCTGGTACACACCGAGCTGATGCAGATACTGCTTACAACTACTTGATCGATTTTGAGTTTGTGTTTGGCCTATGTATGATGAGAGAGATATTGGAGATCAGTGAAGAGCTTGGGAAAGCTTTACAAAAGAAAAGACAGGATATAGTGAATGCTATTCGTTTAGTTTCATCCACAAAGGCCCTTCTAGAAAAACTGAGATCAGATAATGGTTGGGATGATTTTTTTACTACCGTTGTTGAGTTTTGCATGGATCATGGCATTGAGATTCCTGATATGGATGAGCCATATATTTTACGTGGAGGTCGTGCTCGTCGTCAAGCTGATAATTTTACTAAAGAGCATTATTTCCGAGTGGAGATATTTTGAGCAACATTGGACAGCCAATTGAATGAGTTAAATTTGGAATTCAATGAAAAAGTGATGGGTCTTTTATCTGTTAGTGTCACTCTAATACCAAAAAATGGGTTTGCTGGTTTCAATGCTAAAGACATATGCAAAATGGTCGAGAAGTTCTATCCGGCAGATTTTACACATCAAGAGCTAATTGCATTGGAGCGTCAATTGAACCATTTTGCTTCAGATGCTTCTAATAATGAAGATCTAAAGAAGCAAACAACTTTGATTGCACTTTGTAGATGCCTTTTTGTGACAGGGCGGTATAGGATCTATAACATGGTTGATAGGTTGATTCGTTTGCTTATCACTCTTCCGGTTTCCACTGCTAGTGCTGAGCGTGCATTCTCTAGCTTGAAGATTATCAAGACAAGGCTGCGCAACACAATGGAAGATGAGTACCTCGCCAATAGCTTGCTTATACAGGTTGAACGGGAACTTGCAACAAAATTCAACTTTGAAGATATAATTGCTGATTTTAAAGATCGGAAGAAGAGGAGAGCAAATCTTGAGTGAATCACGTACTCCATGTTGTCTAACTATCCATGTTTGACTCGTCTTTTGCTAAATGGTTAGGAGGTTGCTAAATGCCTAAATATGCTTGGGTGCTCTTAGACTGCTATGTTTTGTAAACATCTTATATATATTATATATATGTGCATATTCTCCAATGATTCTAACCTGATACATACATGAACTTGCACTTTCTTGCTGTTACTTGCTATTTTTTTCATAAATCTGAACCAGTTGGCCCCCCCTCATTTTTGCTTCACGCTCCGCCACTGCTCCACTTGCCACCGATTTAGTTTTCCATGTCCCGATTTTTCCACCTGCCTCCCTCTCGCGGTCTCGCCTAACGCACGCAAACTCCTAGCGCTATCCCCGCGATCTAGGGCGACGACATCGGCGCCCCCCGTACGTCCCCTATCTCTCTCTCTCCCATCTCGCGTTTCTGTCTCCAATCTCCCGTCGGACGTCGGACGTACGTGCTTGTGCCTCCCCATCACGCGCCGGCGACCACTCGCCAGCGACGACCCGAGGTCACCCACGCGGGGACCTAAGGATCCGTTGCCTCCGTTCAGAGCTACTTCATCGACGACGTCAATGGGGGCTTTGGCGAGAGCTCCTGGCCTTCCGCCGCCGCCACCAGGTTCGTCCCCCAGGCTGACATACTGCCAATCGGGACGCCGTCGGATCCTCTATCGCGGGCCCACGTCCCAGTCCTCTCCTTCCTCTCACAGTTCATGTAGCCCCTACATCCTCCCCTGATTGTCCAGGTTAGTCGCGAGGGACTCATAATCTGCAAGTTCCTGATTTGGTTGTGTGTAGTTGTGCTGCAGGCGCTTCAGGGATGAGATTTTCTCATGCTGTTCTCGCCTCCTCATGTGGTGCCATCTCCTCCCGTCGTGCAGCCTCCACACGCGAAGCCATCGAGGCTGGAATCGAAAGTGCCAGTCTGTGCATCGCGTTCTCACGCCAAGCCCAAGGTCGTCTTGCTGCCCTGTTGCAAGAATTCCTACGTACAATATTAGTGTTCATATCAGTCTGACAGATTCATGTGTATCTTTTCAGTATCCAAAATTAGGGAATTCAAGTGATACATATATTGTTTGGAATTTCGTTGCTATGCCATGATCGGTTCAATTTATCCATCATTTAATGTTTTCATTTTTCTGTTGTACAGTAGTTCCTTCTATGGAATTGTACTAACAAGATTATATGCAACTTCGTTAATGTCCAGATGCAAGTTGAGGAATGATTGTTCATTTTACTTCAGAAGAACTATTTCACATGTTCAAGGACAAGTGCAGGAGTATAATTTCATAAGCCTTTGTACTGAATGCAAGCATACAAATTTACATCGCCACACCAGACAGCAGGAGCGTCATCAACAGAAGGGTGTTGTTGATTGACCTGGAGGTTGTCCCGAGGGGCACGTCACTGCCAGTGAAGATGTAGCAGGTGAAGGAAGAGGACATGGAGACAAAGGTGGCGGCGTGTTAGATTGCAGAGGTGGACAAGATGAACAATTCGTTCGAGAGGAGGTGGTTGTCGCAACGGCTCTACAAGATTGAGGTGGGTCTGGCTCAAGAAGAGCAAATACCTCTCTTCTGTTTATTTACATATTTTGCATTTCATTTTCGATTGAAAAATTCACTTAGTAATTATTCTTGCTTTGAGCATAATTTGCATATTCTTATGTCTACGTGCAATGTAGCATAATCTTTCCTTGCAATCGGAGAAAAACATGAATATTTAAATAAAAAACAAGACATAGAATAGGAGTAAAGCCTTGCAAATCAACACAATAACTAAATTTGAAGAATAATTTATCTTGCAAGAATCACCACATCTATGAGACTAAGTAAATCTTCGACCATTAATGCAATTGTTCTATGTATGATTCATAATGTTTTCTAAGTTATTGTGTTGGGATGGTTAGGAAGACAATGGTAAGACTTTTCATGCAGATTTTGGCACGGTGATAGGTTCACTTTGGAATTAGTCTCACTTTGATGGGAGCTTGAATTGTTCTCCATGTTACGGCTGATTTTCCTGGAATTTGTCATCACAATGTTAGTGCTGCCATTGTTATGCAGCTCAGCCTGGGACCGAGGACGGATGCCGCCGCGTATTGCTAAAATTTACAAGATGCAGAAAATAGAGTCACAGCAAGACACCCTGAAAATAAAAGGCTTTAGTGTCTAAGGTATAATGACAGGGAATAAGGTGTGGGATCGTTTCCAATAAAATTCTATTCCCTTTACATGGGTGTGAACCATAGAGCTTCTTGTTTTATTTAAGGATTTTGATGCATGGATGTTCTGTCTTCCATTCTAATTTGCTGCTCCTCTTCTAATATATGGGACTATGAAAGGACTTGCTTGCTTATGTGCTTCTCTGATGACTCTTCCACAACAACTTTTATCACCATTGTTGGACATGCACATTGTTAGCAATACTGTACATGTTTCTCCAGGAATCATTTGCTTACTTAGTAATATCCATGTTCATATTATATGATGATATGCTTTCCTTTTGTGATCATTGTTGTTGTTTGCGCGGGCTGGGTGTGGATTACATCGGCCTTTACCAAATACATTATTTGTCTGACCGGTCAGTGCGATAAATTCATTCCATGCCAAAGGCTGCAACTGCCATGTTTTTTTGCTTGCATCATGTGCATCCTCGAGTCCTAATATAACTCATGCTTACCCTGCAGTTATGTTCCCCTATTTGGAGAGATGGAATACAATCTAAGCTGCAAGTACGCGATATACGGATAGAAGAACAACTAGAGGCACTTGAAAATCTTGTGTAATTGGTCTTGCACTTTAGAAATTTTCTCCCTCTGTCAGCTTTGAGCACTGCTACAAAGACGACATCTTGGCGGCCGATTTATGCATGACACATGTTAGCAGCCATCCATCAGTTTGGCTTCATGCATTAGTGCCTTTGATCACAGCTTCATCTAGAAATCGTCCGCCAATGTGTCGTGTGCATAGTGTTTTCAGTCAGCTTTTATAAGACGTTATAGGTCACAACTTATAAAAGCTTACAGAGAGAGTATGTCCTATGCCTACATCGAATTGTATGCAATGATAACCCTTTCTTAAGAATAACCCTTTCTGGTGTATGTACCTTCAATGTGAGTTATAACATGTTGTACCATCCCATTAAATATTTATCACTACTATGTTTCATATTCACCCTAAAACTTCTCTAAAGCTATTGAATTTTCTCGTGTTTTTCTGAAACTACCATGTATCCCCTTGCCTAAAATTTGATTGATAGCCGGATGTGCCATTAATGACGGTGATGAGTTTGGGATGGGGAGTGGAGATAGTGGTGAAGAAGACGAAGAAGGGTGATTTATAACATGATGAATCAAATGTTGACAATATTGTTTAATATGCACTAGGATCTTAGAGATACACATGTTTCACATTATTTGTTATGTCCCAATGCAACGCATGGGCAGTTAACTAGTAAGTACTCAAATGTAGTTTGTTGTTAATCAACTTTAGTCTCTGTTTGATTGCCTAAAAACTATCAATTTCAAACAAAAGCCAAAAAAAATTCTTTTATAAGACGCATTCCGGCGTGCCCTGGGGCCTATTGGTGGACGCCGGTGTGCCCCTGTTAGAAAGGTGGTGTATTGCATGGGCCTGAGGCCGATTAGTGATTTCAGTTACCGGAGCTACACTAGTTTCCCCATGAATGACAAACTACTGCCGATCATGTGTTGGAATGTGCGCGGGCTAAATCACCCCGCGAAGCGCGCCTCCGTCTGCGAAGTAGCCACAACAAATTGAGTAGCGATCCTTTGTTTGCAAGAAACAAAAATTGACGCCTGATCTTCTAGTCTAGTCCGGGAAATTGGCGGCTCCTCACTGACTGATTGCATCGCCCTGCCGGCGATCGGCACTAGTGACAGAGCAGCAATTCTCTGGAACAAAGACCTCGCCACCATCACCTCCCATGCTATTGGCGCCTTTGCCATCACGGCAAAGGTAACCATACTAGGCCAGCCCCATAATTTCTGGCTCTCCTCTGTCTACGGACCTGCTGACGACGCAAGGAAAGATAGCTTCATCCTCGAGCTCAGCCGCACAGCTCCACCCACAACCGAACCGTGGCTGATCAATGGGGATTTCAACCTCATCTACGAGGCGCGCGACAAGAACAACCTTAATCTCAACCGTAGGCTTATGGGTAGGTTTAGATTGGCCATCGATGCAGCTGGCCTGTAAGAGATAAAATGCAAAAATCGCCGCTACACTTGGAGCAATGAGCGTCAAGACCCCACACTCGTCAGCATAGATAATTTTTTCTGCAATCAAGCCTGGGAGTCCCTGTTCCCAAGTTTTGCAGTCATGGCGGCTTCTACGGCTACGTCACTTCATTGCCCACTGATCATCGCTGATACAAGTGCACCGCCGCGCCGTGTGAGTTTCAGATTCGAAAGTTTTTGGCCTTGCTTCTCCCGTTTCCATGAAATGGTGACGAACGCATGGACCAGGCCGGTGCAATCCCCCTGCGCCTTTCAACGCCTACATACAAAGATGGAGCGCACAGCGCGCGACCTGAAGATCTGGAGCAAGGCACACTTCAACGACGCGAAACTACAATTCCATATAGCAACAGAAATAGTGCTTCAGCTGGATGTAGCTCAGGAGGCGAGGCGCTTGACTGACGCTGAGTTCAACCTCAGGAAGCTACTGAAACTTCGCCTGTTGGGGCTGGCGGCGATCGATCGAGCCAGAAAATGTCAGGCTTCTCGCCTGACCTGGCTCCGTGCGGGCGACGCGGGAACAAAAATTTTCCATGCGAAGATGAGGTCACGCAGAAGGAAAAACCACATCCACAGCTTGAAGGTGGGCGACGCGATTGTCACGGCGCATGAAGAAAAAGAATCTGCCATCTACCACCATTTCCACGCCAACATAGGGACCAAGACGACAAGATCGACCGACATCAATTGGCAAATACTGGAGATGCCAACGATCCAAGCTGGCGGCCTCGACAACCCGTTTTCTGAGGAAGAAATCTGCGAGGCGATCAAAGCTTCACGGTTAGAAAAGGCACCTGGCCCCGACGGCTTCACCGAAACTTCTTCAGAACCTGTTGGCCATTAATCAAGACGGATGTCCTGCAAGCTTTCAACAAGTTTTACCATCTTGCAGGGGGAGGTTTCAACAATTTGAACACCGCCATAGTAGCTCTCATCCCAAAAAAAGATGGCGCGGAAAAGGTTCAAGATTTCAGACCAATTAGCCTGATTCACTCAATTGCAAAGCTGATTGCCAAGGTGCTCTCGATGAGGTTATGTTCAGTAATCCACCAAATAATCTCGCCGGCCCAATCGGCCTTTTTGAAGTCCAAAAGCACACACCATAGTTTCCTGTTTGTTCAAAATGCCATCAGATCACTCCATAGGAAGAAGACGCCGGCCCTGCTCTTTAAACTAGACATAGCCCGGGCGTTCGACTACATATCTTGGGAGTATTTGCTAGAGCTGCTCCAAGTGCTTGGTTTTTCAGCGCGCTGGCGTGACTAGATCGCCCTGCTCCTCGCCACGGCATCATCATCCTTCTTACTAAATGGCACTGTAGGACGAAAGATTCGTCACCGCAAGGGGCTGCGGTAGGGTGACCCGCTTTCACCACTCCTCTTCATCATCGCCATCGATCCCCTCCATGGACTACTTCAGCAAGCAACCGAGTTAGAGCTACTCGCCCCCTTGCCTGGTAGAGACATCTCCCTCCGAGTCAGCCTCAATGCGGATGATGCCGTAATCTTCAAAAACCCAGAGAAAGTGGAGGTCGACGCCCTACTGGACATTCTTCACGACTTCGGTCAGGCAACCAGTTTGCAAGTCAACCTCTCAAAATCAACGGCCACCCCCATCCGTTGTGAGGAGATCAACCTTCAAGACATCTTGAGCAATTTTGGTGGGGGCAACAGTGGGTTTCCCATTAAGGTACCTTGGCCGCCCACTAACCCTCTCCAGGCTGCGCCTTGTCCACATCCAGTTCATCCTCGACCAGATCAGGGCACGACTTGCGGGATGGAAGGGCAAACTCATGACCATTGCTGGTAGACGGGTTTTGGTCCGCAGCGTGCTCACGGCGCTGCCAACCTTTGCCCTATCCGTGCTTAAAGCGCCAAAGAAATTTCTGGCTGACGTGGACAAAGTTCGAAGAAGATTCCTATGGTCACAAGAAGAAGAACTCAGTGGAGGAAAAATGCAAAGTCACTTGGCTGGTGGTTTGCTCTCCTATAGAAAATGGCGGGTTAGGAGTCTTGGACCTAAACCGCTTCAGTAGAGCACTACGGCTGCGATGGCTTTGGTTGTCCTGGACAAGTTCGGACAGACCCTGGTTCGGCATGCAATTGCCCTGCGATGAGGGAGACCGGGCTTTGTTCAACGCCTCCACCTCGGTCACGCTAGGCAATGGCGAGACGACCTCCTTCTGGCACTGCTCATGGACATGCTCGGGCAACCTGAAGACAACTTTCCCTACTCTCTTCAGACATTCAAGAAGAAAGAACGATCGGTGAAACAAGCCCTGACCAACGATGCATGGTTACAAGATCTTGCCCACGGAGACACTCAACACCTTTGGGCCGAAGCAATCAGATTACACAGGTGGATCCATGCTGCCAAACTTCGCCTTCAAGCCCACATAAGCGACACCATCAAATGGAAACACGAAGCATCAGGAATATACACTGCTAGCTCTGCCTATAAGGCTCAATTTCAAGGCCTCATCAAGTCGGACACCAAGAAGATGATCTGGAACACTTGGGCACCTGCTAGGCTGAAGATCTTCACATGGTTGCTGCTCAAAAACAGATTGTGGTGCAATGATCACCTCCAACGTAGGGATGGCCAAATGAGTATTTCTGCCAGCTGTGTGTCCGAAGCTTGGAATCCTCCATGCATTTGTTCTGGCAGTGCCCGTTGTCGCTTGAGGTTTGGACGAAGGCGGCGGCCGGCTACGGATGCAGCGCGCTACACCCTTTGCAGTGGCAGAACAAGACCAAGCCGGTTGCCATCATTGCTGAAATGATCGGTGCGGCGCGACCTGAGCACAAGAAGGCCATCAAGACCACCATCATTCTCATCCTCTCTGAGCTGTGGAAGGCAAGAAACGATTGTACTTTCAGAGGCAAGGTGGCAACGCAGTCGAGCATCAGTGCAGCCATAAGGCGAACTTTTGAATTTTGGCGCCAAGCGGGAGCAACATTTTTGGAGCACCCTTTTTAGGACCCTCCTTGAGAGAGTAGCTATAGCACCATAGCTGTTTTATATATTTTTTTTCTCTTCCTTTCTTATCTCCTTTGATCCTCGGATCAGAACCCGCCATTGTTGTTTACCGGAAAAGGCTTTCGCCCCGCTTTATAAATAAAGCAAACCGTCACAAGACATACAACCACAACAGGTCCACACACACACACCACCAAGCCGCCATTGTTGTTTTACCATCTGCTCCCTGCTATCAATCAATACAAGCCAGCAATCAGCTGGATCTTTCAAAAAAAAAAAACCGAATTGGCACATGGTCTTGGCGACCTTCAAAATACTAAGAATTTGATAACCAACGAACAATCGCTGGGTCAGCATGGCAAATTAAACTATTTTGTGCAAAATTATGTGTCGCTGAGATAGCAATTTCTTTTAGGCCCCGCTTGGAATGGGGGTAATTTTATACACCTGTATTTATTCTACAGGTGTAAGTTACAGGTCACTACTTAATATTAGCCTGAAACGAAAACGACCAGCGGAGGTCCGTATCTTATACCGGGCAGAAAACGATCGGAAACGCTAATCCAAACGGGCCCTTAGCAAGCATGAAAATCCGCCATGTTCAGTTTTGGGGGAGGGTTTGTCGTGGTTGCGAAGGAAATTGCCGTCCTCACAACAATACAAATTGCTTAAAAAATTCTGATTTGCTATCCTCACGACAACATAAATTGCTTAAAAATTTCGGATTTGCCATCCTCACCCAACAAATGTCAGACTTAAACATTTCTGAATTATAGAATGCGCTTCACACACATTATGATGGCTGCTGATATGGCAACTCAGCGGCTAAAGTTGCTCTCATGAAAGCTACAAGGAAGTACTAATCGAGATAGGTTAATTAGTCGCCGGCTTGCCGCTAAATGACAGCTCCGGAGAAAGGTCCGATGCCGACAAATAAGTACTAGCTCGAAATAAGAAAGCATTTCCTTCAAATTAATAGGATTATTAGTAGCAAAACACGTGTTAGAAGGCAGGTACATCCACTGTTGTGTTGTGTTCATGGGGAGGAGTAAAGCAATAGGATAATGGAGCCGTCCAGATCAAATCCAAATCCATGGCCGGCCGGGCCGCGTCCCCTCTCCGTACTCGCACTTCCACACGCACCCTTCTTGACTTCACCGCCACATTAGGAGGACTGACTACCCCTAGGCGTCAAGTTCATCTGAATACTACTGCTACTACTTAGATTCTGATGATGCATTCGTCTCCATGCTCAGTCTACATTTAGGAGTACACCACTGCTAGGCGCCGAGCGTTGTTCATCTGTCTGGCTATGCTAGCCCACGGCCAAGAAGACGATCAGGACAGCACCATGGTGGTGGCGGTGGTGTGCCTGCAGGCGCAGCGCGTCTCCGGCCTGCCCGCCTCCGTTGGCCAGATCGAGCTAACATGCCGTCTTGTTCAGCAACCTCCTCATGTTCATCCTCTTGATGATCTTCATGGTGATGGTGACGATGGAGTGGGTGATTATCGTGAAGCAAGGGCGGCTCAGCGTGCCTCTGCCTCCGTCTCCGGTGGCAGCGGCGACTTCCGCAGCCAGGTGCTCCTGCTCCACTGTGGCGCCATCACCCCCTCCCTCAAAGCCGTCCTCGCCGTTTCCCTGACCCTGAGACACCCAGGACAACAGCAGCAGCAGCACCTCCAGGTCCACCTTGGCGACGAGCGGTCGGGCATCCTCACCTACCCGCTCACCCGCGCCGCGGCCGGGGCCCTGCTCACCCTCGCACTCCACCGCAAGCTGCTCTCACTACCAGCACCTGCTACCGCCATTGGCTGCTGCCTACCGCTTCCAGCATGCTGCCGCCAGCGACGGCGGGGGATCAACACCACCAGCAAGAGCCACAACCACCACCACCACCAGCAGCAGCAGCATGGCATCCAGTACGACTCTGGTGACTCTGGCGACGAGTCGTCAGCTGGTTTCATCATCATCGAGAAGGAGCTCACGCGGCCGCCCTCCGAGAGCCGGGCCGCCACCACCACCGACGGCAACAATGACCAAGACAAGATGAAACTGGATCAAGAACTGGACAGGGTCGAGGACGAGTTCCTGGCCATGCTCGAGCTGTCAGCCGACAACACCACCTGTGTCGACTTCGACTTCGACCTCGACCTGCACCTATACCTGGACAAACTCGTCAGGGAAGCCGAGGCCGAGCTTGGCAATGCCAGCACCACTCATCTTCCCAAAGCTGCTGCTGCATCCCATGTAAATTATTGATGCAAACAGGCAAAATTAAGATGCCAGTTTCCTGAATATCATGTGCACTTTTTTTTGGATGCATACGGTTTCTAGCTGAATGTAATGTGCATTTTGGATCTAGCTGATTCGCAGTCCCCCTCCCACCTTTGCTAACCAGTCAATCAACTCTACCCTACTCTACTGCGCTGGAGTACGTAACAAGAGATTAATAGGCAGGAACCTAAGTAGTAGTAGCGAAAATTAAGGCACACCGACATGTCTCTGAATCCCAGCTCCATTATAATCAGATCACTAGCCACTATACTGTATAATAATAACAGTATTGTACAACAACTCTTCCATCTTGCTGAAAAAACCAAACCCTAGTATGTAGCCATACGAAACAATGCACTTCTGTTGATCTAAAGCCAGATCCATCAAAGGCCACAGCGGGTATTTCTCTGTATACCTATTCAGACTTCAGAGTAGACTCACCAAAATAAGGCTCTTCTTCACTTGTATTTCTCCATTATGCGACGGGCTTCTTCGGCAGGGTCATCCGATGGAGGACTGTCTCCTTCATCCATGCTCCTGGAGCCCTCTTTCGGGTTCATCGCCAGGAAGGCGAAGTATATAAGCCCCATCATCGCCTGCCACCATCAGACCAATCATCAATCTGACTTGAGAAACCACAGAAAATTGAAGCAAGGGGATACAACAGGGCAAACGAATTCTGATTATTAAACATTATTGAGATGTAGCGAACATAAAAATTAGTGACAATGAGCATTGTGCACGACACATTGCTAATTAAGAGTTGTAAGCTGAGCCATGGCAAGAACGGTGCGGGGTACATACCAGTACAAACAATGCGGTGGAAATGACGGACTTGAGCAGAAAAAGGGTGACAGACACGGCAAAAAATGTCACGCCTATCCTAGCAATTGGGCGTGGAACTGAACCCTGTTGCACATCAGAACAGAAGGCCAAACTAGTTCAGTTTCAAAAGTCAACCAACCACACTCCAGTATATTTTTCCGACAGAAGTAAAATTCAGTGGAATGAAGTGACATACATACTAAATGGGTAAGCAAGAGTGACATACTGGGACAAGAGCACTTCCAGCATCCACGGCTTCCTTACCGACCCTCCATGTTGTTTGAACAGCTGTAGTGATATGCAGGAGTGTTAGATAAAATAGATATTTGGAATTTCATCATGAAAGAGAGAAAAACAAGGCCACAGAGCATTAGCACTAGCAGGAACAGGGTACAACACAAAGGCATCCTTGGAAAAATAAGCACCAACTCATGAGGTGTGGATGCATGTGGATACATATCAAGGTACACACACACACACACACACACCACATATATATACAGTCAGAAAATTACAGCTGGGACAGAGAGAACTAATTAAGTGGCGATACCACACCCTGAAATGAACAAGACCACTCCATCCGTGTCATGAGAAGAAGCTAGGAGCAAAAAAAAAAAGGATTGTGTGCCAATGCATTGATAGGAAAAGAAGGGTTTGTACACTAGAGACCCATGTAATACATGTTCAGTATAAGAAGTGGGATGGGAGTTAACATGAACTTGCATGAGAGCTAAATTTCCAGTTTCTGCTCAAACAACAAACAATAGGCAGCAGGCTTGCTCGCGCTGGTATATATAACAAATAATCCCCAAACAAACAAATAAACAATACGGAGAGGAGATTCATTCAGCACAATTAATTCAGTGACATGGAACCGATTCAGAATCTTCTTGGGTCGTAGTAACAAACAATCCCGAATACAAATACACAGGAGCACTAGACACAAATAGATTGGATAATTAATCAAATTAAGGAAGGAGAGGAGGGGAGGGGAGGGACCTTTGGAGAGGTTGGACTGCGCGGAGGCGACGACCAGGAGCCGCGAGTTTGAGCGGAGAAGGCGCATGCTAGGGGAAGGGCGGCGTGCGGCGGCTGACCAGCAACAACTCAGGGGACGGTGAGGGGTAGTGGGCATGGCGGCTGGAAGGAGGCGGGCGGCGGCGGGAGCCATGGCGATGCGGTGGTGACCTCCCGTCCCCAAATTCAGAGGAGAAGGCAGGCCAGGCGAGAGTGTATCCACCAGACGCAACGACGCATACTGGGCCATTGGATGTCAAACGAAGGGATACGATGGAGCTAATGCGTGGCCTCATGGCACATTTACACAAGGAACCTCTTTTTTTTTTTTTTGACAACGCTAACGCCCACACGTGTGGTAGGAGCGAAACCCGCCCACACGCCATATAACACACTGACTGCGCCACGTCACCGCATGCATGCATGTGGGAATCTTTTTGGATTTTTAGTTTTTAAATGTTTTATCTCTTAAACGAAAAATGCGATTGAAGATCCGTTTTCACCATTAAATCCCTCGCGACGAAATCTTCGAAACTAGATCCCATGTTGATATGTTTCGACGGAAAAAAAAATCGGTTAAAAGTTGCCATGTCTATTGCGCATGAATTGCCATGGTGTTTACACTGAAGTTGTCATGATATATTTCAGCTATTTTCTTCTACATTTAAAAGTAAATTTTAACATTTTTAAAACGGGGAATTAAGAAATTAGACTTGCCATGAACCATAAACTAAAATTGCCATGATACATGCACTTAAAATTGCCATGGTTCATACAAAAAATAATTTTTATAGTCAAAGTACTGGAGTTGCCATCATCAAAATACTAAAAGTGACATGCTCTATAAACTGAAATTGCCACATGGCAACTTTACTCTAAGCCCTATGGCAACTACAGTGTAAACAGCATGGCAACTTTTGGGCAAATTTTTTTTTGTCAAAACATATCAACATGGGGTCTAGTTTTGAAGATCTCGTCGAGACAGATTTAATGATGAAAACGGATTTTTAATTCAATTTTTTAATTAGAAGATAAAACATTTTTAAGCCAAAAACCAAAAAGATTCCTGCTGATGTCATCTGTTCACATGTGGCAAAAAAAATGGTAAAGAAGGCGTGTGGGCGATGTGCAACATGCCACACATGTGGGCGTTAGTTTTTTCGTTTTTTTTTTGAACTTACATTACAGAAGGAACCTCTTAGCTGCAACTGATCTCTACTCCTAAATCTCTACTCCTAGGGCTTGTTCGGAATCCCTCCGCTCCACGACTCAGCTCCCGGAGCAGGCGGAGCTGCAACTGAAAATAACAGAGCGGAGAAACAGATGCTCCGCAGATTCTTGTATTTTTTCGGAGCTGGTGGATTGCCGAACAGGCACCTAATCTCTATTCCTAAAATGAGAGTTGGTAGTTTCTCCTCATCGGTTTATTTTTGTCTGGTTTTCTTGCCTCACACACATTGGTTTTTTTTCATCGATCTTTTATCCAACTGAACCCCACATCCCGTTTTTTTTTCTCGGTACACCACTCCACCAAGTCCCTTGTCTCTCTCGGTCCTCTCCTCTAGGGTTCCAAGACGGCGGCTTGCGTCACCCCCATGCCTCCTCTTCTCACTCTCTTCCTCCCGACCCAACTAAGGTTCCATCTACATCTACCCCCTGCCACGGTAGATCTCTAAGTAGCAGCGTGATGACCCATGGTGGTCGATCGATTTTGTACCCGTGGTCATTAGAGGAGCCGCACCAACAATAAAATGTGCTCTTTGGTGGAGGCATGGAGATGCAGTGGGCAGTTTCCACTTGGACCTTTCAAGCCATGGCCTTCCCCAGTCTCCTCTTCATGCATCATGCGATACCGCCGCCCCACGGTCCCCAGTTTCCTTGCTTGTGGTAGCCTCCCGATCCTCTTCTCAACGTATCGCGGCCTCTTCATGCGAAAATAGGACGACGACTGCGCTCTTGTTTGGATCCAAATGGCTGGGAGTGTTCTTTCGTACTGCGACGAGCATTGGAGGGCACCGCCAGGAGCCTCGGCTCTTGTGACATTTCTTCCTCGATGCACATCGACGGTTCTGCATCTCAGGTACGCCATTTTTCATAGGGAAAGAAGATTATTTTCTCCTGAACTAGGATCTTGTTTGATTAGCACCAATTTAGTTTTAGGGGTTTCCTAGACATGGCTTTGCAGCTAATTGCACGAGTGAGCGGTTCATATATTTTTTTTATCAAGTCGCACAATTTTTTGGTTAGGATAGAAGGGTAAATGCATTGGTTGGTTGCTTCGAACGAACATGGTGGCATATCAGTTTCATGCCCAACAACAGGCATCACGTTTTTATTTCGTGGTAATGCAAGAATGTATGTTGCAATGTGACAATGGTTCAGAAGACATCATATCTGCCTTCTTGGCTCGGGGGCGGCGCACGCCTCCTCCCCCTTGATGGAGGTGGCAAATCAACATGAAAACGGGGAAGGGAATCATGGTGGAGAGCGAGGGGGGAGGTTGACGGGGGATTCGTCCTTGGTGGTTAGTGGGGAAAATGGTGTGGAGGAGAGATGGCACCAAGGGGAAGTTGAATTGAGCTTCATCCGGTTTCAACATGAGAGGGCTCCAGCAAGAAATGTCACTCTACGACAAAGACCGAGTGGGAAGTCCGACAGGAAAAAGGAATGATGTGTCGTGGGGTGATTTTTTATGTTGGATGTGCGTGTTGGAGATAACATGATGGATAATTAGGACAACCACATCCCCCATATGGTCTAGATTTGAGGGAGCTCGGACTGTCCAAATGGTTGTATTATGGGAAGCCCGTTGCCTGCTCGTTTGATATTCGAACATGCCTGAGCGTATAAGGAAGAAATGAGCTTTGCCCTTGGAAACAACCTTAATCATTTGTTTGATTTATCTATATGCATTGTAACCCGTAGCAACGCACGGGACGTTCTACTAGTTGTACCAATTTGCTTCCCAACCCAAAAATCTGTAGGTAAACGATTTTATCTGGTTGGACGGCGGAACGCTCGGTCGGTTGCACATGGTTCGTTCGATTGAAATAGATCGTGTGGTCTGTGTGCGGTCATATCTGCTGTCTCCTCTTCCTTATCTCCTGACAAATGAAGGAGCAACACATACAGGAGCCTGACTGGGTCGGCCACTAGCAAGCGCAGTAGCAGGGGTTTTGCACTATGGCAGCAAATCTACAGTAGTGTCCTGGTTCACTATGGTGGCCCCATCACGGTAGCGATTCATTTTTTCTTCTTTTTATTATTATTATTATTATGAGCAAGTTTTAAGAACACACCTTTTTGAAATTTCAAAATTTTGTGAATCTAAACATTTTTTGCAATTTGTGAACAAATCTTTAAAATTTCTTTATTTTTTGAAATTCTATTTTATAAAGAAAATATTTTTGGAAACTCCTAAACAATTAAAGAAAACACGAACAATTGTTTTAATCCATGAACAAATTTGAAAAGTAGAAAGACTTTTAGAAAACACGCATTGTTTGAAATTCCCGAATATTTTTGGGAAGCACAAATTTTTTAATTCATGTAAAATTGATAAAAAATATTTTGAAATGCGTGAATATTTTTGAAGTTATGAATCAATTTTTTAAAAGGGAGTATTATTTGAAAAAAGTGTTTTTAAAATTTGTGATATTTTTAAATTAGGTAAAAATACTAAAATATTGATGAACATTTTTTAAATAGAAAAGTAAATAAAAACAAAAATAAAAATAAAAATAAAAAATAAGAACGAAAATAGGAAAAAAGAAAAAAAAAACCAAAAAGCCAATAAAATACCCGGTTTAGGAACCTTCTACAAGGTTATCAAACCCAGTTAAACCGGAATGAGACCTTCCAGAAGGTTCCCATAACCGGAACGTAACGCAACGCAGTGAGCAGCACATAGGGTTTAGGAGTCTGAGCTAAATAGTACGAGCTGTTGTTTAAAAAGCGCGAGCTGTCCAATGACCAAGTGATGCATTTGGCGAACAGAAAATGCGCATGCCAT